>OU343217.1:146766011-146871599 GCA_910596185.1 Chrysanthemum makinoi | reverse complement strand
AGGACCTCCAGCCGCCTTTTCATCAAAGTTACTTAAGGACCATTAATGACAAGTTTCAAAAGTACAGGACCAAATCTCGCTATTTTCAATTTTCCAGGGGCCATTTCGCCAAATTTCAAACTTGAAGGACCATTATTGTAAATTTCAAACTTTAGATATTTTTCACCAAAGGACTTATTTTGACAACTTTTGATTTAAAAAGGACCTTTGGTGATTTTTCTTTTGAAATTATGTGCTCAGGACCTGCTTTTGCCATTTTCAAAGTCGGGGGACCGAACTGCCAATTATGCAAACCCTGCTGCTTTTCATCCGATTTTGAACATTTTGCATCCTCAAAACATATAAAATGCATTTTTAAGATATTTTCAGAATTTTGATGCATTTCGAGCATTTTTAAACGCTTTTGCGCTTTCGATTAGAAGAAAATATATTTACCACCACATGTCACCTACCACCACAAGTCTTTGTATATTTTGTTCATATAAATGTCTGTAATTGTAATAGATATGTATGCATTCCTAAACAAACACAATACATAATATTAGTTGATAGGATCATCCTCTCATTGAAACACAAGCATATCTTGGATCAATGAGAGTTTATTTGTCATTCAATGGGGATAATATACCGAAATTATCCTCGTAAAAAGTTGAGGATGTTATCATGTAGTCTAGTTGGTATTGAGAAATCTTGTAACTATTGTTCATCTTTATTAATGAAGTTGTTCTTTATTTTATCAAGATTTACTCAATTCTTTGGACCAACACTTATACTAATAATAAAGGATGGTGATAATGGGTAATATTATATTATAAATAATGTAACTATTTATAATATAATGTTAAACGTAAAGATTAAATTGTATAAGTATTTAATTTAATATAAATTAAATAAGGTTGTAAGTATATAAATATATATATAAATATATATTTATAAGTTTTAGGTAACTTGGAAATATTAATTTGGAAAAATTAATATTTTAATAATAAAAATAATATTTCTCGTTTTTTAGTCGGTTTTCACCAAAAATAATTTAAGTGTTAGATTTTTAGAAAAATTGGGCATAACCCGTTCGTATTTATAACTTTTCCATTTTTTTCACGTATTGCAAAAATGCTTCAATTTCAATTTCAACAAGTTAACGATTATTTATAAAATAGTCTAAACGTACACTTTTAAGTTCATAAATATATGTTTCGTCACGTTTCAAATAAACTATAGTTTTCGCAAAATAATTATATGTCACGTTTTAAAAATCACGTTTAGTCAAAACTTTGCCGAAAGTCAACAAAAGTAACAAAATAGTGATTTGGGTCGTGCAGCCCATTTAAGTCGCGGTTTGGGCCCGTTAAGTCCAACAAGGCCCGAAACCGTTTAGTTTCAAATACATTGCATGTTATAAGTTCTGATAAGCTAATTTAAGTCAAGAAGATAAGTTGGCAATCAAATAAGCACCCTGAAACCATTTTTGGGCCGTGAGGTCCAATAAGGGCCCAAAATCTCATTTTTAGCCTAAATCGAATAATTACATTTAGCTCGCGTTTAATTCGTGTTTAAGTGTAAATATATCAAATAAGCATATCAATTAAGCACTTTAGCTAAACAATCAAACATAAGTTGAATTAGATGGGCTCGGCCCATATGTGTGTCGAACCAAAATAAAACCAAATCCAAGACTAAAAATCAAATAAGTTATAACTCGTTCGACAAGTAGAAAAATAAGCAATAGTCTAAAAATTAAACAAATTCACTACTAGAGCTAAAACTTTATGTTTTTCAAAACCCCAATTTTTATTTATTTTATATATGGGTCGAATAGTAATTAATTTCCAATTAGGGTTTCAATTTTTTTGTAAATCAAGTAATAAGCCTTAATTAAGCATATGTAACATCAAGTTAACATGTAATTAGCTCAAATTTACCACACAAGCAAGAAAACACATGACTAGTAGTATGTATGGTATGTGTGTCGTACGAGTATATGTATATGTAAAGTATTAAAGGTATTATGCAACTTCTTCAAATTACAAAATTAAACACAATAGCCACTTTGTATCATCATTACGCATCATAAAAATATGAAAAGTACAAGATTAAACAAGTTTTGAAGTTCCTTACAAACTTGTGTGTTTGTACGTGAGGTATGATGACCAAAGGAAGACCCAAATTGTTTCCAAATTACCCACAATACGTTCTAATTAACCCAAAACACTTGAAAGTACACCTCGATTAGCTCAAACTTCACTTGATTTGGGTAGATCTTAAAATTTGTTGTTGTTCGAATGATTTGAGAGAAAGAAAGTGAAATGGAAATAGTTAGATGATAAAATGTGTAGGTGAATTAGTCTGTGTTATAACTTTGTTAATAAAACAAAGTATGAGATCATCACATAATAGGGCAAGCCCTGTTTTTTTTGGTGTGGGCTTATGGACTGCAAACTAACGCAAGAGAGGGAAAACAAGTTGAACTTTACTGTGTATAATGTGTGTTGGGTTTAGTTAAAATGCTATCGCAAAGTCCCGGTTTGACTTTTTTTTGGACACATACTCACGTAATAAAGTTTTTATTGACATTTTTTATTAAATAAATAATAAATGTTATTATTTACTCATAAATATATTTATTTGAATTAAACCATAGCTACTGCAATGTCGGCACGTGTGGGTTTTCAGAATTGTGAGAAAGCTCTCCTGTTTAATACTTAACTTGTCAAGAAATACTAGGAAATGAATATTTCACTTTTATGGCAAAAATAGATAGTTTCGTGATTACTGTAAGCTAAAATACGGGGATAGTTTCGGAAATGCTTAGTTATGCTAAAAATGTTCGCTTATGCTCGTTATGTTCAGTTTAGTAATAATAAATTATTATTTATTATTAAAATAAAGTCCGAAAATGTACCATTTGTCACAGTCTCCCCACCTAATAGGGAAATCCGTCCTCGGATTTCGATTCGCGAATGCACCGCCGATGGGTTTGAAAAGAGATGAGGGTATTTTTGCTTGATTTCGTCTTCTCGCTCCCATGTGTACTCAGGACCTCTACGAGAGTTCCAACGGACCTTTACAATATGGATACGACTTTGCTTAAGCCGTTTAACTTCTCGGTCCATAATTTCAATCGGTTCTTCGATAAGTTCAATTTCTCATCAATCTGGATTTCTTCTAGAGGAATAGCAAGGTTTTCGTCAGATACACTTCTTCAAATTGCACACGTGAAAAACACCGTGTACCTCGCTAAGTTCTGCTGATAATTCAAGTCGGTAAGCTACCGGCCTGACTCTGGCAAGAATTTGAAAAGGTCCAATGTAACGAGGGTTCGCTTCTTTTGGCGACGGCACGAGCCACTTGCATTCGACTCTTAATTTACACAATCTTTCCATGGCGAGACCTTTATCTCCCACTTGAAACTCCGCATAACTCTTTTGACGGTCACGAGCCACTTGCATTCGTCTCTTAATTTACACAAATCTTTTCAGTAGTCTTGTGGACTAGTTCAGGTCCGGTAAGTTGGCTGTCTCCGACTTCAGCCCAACATATTGGTGATCTGCACTTTCTCAATAAAAAAAGGTATCTTCATTAGTTCCTTCATCATCAGTTAGGTTTCATGATTGTTCGAAATCAAAGTCGATTTGATTTATTGTTTAGTAACCGTGTATCTGTTTAGATTCGTTATATTGGTGAATTATCCGACGAGTTAGGGCTTTAGTGTTGATACCTGTTTAGATTCGTTATTCGTCTCTAATAGATTTAGTGACGGATCTATAGTGACGACTGGTGACAATTTGAGTTTCGTAACTAAACAGTTTTGTGACCAGCTTTTACATTGTAAGTGACGAACCGTTTTTGTCACTGAAGGCCAATTTTCTTGTAGTGAAGGTATGCTTTGAGGCAATCTTGTGAGGTTTTTTTGTGGGTACGTGTGTCGACCTACACATAGCTTTGGGTTATCTTTACGACCTATTTGGTCCTCTATAGCATTCCAGTTTGTTGTGGTTAGATACCAAGGTCGAGAAGAAAGAAGAGATCGATGGCAGAAAGAAAGGTGTTGAATAAGTACTATCCACCAGATTTTGATCCAGCTAAAATACCAAAGCAGCCTAGGCGAAAGAATCAGCAAGTGAATGTTAGAAACATGCTTCCAATGAAGATACAGTGTAAAACATGTGGAGATTATATTAACAAGGGTACGAAGTTCAATATGCGGAAAGAAGATGTTATTGATAGACATATCTTGATAGAATTCGAAAAAACAGATTCTATTTAAAGTGCAAGAAGTGTTCAACTGAGATTACCCTGAAGACATAGCCTCAGAACTATGATTATTTTGTTGAGTCTCAAGCTGTGAGAAATTGTGAGCCTTGGCGTGCTAAAGATGAGGCGTGTGAGGAGCAGCGACGGAAACAAGACGCTGAGGAAAGGGGTGATGCCATGAAATCATTGGAGAATAGGACACTCGACTCAAAAAGAGACATGGACATCCTCTCTTACCTTGATGAGATCAAGTCCATGAAGTCAAGGCATGCACATGTTAGCAACAATGCAATGGTTGAAACTCTAAAGCGATCAGTTCAGGTACAGCAAAAAGAAAAACTCAGAGAGGAGGATAAAGCTCTGATAAAATCTATATTTCATGGACCAAAAAAAAATGTCCGTAGAATCGATGATGACAAGCTTGATGACACTTACGATACAGTTTTTTCGGGTCTTGATGGCAGGGGAACCTCACTGACTGGTTCTAAAAAGAGGAAGGTAACTGAGAGCCCAACAGGTTTGTTGATGAAAAACAGCACTCATGACAAGCTGAATAATAAAAAAGATCAAAGTGGACGAATGATGAAGAGTAATCTAAGCCCAAAACACAAGTTTTCAGCTGTAAAGAAGTTATCTAAGCCCAAAACACAAGCAAGTTAAGAAGAAAACTTAAAGACCAGAGTTACAAGTAATGTATCAAAATCTTTACGCCAACAGTATGATGAAGAGTAATCATCTATTTGTAGCGCTCCTATATTTAACTTGTTCTCATTGTACTAGGTCATGCCTAGTTTTTCATCCGGATGTTATTTAGATTTTATTTGGAACTTAGGATTATTTAGACGTTATTTGTTTCTATCAAATTACATGTTAAAGCCATTGTTTAGAATGCAATAACCTTACAAAATTTCAGTTAATAATTAGTATAAATTTATAGTATTACTCTCTATTTGATTAATTTTCAATTGGGTGTTTGATGCTCTATGTGTATTAGAAATTCTACACAACTTATGCTAACTGAAATCTATGGTGGATACAATGGCAACTGCATATTGAAGTTCACAGCTAATTATCTCTGCTATTATTATCTAGTGTTGTTATTGTGGGCCAGAGTTTAATCTAATAGGTAGCCTCAACATGGAAGCACACTCATAAGAAGTAATATAGAGGCAAATACTGATCGGCACATGAAAAGCATACGTGCTGATACGTGTTGCTGTTATCACTTGATAAGTAATACGCGTTCTTTACTCACCTATCGTTAAATGCTTTCCCAACTCTATGATTTTCCTTCTAGCCATATATATATAGTATGTTCCAACCAGCTATTTCAAAAGTAACTTAAGTTGTAAAGTCAGAGTACCACTTAAAGAAAAGCTCATATATTCTCATTAAGCATCACAAACATGAAACAGTATTCCAGTAAAATACCCTCTCATAGTCCATATCCGATACAGACTAATATATGGGTAGTTCGAGGATGTCTTATGAAAGGAAGCCAGGCATTGTGACTTGTGAGGTTTAAGGGAAAGAAATGTTTATTTTCAGACTTGAAAGCAAGTTGCTATGAAAGTTAATAGATGATGACTTGACCCACTCTCGAGAGGTCGGTGCTCTGCTAAAGAAGACGAATTGATTTTTGAAATAAAATTTCAACACTCGTACAAATTACACCCAACTCATATGGGTTCTGCAGTTCTGATATATGCAAAACTGCCTAAATTAACTGTGGATTCTCATCCTAACACCTATATGAAATCATTGACCTAATTAGATACTAATCTATTTGCATTGATCCTTAAATACCAATATTTACCCATAACGAAAGTTAATATACATCTTCAGTCTTAACAGCCATATCTTTAAACTAAAGAATCTAACAGCTTTTAAGTTCTAAGCAAGTGGAGACTGTCTCGGTAACAGCACAAGGTTGTATTGGAAAGAATATATAATAGTAACTTATAGTGTATCTTAAAATCCTTTACATACTCACCTCGATACATATGATGTAATCTTGAATATGTGTTTTTAACTCATGAGGTAAAGAGCCTTTAAGGGCTGCCGTCGAAAAAATAAATGCAACAGCAACACCATGCCACCATGTCAGACAACTATTGACTTACATGTCAAAAACTTGGCTAAAGGTTTGATTGATGCTAGCTTATCTTCATTACATAATAGAATCGCACGAGACAATACAATGCCCAACACTGGCTGAAATTAAGAACAGGTGCGGAGTATGGATAGCTTCGAAGATATGACTTATGTCACAACCACCAATTAGACATACTAGGCTAGGAATTAGAGGAAATTTCAACCCATTTACTTACGGATAGTCAATTCTAGTTATGTTTGATCTCTAACAAGTTAAACTGATAAAGAGAACTTAAGAGAGATCGAAAGTAAGCCTGAAATTGTAATTCTACTGCATGAAACCTCCTACACCATTATATACAAAGTTTTAGTACTAAAATAACAAAATTATCCTGTAAGTTTTTTAGGCATGCTGATTACTATTTGGAAAGCTATAACTTCCTCTACTAGAATTCAGTTTCTACTCCTTCGTACAGACGCTGGTTGAACATATTTTAAATAATGTGATGGATGAAATAGCAACTATTTCAGTAGATAAACTTAATGGAAACTTGTAAACCACCAACAAAAACATGATAGAGGTGGCAAAGTCAGTCCATTGACTTATGAATGGGTCGATATGGGTTTCGTTTAAGGGGTAAAAATCAATGTAGGTAGCTTACAGAAAGCTGGTCAAATGGGTCAAGGTCATATGTTGTAACTTCACCTACTTGATCCGTAAGAGAAATACAATAACCCAAATAAAACTATTAAAGATCCTGCGTGCCTTTATGCACAAACACCATCTAAGGTGTATAATATCCAAGAGTGTGAACACAATACACTTTTTTCTATTATAAAAACACATAAAAAGAAAAAGTAATAAAAGTGGATCCTATAAAAGAAACTAACAAGGATATGTATGGAATATGGTATATCATTCTTTGTTAACTCAGATACTATAAGATTTTCACAACCTCACCCATTTTGAAGTATATCATTTAAAGTTCAATGAAATATACCGATATCCATTGCATATAGTAGTATGCATATAAATTTTCAATTAATTAATGAAATACGCCTATATCCATTACAACACAACACAACTCAACACAACACAACATATCTCAGCAAGCGTATCCGTACTATCCAGCCAGAACGGCAAATTCACCAAAAAAACTCACTATCTACTATCTAGCCACAATGGTGAATTCACACAACAACATACATTATCTATTAGTCCTACTGAAAAATCAATTGTATCATAGATCGTCAAAGTATGTCCAACTTAGTTTCTTGGCAAGAGCTGACCTCATCAATACACCAATTCACAACTACAAGCTCACATGTTTTGGCCGCGATGTGAAAAAAAAATCAAGAATAGACACAGATGTTGATTTAAGGCAAATAGTGAATGGCATCAGTTTCTAGACTTCTGGCTTCTATGAGGGTGTTTGTTTTGGCTTATATAGCCGGCTTATGGCTTACTTGATTTTAGGCTTATGTTTCATAAGCTCATTGTTTGTGGCTTATTTTGAAACTTTTCGGCTAAAATAAGCTTATTATAACATAAGAAACATATATAAGCCGAAAAGTTTCAAAATAAGCAACAAAAAGTGAGCTTATGAGACATAAGCCCACAACCAAATAAGCCATAAGCCGGCTATATAAGCCAAAACAGACACCCCCTATAAAAAAGACAAACAACTCACTAAACCTTAGAAATTTCATTCCACTCCCAACCATCAATTCAATGTCAATACATCGCTATACCAACATAACATTAAAAAAAATGATGATGATGAAACTCTAGTTTTGCATTTAATACTACTAACATCGTATAACATAAACTAAGAAGATAGGTTAAACCACCATTAATCTATAAGCATCAAACATTCATACCCAACATTAAAACAAACACATAAAGCAACATGATGAAACTCCACAGATATTATATAACATAAACTAAGATAATAGGTTAAACCACCATTAATCCAAACGCATGATACCCAACATTAAAACTAAATACGAACCAGCTTAACGACATTCTGTTTACCAGCATTCCTTACCCACATGGCCAGTCTCACCACACTTAGAACAAACAGCGATATACCCGCCCTTCCCACAGTAATAACAAATAGCGCTATACGTACCGATAAGCCCTTCCCTTTCATCAGTCCAACGCCTATCACAAAGTGGCCCATACCCACCACTATGCCCAAGCTTACCACACTTATAACAACCTTCACCACAACACTCCTCAGCCTTATGCCCATTCTTACCACATATGTAACACAACACAACACCACCACCACCCTGGCTACTATTAGGGTCCTTTTTTCCTTCATCTTCAATGCATTTTTGTAGGCTTGCTATAGAGTCTTGGTGGCTTTTGATAACGTCTTGGTGGTCTTGAATGGCCTTCAAAACAATTTCATTCACTTGGGGTTTTTCAAGATCATATATTTTTGCTGCTTCGTCTATTCCGCTATTTTCAACAGCGTGGATGAGTCTGTACTGCCTTATTGCCTCAAACACATTTTTAGACATTGTTTTTTAATCACTTCACATAAACCCTAAATAAAATTACTAGGTGTAAAATTGTGAGAAACATGTTTTTTTACCTCATTATTTTCAGTTTATATATTTTTTTCTTGAGGCTCTTTCTTAGAAGCTTCATTTTCTCTCTTTTGTCACCTACAGCCCTTCATCTTTAATTTATTTTATCTCTGAGGCATTAAGCTTTATATAAATTTAACTTACATTTTCAGCATGACTTTTCATGGTAAAACCACACAACATTTCAAGTTTGCTTTAACCTGGTTTGGTATGTGTGCCGGTGGGTTCAAATCACGCGGATTAATCTGCACAAAAATCGGAAACAATAGTTGAAAAAAGAAGCTATATTAATCTTAACATTAACCACTTTATGTTGTTAGCGTTCCTTTTATCAATTTTTATAAAAAAAAAAAGGAGCTTATATTAACACAAATTTTAATTGTAATAATGTTTTTTTTTCATTGTGATATCTAATATGGTGATTGTTTATAACACGGCAAGTGGATGTTTATCAACCAATTGCGACCTTCTATACCCTTCTTTAGGTGAAATGGTGAGTTTAAGTGTGATATTTATCTGTAAAGAAGATTATTCGTTAGAGTGATAGGTGTGGTGAAGAGCCAAAACTCCTCATTTGGATCTCACGGGATGTCACATCACCATAACACAACCCCTAACCATAACACAACAGATAAGGATTCTCTCAAGTTATTTTTATAACTTGAGTCAAGTTAAGGGGATGTGAGCCATTAAATTTGATCCAATGGCTCAAATCAAAAGAACTTCTTTTGATTTAAGTCATTGGATCAAATCCAATGGCTCACACACATCCAACTTCACTCAAGTTGTAAAAACAACTTGAGTGAATCTTTCTCCTAACATAACACAAGTTACTCATTTGGGTCCCACCACTTTTAATTAATTTATTTTTTTCAATTTTCAAACAAACTAAAAAAACACAAATAATATAAAAAGAATACGAAAACTAAAAAAGTTTACTCTCAATATAAAAAATTAACTGCTAGTACACAAAATTTCACCTTGGTTTTATTTTTTGGATTTACCGGCCCAGCATCTACAACCCAACAGCAAATAACATACTACCCTAATTTTGTTAATGGGTGTTGATAGTTAAACTACTTTGTACAAGCTGTATAGCACACCATGCAATACTGTAATGCACATATTGTGGTGAAAGTATAAAAAATTATGGTGTGAGTATCAACACTCTTTGTTAATACCACTTCCACACAAACCATCGCCTCTTTCTTGCTAGCACACACTAGCAGTACCACAAGAACAACAAAAAATCGTCCATTGGTTTTATATCGGTTTTAATCAAAAACACAAACACAAATAACCATTTATATCAATTAGGTCCCACTTTTGTAGGTTCTTTTAGCTCGTCGTATGCACGACGAGACACCATGGTGTGGTACGAGCTACGACGAGCCAGCCACGTAGGCATGGCGAGCCCTTCTCGTTACTACATCGATTGCTCTTAACTGATGGTTTATGAGCATGACATATAAGTATTCAAACTCCCTCTTGAGATGACCATGTTTTGTCAATCATGTTTGTTAGTGCAAATATTTCGATATTTAATCTATACAGTCTCCTTTGTTTTGTTGATGACAAACGTGTAACTTGTAATACATAACGTAAAATGTATAAGTTACTTGTAATTATATTTTGTCTCAACATACTTTCAACACCTCTCGACGACTCAAGTCCTTGTATGCTACAACACAGGTTTGTACATGTTTGTTATGTTGCGTTATGATCAAACCCCTAACAAACCATTAAACATGTTTAGTTAAATAGTTTATATAAAACTAAAACCGTTTTTATAAAACACTTAAGTAATCTTGGTTACTTATATTTTATAAAATAAACAAAGGTAAATGTGTTGGGTAAATACCATGATCCATAACCCATACCCATGACCCAAAGTCCATAACCCATTGTCTAGATACATTGTATCAGTTGGGTACCCATGACCCAAAGTCCATAACCCATAACCCAAATAATGAGGAGGATCCCACGGATCCCTGGGGCTATAAGGGGGGGAACCCTCTCAGAAGGGATCCTTGGGACAGAAACATAGTTTGGTCTTTTTGCCTATAAATAGCAAGCCATTTCTTACCATATTTTTACACCTTCACACATAGTTTCTCTTCACCATTTCTAACATATTTATATCATTAGGAAACATATAAACCACTCTCATCTCATATGATCATAATGCTTCTAACTTTCATTTGTTGTAAGCATACTCCCAAAGTGATCCTCCAAAGCAAGCCTAGAGATTTTGCATCCTTACCTACTGAAGTGATCACCCATCACAAGCATACAAGCATATGAAGATCTTCTACAACCATCTTGGGAAACTTGTCATCTTCATTCACGAAAGACTAACTACATCATGCTTTGTATTCTTGATGTTTCTTTTAGGATTTCATATCCATTAGACACATTGTTTTGGATATTGTCTAGTATCATATTCTTGTATCTATAACTAAATTAGATGGTTTATGTATTTGTGTCATAAAACACAAGGTTTGTTATGCTGGGCCACAAAACATAACGGGTGTTATAGATGTGTCGTGTTGGTCGGGTAATGGTTCCTCCTTTGTAATGAAACCCGGTATCTAGCCTTGTACTGGATAAAGTGTAGGCGACGTTGTGATAGGTTTGGTCGATCTTTTCCCTAAGGTGCGAGGGAGTAATCACAATTACACTCTTTTCTTCGTATCATTAAATAGAACTTTACGGAGTAATGTGTTTAAAGAGGTTTAAATTTGCAACCTATACGTTGTAATTGCTAAGGATTTATGATTTGGAGTCGCAGTGGAGGTCGCAGAATAGGTAGGTTGAGGAGTTTGCCAAATAAAATATAAATAGGTTTTTTCATATGATGCATATCGACGCACTAACACATCTTATTGGCCATTTTAGGATGTTAAATACATCTTTGTATATATTAACATACATACAATTAGAGATACTAAATTCTTAACATAATAATCTTTGTTATTTCCTTTCTAAAATCAGTCTTATGTGTTTGAAACATCTCAATAAGATTTGGTAGACTTTTCGACCCATAGATTTCTTGGTTGGTTTATAAACTTTGCCATTATCTATAACACACTATTTTTATTTTTATTTATTATTATTATTATTATTATTATTATTAGGGTTATTAGTCAAAGAAGTTACTAAAGTTTGCGCAAAAGTTCACCTAAGTTACTATAGTTTTTTTCGTTACAAAGATGTTACTTAAGTTTGGTCACCGGTTATATAAGTTACTCTGTATGTTTTAACCTTCTACTATAGGTTTTTTTTTCGTTAATTTCAAAAATGGTCCCTCAGACTAATTGTCGTTAGTTTTTTCCGTTAGCTAACGGCCATTTGCAAAAAACATTTGCACTGTTAGTCCTTTATCCTAACGACCGTTTATACTTAACTCAAAATTTGGTTTTCATACATTTTTGTCCGTTTTTCTTACGTTTTTTGACCCTTTTTTACGGGTTTACTTGTTTCATGCACGTTTTTATACGTTTTGCTTCGTTTTATACGCTTTTGCTATTTTCTTACACTTTCATCCGTTTTCTTACGTTTTGTCCGTTTTCTTACGTTTTTTTCCGTTTTCATACGTTTTTGTCCATTTTTCATACGTTTTTGTCCGTTTTTCCGATTTTATATGTTTTTGTCCGTTTTATACCTTTTAAGCCTAGTTTATTACGTTTCGACGTTTTTCTTACGTTTTTATCTGTTTTTCTTACTTTTTCGTTTTGAGACACATTTTTCATGTTTTTCTTATGTTTTTCTTACTTTTTATACACGCTTTTATACACATTTTACATACGATATAAAACATAACAAGTATAAAACATACAAACGTATAAAACATACAAAGGTGTAGAAAAACATAAAACTAGTATGAAAACGTAAAAAGACGTAAGAAACGTACACAAGCATATAAATGCGCACACAAATCTAATAAAAAAATTATGAAAACCTATGAAAACGTATGAAAATAAACGAAAAATAGATGAAAACGTACAAAAATGGACAAAAACGTACGAAACTGGAGAAAAACGTACATAACCGTAAAACAATGTAAAGAAAGTATGACAAGAGAGAAAAACATTCATAAACGTATAAAAACGGATAGAAATGTACGAAAATATACAAAGATATGGGGTTATTGTACAAAAAAGTCACTAAAGTTTGCGAGAAATTTGTCCTAAGTCACTATAGTTTAAAAGTTGTCATTCAGGTTACTCAACTTATTGTGACCGGTTATATTTGTTACTCTTGTTTTAGTAACCTAGAATTACCGGTAATAATACTACGTGGCAAATATTTTAGATTTCATTTATATTAAAAAAAATGAATTAATATACAAATAAGTTACTAAAGTTTGTCAAAATGTTCATTTAAGTTACTATACGTTTACATTCTTTTACATGTAAGTTAATATACAAATAAGTTGCTAAAATTGTGTATATTTTTATACGCTTTTTTACAACAACTTTTTGGACGTTATTATACGTTTACATTCTTTTACATTTTTGTCTGTTTTTGCACCTTTTTTTACAATTTTGCACACATTTGTATTTTTTATTTTTATTTATTTTTATTTTTTTTACATAATTGGACGTTATTAGACTTTTTTGGAAGTAATTTTTTGTTTTGATATGTTTTCATACGTTATTATACATTTTTGGATGTTATTATACGTTTTTGGATGTTGTTATACGTTTTCTTACATTTTATACGTAAAAACGTATAAAACATACAAACGTTTTAAAGAAGATAAAACGTATAGAACATAAAACCATATAAAACATACAAATGTATGAAAATGAACGAAAATGAACAAAACCATACAGTAATGTATGAAAACGTAAAAAGGTATAGAGAAAAACGTACACACACATATATAAAAACGGATAAATACATACAAAAATGTACGAAAACGTAAAAAAAGGTACGACAAGAGAAATGCATACACAAACGTATAAAAACGGATAGAAACGTAAAAAAACATACGGAAATATACAAAAACGTACGAAAATGGAAAAAAACTTAAAAAAGGAACGACAACAAATAAAACGTACACAACGTATAAATACGTATAAAAACGTACGAAAATGGAGAAAAACGTAAAAAATACGAAAACAGATAAAACATACATAAATGTATAAAAACGGATAGTAACTTTTTTTAAAAGTTCAGTAACCTATTTAATAAACCCCGTGAACTATAGTAACCTACTTGTAACATCTCAAACTATAGTGATGACGTGGACAAGAGAACCGGTAAATCATCCGGTTGCCCACCCTCGTAGTAACAAGAATGTCACTTTTTAAACGTTGAGTAACCCATATAATAAACCCGTTAACTTGAGTAACCTGAATGACAACTTTTAAACTATAGTGACTTAGGACAAATTTCCCGCAAACTTTAGTGACTTTTTTGTATAATAACCCCAAAGATATGCGAAGGAGAAAAATGTAAAAAAAAAATTAAAATAAAAAAAAATTAGAAAAAAAAAACGCATAGTAATTTTTTGTTAAGGTTCAGTAACCTATTTAATAAACCCGGAAACTATAGTAACTTCCTTGTAACATTTTAAACTATGGTGCTGACGTGGACCAGGGGAACCGGTAATGTCACCGTTGCCCACCCTCGCCGTAACATTTATGTAACATTTTTAATCTTTGAGTAACCCAAATGACAAACCCGTTTACTTAAGTAACATCTTTGTAACGAAAAAAACTATAGTAACTTAGGTGAAATTTTGCGCAAACTTTAGTAACTTCTTTGACTAATAACCCTTATTATTATTATTATTATTATTATTATTATTATTATTATTATTATTATTATTATTATTATTATTATTATTATTATTATTATTATTATTATTATTATTATTATTATTATTATTATTATTTTCAAATATACAGGTACGACTTTTTTTCTTTGTTTGTTCTTTGCTCGTGTTGGTTTGTGTATCCTTTTACTTATCACTTTACTTTTATTCTTGCTTTATATAGTTGATTGTCTATGTGGTTGATGTTTATGTGTGTGATGCATACTTGGTCTTTCATATAGGCATAAACTATATTTAACACTTTACATATTATGACACATTGATCAAGAAAAATAAACCGGACTAATAATGGTGAAACTTGAGTTATAATGAACCATTAATCTTGCGGAATCTTATGTGATATTAAGGGGTTGGCCTTACAGGCCGTAATGCGTTAAATGCATCCTCGCGTCGAGATTAGCAAATGCGATGGTTTATACTATATTTGATACAAACGTTTTAAGTTTGAAACGGAAACGTATTCACCCCCCCCCCTCTACGTTTTCCACAATTGGTATCAGAGCGGGTTGGCTCTAGTTTTTAAAAACAAATTGTTTTAAAGCGAGTAAGGTCCTTGTATCAAAATTTTGGTGAAGTCAAGCATAATATGAAAAGTGTTTTGTTGATTTTTGTCTTTGAAGCTTTGTTGTTAGATATTTTGTTAATCAAGCTTGAATAAAGATTAAAATGGGTAATATAACTTCATTAAAAACTTTACAAAGGTTAAACCTTTTCGTCAAAACATGCATTTCTGTAAATCTGTGTCAGATCCGCGGATCCCTTTGTTATCAAAGGGCGGATCCGCTAATAGTTGAAAACCCCACTCTCATCCATGGCTTATCTAGGATATATTTTCGAAATATTTCGTTTATTTATCAACTAGTCAAAACTCACCATAATTCCGCTCCAACACTCACACATTATCTATCACATTTGATAGCACTTAGTTTGATCTATCCTTCAATTTTAGCAAATTGATCTCAATCATCTTTGACTCAAAATTAGGACCAAAAACTAGTTTTTCATTTCTTTTAATTTTTAAAGATTTTAATAAACTTATCCTAGGACATCATCTGACTTTTAGGACTTAGTATCACCATTTTTCCACAACATATTAAAAGGAATCCTTGTCAAACATATGGTTAGACTACCCAAGGTCAATGTTCTTGGCCAAAACCATCATTAAGCACCATTACTTGTTATGGTTGAGGATTTGAGATATCCAACAGCTAAAGACGTCAAAATTAAGTCAAAACCTCAAAATTCATTAATGATAAACCTTACAAAAGCATAATGACTTCACTTGAAACCTGTCTGATAGCCGGATCCCTGGTCTATAACCAGGATCCTGCTGAGAGGATCCAAGCGGGATCCGTACATGCAGAAAAGAATAAATCGGCCTCCTTATTCAAATTCAAGTTACCCTTTTCTCTAACCACCTTTAACATTCATTAATTACCCTCCTAGAGCTGATCAAAATCTCAAGAGCATGCTTAATCCTCTAAGTGGCCAAGGATTTAATTCCCTAATTCAAATTATCCTTTATAAACCAAACAACCTTAGGACTAAGTCACTACTCTCAATCACATCTCAAAAATCAGCAACTAAAGAAGCTCTTACAAGCACCATCATCACTATGACTAAGGCTCTTAGCAACAACTCTTCAACCATAGGATCATCCAAGAGAAAAGGTCAAATGATCCATGAAATCTCATCCACCGAAACATCTCCCATTAGAGATAGTGAAGCTAGAATCTCATCTCATCAAACTCATCCAAAGGCTAAGAGAACCGCAAGGATTAGCATCAAACCTTTCGGACTAGAAAAGGGTCTTCTAGTTCAAAACCAAACACGGCTAGTTCTAGCAAGCCATCAAAACCATCATTCATTAAGCATGGACTACAATCCTTGAATGAGCCTCTTCCTTACCCGAACATCTACTCATTAGATCATTCACCACCAAGAACCTCCCATTCACCAACCTTTTCATTGAATAGGGAACCACCCACAACACCAACTAGCCCATCATGGGAGACAAGGAATAACCTTGATCATATGGAAGAAGTTCCATTACCACCCTCATTTTAGAACCTCTTCCTACTTCTCAAAATGTAGACCCACAATCACACATAGAGCCTCCTCAAAGTATCCATTTTCCTTCGGGTCCAAACCAAGACAATAATTGTCCAAATTGTCTAAACACTCAAGGACTTGTTCAAGAAGTACGAAATGAGATACATTTCTTGTTTAATCATCTTCTTGCAAAGTTGGATCAAATAAACAAGTCCACTCATCCCTAGACTCAAGCACATTGTAGCTTTTTAAGTCTACTATCTAGTTAGTATCTAGTGGTACTTATATGTCCTAGTTCATTCTCTTAGTTTTAGAAATTTAGTTGGTTATCTCTTGTTTTATTGAATGAACACTTATTTGCTATATTTTGTACGTTGTGCTTTGTTTTTCTCATATATATATTATCCTCATAGTAGCATTGTTTGACACATCTTCATTGCTGAAGAAACTGTCAACAGATAGCCGGATCCCTCCATTATACCTAGACGGATCCCTCCAAGAAGGGAACCGTGGGATCCGTGGTACAAAAGCACAAAATTGTACTAACTTGAGTTTCTCTTGCAGGAAATTATGCATTATACTCTTGTTTTTTAACCTTTACTTTGTAGATTTTCAAAATAACACATGAAGACTTTGACATCATAAAAGCTAGGGGGAGCTTTGTGTCAAACGATATTGCAAAAATATTTGCAAACATTAATCCATTTTTGGATTATACTTCATGATACCCCATTGCATATTTGTAATCTTCAAGGGGGAGCACGTCTTCGTCACTTAGACGAACCATTTTCAAACTTAATTGCAAACACAATTATCTTATTTAACGTTATGTCCTTGACGCCCTTTCAAAGGGATGGACTCGTCAAGGGGGAGTTAAGACGAGTACCATTCCCGTCACTTGCTCTCTTTACATTCTTACATAACTTTTCTTATAAAAATTGTGTTAGTTTCTTTTAACACTTTTGTTTCAGACAAAAGGGGAGAAGAAAGTAACAACTACAAATTCAAACTTTTACGAATTTTAGCTTTTTCTTAAAATAATTTTATGTTTTGTCATCAACAAAAAGGGGGAGATTGTTAATAAAAATAAGCCGTAAAAACGTTTATTTATATTTTACGATCTTCTAATATTTTGTCAATAACAAACGTAAAATCATTTTAACGAAACAAATAAAGTACGTAAATAGTTTGAGTTAATAGTTTCCTAACACACTTACGTTTTCACATAAAACACTATAACAAGATGAAGTGATTTTATGATTTAGATACATATGTACAACAACTAGTGTTTACATATTGGTTTAATACATACTTATACTAAGTATACTAAAATGGGTAAAAACATGTAAATACTAAAATGGGTAAAAACATGTAAATACTAAAATGGGTAAAAACTAGCAAATGGTATTGACCCATAACCCATGGTTTTATATATACCACTTACACAAGTTCAATGTATCCTTAAGGTACATTGTATCTAGATAGAAAACCATGGATCAACCCATAACCCATGACCCATGACCCATAACCAAAAATACCCATGGGCAAAGAGGAGCGTTTCATGGATCCCTAGCTTTGTGCTAGCCGGATCCCAAGTGGAAGGGATCCGTGGGATCCGGGGAACAGTAGAGATTTTTCTCTATAAATAGAGAGCCATTTCTTCCTTTCTATTCATCCCTTTACACACATACTTCCCCCAAGTATTCTAACCATCTAACCTCAGATCCAAGAGATCTATGTAGTCTCTGTCTTTTGTTTTTGTGTGATCTTCTAGGTTCCTCTTAAAGGAAAGATCACCACTTCTTGAAGACGTGCAAGCTCAAGTCCATGAGTTGTCATGCTTCGTCATCATCAAGACAACGAAGGTTTTCTTGTTGATAGATCTACCTTTCTCCATAGATGTTGGGTTGAAGGCATTAGTGAAGAATGCCGAAAGTGTCAAGATGAAAGCATTAGTGAAAGGTGCTCATCATCCGTGTCAAAGCATTAGTGAAGAATGCTAAAGGTGTCAAGACGAAGGCATTAGTGAAGGGTGCCAAGCGTTTTGTCAAAGGCATTAGTGAAGGATGCCGAAGAATCAAATCAAGTAGCATTTGGGAAAGAATGCTTAGGTCGTATAATCGATGAGATGCATCGTTATACATATAAGTATTTGTTTATTTACAAGGATGGTGATATCCTTGATGGTGTTGTAACAAGGAGTAGATCTCCTTGATAATAGGTGTTGTGTCGTGAAGGGTAGTAGTTCCTCTATAGTAATGGAAATAGGTGCTTAGCCTAGTACCTAATAAAGGGTAGGCGACGTTGTGATAGGATTAGTTCTCCTAAGGTGTGAAAGAACTCGGTGGTTAGCCTAGCACCGTATAAAGGGTAGGCGACGTTGTGTTAGGTGTGGTTCGCCTTGGTGTGAAGGAACTCGGTATTTAGCTTTGTACCGGAAAAAGGTTAAGCGACGTTGTGAAGGCTTCTCCGCCATAAGGAGTTGGTGTAGTGCTTACGAACTCTCGAGTAGGTGACTCGGGGAGTGGAGTAGGGCAAGGAAGGTGTCCTTGTAGCCGAACCACTATAAATAACTTGTGTCGTGTTGATGTGCTTCTTAATCTTTATCTTTCATTACACGTTTATATATCTATCTATCAACGTCCAACATAAACAACCAAATAGATTGACATAATTCGATCTAAATATTTAAAAGGAAGTTTTAAATTGGTAAAACTATTCTACCCCCCCTTCTAGTTTTCCACAGGGTATGTTGAATCACCCGTAAAAATGGTCGTGTTTAGCCGTAATTGAACACCGCTAGTAATAGTCTCATATTCATTCTCTCACTTGAGAAATCTATACTCCTGTGTTTTCCTAAAGTAAGTTTACAATGGAAATACTTTGCGTTTTCTTAGGATTACTAATCAAACAAGTTGTAAAATTAATTTTTCTTTTAGTTAATCACAAACACTTGCCTCATCAAGCGATTATCTTGATTTGATCGAGAAGAGCTACATGACTTCATGGACGAAGGTCATTGTATGCTCATTGTATGTCTGAATCTGCCTACACTTTTCTGTCTGCTGTTTAGGCCCGACCCACTTGTTTAGGCCTGTTTTGCACTTAGGGTTAGATTTTCTCATTCTCTATTTAATGTCTTTTTTATTGTATTTAGTTATGGATTTACATGTCCTGGAATCACTTTACTTATTTTAATCCTAAAACCTAAATTCTCTTTAATGGCGCCTCTTGAATTCGCAGCAAAACACAACCAGGTGGCATTCTTGGAGAAAACAAAGGAAGCAAGAGACTTCTATGAGATATTGGACTTCCTGAATCATACCCACATAAAGGTATGCTCTTATAGTTAATCCAACTGTCTATGTTTCTCATGTCAAACAGTTTTGGCAGACTGCCACTGTCAATACGTTTGAAGATGGAAACAAATAGATAAAAGCCAAAGTTGATGGCACTATCTATCATCATTATTACTGAAGCATCTCTTAGGAAGCATCTACAACTAGGAGATTGATAACGCTACACGCATCGTTCGGGGTCAAAGGAACTTCCTTTTCGTCGAGCAAGTTTTTCAACACCCTAGGCAGTGAACCTAATCATTGTAGTGTAGTATTAGGGTAAGCCACGGGTATTGATATCGTTCTCTAGGGGAATAGGAATGCTAGTGAGAAGTTACTACGCTAAGGTTGGGGTTGAGGAAGATTATTTTTATCTTTTTATATTTTTTAAGGAAAGGAAAGGTACGAATCTCGGGGTTTGGATTTGGGGGGTTGGTATTGCTACCGATTACTCTACTTATCTAATTATCTAATCTAAGGTGTATGTAGTCTATGTCTAATTATTGTGTGCTCGTATGATAGTTTGAAGATATGTTTACTTAGGTTTTACTACTCCTTAATTATCTCCTATTGGTGGTTGAATTGTCACGTCCTTATTCTTAGTTGCGTTGTGTGTCTAAAGTTGTAGGGTATGCGTTTCTCCCTAACTCTTTGAACTTACCAAAGGGTCTCGTCTACAAAACCCACTAGGGATAATAAACTCTTACTCTAAGGCACTCTTTGGATGGTTTAGCTTACAACTACTCAAGGAGTTATATTCTAAGGTTCACAAAGATTTAATCAAGCATTAAGTACACAACGAATGACCTATCGCATTACTAGATCATTAACAACTAAGATAAGAGACAACCAATCAATATTCAATAATTAAGTTTCATATTCCCTAAGCAAACACACAAGTAAATTAGCCGGACATGGAGAACATGCAAGCATACACACAAATAATCAAAGACATAATTGTATTAATGAAGTAAAACACTTATCTTGGTGTAAGATAGGGTTTGGAACCCTAAAATACTATACAAGACAGCCTTGGTTCGGTTTAGGTTTTTACTCCAAAAGACTACACACAAATACTGAAAAATTCGGATTCTATATATAAGATTACATCTGCGACGGCGTCACCTTATGTTTTGTGACGCCGTCGTGTCGCCTTCATTAGGGTTTCGTCTTGGCCACGTTAGACTTGCGACGGCGTCACCTTATGCTTGTGACGCCGTCCTCTTCAGCCTTCGCGCCGTCGGATTGCATCTAGGCCGTATGAGTTGCGACGGCCTACTCTTTTATAACTTGACGTCGTCACTTGAAAATAGGAGTTTTGGCTTCTGTCCCGTCACAAAATCCTCCGACAGCGTCGCGTATAAGCTGTGACGCCGTCACCTTATGTTTTCAGCAGCTTTGAGTGTCTCGATTCTGACTTTGGCCATTTTCTTCGTATATTCGCGCCTTTTCATCCAAATAAGAACCATTCCAGCATTTTGCCTTCAAGAGACCTAAAAAGTGAAAATGAACGATATTAAGCAATAACGGATACAAAAGTGATCAAATAAGGGCTTAAACGACCCCTCAAAAAGGTACCTTTTAAAACCTTATCAAATATCCCTACACTTGGTATTTGCTTGTCCTCAAGCAAATGTGCTTTTAGCCAATTAATTTATAAGTTAGGGGTCATGAAGCATTGGTTTAAAATAGTCCATAACACATATAAGCCCCGCAAAAGTCATAACAAGCACGGAAATTACATACTAGCACCTCACATGGGGTGTTTGGATACTCACATCTCTCGGGTGTATATGAAATATAACAAATTGGAAATAGAAGATAAACACTCATTAACCGGTCCTAGTACATAGATTACCATAGGCTTGAGAATAGATCAAACCTCCATCGCTTTGGCGTAAGCACCTAGAAAAGACTATCAAAGAGGTCTTTAAAGGGTTGTAATGTTAGGGTTACGGTAGGGAAACAAAGGGTTTGGTGGGATAGGCTTTTTAGTGGTGGTAAGTCAAAAATCTCTATGTTAAATGCATACGAAGAATGGCGTTGCTAAGCCAAGACTGGACACTCTAGACTCTAGCTAACTGAAACAAACAAACATAAATTTAAAGGATAGATGTAGGATGGTAGCCCGTATTTTTTTTATCACTCTATTTTTTTTCTCTTTTTCTCTTTTTTTTCGATTTTTTTTTTGTTTTTTTTTTCATACACTTTTACTCTACCAGCCTCTACGGTAACATCAAAATGATAGGGATTTATAGGCACATCCCTACACTTGAGTTTTTATTACTCTAACACTAATTTGACCCGAATTGAAAAGATCAAAACACTTGGGGTACATTATTACGCAAACAAAAGGAATTTGAATTTAACGTTCCCTTCCCGTCATTTCATAAACTTTAACTTTTCCCATGAATCCCAATCGTCCCAAAACTGTATACAAAGGATGTGACTCGACTTAGCAACTCATTCAAGCAACCAGATAATTGAACTAAGGGTTTAGGGTGATAACAATAATGCACTAAAAGTGAGTGCATACAGGGTAGGCTAAGGCGATTTGGGTGTATATTTGGGGGTGGGGTGTAAACAATGCTCTTCATTGATATTCCGAAAAACCGAAACATCACGAGAACCGCGAAAAGGATAGGCTCTGAGGGGTTAACTAGGGGTATCGTGTACTAAAGATGAGTACAACGCAAAGGGTGTGGGGAATTACTCAACCGATGTGGAAGAAGTAATTATATTACGGGTATCATACAAGGGTTATCCTAATGCCTCTTATCATTTAGTTATTCCTAACTACACAAGTGCAATCTTACTAGCGATCTCGGAATGCATCACAAAACAAGTTCTAGAATCTAATATACTACCGTTCACACTCTAAGCATTAAAGATGAATGCTTTAATTCCTACTAATCTAAGGGCGATCCTCACATTTTGGGTGGAATTTAGGTGGTAAAGGGTTTTTGTGCTAGTCATGCAACTTCCTATCCGTGAGACGCTTTTGTTAAAACAAATGGCCCACTCCTATATGTCATGAAAAATTTTAAATTTGGTGCCAAAATTACCCTAACCGACATTTTCTCATGGTTTATTACACAAATACAATTGGACAAAGCAAATAATCAAGGATAAGCATAGTTTCAAAGTTCCCATTTTATTTTCCCTCCCTATACTTAAACTGAACATTGTCCCCAATGTTCCCCGAAAGTATCAAAGTTATGATAATGGAAGGTAATTAAAAACGAAAGAAACTAGTACTCCCCTGATTAGCTCGGTAGGATCCGTGTGTGAAGCAGTGGTTAAATCATTTCCAAGAAGAATTTATACGTGAAAAGCTCCTTCCAATCTTATGTAACTTCTTCTTGATAAATTAAACCTGCACACTTGAAGAAAACAAACGAAACCTTCGCGTAAAATCGGCGGTAATAATATATATAAGACTCGATTTAAACTAGGATATAATGCTTGTGGAATGGATGTTTACAGAATTTCTGGAAAATTAAGACCTAGAAAATTCCAAAAATTTATAAGTAGCTCAGAAAACGAGAAAAAACTAATCTGTTGTTTTTACTCCTTCCTGACGCCGTCAGGTTATCCTGACAAAAACTGGTCTGCGATTTTCTGGAAAAAATTATGGAAAATTTACATCTTTAGAATCTGGAAAAATTTCTGCAAAACACCCATTATGACTCGATACAAGCATTTGACTCGAACAAACAAACACACATATATATCTTTGAGTTAATTGTTATTCTCATGTTCACGTTTCTTTTGAAAACGTGTGTAATCCTCCCTACACTTATCCCTTATGTAAAATACCTTTATATGCAATTAAGACGAGGTTAAAAACAAAATAAAGCATTTTTACAAATTTAAACATGAGAATAAACAATCAATAAAAGACATATGACACTAACAAGCAAACAATTAAGCATGGGTTGCCTCCCACGAAGCGCTTTTCTTTATTTAAGAGTCTTGTAGCTAGACTCGTGAGTCGTTCCTACGTTTTCCTCCTCTTAGAAGCCCATTCAATTATCTTAACTCTGTTCTCATCATAAATATATTCAGGGCCCAATTCTAGACAGGCGGTATAGAGAACCTTGTCCTTCCAATCAACTTCAAAGGCCGGAATGCTATCTACATCTAACTCATCAATGCCCTCAAACCTCTTATTTTTGCAGGGCATTATATATTTAACACATTCGGTCTCATTCGAGAAATTGACTATTCCATCCTCTTGATCATAAACCATCTTAGATTCCTCAATAAATGGTCTCCCAAGTATCACATCTCCTAAAACTCCATCAATAATGCCTTTCACATTTTCTAGGATCATGAAATCACACCTATATGTGAAGTTCCCTACGAAGACATGCAATCCCTTAACCCTCCCAACATAGTTACTCACTTTCCTAGGGTAAAAGGGGTCCCTCATAGGTCCTAAATTTTCTTTCATGATCCAATTGTAGTAGAGCCTAGACATTATGTTCATGGGTGCTTTATAATCTATGTAAGTGTGATCCCTATATAAGTAACCAATCATGCACGGTATTTTGATGTTTTTAGGGTCACCACTTTTTATGCATGGTTCGAAAGGCGGTCGCGGGAAGTTAACTACATTATAGTGATAAGCAGTTTCCTTTCCATTAGGGTATGAATCGAAATACTCCCTAAGCTCCTCCTCCTCCGTACTTCCGTCCATAATCTCCAAAACCTTATAATCTCCTTCTACAATTTCATCTTCTGAATCACTTGAGGTTGAATCACTATCTAAGGTACCAGTGGATTCCTCAAGGGCTTTTTCAAGTGCATTTTCAATTATCCTATTAAGTTTCTTAAGCTCTCCAATTTCACTAACAATGCGAGCTCGGAGTTGGTTGGCAAAAGTTGGATCGAGTGGTGGGTGTTAATTTGATGGGGAGTTGTTGCTTGGTGGTTTATCACCTTCCATGATGAAAAGTGGTGGGGTTACGAACAAAGGTCACGAAGAAGGGGGATAGACTACGAGAAAGCTAAGAATGAGAAAAAATTTACTTGATAGGAATCAAGCAAAGAAACCTAAACGAGGTGGACTACTAACTAGCTATTCTATTCCCCGGCAGCGGCGCCAAAAACTTGATAACGCTACACGCGTCGTCGGGGTCAAAGGAACTTCCTTTTCGATAGAGCAAGTTTTTCAACACCCTAGGCGATGAACCTAATCGTTGTAGTGTAGTATTGGGTAAGCCTCGGGTATTGATATCGTTCTCTGGGGAATAGGAATGCTAGTGAGAAGTTACTACGCTAAGGTTGGGGTTGAGGAAGATTATTTTTTATCTTTTTATATTTTTTTAAGGAAAGGAAAGGTACGAATCTCGGGGTTTGGATTTGGGGGGTTGGTATTGCTACCGATTACTCTACTTATCTAATTATCTAATCTAAGGTGTATGTAGTCTATGTCTAATTATTGTGTGCTCGTATGATAGTTTAAAGATGTGTTTACTTAGGTTTTACTGCTCCTTAATTATCTCCTATTGGTAGTTGAATTGTCACGTCCTTATTCTTAGTTGCGTTGTGTGTCTAAAGTTGTAGGGTATGCGTTTCTCCCTAACTCTTTGAACTTACCAAAGGGTCTCGTTTACAAAACCCACTAGGGATAATAAACTCTTACTCTAAGGCACTCTTTGGATGGTTTAGCTTACAACTACTCAAGGAGTTATATTATAAGGTTCACAAAGATTTAATCAAGCATTAAGTACACAACGAATGACCTATCGCATTACTAGATCATTAACAACTAAGATAAGAGACAACCAATCAATATTCAATAATTAAGTTTCATATTCCCTAAGCAAACACACAAGTAAATTAGCCGGACATGGAGAACATGCAAGCATACACACAAATAATCAAAGACATAATTGTATTAATGAAGTAAAACACTTATCTTGGTGTAAGATAGGGTTTGGAACCCTAAAATACTGTACAAGACAGCCTTGGTTCGGTTTAGGTTTTTACTCCAAAAGACTACACACAAATACTGAAAAATTCGGATTCTATATATAGGATTACATCTGCGACGGCGTCACCTTATGTTTTGTGACGCCGTCGTGTCGCCGTCATTAGGGTTTCGTCTTGGCCACGTTAGACTTGCGACGGCGTCACCTTATGCTTGTGACGCCGTCCTCTTCAGCTTCTGACGCCGTCTGGATTGCATCTAGGCCGTCTAGTTGCGACGGCCTACTCTTTTATAACTTGACGTCGTCACTTGAAAATAGGAGTTTTGGCTTATGTCCCGTCACAAAATCCTCCGACGGCGTCGCGTATAAGCTATGACGCCGTCACCTTATGTTTTCAGCAGCTTTGAGTGTCTCTATTCTGAATTTGGCCATTTTCTTCGTATATTCGCGCCTTTTCATCCAAATAAGTGCCATTCCAGCATTTTGCCTTCAAGAGACCTAAAAAGTGAAAAGGAACGATATTAAGCAATAACGGATACAAAAGTGATCAAATAAGGGCTTAAACGACCCCTCAAAAAGGTTCCTTTTAAAACCTTATTAGAGATGCAGATGGTATTAGTGATATTCCTAATACTGATATCTTTCAAAACTTAACCAGAATGGGGTATGACACATCCTTTAAAAACTTGACTTTTCTTAAAGGTTGTTTTGCTCCACAATGGAGATTTTTTATCCATACTATCCTTTATTGTTTGAGTCCTATGAAAACTCATAGGAGCAGTTCAGTAGAAGTATTGTTATTGCTCTCATATGCTTATCAACTAATAGGACTTACAATTTTTCAAAGTTGATTTTTGATAGTATGGTGAAAAACATGGACAACCAGTTCAAATTCTTAATGTATCCATGATTTATTCAAACAGTTTTAGAAACCAAACAAGTTAAACTCAAGTTCCATGAAAATATTTACAAAAATCCTTGCCTTACACAAAAACTTTTTAGCAACATGAAGATGGAATCAAATGGGTTTAATGGACTTGTAGTACCTCTGTTTGAAAACATGTTACAAAGTCAGGGTGAAGAATCAACAACCGCAGTTGACTCCCGACACAAACCCAAAGTTTATGGTACTCAATCAGCCTCCCAACCAACTTCATCACTATTTTGGGAATGATAACAAACAGGACTCTGATGTTCCTCAGTAAAAGGTTCCTACTAATACCAATGGTGCAGATGAGGTTGTCTCTGACAATATAGGAAGGGCTGCTCCTACTGACACAAGCTTGCGTTTGCAATGATTGCTGATACTGATAAGCTTGAAAGAAAATATCAGTTTAATCGTCGATATCGGAAAAGCTAATATAATCTTCATCGGAATTCATATTTGGTTTATGTGTAATGATAGAGAGAATTAAGGTGGAAATTAATCAATTGTGTGTAAAAATTGGTTGTATAGTTATAGAGTAGTATAGTTTTAGCTTAAAAAAAAGTGAAAACCAGCCGTTACTTTACTTCAAACGGTCAAAAGATTCAAAAATAGTGAGTTTTGGCATGCGGGAATTTACTCACGCCGAAAATGGCGCAGGGTGATGGTGGTGTGGTCAATGCAGAAATGGCGGCGCCATTTGACTGCCACATAGTAATGGCGCAAGTGTAAAAAGGACGATACCCTTTGCTCTAAGCTTATTATTTGAGTTTAAACAAAAAGTTCAAGTCCCAAAATTTTGAAAAAATAAAAACGATAGATTAAACTTAGTGCTCAAAGTTATAAAAACTTCTAAATAGGAAGTAAACAAACTTAATGTTAACAAACTATTTATGAACCGGTTTTGTTGGGAATAAGCCGATCAACGCGAGCAAACGTAACTCAATATGAATTTAATGAATATTTTATACTTGTTTGTTAATTGTTGCTTAATGGACAAACATAAACTAGCAAGAAATTCTTCTTAACGCACAAACATGAAGACAAACATTCGTTTGTTTAAGTGTCCATAATAGCTCATTTTGTTTGGTCAAAGTTTAACAAATGAACAAGACACATTCGTATGCATTTGGTTCTTTACATGCTTTGTTTAAAATTATTGGGGTAACGTTGTTTTCTTCATTTCTCCTTTTTATTTTTGTTCTTTAATCGGTTTTTCAAATTTTATTTGGTTTCATAGCTAGATGTTACATTAGTTAATTTAGTTGAGAAACTGAAATTACACAAAAAAATTTGAAAAATTAGCGTTTTAAAATCTTGCTTTAGGCTGCTAAAGCGTTTGAGCCGCCCATCAGTTTAAGTTGGGTCAACCCAGACTTTTTGGCTCCCGAGTTACAACCCTTTACTAACTTGGTCAATAATCTAACTTGAAATGTGGTACGGTATAGGGGTGAGCAAATGGGTCGAGAACCGGACCGGAATCGACACAACTCGAACCGAGTTTTAGAACCGCGGTCCGATTCTCGGTTCAGTTTGGTCTGGACCCGATGGTATCGGTTTCGTAATCGAAGAACCGCCCGAATTACAAATATACTAGATGCTATGGAACGTTTATTTATTTTTAAGTGATACCCAAAAAAAACTTTTCCTTGTACCGTACTTTACACTACTTAAACTAAGATGAAAATTGCAATAAATTTTAATTCACGCAACCAACTAGGAGTACGTTTCTATGTATGTTGTCACTTTCGATAAAATTGTAACGAGAGTTTGATACAAGTATTTTTTATCTATGCATTTGAATGACAAGCATAACCAAACATGAATAAAGCAAAATTATGCGGGAAAATTGTATCAAATTGACTATATTGGTTTTCTACTTTGATATTTATCTGGATTGAAGCACTCTACTTTATTTTGCTATTAGTAGGTCACCAATTCAAAAGGACACAAAAAATAATAAAATAAAGAGGTGCATGATGATCAATTATATCAGAAACGGTCAATCATCTGGACCGTGTATTATGGCCTTCACCAAAAAGCGAAAATATACGGCGACCAATGACGTAGCTTGGATATTCTGCTATATACTTTAAACGTTCAACATTCTTTATGCTTTAGATGTAAATGAGTTTAAATACATAAAAACGTATTCCTAAGCTTAATGCGCGAAAACAATAAGAAATTAGCTCAAGGAGTACTAAATATTAAAATTTTGGGTAATTTAAAAAAAAAATCGGTTTCAATCGGATAGAACCGAAATACCCAAACCGGACCTATCGAGAGGGAACGAGGAATTCTCAACGAAACAAGTGCTCTCTGAACCGAACATGAAACACCATAAGCAACAGGATGTTGAGGTCCGAAATTCGAAGTGAAATTTTTTGTTTGCCCGTTCCTAGTCGTCATGGGAAAGAAAGGCAGAAAGAAGAAAGAAATTATTCCTTTTTTTCTTGTCCAATACCACCAGTACCTGAAATGCATCTCCTTCGCCCGCGCGAGAGACTTCTATGCCAGCCGGGAATAACGGCTCTATTATGAAATCAAGCGGCAGACCGACTCATTTGGGAACAGATTCAGAACCTAAACACGGTCTTCGGTCGGGTTCTCGATTCCTAAGATATGCATTTTTCAGTTATTGGACACTCAGTTCCGGGTCGGTTCCTTGCCGTTCCGGAACCGAGCTCGTTACATAACATGAATAGCGTTGCTGAAAATGTAAGTTGATAAAATGATTAAGGACTAAAAGATAAAACAATTAGAAGAAAGGGGTGAAGTTGACAAAAGTAGGAAAAGGAAGCTTCCAGGAAAGAGACATAGGAAAAAATATAAAGAAATGGGTAAAAATCATTCACCAGTAACAAGGGTTTAGGGTTTATGAACATTTATTATTCAAACTAAACAACCATTCTAGTTCGAAGATGGGTTATGACAATGTTATGGTCTCAATTGATTTATGTAGAAATGATAGTGTATTAATCACAAACAGGCATTCAAAGTGAGAAGATGAACACGAATCTATAATCAATGGGATTTGTTATATGATTTATGAAGTGGAATTGTTACAGAGAGAATTGAGAGAAGTACAAAATCAAGAATGAATTACAAATGAAATGTAAATGAGTTTTTATACAAAGGGAGGAAGGAGAAATGGGAGGAAGGAGAAATGGGAGGAAGGAGAAAACAGATTTTCCCGCCAAAAGTTATAACTAACTTTTGGCCTTCAGAGAGAATCCATCGGTAGAATCCAAATTGGCGGCATGTGCTTCACGTGCTGATGTTAGAAGAGCTTCTAACATTCCATTCCCCTTAGCATTCTTGTCCTCAAGAATGTAGCTCCATCTCGGGAAATCTTTGAATCAAATCAGCATAGAGCTCCCAAGTAGCATCCTCCTCTGATTGACCCACTTAACCAGAACATACAACACTGCTATGTTGTTTAACTTGCCCAATCTTCTTCCAATGATGGCTTCAGGTTCCACACTTAGCACACCATTTGGACCACACTGAGGTAAAACTCCCATCTTGTTATTGCTTCCTTTGCACAACTTTAGCTGTGACACATGGAATACAGGATGAATCTGACTATCCTCTGGTAATTGCAACTTGTAAGCTACCTTTCCCACTTTAGCAATGATGAGAAAAGGCCCATAGTACTTAGCCACAAACTTATGATAAGATCCTTGTCTAACAGAAGCTTGTCTATAAGGCTGCAGTTTCAAATAGACCCATATGCCAACCTCAAAACATCTATCATTCTTGCTTGTCTGCCATATTTTTCATTCTAACCTGTGACCTCTTCAAATGGACGCAACATCTCAATAGCTTGCTCCCTTGCTTGCATGGTCTGTCAACTTCCTCTACTGCACTAGAACCAGCTAAGTAAGGCAAATGAATGTTAGGAGCTTGTCCATACACAACCTCAAATGGAGTGGTTTGAGTTGAACTATGGAAATTGGTATTGTACCAATATTCTGCCAAAGCTACCCATTTGACCCACTCCTTGGGTTTTCACCGTCATACACCTTAAGAAGCATTCCTCACATTTATTGACTATCTCGTTTGTCCATCAGTTGTGGATGATAAGATGTGGACAAGTTCCACTGCACCTTGAGGACCTTGAATAGAGATTGCCAAAAATGACTGATGAAAATCTTGTCTCTGTCACTAACAATAGTATTAGGCATTCCATGTAGCTTGTACACATTATCCAAGAACACGAGCAACCGGCCTGCGTGAATGGGTGACTCATTGGAATGAAGTGTGCATACTTACTAAGTCTATCCACTACCACAAACAACACTGTTTTGCCCTGTGATGGTGGTAAAGCTTCAATGAAGTCCATAGAAATGTCATGCCACACTTTAGTAGGAACTGGAAGTGGTTGGAGTAGGCCTGGGCTTGCAGCTAAATCAGACTTATTCCTTTGACAAATATCACATTCAGCCACAAATTTCTTAACCAACTTCTTCATTCCTCTCCAATACAACACAGTTCCCATCTTCTTAATAGTAACTTGGACACTGAATGTCCACCAAGCTGGTCCACAATGGAAATTTGTCAGTAACATCTTCCTCAACTGCTCATCATTACCAACTACTAGTTTTCCTTTCCTTCTCAACTCATCACTATTCCAGGTATACTTGCTCCCAGTGTAAGTCTTATCTTTCAGCTTGGTAATTACTCCTTGCAATTCTGTATCCTTATCCCAACTTTCTTTAATCAGCTTCAAGTCGCTTGTCACTTGTACTTAGAACCATGGCACACAACTCGGAACCACTAGAGACCCTAGAGAGTGCATCGTGACCAAATTCTCACTACCCTTCTTATAAGAAATTTCATAATCATACCCCATCAGCTTTGGCAACCATTTAGCCTGAAAGGGTGTGGTCGATCTTTGATCCAACAAGTATCTAAGACTGAAGTGGTCAGTCTTAATTTTGAAATGTCTATCTAAAAGGTACCCCCTCCATCTTTCTAGAGCCATTAAAACTGCATAGAATTCCTTTTCATAGGTTGATAAAGCTTGATGTTTTGGAGCTAAAGCCTTGCTCAGATAGGCTATGGGATGTCCACCTTGTTGCAACATCTGCTCCAATACACGTTCTGATGCATCAGTCTCAACTGTGAAGGGTTGATTGAAATTTGGTAGAGCTAAACTGGGCTTCCATCATGGCTATTTTTAACTTCTCAAAAGCTTCTTGTGCCTTTGTTGTCCCATGTGAAAGAATTCTTCTTTAGCAAAATAGTTAGAGGCTTACTAATCACTGCATAATCTTTGATGAATCTTCGTAATACCATCAACCCAAGGAAACCCCTTAATTGTTTCACAGTGTTAGGAATTGGCCACTACGCATAGCTTCTATCTTGAAAGGATCTGTTGATACACCTTCTCCTGAAATAATATGACCCAAATACTCCACTTGTTTAGCAGCAAAAGTACACTTGCTCAGTTTAGCATACAAAGAGTTAGTCTTCATGACTTGTAGGACTGCTCTCACATGTTGCCAATGTTCTTCCAATGTAGCACTATAGACCAAGATATCATCAAAAAACACAAGCACAAACTTTCTCAAAAAAGGCTTAAACACCTTGTTCATGAGTGACTGAAAGGTTGAGGGTGCATTGGTCAAACCAAAGGGCATCACAAGAAACTCATAGTGGCCTTCATGAGTTCTAAAATCTGTTTTTCCCACATCTTCAGAATGCATCCTTATTTGGTGGTAACCCGACCTGAGATCCAACTTTGTGAAGAACTGAGCACCATTCAACTCATCTAGCAATTCCTCAATAACTGGGATAGGAAACTTGTCTTTAACAGTGTATTTATTGAAATGTCTATAGTCAATATACATTCTCCATGTACCATCTTTCTTTTTCACCATGACAATGGGAGAAGAGTATGGACTTTGACTATCTCTTATGACCCCAGATTCTTTCAACTCTTTTACCATTGCTTCAATAGCATCCTTTTGGTGAGGTGGGTGTTTGTATGGTCTAATATTGATAGGAGGAGTGTTTGGTAGTAATGGTATGGTATGGTCATGTGTTCTTTGTGGTGGTAATGAGGTTGGTATTTCAAACACTGTTTGGTACTCATCCAACAGGTAGTCGGTTGTGGTGATTTTGGTGTCTCTGATATTGGTGTTATCTTGAACAAAGTATTTGGGTAGACACATAGCATGGGCACATTAGTTTTAGTACCACAGCTACTGATCTCCTTGTTGGTTTTTTTCCCAGACATCCAATGTAAAACACGCCTTTTGAGCTCCCGATCACCATTCTTTTTCCCTTGTACATGAAATCCATCACCGGTTCTTTGAAGTTCCACATAATACCACCTAAGGTAGACAACCATTGAACTCCTAGGACCATTTCATATCCTCCCAAAGGCAAGATTAACACATCAGACACAAATACTTCACCTTGAATAGTCCACTTGAAATCCTTGCACTCAAACAAACTAGTTATGACATGTCCATTAGCCACTGAAACTTCCATAGGACATATCTTTTTGAGCCTACAACCCAGTTTTTAGGCTGTTTTGAGGTCCAAAAAAGTATGTGTACTGCCATAATCAATGAGAGAATGCAAAGTATTCTTCCCCACATAAGCCTTTACCCTCATGGTCTTGTAAGTGCTTTCCCCAGTTAAAGCATGCAATGAAATTTGAGGTTCCTCCCCCATAGTGTTCTCAAACTGATGCATAATCTGCTCTTCACCATCTCCAACATTATCACCACTCCCCTCTTCACCTTCATCCACACAAATCTCCAAAGAAAACAACTGTCCACTACATTTATGGCCTGGTACAAACTTCTCATCACAATAAAAACACTGATTCTTTGCTCTTTTATCTGCTATCTCCTTTTGAGTCAATCTTCTCCTATTTTGTACATAAGCAGGTCCAGTATGTTGTGGTGCAGGCAATGCTAAAGTAGTAGTGGTATTCTTAGGTGGATAAGCTGAATTCCTATTAGCATATGTATTGGTACTAACATAAGTAGTTTTGGGAGTAGTGAGCAAAGGTACTGATCTACTCTTCATTACCACAAGAGTTGCTTCTTGCATTTTGGCTAAACAATACACATCTGATAGGGTAGTTGGTTTAAACATTCTAACAGCCATTCCTATCTCATCTTTCAAACCCCCTATGAACAAGCTAATAGCATAAGACTCAGTCAACTCTACCTTATTCATCAACACCTCAAACTGATCTTGATACACTTGCACGCATACTAACTTGTTTCAAATTCTTTAATTCTATCACAGGATCTTCAAACACAGACTCAAAACGTATTTTCACTTCTTTTTCATACAAAGACCAAGCAACACCTTCACCATGTCTCTTAATGAACTGTTTATGCCAATCAAGTGCTTTATCAAACATGTGCATAGAAACTAACCTTACTTTCGAGTTTTGCAATGGAATCAAGAAGAAAGAACTGATTAACTCTATATAACCATCCATGCACATCTTCACCATAAAACTTGGGAAACTCCAGCTTTGTCAACCTTCCAAATGATGATCCTTCACCTCTGTTACTAGTACCTTCCCCAGCATTCAATCGGTTAGTGGTTTGTTGTTGAACGAATAACAGACCTCTAATCTGTTCATTCATCTGCTCCATTGACCTTTGCATTGTTAACAGGGCTGTATTTAGATCATCAGCAGTTGTAGAGGTCAAACTTGCTAGATTACCACTTCCATTAGTTCAGTTCTTGGCGTGTATTCACCATTGCGACAATTGATTGATTATCGATGGACAAGATGATTGGAATTGATCGGAATTGTAATGAATGTTGTTAGGCAGTTATAACTGAATTGTAACAGAATTGTAACAGAGTTTTGGTGCCAAGATTGAGCTCTGATACCACTTGTTATGGTCTCAATTGATTTATGTAGAAATGATAGTGTATTAATCACAAACAGGCATTCAAAGTGAGAAGATGAACACGAATCTGTAATCAATGGGATTTGTTATATGATTTATGAAGTGGAATTGTTACAGAGAGAATTGAGAGAAGTACAAAATCAAGAATGAATTACAAATGAAATGTAAATGAGTTTTTATACAAAGGGAGGAAGGAGAAATGGGAGGAAGGAGAAAACAGATTTTCCCGCCAAAAGTTATAACTAACTTTTGGCCTTCAGTAGAATCCATCAGTAGAATCCAAATTGGCCAGCATGTGCTTCTCACGTGCTGATGTTAGAAGAGCTTCTAACAGACAAGAATATTTTTGAGAGTATTAAGGGAGGGGAGAATTATTCAAACTGTTTTGTATAAGGGAATTGGTGAAGCTGCCAAAAACTTTGATATCCCAAAGTCACAAGTTAATGAAATTGTTTTGAAAGCAATAAAAGGCCATCAAAACATGATAAAAATCCATCAGTACTCTATAGCATGGCTACATAAGCGTATGAAACAATCCCAAGTAAGGGACCGTAAAACACGTCTTTGTCAGGGTAATGTTTGCTGTTATTTCTGTGGTGAGAATTGGCATGTGGCTAAGGATTGTAGTTGTTATAAGTGTGGTATGTATGGGCATTTAGCTAAGGACTGTAGTGGGTCTGATGATGGTGGTGGTGATGTTGATGATGATGATGATGATGATGATGGTTGTGATGATGATGATGATGATGCTGATGATGGTTGTGATGATGATATTGATGATGATGATGATTGTGATGATGGTAGTGGTGGTCTGGTTCATCGTTGTGGCTGTTATAAGTGTGGTCAGGTTGGGCATAAAGCCAGGAAATGTGATCAGGTTGGAAGTAGTGGTGGTGACTGTGTTTGTTATAATTGTGGTGAGACTGGGCATATCGCGTGGGAGTGTAGTCAGTGTTGTTCTCTGTGCGGTAAAAATGGGCATATGGGTAAGGACTGTCCTCGTTTAACTTGTAGATGTGGTGAAAATGGGCATTATGAATATGAGTGTCCTAGGGACCAGGTGATGATGAGGATAGGGTTTGTTGTTATCTCTGTGGTGGGGAGCATATGGCTAAGAACTGTAGTGGTGTTGGTTGTTTTAAGTGTAGTAAGGTTGGGCATCTCGGTAGGGATTGTGGTCAGGTTTGGGGTGGGGGTGGTGGTGACGGGGTTTGTTATTACTGCGGTCTGAGGGGGTATATGGCTGTTTGTTCTCTGTGCGGTGAGACAGGGCATTTGGGTAAGGATTGTTGGTAAAGATTCAAGATCTTAAGTGTCACATGCGTTTTTAATTTAGCTTCAATGTTTTAATGCTGGGTATGATGTTTATGAATTAACGGTGGTTGAAGAACCATGTTCTTAGTTTATGTTATATGATATCGCTGGTATTTAATGCAAAATTAGAGTTTCAACATGTTGCTTTATGTGTTTTAATGTTCATGTTAGTATAGCGTTGTAATGATGTTGAATTGCTTTAAAACCTATGACTGGTATTGGAATTAAATTGGATAAAGATCCACATGGGTTTTGGTGAGGCGTATGTTTTTGTATAGAAGCCAACAAATTTATCTCATTCTCTATTTGCCTTGAATCAATTTCATTGACAGTAAAGTATTCATTTTTCCAAGACTTGAGATCCTTATTTAGGCGTCTTATGGAAGTTTTTGTTACCATATGATTCAAATGTTACATTCAACTATGAAATAATCAGGGGATGTTATGAAGCTTTTGCGTTACATTGCTTTGAGAGAGATATCTGTTAGCTTGCTTAGGTATGTTCTTGTTGATGATTGTTCTTATTCTGACTAATGTTTTGCAATGAGGTCCACATGTAGTTTTTTAGTCATCTAACGGGTCAAATGAGTAAAGTTACTTAATCTAGCTAGAATGGAGAAGGGGTTAAAAGTTGATCATGGTGTATGTAAATGCACACAACTGCTTCAATTGCATTTTTAAAACTAAATTTAGATATTATAATAATAATTTTTTAGATCATCTAAATTCAAGTCAGCCCAACCTAACAACCCGTAGATCCCTTTTTGATCCATTGCCCATCCTGCACTTTTTAACAGCAACATATGACATTGACCCATTTTACCAGTTTTCTGTATGCAACTATATTGATTTTTAACCCATTCAACACATTAGAAATGAAATGTAACCCAAATCTTCCCATTTATAAGTTGATGGACCGATTTGCCACCTCTACCATGTATTATTGTATTTGTTGGTGGTTTACAAGTTGCCATTGAGTTTATGCACACTCAATAGTTGCTATTTCATCCATCACAATATTTAAAATCTTTTCCAACAGCTTGTGTACCAATTACCAAGGCATAGGAACTAAAATCTAGTAGAGGAAGTTATAGTTCTCTAAAAAGTAATCCGCATTTCAAATGATTACCAGAAAGTTATATTATTTTAGTAATAAAACTGATTTTTATATATAATAGTGTAGGAGGTTTCATGCAGTAAAATTTCACTTTCGGGCGGCTTTCTTTCTGTTTGACCGTCGCTTAAGTTATCTTGACCCGTTTGACTAGTTAGAGATCGAACATAATCAGAATTATGAATAGGTTAAAAGTACCTGTAATTTCTAGCCTTGTATGTCTAATTGGTTGTGACAAAAGTCTTGTATCTTCGCATCTATCAAACTCTGCAATTGTTCCTAATTTCTATAGCATCCATAAATTAAAGATTCGTTTACAAGTCAATCCAACTTAACCCACAGATCCCGCTTTTGACCCATTACCCATCCTGTATTCCTGCCCATTTTTCAACCACAGCATATGACCATGCATGTTGGCTTGTCTTCTCGCTTATGTTTAACCCATGATGTGCAGTTAGGCTTTTTATGTTTGTTAATTGCTCAAATGAGATTACCCAGTTTCATGACTAAATATATGTTTTGTTGCATATGATTTCAGTACTAAGTTGCGATTATAATATTATCAAGTATTATCTTCAGCTATAACAAGTATTCTGTAAATGTGTGGCATAGAGTTGGTGTCGGTTCTTATGCATAGACATTGTTCTCTGTTTGAGCTCCTTATGTTCCCATTTAATTCCACTGGTTCTCTACTCGTATTTTTAGGGTCTTTTAATAGTGATAGTAGGGTTGTATTTCTTATGATTGGGTGGTTGTTTGGTACTTGGATGGTGGTTTAGGGTGGTTAATGATGGTGACCAAGAACATTGAAAGAGCAATGAACATGTTTGATTTAAAAGTGTATCGGGTCAACGGGTTATTGGGTCACTTTTTACCCATTTGACTCGAACCTGAACCACAATATAAAGACATAGCCAAATTCAGGCCAATCCTTTCGATATTCCATACGGGTTAATTGGGTCAACTTATGTCAACCCTTATGCCATAAACCCGACACACATAACTTCATGCCAGTTTTGTGTTGAAATTACATGCCATGTCATGTTTGTGTCGCGTAAGTCATGCTAAGTTTATGCTGTTCATCAAAAAGTTGGAAGGTACAAATGACTCAGAAAAAGTACAATTACAAATTACAGGTAAATGAAACAAAACTGATTTACAGGTTGATTTTCTCTTCAAGACCTAATTCTTTCCTTTGCTTGTGTAATTTATCAATGATCCTCCATGTAACTGCATCAGGAACTACCCCATTTTTTCTCATTTCACCAACAATCTGATAAGCTTCTTTCTTTAAACCCAACTTATAAGCACCTTCCATCAAAATATTATAATTTACGACATTCAGCCTAACTCCACTATCCGCCAATTCATATATAAAATCACAACCCTCGTTAAACTTACCCGAACGACAAAGCCCTTTAACAATGGCTGAATATACAAAATTGTCATGAACTCCTGATGGCCAAATAACATCGTCCCATAACACTTTTGCTTCATCTACTCGATCACACTCGCATAATCCATCAATCATTATCGCATGTGTAGTACTATCAGCAACCACGTGAACCTTAACCATGGAGTTAAAGACCTCCATTGCTTCATTCACGAGACGAAGCTTAAACAAACCACGAAGAACAACATTATAAGTTATGACATTATGAGTTATTGAAACCCCCCCTTTTCGGGCATGAGTTTGGAAAGCACGTCAAGAGCTTCTTGTGTTTTTCCAGCAGTTAATAATCCACTTATAATAGTGGTAAATGTTACATTATCGGGTGTGCAAAAGTTAAACTTTCCTATAACCATATCATCTAATACCTTAATTCCCTCTTCAACTTTTCCCATCTTACAAAACCCATTAATTACCGTGTTTAAAGTAACTACATCAGGATGACAATTTGTCTCGAGCATGATAACAAGTGTGTTCAAAAGCTCGGTTGAAACATCGTTCTTGATCTGACATACAGCTTGTAAGTAAATATTGTAAATTCTCACCTTATCAATACCTTTTTTGTTCAGCATGATGTCAAGAAGTTTCTTTGCCATGCGAAGATCATATTCTTCTAAACAAAGGCAATCTATCAAAACCTTGTACGTATACTCAGAGGGCACATAACCAATGTCAATCCCTTGTTCCAATAACTGATACGCTCTTAAATAACCACCATTTTTGGCAAGTCCGTGAACAATAGAATTGTAGGAAACTAAACTTGGAACACAACCTCGTTTCCTCATCATATAAACAATCCTTGAGGCACCATGATGTCTACCGTATCTACAGAGTGAATTTATCATCTCTCCATAAGCAAAAGCTTCGTCTACATTCTTCCCTTGAGGCATCTTTTCGGCTATATCAAAAACATCTTTAAACATTCCCTCTTGACATAAAGTACTAATTAGATTCGTGAAAGCAGCATGATTAACTAAATGACCATCATCTTCATCTGCCATCGTTTCCCATAGATTTTTAAGCAACGACGAGTACTCAAATTCGATATCCCGTTTACAAAGAACCCCACGAATCAAAACACTATACGTTAACGGATTAGGCCTTACCCCACATTCTAACATCTCGTTAAACACCTTATGTGCATAACCCAATTCCCCAATTCTACAATATCCATCGATCAAAGTGGTATATGACACCACGTTAGGACAATGCCCCAAACTTTGCATATGAAAGAACAATACATGAGCGAAATGGACCCATGTAAACCAACATAATTGATCAATCAAACGGTTAAAATTCGTTAACGAAGGCACAAAATGAGGTTTCACAGCAATAATCCTATGCACAACACGCAGTGTGACATATGGTCGTTTCCCCCAATCTAACAAACGTGCAACTACATAACCAATACCAGAATAGCCAGAAAGGCTTGACTGAAAACAACTGTGAGCTTCCTCAAACCGGTTAGAATCACAGAGAGCGTGGATTATGCTGCTGAGGTTGAGTGAATCAAGACGGTATCCATGATTACTGAGGTTGTTAACTAGACGGATGGCTTCGTCTACATTGTGATCGATTGCACAAAGCTTGTGGATTCTTTTGGTCCAGTAAGATCGGTTAGTAACACTTTCTTCAAGTTGTTCTAGTTGTGATTGCTGTTGCCTTTGTTCATCAGACACAATAGTGTGTGTGAAAAAAGGAGCAAACTTTAAATGTCTGCAGAGGTGGTATTGCTCTGCCTTGCGTCGTAACTGGATTTTGGGTGAAAGCATAATATTTTTCAAAATGGTTACCTGAGGATCGATCAAAATGATGAAATTAGGGGTGAATAGATAAGTATATCAAGGGGTATTTACTATTTAGACTAGCTTTACATTGGGAGCTTATTGGTTGATTTCAGTTCCAAAACACAATAAGCCTAAAAAAGGAGCTTAATTGAAGGTTTACTACTGACAAAACAATTTTCGCCTTTTACTATAGTGCATTAGCTGTTTCAAAAAAGCTAATCCAAACACCCCCTACACTCTCAAATATAGCATTAGTCAGCCTTCATATCAAACATCTTAATCCGGGCTTTACTTGATCTAGTTTAGCAAGTTAACTGGTTGCACTAATAGTTGTGCTTAAGTGCTTTCTTTGATTGTAGCATAAAGTCAGGATAAATAAGGGCCTGCATTCTTTACAAATACGTCATTTTTACTAGTATTGTACAAAGTTTCATCTGTTTGAAAACAACAGCTTAGAGATAGTGATTATTACTATTACTATAGTATCTAACACAGTAACAGTAAAGATAATAAGGTGCAACAATAAAGGGCTAATGTGCAAAAAACGCCATAAACACTCAAACATAATTCAGGAAAATATGTATTTGTATTTGTTACAAATACGTCATTTTTTAGCGCGTAAACATAACAACGGCGTAGCAATGAGTGACACTTTCCTTCAGGCATTTGATCAAACAGGTCATGTGCAATAACACCAATTTAAAAGTAAAGGAGAGTGTTTGGTTACTTAAAATCCAACAAGCGCTGAACCCGTCACTCTTTTTGAATGCTGGTGGTTCAAGTCAGTTACTGTGCGGATGCAAATGGAAAGATGTGCTACTTGTTCGTGTCCAGCAGTGGTTAAAGGAGCCGAATCAGGTATTTGTTGTCACCACTTCACTTTCAATTCTATTTATATTCGTTAAATAAAATTTATATTTATGTGAAAACTAAAGAAAATCACCGATAGACACGGTCTTGTATACTGGTGCAAAAGAGTTAATTACATAAATCATGTCAGACAAAAATACTAGTGTTTGTTTTCTTATTTTAACTTGATAAGTTCTTTGGAAAGATTATTGAACTCTTAAAATAAATAATTTTTAGAAACATATTTCATCAAATATACAATATTTATTTAAAAAGTCAAATTACCCATGAAACTAGCAAAGTTTTGCTATATTTTGTGGCATTTTAAAAAAATCGCAAAAGTTATCCTAAATCTTGTGAAATTTTTAAACATCGCAAGACCCTGCTAGTTTTTAGAAAACTAGTAAGGTTCATCTTGCTAGTTTTTAAAAAAAAATTATGCAAGACCTTGCTAATTATTTTTTAAAAATCGCAAGGCTGACCTTGCTAGTTTTCAACCTTACGTTTATTTTACAAAAACTAGCAAGAACTTGCTAGTTTCATGGGTAGTTGAATTTTTAATGTATTTGATGAAATATGTTTATAAAGTAGATTATTTTTGTCATTTTCATTTAAGCATCTTTATCAACATCTTTATGAGAATAAAAAACTCTAACAAAGCTTATAATATAAGCATTATCTCCCATCTCATTTAGGTTCGCCAAACACGTCACAATTCATCTCAGAGAAACTACTGATAAGCTAAAGAATGTTTGAGTTGAGAAAAATGACTTATTTAGCTCAACAAAACTATTAAGCCAGTTTTATAAGTTTTTATTATTTTTTATTTTTTATTTTTTTATAACCATGGTTCCGACTTTTTGGCCGATTAATTCACGAGGTTTAAACCCACCGCCACACAGAGCTAGTTTAATTGGTTGGCCAAAACAAACATCTCCTTAATAAACAATACAGTACATGTTATCATCTTCTTGTCAAAGTGGGGTTTTTGTGGCATCATCATCAATATATTGTTGTTTTAAGGTTAATACATTTTAATTTCCTTTTGTTTATGGTAATTAGAGTATTTGTATGGAATTTAGCGAAATATTTGCATGTCAAGTGTTGCCGACATTTTTAACTAACACTAAGAAAACTATAGTGTTGCTACAAGTACGGAAATATAATAATTAAAGGAGAAAACTACGCCAATCAAATTTAAACAAAACGCTTAGCCACTTGAAGGCAATCACTTGGTAGACAATAATGAAAACAGGTAGATACCCTCGACCTCCTACACAGCTGAGACGTAACCCGATGAAACCTCAACCTACTTGTTTCGGTCATACAATCACAACGAGCGGTGGCTAAGCGATTTGTAAGAATAATAATCAACTACCACAAGTTGCAACATTGACAATCGTGACCATCGACACTTCTTCCTTGACCCTTTTGACCAATGACCATTCTTTGTTGACCCTTTGGACCATTGACACTTGTCATTTCAGTATTCCATACAAACCAAACACTACTACTAGCAACACTTTTTTTCCGAAAAAAAACATAACAAAAGCCATACTGACTGAAATCTTGTCTATCATAACCAAAAACCAATCCAAGATCCGAACCACCATTTGAACGACACAAAAATAGGCCACCACAATTTAATAACCACAACCAACTTGAGTTGAACCACTTGCACGATATGTTGATACGATGATCAAGTGAAATGTGTCGATCACGTATATGTTTAAGCAATAATTTCCATTATTTAGAATTAGTTTCAAATTTTGCATTAGTTTGATGAACATGATACAAGTAGACTCCCCCTTGAAATGGCCATGCGTTTAACTCTGCTAATTATTTAGTAATATAATTTAGTTTTTACACAAAGCAAGTATTATGTAGTATGTATGTTGGTTCCGTTGGAATAATATAATCATGGCAAGCATATTAAAACATGTAATCACATAGTGAACGCAACGGAAGACTTAAACAAATATTCATAATTAATTAACCTAAAATTAAATCGTAAGCGTACCTTTTAGCAATCCAAGCAAAACAATGATCAAGAATCAAGAAACCCTAAGTATAGGGTTTAAGTGTGTCGACTTTAATACTAGCGACTAAAGAACACACCAAAAATCCAAGTAGGATTTATCTATGGTCTTGTACACACGTATTGGTAGCGATTTGATGCGAATGCTATTTCCTTGAATCACAATAACTAACCAAAACACTTTTGTTTGATCAAAATGAATCGTATCCCTAAGAATAAAAGGGTGTACGACCGGTTAGAGCAAGGAGGGGAAAGAGGAGAAGTTAAGGTTAGCTAATGTGATACAAGATTACCCAAGAATGAATACAAGCCTTTGTATTTATACTAGAGTAACTTAGAGTCCCAGACAACTAAGGATTCCCTTTAGGGATCTCTAATCCGATCGGCCACAAGGAAAAAGGAAACAATCCGGATCCTTCTTGTAGCCTATTTCCTCTTTACTCCATCTCTTTAATATTTAACGATCGTTATTGTGATTTTAATAATTAAATATAACTATTATACATTAATTATTGAACATCGACTCTCATATGCAAAGTGTGCAATCCCATAATCTCTTGTTCGAATCCAGTCATACATATATAAGAAGTGTCCATAAACTAACAGATCCCACTTGGACAGATTTTAATATGTGTAATGACATTGGTTAGCATCTAGCAACACGCCAATGGCCCAGAACGCACCTGAGTGTGGTTTTCTGGAAAAACCTTTTAATGATTCATCATTATACTTATTCTTTTGTTCCTAATACCACGTTAAATATGGATATGGATCTTAGTTATTCCATTATTTAACCATTCTGTTTCTCGCTATATCTGATTGAACAAGATTACCAAATCATCTGAACGTATTCCAGATAGATCTTGGGTATGGTCATACAAACATTTTGTCAACCCTACGAGGGGCCCAGTAGTACTAAACTTCAAAACAAATTTTAAGGAACAAATTTTATCTTGACTACAAGCAAAACCCATGAATTTCACATCACTTTTGAAAATAACCCTTATTAGTAACTATTACGTATAGTGTTAGACTATTTTAAAAAAATGAGCTACACCCATGACAATTTCCTAGTATCTCAAGTCTGAGGATAACTATTCATGATTTACTTGATCACAAAGATCCATAAAGTATAATCATGTAGTTGGGACCAGTCCTATATTCAATTCATTAAATATCATGTGAATTTGGCATGACTACCCATCAATATACATAAGTATATTCTAACCAAAACTCACATTTGTATTAATCCAATGATATTCCCATATCATTGATTGACAAATGACTATTTTGAATAACATAAGTTATTCACAAATTTAAACATGAAAATATAGGATACAATATATTATAAATGAAAAATAAACATAACTAATTCTTTATTTCATTAAAATAATAATTGTTCAATACATCCTTTATCCAAATACTTAACCACAAATTTACATGAAACTACTAGCTAAACGAAGTCCAATGCTATTAGCATGTTGAGTAAGCTTTTCCTTAGGTAAAGCTTTCGTCAAGGGGTCAGCTAGATTGTCATATGTGTGAATTTTGAGTATATTGATTTCACCTATTTCGACCTGTTCTCGAACATAGTGATATCATCTAGGAAAATTTTTAGCGCCCTTCATGACTCCAGGTTCATTGGCGAATGTAATTGCGGCAGAATTGTCGCAATACATATTTATAGACAAATAATTTGAAAGCATAATTCCAAGCCCTGAAATGAACTTCCTAATCAAAACATCTTCCATCGAAGCTTCTGAAGCAGCTATGTATCACTTTTTGCAGACATTGCAATTGTACTCTGCTTCTTGCTCTTCTTGCTCCTCCAGTTACTACAAAGACATATCCCGTCTGAGACTTCGTATCATCTTTATCATTTTGCCTACAAAGACATACCACCGTTATTATAGAATACAACAACGACAAAAGTTCCCACTATGCCACCTCTCCCTGCATATAATGACAATGCAACTGTCACTGACTTCACTACCAGAAGGATGTCTATCTACTTGCAAAAGGATTTGGAAAATTAAACCTGAAAACATAAACTTCTAAATTTAACCTCGTGGATCCACCTTTCAGAAATACAATTAGCTTGCTTTTCAAAGTGTGGGCCATCATTCGATTAGTTGTTGATAATCGATGTAAAGAATAGGAGCCAGCTAGGCGGGTCAGGTAACGGGTCAAAATGGATTAAAATTTAAGGATAAATTGGGTTGGGTTGGGTGGTGTTACACAAACTCTTTTTTTAATAGAAAAAACTCAACTTTTCATAACTATTTAGTGTGTGATATATGTTATTAATACTAATCTAAGTTTTTCAAGGAGATTTCCTGCATAAAAAAAATACACTTTTGCAACTTGCAACCTAGTTTGCCCATTATTCCAGTTACAACCGTTAGAGATAAGAAAGAACCCGAATCGACATGGTCAAAATTGGCACATCTACCAATATGCATGTTGCTCAATATATCTTTCATTATTCAATAGTAATTATCTTATGTATCATACATAGAGAGAGATATATACACAATTGTAGTACAACTGAAGTACATCAAAAGAAACAAAATACTTCTGGGACAAAATAAAAAGTAAATATGATCAAAGCCTACATCCGTTCGACGTGTATGTGAGTTCAAAGACTACATTAGTTCAGTTCAAACATCATGGTTGTACACGTATAAATTCAAACAAATAGGATGGTGCAAAACTCAAATGCCACATCGAATCAAAGTTTCTATATAAAGGAGTGGTTGGAATTTTGTTTTAAAAGTGATCCTTTCAAACTCTCATGAAAGTTCTCAAGTCCTAACTCGTCCTAACAAAATGAGTCATTCAAACATCGAATCACAACAACGGTTACTATTAAAAGCAATAAAATCATATTAATAAGAAATACGCAGTAACAGCAACAACAGAATCTCTCGTTCCTATATTATGTTCATATAAAATTTCTCTTATTGTCACTATTGTTTATGAACAAAACTTTATAACTAAACAAATAAAAACTATATAAATAAAACCTTCAGGAATGAAGTTCATAAAACTTTTACAAACAACCCAACGACTCATCTCCATCTTATAACACAATAATATTTATCAAAAACTCGTTTATAATGCCGTTATGAAATCTCATACTAAACTTACTATGACAACTACTTCTATAATTGTAAACAGGTTAGAAACACACGAAACTCGACCAATCTACTAATCAATATATCATTGTTATTAATTTATACAATTTGTAGGTTAAGCATCAATTACCTTAACGGGTAACACGAATACGGAGTAGAAACTCAAATAAATTATCCTACACGTTCGAGCCCCTCCTCGTCACCTCATTCACGAACTGTTTATCGCTCTCGTGTATAAGGTTATAATTTAAGTTCTGAGGTTATATTTGGTCCAGGCATAAGTCTTGGTGATGATCAATGCCAAATCATGCAAGAATCCTAACCCAATTCTAGTTATATATTTTATTAAACCTTAATACAGTCAAAGAATTGTCGTTTCTATGACACAAACATATTAACGTAAGTTTCCACCTAGCTTTTAAACCCTGGGAGAAAATCCCCCATTAACCACGGAGGTTAACCTACGCCGAATCCGGGCTATCCAAAAGGGTAGTCGCTTTGGGATTAGTCGGCTCGCAATGTCGAGTCAAAAACCCAAGTATACCAAAAAAAGGCTCAAACACAAAACTGAACTCATAAACCAAAACACATGTACAAATTATATACATAAATCAACAATTAGAGTCATGATGGATTAAAAAAATCACCTATTAAACCCTAAAATCATAAAATCAAAGACAAAACCAAACATGTATATACTTGTGAAATTAGATAACCAATTCAGAATCACCAATCCTCTTATGCTCTCTCTGATCTTTATTAATCAAATTAGAGCTTCAATCAAACCCAAGTTTTTCCCCAAAATTAAAACAAAATTACCAGCAAAATCGTGAGAAAATATATAATATAACAAATATCCCTATACCTATTTTAGACAAAATCAAGAAATTAAATACCAGAAATCACACTTTTGGACTTTCATAAATATATTATGAAGATTGTATTCGGAATCACTGTAGCAACAACTATATTAAAAAATATTTTCTTCGACTTAATTTAGAATCACTCAATTTTTGATACAGGGATGGAATTGGAAAAGTATTAATATAAAATTTGTGCTGAACAATCTATTGTTGATTGGTTTTGTTTTTGTAAATTTTAAATGTTAACCCTTAGATGTTGTGTAGTTTACTCTGCCTTTTTTAAGTTTTATCTTTTTATATTTTTGACACATATACTTTTTACCTAATTTACTCATGAAAACGAATTTTAATAAATTTTGGCCAAATAAAGAAATATTTAGAGTTTTTTTATTAAGCATGTTTAAAAAGAATCAAAATAAAATAAATAGATTATTTTCTAATAAGGAATGATTTGATTTTTTTAAAATGCAAAAGTCCCTACCTGAGGTTTTGTTTTATTATATAAAAGATTGTCTCTGATCATTTAGTAATTAATTTTCCATGAATCGTTATAGTATTATAGTGTATTAAAGATTTATAGTTATCAATTATAATATTATCTTTGAATTTGAATATTTTTTTCACACATTTTAAGTTTCTACTGATTATTAAAAATTGTGGAGATGTATTATATGCTCTAAATTAATAACTATTATTTTTTTTAAGACACATTATTTGCACTTTATATAAAATGTTGAGTAAACTTTAAAATACATCTTTGTGATTTGTCAAATTTTACAGTTTATATTATTGTCAGAAAAGTTGAGACATCTACATCCCGTCAACAAACATAGACACTATACATTCTTAAGGACGAACGATGCAAAAAAAAAAAAAAAAAAAAATCATTACTAACGTGGTTCTAACATCAAGGGCATTTTCGTCTTTTGCTTGTAAAAAAGATGTATCTTGCAGTTTACTCTTATTAATGACTAAATGTTAAATTATAATGATAACATATGGGGAGGCCACCCAACTTTTATGTCTTTCATATAGTAGCTACTCTTTTATTTTAAAGTAACTTATAAGCCACTGAATTATATGTTTATCTTTGTTTACACCATTTTCTATCAAATTTAATCTGGATTATAATCATATAGCAAGAATGAAACTAAAACAAACATATTAAATTCAGACTTAGAGGGTGTTTGGCATTGCGTTTGCTTGCTGATTATCTGATTATTTCAGTTGTAAAACGCAAATAATTAAAAACTAGTGTTTGAATAACAAAATTAAAAAAGTGCTTTTCTGCGATTTGAATGCTCCAAAACGTGATTTTGGATAAGTATGTAGCTAGCTACTGCTGGAAAACATGGTTTTGGAGGAGATATTATTTAATTATCGAATTACCAAAATACACTCACATATTACCTTCTTCTTCTTTTTTAATTCAACAACTGGTAATTTTCTTCAATCATTCGATGTCAAACTCACCTTTTAACAAGTTGATTATTCTTGGCGATTATTAGGGCTGAGCAAATGACCCGAACGGACCGGACTGACTGAGGGACCGACCGAGACCGGACTGGATCGGACCGGTCCTCGGTCTCGGCTTTGGGCTAATCCGGTCCTCGGTCGGTCCGGACACAAAACCGACTAATTTGGGCTAATTTGGCCTTGTTGGACCGGACCGACAGAAGGACCTACCGGACCGAGAGCGGACCGACCACATTCGGTCCGGTCTCAGTCTAAGATTTTTGCCGAAATCGGTCTTGGCCGGTCCGATCCGGTTTTTAGACCGTGATCACCCCTAGTGATTACCGTCCTTCTCATTGACGAAATTGTTCCAGCGAACGAGTGCAACTATTGTGATTGGTTATGAACTTCTTGGTCAAAATTAATAGTGAATGAGTTACCGCTTAACAGATGTGTTGGAATTATATACTTCTAGCTTTTGCTTCTTATGCTCAAGTGTTAAAAATTTTGAGGAAGAAATCATGAAAATGGGATGACGGTGAAGCAGCAGTGGACAATGAAAGTTTGATGTGTAGGATAATGAAAGTAGGTGAAAATTGTTAGTATAAATAAAGAAAATGTTGGTAAAAATTATTGTAGATAAAAGTTTTATTATTCATCCCAGTAATAAGCTTTACTCATATATAAAAGAAAAATATATAAATGTCTTTTTTTGTAATTTTACATGATAAGTCATTAAATAATCTGATTTGCCAAACACTAAAAAAACTGATTATCTGATTATTGCGATATCAAACAACATAATCAAATCCAAACACTATATTTCAAAACCACGTTTTGCAACAGTTGATTATCTGATTATCCGTTTTCAAAACTCATAATTTTATTTATAATAAGCAATCCAAAACACCCCTTTTAATTGAGGGCATCAGCGGTATTACACATCAAACTTTTCATTCCTATGGCTCGGATAAGTTAGAGGTTGGTTACTTATTCATATTTTATAGTTTTTTGTGCATAAATTTGACCGGAATTGGTATAGAATAAAATAAACATGCATTGTCCCTAAATTATAAATTTAGAGAACAAATTTGTTACCTTACATTCAAACCGACTTACCTTTGTTTCCTTTTGTTAAATCTTCACCCGTCTATAAAAGCTAAACATTCCCCTCCTTCTCATCTTTCTCAACTTCGAATATAGTTACTTTTTTTCAATCTAAAAAACCTAAACATTCCATCGTTTACGTTAATTGTCTCTGATCATTCTTGCATTCTACTTCGATTATAATGGTTGAACATAAAAGTATCTTTAATGCTATTAGGGAGGAGAGCATTGTCAGCACTGCTCTCAGTGATGGAGTAGGTGCAGCAGCTTATGAATATAATCTTCGTATACAGGAAGTGAAGGAGATGGTTTTCAGAGCACTACAAGACCATCGAGACGTTGTGAAACGCCATCAAGACTCTATGGCAGAACTAAGTAACCTTCTGGACCGTAGGGGTTGTTACAAGTGTGGTAAGGACGGGCATATCGCTAAGCATTGTAAAGATGCTAGTTGTTATAAGTGTGGTAAGGTAGGGCATGTCGCTAGGAACTGTACTGATGATGCTGAAGTTCAGATTGTCGCTCGCTTTTTAAGAGTGGGCATATGACCAGGGACTCTAGTGGTGATGGTTGTTGTAAGTGTCGTAGGGTTGGGCATCTCGGTGAGAACTGTAATAAGGATTTCCCATTTGGTCACGGTGGTCGGCTTTGTTATTACTGTGGTATGTTAGGTTATATGGCTGTTTGTTCTTTGTGTGGTAAGACAGGGCATTTGGGTAAGGACTGTTGGCTATGATGTTTATGGATTAATTATAATGACCCAAAAATTTGAAACAATAACGTCAAGTACTCGTATTAAGTATTCTATATTTTAGACTCAATGTACCTAAAGTATTTTGTTAATACAAATATCGTCATTAAACGTTATTTATATTTTTGATCTTTACCTAAGTTTTGTTAACGACAAAAGTAAATTTAATTTGTATAAAAGCTTAAAGCTTGTCAAGTTTAATAGATATTAAAACAAGCTTTTTCAAACAATATATTCATCATTCAAGCATTTACATTTATGATTAGTAACATCTTGATATAACTCTAATCATTATGTATGATAGTAGTTTTTAGAATGTGTTAGGTTCTTAAAACCAAACACTACTTAAGTACTTGCATATTTCTAAAAATAGAAATACAACATATGACATCATGTGATGCATCATGGAAATCATTGGAAGATTTCATTAGATATTTTGTGTGGATTTGTACTCTTCATATCTTGCACAATCTCACTTAGATAGAGTTGAGTTGACTTTAGTTGATGAGCAAAGATTTGATAACTTGACTGTCAGACCGGCGGTACCAATTTGGTACACGGGCGGAACCCTTTTAAGGGTTCCGCGGTCCGTGGACGCTCATGTCCATTTTGGCTATAAATAGCAATGCCAAGCCAAGTAGTTTTTCATCCCTTTCTAACATACTCTCATACATATCTTCTCTCTAACCTTTCTAACTCAGTTTCATATCATATTAGTGATCTCTTTTGTAGCAAAGAAGATCAAGTCACATTCAAGCTTCAAACGAGAAGTTGGAAGTCTTGTTTGTTTAGTGTTGTATGATCTTGTGTTGATTCATACTTCATTGTTGTATTAAACCATCATAATCTTGTGAGTGTGAGTGGTTAGTATTTTAGTCCTCAAAATACGTGTGTGGGTGTGTGTAGTGGTTGTACCCTTCGAAAGAACTCGACATCTAGCTTAGTGTCGGAAATAGTGTAAGCGAAGTGTAAAGGTTTTCTCCGCCGGTGAAAGGAGCTTGTTGACTAGTGAAGTTAAACTCTCGAGTGTGAGACTCGAGGAGTGGAGTAGGGCAAGGAAAAAGAGTCCTTGTAGACCGAACCACTATAAACAACTTGTTGTGGTTTGATCATTTCTTTCCTTATTTACTCCTTACATATTGCTTGCATATTTCATTAACATATCTAAGATCAATATCAATTGATCTTTACAATAAGTTTCAAAACAAAGTTTTTAATTGGTAAACTATTCAACCCCCCTTCTAGTTTTCTACAATTGGTACCAGAGCCTCGTTGCTCAAGAATTTCTAAAATAAATTGTATTTTATAAACTTGAAACGATCCATGGATTCTGAAAACTTTAAAGAAGGGCAATCTATGCAAAGACCACCACTCTTTGAAACCAATGGATTTATCTATTGGAAAAACCGTTTTGAAACATATGTAAAATCAAAAGATATAGATCTTTGGTTTATTATTGTTAAAGGGGATTTTAGTTCTACAACAAAGGATATTTCCGTTGATGAACAAAAGAAACTAGTTGCTAAAAATAATGAAGCTAAAATGATGCTTTATAATGCTTTACCTAGAAAAGAATATGAAAGAATTTTTATGTGTGAAACCGCCAAAGATATTTGGGAATCTTTAATTGTTACACATCAAGGTAATTCACAAGTCAAGGATAACAAAATTGATCTTCTTGTTCAACAATATGAACAATTTGTTATTCTGAAGATGAAACCATTGATTGTGGCTTTGCTCGCTTTAACACTATTATTACATCACTTAAAGCACTTGATGAATCTTTTCGTAGTAAGAACTTTGTCGGGAAATTTCTTAGAGCACTCCATCCCAAATGGAGAGCTAAAGTGACCGCCATTGAGGAATCAAAGATCTCTCAATAATGTCACTAGACGAGTTGATCGGTAACCTCAAAGTACACGAAATGGTGATGGAGAAAGATTCGAGATCATCAAAGAAAAAAAGGGAGAAGATCAAATCCGTTGCTCTAAAAGCAAAAGCGGAATCAAGTGATGATGACGAATCTTGCTCGGGTAGTGAAGATGAGGAATATGCCATGGCCGTTAGAGATTTTAAGAAGTTCTTTAGAAGAAGAGGAAAGTTCGTTAGACAACCTCGAGAAGAAAAGAAGCCATTCCGAAAAGATCGGGATGACAAGAAGGGTAAAGGTGAAAGAAAATGTTTTAGATGTGGTGATGCAAGTCACCTCATAGGAGAATGTCCCAAGCCACCTAAAAGCAAAACTCAACGAGCTTTTGTAAGTGGTGCTTGGAGTGATAGTGAAGACGATGAAGAATCAAGCAAGGAAGAGATCGCTCTAATGGCACATGAGTCAAATGAGGTACTTTCCGACTCTTCTTATTCTTCTATTGATGATGACACTTTGCAAAAACAATATAATCAATTGTGTGAGCTAAGTCTAAAAATCATAACTAAAAATAAATTTTTAAAACCAAAAAGGAATTTTTGGAAAATGAAGTTTATGAGTTAAAAAAAAAGCAAAACGACTAGAAAAAGGAAAAGCAAATGACGATGATTGTAAATCATGTCAAGAGCTTAAACTTGAAATAGAAAAACTAAAACTCACACAAGAGGTTTTAATCGAAAACAATTCTAAATTTAAAAGGTTTAACAAGAACATCGCTCTTGCCGATGAAATAGTTAAAATTCATAAAACACCAGGAGACATGAATGGGCTAGGTTTTAATGAAGTATTAATTCCAAAGAGTCAAAACAAAACGGCCGAAAAGGACGAACATTCTGTCAAAATTGCTGCAGTACAGCACGGACCAGACGGAACCAAAATAAGGGTTCCGTCCGTTGTGCAAAATGGTGCCGTGGGTACTTCAGCAGAACAGAGTGTTCGCAATACGGACCGTACTGAATTTGTTAAAATAACAAAGAAAACCAATAATAGTATTAAACTAAAACCAGCTGTTACTTCAGGAGTAGGACTTGTCAAAAATGAATTTAGATCAAAAACTACTCAACAACGATATAAAACTCCTTTTGCCAAACGCCCCTTTCCTAAAAGCAACCACAACGTACAACCCAACTACCAACACAATGGTTGGAATCAAAACTTTCCTAGACCATATCAAACTCCAGATTACATGCCATGGAACTCTTACCCATCGTTTCCATACATGAATCAAATAAATGGTATGTATAACCCAAATGGACCCATGAGATATTGGGGACCAAATGCTTGAGTTATTTGCTTCTTAGGTATGCTTGAAAGTTGGATTGGAACCTGATGAATGGATAAAAGATAGTGGTTGCTCACGACACATGACGGGCAACAAAGTCTCTTCTCATCATACCAAGAGTATGACGGAGGTAATGTCACCTTTGGTAGCAATCTCAAAAGCAAAATTATTGGCAAAGGTACGATTGCTCATAACTCTCTAACTATTGAAAATGTTGCTCATGTGGATAGGTTAGGATTTAATCTACTTAGTATTAGCCAACTATGTGATAAAAAGTATAAAGTACTATTTGATGAAAATGGTAGTAAAATACTAAAAGATGGTATCACCATAGCTAAAGGAGTTAGGAAAAATAACATATACGTCATGAAAATAGATAAAACATATAATGACAAACTTTTCCTAACAACATTAGACGATAGCTCATCTCTTTGGCATAGACGTTTAGGTCACGCTAATATGAGACTTATACAAAACCTATCTTCAAAAGAATTGGTTAGGAATTTACCAAAACTTAAATATGACCAACACTTTTTGCGGCGCTTGCAAAATTGGTAAACAAACACATAGTAGTCACAAATCTAAAAATATGGTGTCCACATCTAAGTGTCTAGAATTATTACATATGGACTTGTTTGGACCATCCGCTATAAGAAGCTATGGAGGCAACTTATACACTTTGGTCATAGTAGATGATTACTCAAGGTTTACTTGGACGTTATTTTTGAAAACCAAAAATGAAGCTTTTGATAAATTTGAAATACTTAGCAAGAAAATTCAAAATCTTCTAGGTTTCAAAATTGTGTCGATCCGAACGGATCATGGTCGTGAATTTGACAACGAAACTCAATTTGGAAACTTTTGTGATACAAATGGTATAACACATAACTTTTCCGCTCCACGAACACCTCAATCAAATGGAGTAGTAGAACGTAAAAATAGAACAATTCAAGAAATGAGTAGAACAATGCTTAATGAACAAAACATTCCTCAAAAGTTTTGGTGTAACGCCGTTGACACTTCTACATATATTTTGAATAGAGTCTTAATACGCCCTTTCTTAAACAAAACACCATATGAACTCTATAAAGGTAAAAAACCAACGTTAGGATATTTTAGAGTCTTTGGTTGTAAATGCTTTATTCTTAATACTAAGGATTATCTCACCAAGTTTGACCCAAAGTCTTATGAAGGTGTATTTCTTGGTTACTCTCAAACTAGTAAAGCTTACATTGTCCTAAACAAAGAAACAATGATAGTCGGGAATCATTGAACATAATATTCGACGAAAGTCCACCTCCCTCTAAGACATCACCTTTGGTAGATGATGACTTAGTTGAAAGTCAAATGATAGAAGGTCAAGAAATAATTAACAATAACAAGGAAGATGAACCATTAAATAAAGAAATTGTCAACATCAAAGAATCTAAAAGTCATCCCTTAGAAAAATTCATAGGACAACTTAATCAAAGAACCTTAAGGTCACAAGCCCAAAATCAAAGTAATTATTTTTGCTTTGTATCCACCATTGAACCGAAAACCATAAATGAAGCAATAAAAGATGAATCATGGGTTATTGCCATGCAAGAAGAATTAAACCAATTCGTTAGAAATGATGTTTGGAAATTAGTTCCAAAACCTAAAGATCAAACTATAATTGGAACAAAATGGGTTTTTCGAAAAAAGATGGATGAAAATGGGATAGTATCTAGAAACAAAGCTAGGTTTGTAGCGCAAGGTTATAATCAACAAGAGGGATTGATTATGATGAAACTTATGCACCGGTAGCTAGGCTTGAGTCTATTAGAATATTGCTTGCTTATGCATGTGCCTATGATTTTAGATTATTTCAAATGGATGTTAAAAGTGCCTTTCTTAATGGGTTTATTAACGAAGAAGTGTATGTTGCTCAACCTCCCGGTTTCACCGACTTTGAGAAACCACATCATGTCTTCAAACTCAAGAAAGCATTGTATGGTCTTAAGCAAGCACCAAAAGCTTGGTACGATTGACTTAAGACTTTCCTTATTGATAACAAATATACTATGGGATTAGTAGATAATACTCTTTTTACCAAGAAAAAGGAATCACATATTATCATTGTTCAAATATACGTTGATGACATTATATTCGGATCAACTTGTCAAGAATTATGTGATGATTTCTCTAAAATCATGCACGACGAGTTTGAAATGAGTATGATGGGTGAGTTAAATTTCTTTCTAGGACTTTGATTCGCTCCCAAACGGTCAAGTTTAATCACACAAGCTGACCACTTGTGAATGGTCAACCGTAATAAACTTAAAACAGCTCAGAAAGCAATTCAATTAAGATCAGAGGAATATAGTGGATTCCCTGGGCGTTAAGTCCCACGGAGGATGAATGGTGTTTAACATGACAGATTTCGAATAATCACTAAGGATAGTGATGGAGTAAGGATTTTGAGTTATAATTATACCTAAAGAGAAAGTTTATAAATTACAGGGGCTTAAATGCAAATTAAAGAAAATTAAAAAGCTAAAATATAAAATAAAACGCTATCACTATTTTACAATGATGTTTTTGTGATTTTGCAAAACAAAATAACGAAAATAAACTATTTTAACTAAAACGTAAACTTAAATTACCTAAAAACGTGATCTAAAATGAAAAAACGTCACGTTATTTATAAAAATTACGCGAGGGCAAGTAAAAAACATAAAATTTGTGAAATAAAAGTCCTACTGAGTGTAAAAAACAATTTTCTTACTTACTATATGACAAAAGAAAATTTTAGAAAAAAGATTTATAATTTTTTTGACTTTTATATTTTTTATTATGAATTAATTACTAATTTAGACTAAATAAATGATTAAAAATACTAAAACTATTTAGAAAAATCTGAAACTTTTTATAAATTACTTTATACTAATACCAAACTAAGAAAAATGCAAAAGCTGAAAAATCTTGTTTTAATAAGCTAGAAATAAGCTGATTAATACGTATAAGCTAATTGGAAACAAAAGGGTATATATTAAATATTGCAAGGTTTTAACGAGACAAGTCCCAAGGGAAACTGGTATCTGGTACACACTATCACTCTCAAAGGTGGAGGTCTCAGGTTCGAGCTTGCCCCATCTTTTGCAAAATTATTTTTTTTTGGACTTTTTCTTTTACAAGCTTATTAAGCACATGGAAATAAGCAATTTTCAAAACTATAACTTTTTATAAAAACTATTAATAAGCACTGAATAAGCTTAATATCTCAACAGTTAACAAGAAAAATGAATAAGCATTATGATTAAGCTAAAATGACTTGTAAGCTAGAAAATAAGCAAAGGCTAATTGAGAATAAGTTAAATAACTGTTAATAAGCTAGAATGAAAACTTAAAAAGCTTAATGACTATAAATAAGCACTGAATAAGCTACAAATAAGCATAAGTTAAAACTGATACAAAGTACACTCTTTGGTTCACTAGGCACTTTAAAGCTAATAATTAAGCACTAAGATAAGCTAGGAATTGAAAATAAACACTTGGGACCGACAACTTGACCTACACTCTCTAAAAAGCTAATTTACAAAGTTTGGCTTATACTAATAAGCTTGTGAGAAGCTTATGAAGAAACTGAAAAACCATGCTTAATTAGTGTACTAAGTAAAATGGATAAAACTAAAAGCAATGAGCAGACCTACCAAATAAGTTAGGAATTGGAAATTTAAGCTTGGTACCTTGAGACAGCTAGGTGAGCTTCTCAAAAAGCTAAGTTGCATAAGCTAGGGGTAACTAATAAGCTTTGAATAAGCTTGAGAAACTGGGTTGCAAGACTGTGCAGAGCATGTTTTTGAGAAAAGCACTCAAAAGAAGCTAAGAAATAAGGACTTAATAAGCTGTTTAGAAGTGAATCAATATTTTTCTAATTAAGTTTGGCAGCTAAAATTTACTATCCTAAAGGCATATAGGCTAAATTTTATTATTAAGCACACAATAAAATCCTAAAGTTTATTCAAAAATGATAGACATTGAGAAAATTTTGACTTTTAATTTACACTAAGACTTTGACTTATATGAACTTTGATTACTTCTATTTGACTGAATAAGTTATTTTAAGCTATAATAAGATTGGATTAAGCTATATTAATAAGTTTTAAGCTAATTTGATGAGAATTGCAATCTAAATTCTCAACAGTAAACTGGCAAATTAGGATTAGAGCTATTTTGACTTTTTGGCAAACAAGGACTATGTTTTATGGTTTATCTTGGCTATTTAGAACTAATATGGCATGTACCAAACAAGAACAATGCTACAAACAACCTTAAACACCAGTGATAACAAAAAATTCAAACACCCCTTTATTAGGCAAGCTTGAAGCTCATTGTGCTAAAACAAACTTTTAAACCAAGTAATCTATTTATTAACTTGTAATTACTATATTTAAACAGGATTAAGCCAATATTAACAGTTTTAAACACATTATACTAGAATATGCAAATTTTGAAGAAATGGCTTACAAATTGCTTTTATGCTCCAAACTGAGAATTGAGAACTGAGTATCACTCCTATATGCTTACACACTAAGCGCTAAACCATTGCAATCCATATATCACCCTACTTCAGTCTTTTGCACCATCTTCACTGATTTTTTATTTTAATCTATTTTTCTTGATTTTTATGAAATTTTAAGTTCTATGACTAAAACTGATTTCAAGAGTTCTAATAGCTCTCAGAAGCTATATAAAGAACTTATATGAGTTTATGAGTTCATATTATCAACTACAAACAAATTTTAAATATTTTTAGAATTTGAGCTTAAAAATGGCATGAACTGAATTTGTGTACAATAACTGAAATTGAAACTGAAATAAGGTTTTTATTACACTGAAATTGATAACAACAATACTTGGAAGCTTAAAATTACACTAGAATTTGAAAACTAATTAAAACGACATAATTTTAAACTAAACTACTCTACTCTCTTTTCTTCCTTGCTTCTTTTCCCTTTTATGGACATCCAAAAGCTTCCCCTCTCTCTTCTGATCATTTCCCACCATTGGATAGGTCAAAGTGATCACAGCAGTTGATTCTTTTTTGGCGCCAAGTTGGAAATAACAAGATTTGATAGCGTGTGGCAGAGAAGGTGTGTTATTTGTTCCTTGGACTAGTGTGGAGGTGGAGGGTAGTGGATAGACAGCTGGGGGGATAAGGTGAGGTGGAAAGTGGTGGTGAAACCACTGGTATTGGGTTTGCATTGATGTGAGGAGAGAAAGATGTCAGTGTACGCGGTTTTATTTTAAATTTGGGTTTGGGCTAGATATTGGGTGGGTTGGCAATGGGTTAGTGTTTTGGGTTTGGATAAATAACACAAGGGTCCGGTTGGTTTATTAAACACAAGGACTAATTTTGTAATTTGTGCAAAGTGAGGGGCTGGATGTATAAACCTTCCAAAGTTATTCCAAGGGTGAATTTTGCCAAGCTTCAATAGTACAAGGACCTCAATTGATAATTTCCATTTTTACACTTCCAGTGACTAAATCTGTCAAACTTTGAAACTTGAGGGACCAAACCTGTAAATTCTCCAAAAGTTCACCATAAGGACCAATGTTGCCATTTATGAATAGTACAAGGTTTATTTTTGATTATTTTCACTTTTTAAATTCACCAAGGACTATATTTGACAATTTTCAAACTTTAGGGACTAAAGTTGTCATTTTGTAAATTTTAAACTTTAAAGGGTTTATTTTGACAACTTATGAATCCATTGGACCTTATATAACATTTTTCTTTATTTTGATTTACCAGGGACTAATTTTGACAACTTTTGAAACTTGGGGGACTAAAACTGCCAATTATACAAACTTGATACGTTTTTCATCTGATTTTGATATTTTTGCATTTAAAACACATAAAACACTTGTTTGTGATATTCTTATCATTTTGATGCGTTTCTGAGTGTTTTCAGATGTTTTTGCAGTCTAGATGGTATAAAAATGATGAGTATTTAGACACTCATCAGACTTCAAATAAAACAACTAGAAGATGGCATATTCTTTAACCAATCTAAATATATATAAGACATGCTTAGGAAATTTGGTCTTGAAGATTCCAAACCAACTAAGACACCCATGTCCTCGGACACTAAACTCACCAAGGACGAAGAAGGTGAATCCGTAGATAACACTAAATATAGAGGAATAATTGGTAGTCTACTCTATCTTACGGCTAGTAGACCCGACATTATGTTTAGTGTTTGTCTATGTGCTCGCTTTCAAGAAAACCCAAAGGCATCACACTTAGAAGCCTTAAAAGTATTTTTAGATACATTAAGGGAACAACATGTTTAGGATTATGGTATCCCAAAGGAACGGGTATAGAAACCATAGTGTATGCCGACTCGGATCATGCCGGTGATTATGTCGATAGAAAAAGTACAAGTGGTATTTGCACTTTTGTTGGACATTGTCTCACCTCATGGTTTGCAAAGAAACAAACGGCCTTAGCCATCTCAACTACTGAAGCCGAGTAAGTCTCAGCCGGAAAAGCATGTCAACAAGCTCTTTGGATGAAGCAAGCTCTAGTAGATTACGAAATTCATCTCAACGACATTGTGATACTTTGCGACAACAAAGGAGCCATCGATCTCAGCAAGAATCCCGTTCAACATGCTCGTACAAAGCATATTGAAATCCGCCATCACTTTCTTCGCGACAATGTTCAAAAAGGAAACATTTCAATCGAGAAAGTATCCTCGGAAGACAACATTGCCGACATCTTAACTAAGCCTCTTAAACGAGAACCCTTTAATCTTCTTAGACTTGGTTTAGGGTTAATGGAACCAAACATGTAGGATAAACATAGCCCAAAACATTAGAATAGTCAAAACTAAACAAATTTGTCTTGTACACTCTTTTGTAGCCACGCGCACCAAACGACAACAAAGATGGAACCAAATTTTTGGTGCCGTCTCGGTCGTGGTGTCTACAGAATCAAAACTGCTATATACAAATCATCCTCTTCCTCAAAACCCACTTTACCAAAACGTGTAAAACTTAAACCAAGCTCATTATTGTCATCTTCCAACTCACTAATCACTGAAGATAACATCATTGTAAGTATCCTAACTACATTTCATCTCTTAATTCTGAGTCTAGGATTCTTATTTATGCACAAAACTATCACAAATCATTACATGGGGTTTTATGTATGCTTTTATACCAAATATGAATTCAATTGGCAAATTGCATAACTAGTCATTGAAATTAGGTACTACATTATCATATTGCATAAACAAATCATGCTTCCCACTAATTGATAGATAATGAATATAAGGCCCTATTCAAACAACCAAACACCCCATGTCAAAAGTTTTGAAAAGCTTCTCACTTGTAGGAAAACAATTTTTTCATTGCTAATACAAATAGAAACGTTAAATTTTCATCACTTGCATGCTCTTGAATACTAAAGGTATTGCATAACTAATATGCATTCCCGGGTATATTCAAATGAAGCCACATTGAATTAGGAGCATTTGGGTTATCTCATGGTATTTGCCAAACACCCCACTAAAACCATCTTTGTGCATAAAATGAGTCGAGATAACCGCAACTCCAAATTGTTTTCATATAGGCACACACTAGAACCAAAAACGTTAAAACTTATTCTCATTTTTTAACATATTAACTCTTGTCCTTAGGAATAACCATGGTAGCCGCAAGATTCTATGATCACAAAGACATCCTTAACTACATTCCCAAACACCACAAAACCAAAGGACTTACCAAGGAACAAGTAGAAATATTTAGGGGTCTAGAATCAAGGTATTTCCATGAGGGTAGAACCATTCACTCATCCTTCCTTGAAAACACCAACCTTCGTGAAGAACTAGCCGCCATTCAATTCGATTGTCTTCTTGACATCGATGAACCAATTTGTCCTAGGTTTGTGTTAGAATTCTATGCTAGTGTGACCGGCTTTAATGATGAAGACGATGATGAATTTTGTCTTAGGTTTAGAATCAATCAAAACGACTACACCATCACCTTAGCCAACTTTGCTCAAGTGTTAGGAATTCCCAACCGAGGAACTTGTGTCTACACGGATAAGTGGTCACTCACGACTCTTGATGCAATCAATGACCGCTCTCTACCCTACCAAACCCGTTTGGCCGATAAGGATGTCATCCGTGAACACCTTTTAACCAAAGGGTGATACAACCCGAGTTACCCGAAAAGGAAAAGAGGTAAACCGAGATCCATATGGAATGGAGCTAAATGAACTTAAGCCGAATTTAAGAAATGGGAGGAGCTACTTAGAGCCAACGTCATTAGCACCATAGGAAATAGGGATCACATTAACGCTTGCCTTTGTCATATGCTCTACAACTTGTCCACCCATCAACCATTCAATTTAGCCTACTACATAGCTAGGAGAATGATTGATATTCCAACTCAAGGATCGGTTGCTCTTCCATACGGGATGCTCCTCACCCGTCTCTATAGAAACTTTGCACCAATTCCACCAACACCAAAAGGGATGCACCTTCACTATGAGCTCATCCTCACATCTTTGTACCTTTGAGTGATGCACGAGTTGCTAAGACAAAAGGCAAGAGAGCAAAACCTCCAACTCCATCATCATCATCATCAAATAGCTCCGAGGATGGTCTTCCAAGCTCTCGTCTTCCGCCTCATGAGTATTATGCGTCTCTTCCCGAAATAGAGAATGAATCAGCGGAGTTCAAGCAAACTAAGGGAATGTTCAAGTGCCTTGGTAGGATGATGAACAAGATTTACAAGAAGTTGGACAAATAAGGGTACTTTTAAGGAGTGTTTGGAACAATGCATTATCATTAATGTTTGATACAATTTCGTTGTTTTTATTATGTAGGATGATAATATAACTTGAAACAATGGTGAATGCTAACAATTTCATGCAGGGGGATAGCGCAAGTATGCTATCAAATTTTACCCATTTTCACTATAATGTGAAAATCAAAAAGCCTTGCTCAAAATACATGCTCCACTATGTTTATATATATGTTATTTGCTTTTCCTAACTAGAAATGTTTAGTATAACATGTTTTGAGAAAATTTCGGTTTCGGAAAAGTCCCCTACACCTAAAAACGAACTCTGTCCATTTTTCTGCACTTCATGGATCAGACGGCACCATAAATTTGGTACCGTCCGTTATGCAAATTGGTACCGCCGTACCATGCATAAAGGCGGACCAGCGGCACCCTTTTAGGGTTCGGCCGTGTAAGTTTTTGGTGCCGTGGATCCTTCAGGTAACTTTCTGAATTTCAACTATTTCGTGATTCCAAATTACCATCCAATGCTTATAAATCAATCCTAACTTGCTTATACTCTTATTAGAACTAGTATAATTCACTTAAGTATATAAGAAATCCATTTCCCACCAAAATTCAAAAATTTGAAAAATCCACCCAAGGAGCCCTTTTGCATAAAGGAGGGAACCAAATTTTTGGTACCTTCAAATCCGTGGGTGATCTGAATATTAGGAAATTCCACTCACTAGAACACATTTATTGCAAATCTTTTCTTCTTCACTCCATCTCTCTTGAATGGCTTGACTTGGGTGATATGACTAGCATTCAACCCACTTCCAAATCATTAGGAACCTCATCTCTTCAATGGCTTAACATCAAATCAAACACATTTCTCCATGATTTTTCACTTCTATAAATTAAGAGGTTTTACCATGATCATCCTCACACCTTCTTCATTCTTACTATCATCTAGCAAAGACAAACCAAAGTCAAAAATGACAAAATCATCTCCAAAACCTTGCAAGAAGACCGCTAGAATTAGTGTGAGGCCTTGTTGCTTCGTTCACCTTAGCTCCTCATCCGAGTCTTCTCCACTCACAATCTCATCTCCCATCCGAGATGATACAAACCTTACCTTAGCCACACCTACTCAATCACACATTGTGATCACCACTCCACCACCAACAAAAACACCAACTTCACCTCCACGGGCACCCATCCAAACATCCAAACACCCTCACCACCTTCACCAAGGTCTCCAACTCTCATTCCTATGGAGTTATTTTCAACTCCACCTACTTCACCAAATCCTTTCTTGGAGGACTTGGATGACTTGCCTCCTAGGCCAAATCATCCACCACCATTGCCATCATTTGGCTCAATTGAGCGGATGGCTCATGAGTCACCTCGGTCATCCTTTGACCCAAACGCCCCATTAGGGCCTAACCCTCTTCTCTTCCACCCCATTCACAAAGACATTCATGGTCCTTTGTATGGGGATCATTCACTCCCCACATCAATGTCCCCTCATCTTGAGGACATTGAGGAGTGTATGTGGGATGCCAATCCCACTAGAGAGGAGATTCAAACGGAACTCCACAACCTCCACCAATTCAAAGGCATGGTGGACTCTCACTTGAGTGAGACAATGCAAATGCAAAGTGCTTTGCTTGCTTCCATTATGACCACCCCAAACATTTCCACCAACACCAACACATCTACCATTCCACCACCACAACCTCCCCAAACATACTACCTCCCTAGGCATGGTTGCTCAACTTGTGAGCAAACGGCCCAAACCGTTGATAGGACCTGGGTTATGGTCCTTGACTTTCAAGAAGAAATGAGGTTCATCCTCAATCATATCCTTGAGCGCCTCAACGCTCTTTCTCATCCACCATCAAATTAGGATGGTCATAGTTTAGCATTTCTAGTTTTTCTCTTCTTAGGATTATTTTCTTTTCTTTTCTTCTTGTACTAAAACACATCATTGTGTTCCTATTTCATGATCTTTATTCATGAAAATTTTAACTAATGAATGGTGTTTTTATTATAGTGTTGGTGTTTTTACATAGTGTTTGGAAATGCTTGTGAATGATCATTATTACTAACATTTTTTGTAGCTTTTACTTTCACAATCCATGTATCTTCCCATTAAGCACCCAATTTAGGGGGAGCTTTGATCAAGGGGAGATAATGGCTCGGGCTCATTACATTCCTAGCCTCTTCTTTTGTTGAGACAAAAAGAGGGAGAAAATATAGAACTTGATTATATTTTGACTTTTCTTAAAAAGTCAACTGCATACTTTGACTTTTTGAAAAAGTCAACATCATACATCAACTAGTAAACACTTTGACTTTCATAAATAGTCAAACATCATACACTTGCATTATCATTTTCTTTTCAAGTTCTAAAACTAATATTTTTATAACTCTTGCACAAACTTTGTATCTTTTATAAAAATAAATTTATATTTTGTCCTCAACAAAAAGGGGGAGATTGTTAATACAAATATCGTCATTAAACGTTATTTATATTTTGATCTTTACCTAAGTTTTGTTAACGACAAAAGTAAATTTAATTTGTATAAAGCTTAAAGCTTGTCAAGTTTAATAGATATTAAAACAAGCTTTTTCAAACAATATATTCATCATTCAAGCATTTACATTTATGATTAGTAACATCTTGATATGACTCTAATCATTATGTATGATAGTAGTTTTTAGAATGTGTTAGGTTCTTAAAACCAAACACTACTTAAGTACTTGCATATTTCTAAAATAGAAATACAACATATGACATCATGTGATGCATCATGGAAATCATTGGAAGATTTCATTAGATATTTTGTGTGGATTTGTACTCTTCATATCTTGCACAATCTCACTTAGATAGAGTTGACTTTAGCAAAGATTTGATATCTTGACTGTCCGTGACGGCGGTACCAATTTGGTACATGGGCGGAACCCTTTTAAGGGTTCCGCGGTCCGTGGACGTCTGTCCATTTGGCTATAAATAGCAATGCCAAGCCAAGTAGTTTTTCATCCCTTTCTAACATACTCTCATACATATCTTCTCTCTAACCTTTCTAACTCAGTTTCATATCATATTAGTGATCTCTTTTGTAGCAAAGAAGATCAAGTCACATTCAAGCTTCAAACGAGAGGTTGGAAGTCTTGTTTGTTTAGTGTTGTATGATCTAGTGTTGATTCATACTTCATTGTTGTATTAAACCATCATAATCTTGTGAGTGTGAGTGGTTAGTATTTTAGTCCTCAAAATACATTGTGTGTGGGAGTGGTTGTACCCTTGGAAAGAACTCGACATCTAGCTTAGTGTCGAAAATAGTGTAAGTGAAGTGTAAAGGTTTTCTCACGGTGAAAGGAGCTTGTTGACTAGTGAAGTTAAACTCGAGTGTGAGACTTCGAGGAGTGGGTAGAGGCAAGGAAAAGAGTCCTTGTAGACCGAACCACTATAAACAACTTGTTGTGGTTTGATCATTTCTTTCCTTATTTACTCCTTATATATTGCTTGCATATTTCATTAACATATCTAAGATCAATATTAATTGATCTTTACAATAAGTTTCAAAACAAACTTTTTAATTGATAAACTATTCAACCCCCTTCTAGTTTTCTACATATTTATTCGGTAAGTCTTAAACTATAACATAACAAAGTTAAAAGTAAACATATATGAGGAGAGTTATTTTACATACCAAACTTTTCTCACACCATACCAGCTTTTACCTATCTCACCATCCATCTAAAAAGAAATCAATCTGAGATTAAAAACATTTTATTATTTCACCTATTTTTTATAATTTAAATATCTCTTAAACCGTTAATCGTTAAGTGAAAATATTTACGCCATCGCGACGGCATTTAATTATCTTCGATTACATAGACGGACACTTTGATATACTTTCAAAAAAGGAAAAAAAGCTTTTTTTCGTTTTTCATTATTTTTCGTTTTTTACGTTACTGAAATTTACATGAAAAAAATCATATATGATAAAACACTAAATTGAATATCACATGTGATATTAGTGTTAAATCATATATGATATGTAATATCAATATATGATATTATATGTAATATCATATGTGATATTACACTAATAACACATGTGATATTACATATCATATATGATATTACACTAATATCACATGTGATATTCAAATTAATGTTTTATCATATATGATTTTTCAATGCAAATTTCAGTAACGTAAAAAAACGAAAAAACTTTAAAAAAAAAGGTGAAAAATACGAAAATAAAAATTTTGTCGAAAGTATATCAAAGTGCCTATATATAGAAAGATAATTAAATGCTCGTCGCAATGATATATTTTTTTTTGCTTAACGATTAACGGTTTGAAAGATATTAATATTTGAAAAAAGTGATGAAAGTGGGTTTTTTAAATTGTTGGGATTAATCTCATCCATTAGATCAAATGAAAATGGAGGGTAGAGATTGATCCCTTGGTATGTAAATAATCTTTTGTCCTCAAATGATCTTAAATCAACATATATTACTAAACTAAATTTCTGTTTACCTAAATAAGTAAAGAAAATACTGTGTCTCAAAATGCTTGACACGTGGGAGAACATATGATCCAAAATCTACTTAGTCAATATAACTTCTGCTTTAAGTTTCATTGTTATCGAGGGCTACACGATCTTATCACACCACTATGTTAATATTTAAATTTCATACTCACAGTTTACGAAACATATCTAAACTAAAAATGACAACTCTGGTTTTCGTTCATACTTAAACTCACATACTCGAATTTCATACCCAAAGCATATTAAACGAATCTTGTCACAAACGAGCAGTCAAGTGTTCGGTTTGAACTCCAGCTATTGTTCGTGAGAGGAGCAGAATTCTGGTGGTTCGAGTTGGAGCCCTGCTTGGGTTGACTCATCCGGTTCTTGTTCAGGTGAAAGGTTTAGTTTCGTTCGCGGGAGGTTCGAGTCGGTGTTGGGTTAGAGTTTCGAGCAGATTTACGTTAAATATAGTATTGGTTTTTGGGTTAGTGTTCGTACCCGTGTTCGTTTCTGTCTCGAATTGTCTTGTTTGGCTCGAGGTATACTCTTTGATTCACAGTCACGTTTCATTGATTGATCATAGTATCGAGTTTCTTCATCTCATTCATTCTTATTCATGCCTTGGAACAGTCAATTCAATATAAATGTTTAACAGTAGAAAGCGACCGAATGTCACGTAACTCCGTTTTAGTAGTTAACTAATTAAACAAGAACATAATGAATGAAATCTAATCACTGTTAATGGTCGCGAATCATATCGGAGTTATACAGTTTTCATATTGACATAATAATAATTGTACGTAATAATTGTAGAAAGCTTACTTGTGTGTCAAATACTATAAAATGGTTCATGAGCTTCTGTACAAGATTGGTTGTTCATGGCTAGTGTTTCATATTCTTACCTTTAGTCTCCTCATTTTAATAGCTACTGTTGTAAGTTAAATGTATTAGTCTTTTTCCCATGCATGCAAATTAAAAGCTTCTCAAAGTAGTCAAGTAACTTGATCTTTGACATCATTATTTTATAAAGAATGATGTCATAGCAATGTAAACCATTTGAAAAATCTTAAGCAGTCAAGTCGTTAAAAACAAAACGTGGAGTTTTGTAATAAAAGTTTAATGTATTATTTACATTTTTAAAGATTCTCCTATAATAAGTATTAATAATAACTATAACCATGTGATTTTATAGCTTACAAAAGATAGGCGAATATAATTAGTTAAACTCTAAATGTCGATTTGGTTTCTTAACATGTGTAGATTTGTGGAAGGAGCAATAACTAGGTTTGTCATATTGAGTGTATGTTTGATTTATAAGATACGGATGTTCTTTTTCGTGTTCTCTTGAATCATTGATATGTCCATATTTTTAAATGCTCATACTCTCTTTCGCCGTTACTTGATATACTTACGTTGAACTCCTTGCAATACTCTGATAATCCTTTGACATCCTTATGATATACATTCCCCTCGTTTGATAAATGCATTTTATAATGATGATGAACGGTGAAAATAATTTTGGATTATGATTTGATGATCTTGGGGAAAAGAATGTTAAAAATGATTTTTATAAAAACAAGGCAGCGCCACTTTTATATGAGCGTTTCTTAATTCCTTTCCCTTATGACTCATATGTATGGTGAACATAATATCTGGTGTTTGGTTGGTTTATATGTTCACTGTGCTACCATAGAACCCTAGATATGTAGACACGAGTTAGGAATACCGAGCAACTATCTGTGGAGGTACCGCAGACTTGTCATTGTGGCGCCAATGGCTTGACACCGCCCGTGACGGTGTGATTTGTTCAATGCGTCTCCCCTTATGATCTTATATTATGATTTGTTCATGTGTGGAGCCTTTTTCTAATTTGGGAGGCGTATGGATGCATCCTAGGCTATGTAATGATATGATATGTTTATGATCTGATATGATCATGCGGTCGAGTAGTGTAGTGCCATACACACCTTCCGTCGATTTTAGATGCACTCGAGTCGCGACCAGTGTATCACTATGATTTTGATACGATATGATTTTAGCACGTGGGAGTGCACTTGATATGATATGATGTAGGATACTCGGTATAAATATCCCAAACCTTTTCCTTCAGCCTTATAATATTTAATTACTCTGGTGTTGAGATGTTGCTATAATGGGGAAATTATTTTGATCTCGTTGCATTCCTCTCTTTGTGTATATATATATATATCATGTTATTGCTATTCGTATCTACATCCGCGCACTGAGCAATTAGCTCAGCCGCATCTTTCTTTTCTCCTGCGGCAGGTACTCAGGGTTAATGGGGATGTGTGTGAGAGCTAGCAGGACCTTAGAGATCATGTACTTGAAGACTCTATTTTCAGTTACTTTAGCTTTTGACTTTGGACCTTGTACTAAATAATGTTGGTGCTTTAACCTTGTACACTTAAATTTTAGTCTATGGTTGAACCTTGTTTTTCGTGAACGTATTATGTAACTGGTCCTTCAGGTTTAGTTGCTTTGTCATTAATTGTGACCTCTCATTCCTATGTCGGACGGGGCGTTACATTAATGGTGGTTAAACCTATCTTCTTAGTTTATGTTATATGATATCGGTGGTATCTAATGCAAAACTAGAGTTTCATCATGTTGCTTTATGTATTTTAATTTATATTAATTAATCTACTTTTAATACTATGTTTTTGTCAAACGTTGTAATGATGATGAATTGCTTTAGAACTTATGATTGGGATTGGAATGAAATCTGCTAGAAAATTTAAACTGTATTGTGTTCACATCATTGGATATGTACTGCTTAGATGGTGTTGGTCTGAAAAGGCAACCAGGATCTTAATTTTAACCCATGTGTGTAAAAACGGGTTGATTTAGGCTATTGGATCTCTAACGGGTTAAACGGGTAAATTTACACAATTTAGCTACAATGTAGAACGGGTTAAAGTTGATCAAGGTGTATGCAATTGCATATAACCCCTTCAGTTGCATCATTATAACTAAAATAAATATCTGTAGATTAAAATTTGTATGCAAGTCAACCCAACCTAACCCACAGATCCCGCTTTTGACCCATTACCCATCCTGCAATCCTGCCTATTTTCAACCACAACATATGACCATGCATGTTGCTATATGTTACATGCCTTTATCTTTCCGCTTCTGTTTAACCCATGATGTATTTTGCGTACATTTTGATATGTAATGGTACTCCACAATCCATATTGTTCTAGTGGCAAGTTTTGATAATCCATATTGTTCTAGTTATTATGAAGAGTTTTGTTTTCCATGTTTGGTACGCCAAGCTCATAATGTTTGTGAATTGATGTATTTTAGCTCCAAGTATAACATAAAGTTTTAAGTCAGCATTAACGAAGTACATGGAAAGAGAGTATATGCATGTGGCCAGGACGATTAGGGGTGATAATCACAGAGCTTAGAGGTCATGTTTACGTTATGTTATAATAAGTGGTTAGGCTTTGTAAGTTTGTTAATTCCTCAATTGAAATTACCAAGTTTTATGATTAAATATCTGTTTTGTTGCATATGATTTTGGCACTAAATTGCGATTCTAATACTATCAAGTTTTGTCTTCAGTTATAACGAATGTGTGGCATATAGAGTTGAATGTTTATATGTTAGCAAAGGACCCATCAATCAAAGAACCCAACGAACTAAAACACTATACGATAACGCATTAGGCATCACCCCACGTTCAAAATCTCGTTAAACACCTTATGTGCATAACCCAATTCCCCAATTCTACAATACCCATCGATCAAAGTAGTGTACGACACCTCGTCAGGACAATGCCCCAAACTCTTTGCACGCAAGAACAACACATGCGCGAAATTATAAACGAACATAACTGATCACCAAACGGTTAAAATTTGTAAACAAAGGCACAAAATGTGGTTTCACATCAATAATCCTATGCAGAACATGCAATGTGACATATGGTCGTATATTGCAAATTCGCAGATCCTGGATGCTGACTTATTGCATAGATTCAGTTATGATCCACATTCTTGAAGAAAGCTATTAGTCGAAAACTTGAATGCTCAATAATATCATGTCTTCAATGTGCATACTTTGATTCCAAAAATTTGTATTTCTGCAAAAGTTTTAATAATGAAGCTTCGTCTAATTAATACGGAAAAACACACTTTATGGCTTTTTGATATGGTTCAGATTGATGAATTAGGGGGCTCATTATGGAAGTGCGCAGCAAACAAGTTCAACTCAGACTATACCTTCCCACCTGTGAGGAGCTGCACGATCCATGAACATCCAAAAGAGATTTTTGACACTCTAGAGTCTAGATGTTTTGACAAATACCTATGGCTGTTTGCTGCAACCGGCAAGCCTAAAGTTCTTCATTTATGGATCTGAGTTCAGCATTTCTTTGCTTTTATTGTTGATACGATGATCAAGTGAAACGTGTAGTATCAGTGATATGTGTCGGTCATGTATATGCTTTGGCAATACTTTCCATTATTCAGAGTTGGTTTCAGGTTTTGCATTAGTTTGGTGAACCTGATTGTAAGCATTATTTAAATCAGCAGTTTGAAATTTAGACGAGCAATTGGCATGTGGCTTATTTTGGTAAGACTTATAAGGTTTTAAACTAGTTCAGAAACAACCAATAACTTGATTGTAATGTGGCTTATTTTGGTAAGACTTATAAGGTTTTAAACTACTTCAAAAACAAACAATAACTTGATGGTAAGACTTCTAAAAGTGTGGCCCTGTGTCACCGCACTTGTTGCACTCCCCCATCACCGGCCCTGGGCTCGGTTTCAGTTATATATGTGAAACCAAAGAAGTCAACAACCCATAAACCAGAACAATGCACACCCGTATCTATTATCGCATATTCTAAGCTAAAAATAACAATATCTAATTATGCTGAAGCAACACATACAGAATAAACTTAAAATTTTCTTTTGTTTGGCCATTCCAAACTAAATAAAAGTAGGTAAAAGAAAAACTAAACATACATGTTTTCATGACTACACTTGATAAATGTCAAACTAAAGAGTCGTATAAACCACCTTTGGTTGTGGTGCTTCTTTAGCCTCGCAGCAATTTAAGTTTTTGATTTTCGACTTAATTGATGTGACATATCGAGACAACTTCACCTTTAGTTCTTCATAAAGGACCACCTTAACCTCCACAGTCTCCACTATTTCTTCATCTTCGAATGTATGTAAGACCCCATTGATGGACAAGTACATGTCCTGCTGGAATAAATATAAGACCCTATCGATGGAAATAGTGTGATGAACCCAGTTTCTTTGGATCAAGAACCTCTCCATGGCGATCTTGTCGGGCGCATTACACCTTGAGCTTGTCTTGTGATTTGTACTTGACATGTTGATGATACACTGCCACACCAGTTCACTTGTGGTGTCCTGATCAGGTGGCATCTGTTACTCCTCCAAAAAAGTTCAAAAGTTTTGATCTTCAAGGGAAAGCTTTAAATTGGCTTAAGAAATATAATACCCGTGTTGCTTTGAAACGTATCTTGAAAAGGATGAATACTATTGCCGGTTAACTAAAAAGATTATGTTTTTAGTAGGAAGGCTCCACGAGTATAATAGGAAGCATCATATGTTAAATTAAGAGAAGTGGAGAAAGAAAGGCATGATTGCAATGAAAGAAGTGATAAAGGACCCAATCCATGAACTCTCTGATGATAAAGAAGCTCGAGGAGATGATCTTGGTGGCAAATTTCCTGAGGAAAGAAAACGCTTTTATAAAGTTTTATTTGAAGATAAGGGACCATGATTCTTGTAACAAATATATGTTATCTGATATTACTGTTGTAATGCCTATATTTGGCTATTCAGTATACTCACTTACAGTAGTATAATTTTGATTAATTGTTTTTAAACATGATACATCTTATCCATGTTTATTCTAAACTTCTGATAGATAATTGATATATGTTCTACCATATGTTGATATCCTATGCATATGTTTTGGTGAAATGATCTCTCTAAATGGGAAAGAAGCTAGTAGCCCGTTTTAGCAATCCAGCTCTGTCAACATCTTAAATTTGAATAGCAATCTGCAGTAACTAATGGATCAAATGGGATACTTGAACCATAACATTGCCAAAGACACGCTGCCTTTGTTGGGTCATGTTTGACTGCAAAAACTATTTCTGATTGTTCATGTCTAGCTTTTTTATAGATATAGTATCTAGCAGAGGACGCAAGCGGCAGTTCAGGCAATGTGTAAACCGGGGTTTGGGGAAAGCATGTCATCTTTACAATTTAACAAGCAACAAGGGTATTATATTTTATCTATTGTTATTAGAGTTAATTACATAAACGCCCTTATGGTTTGCTGAAAACTACGGATCCTTCGCTCTCTTTGCTTTTCTTACTGGATCCTGTCCCTGTGGTTTATGATTTTGTTGGATATTTTAGTGTAATTGATTAACTTGTTTGACCATTTTCACTCATAATAAGACATCATTTGTGCGCTTGGAGCGCTTAGGCGGCACACCTACTTGAATTTATTATGATCTTGGGGCTAGCCCTAAGGGACGGGGTCCGGGCAGCGCCCTTAGTAGGGGTCCAAGGGGCACCGGGGTCGGGGAAATTTTTTATTTCACCTGTGCTATGTCAAAAATTCACAGAAAATCAATTTTCGAAATCGGGACTAAATTTGACAAGCTGGAACTCTGAAAACTGCCATTGGCATTATCCCGCTTATAGTTATATTCGGTTTGTTTGGTCATATCAATCTATCTGGTTCATAAAATCTCGTACAAAATCATACGTAAAAAATTCTCAATCTCTGAATTGTATCCATTGAATAATTCGAGAACCACCGATTGATTCGACCGGAAAGTGTTCACACGCCTTTCAGAGATTTAAGCATATCCATTGTGTTCGTTATTACTGTTTATCCCCTTTAATTTTACGGTTCAATCCAAATTTCGAATGATTCTAACGGTCGTTAAAAAGGACTTAACGTGACATAGATTCTAACGTGAGGGATAACATTGTATTTTGGTTTTAACGATCGTTATACAAACCACAGGGACGATTTAAGTAATTTACTCTTTAAAAAAAAATAAAGTTTTTTCTTTTTAATTTTATTATTCGAAATTTTTTAATTATATTACGATTAGATTTTTTAATAAAAAAAAAACTTTTTTTTAAATTTAATTTTAATTTTATTATAATAAATTTAAAAAAAAAACAAAATTTAATTTTATTATAATAAATTAAAAAAACTATTTTTTTTAATTTTATAAAAAATCAAAAATTTATAATAAAACTAAAAAAAAGTAATTTTAATTTTATTATAATATATATTTTTTTTAAATGTTTTTTCTTTTAAAAAAATTAATTTTATTAAAAAAATTAAAATAAAATTAAAAAAACAATTTTTTTTTTTAATTTTATTATAAAACGGATAAAAGCGTGATAAAAAATGCTTTGCTGCAGATTTTGTTGACATTTTGTGTTTATTCATGTTAACCTTGCAGATATAGGTCAAAACATTGTATCATATTTAAGGCCTTGTTTCTCGGCATTCTTTCTATTGATTGAGATTAACGAACCCAACTGCAATAAATAAAACAACTGAGCACAAAAGCTAATTTCATTTCATTAAAAGCTTAATAAGTACCAAACACCTGAACTTGAGTTCCAAACTAATAGCCCTAATAACCATTTCTAATAACATAAAACTAAACCAATTACAAATTACAATGAATTATTTCACTTCCTAATCCTCCTAGCCAACTGCATATCTTTGGGCATGATGGTAACACGTTTGGCATGAATCGCACACAAATTAGTATCCCTTAAACAACCCCACCAAATACGCCTCACTCGCCTCCTGAAGCAAAGAACAAATTAACTCAAACCTCAACCGTCTTGAATCCTGAGCAATCTCCTAACTGTGCTCGAACGGCAACTTCCTGATCAAAAGCCTCCTGCTCTTCTGTACTTGCGGATCTCACGTAACGCACTGTTCCTATGTCTGAATCTGGAGGCTTCTTAACTCCTCCAGTGATGGGTGCCGATTTACGAGCCGCTTTGTCGCGAAGTTGCTTCCTTGGTGCCTTTCTCCTGTCGATTTACGCTACTGCTTGCTTTGTTCGAGCCATTTCTTTTTGAAAATGAGTTTGATTGTTTGATTAGTGAGTGAATCTGCGAATGTTTTGGGTGTGAATTTATAGGAGTTTGAAATAATTTGAAATTTTGGGGAAGAGATGGAGGGAGTGAATTTTTGGCTTGATTCATGACCAATAATGGATCGTAGGGATTGTTTTGTGGGAGAGTGCGGATCGTGATCCGTAGGAGTGAGATTTGTGTTTGTTCCATGTGTTAACCAATGAAAAATACTGTTTCTATTCTTTCATTCTTTTAACATCAAATTTTTTTTTCATTTTTTTCATTTTGTTCACCCAACATATTGTTTCGATACATCATTACACCTTAGCCTACCCTGTAGTATTTATTTGTAATTAGGAAGTCATTATTTTCCTGAGTTCAAGGTTCAAGTGGAGAGGTTCGGGAATCACGCTTACGTCGACGATATAACCTTAAAGATCATTGAAGACCCCCCAAATTCTCATATCGTTCATCTCAAGTGGGGGATGTTATGTTATTATGTTATGTTCAAAAATATAATAATAAAAAATTTATTGTTATTCATTTGATTGTAAAGTGCGATGTTATAAGCACTATTGTTATGAGCTTACTATAGATTAGTATCGAGGAGGCCACCTCGGTCACATTTGAAGAATGAAGTTGGAAGTGTGCCCATCATGACGCCCTCTAATGGCATCTACCCGGTTTTATCATGATCCGTTTCTTAACTTCAAACTTGAACTTTGGGCTAACGTAAGTGGTGATGACTTGGTTATAGATTAGACTATCTGCTGATTTTATTTTACACCAATTTTATCCCATGTTTTTATCCTACCCTTAGTCATGAAGCTTGTCTAGGTGATGCAACGTAGCAATCTTGGTGTCTGGCCATGGATTTGGTCATGTATCATTGATTTTGTCCACTTCCAGGACATGTTGTGTAATGACAAATAACCCTTAACCTTTGTTGTGTCTACCAATATTGCCTTCAAGAATTGTTTTGTCCTTAACTCTAGTGGTGGAGATTTGTGTAACCACCAAGCTTATGATAGAATACATGCTATGATTCTAGTGCAATGGTGATCACCCCGAAATTGACACTTAGAATAGTTGAGAGATTTGAATGTTTTGTTCCCATTTCGTGAGGTGTTCGAATTTGTTTTATTCTAGCATAAGAGATTTGTAAACTTATATTTTCCAAGTAATGGAGATATATTTTTAGGAATCTATCTAATAAGGTCTACTTGAGGACAAGTAGAGTTCAAGTGGGGGGATATTTGATAACATCAAATAGTCCTAAATATTAAGTGTCAATTTCCGATGATGCTCTCGATTTTATATCATTTATATGGATTTACGCTTTGTTTTCTCTATTTCACACTCTCGTGTAAATTACGAGCATTGTTTTATAAAAAGACGCGGATTTGAAGAGTTTATTGAAGATATATCATAGTATGCTCATTTGAAGATGTTACGCGTGACCAATCTCTCACATTACCGCACGTAAGCGTGGTCTTTAAAACCAACTCATCCAAAGATTACGGCGAATTTCTTTCCAAGATTACGACGTAACCAACTATGTGTTAAATGAGGTTCTCAAGCGCCGCTGCAAGTTACGCCAGAACTATTGTCTAATTTACGGCGAACTGATTTATTGAAGATACGGCGAATCCTTCCGCATGTTACTCCGAATCCGCATTTTCAAAGCAAGGTAAAATAATGAAGAATTGATGTTACGGCGAACTCTTAAGATTAGTTTACCAGAACTGTATTTGCCTCCTATAAATACCCTCGTAATTAGCATTTCAAAGCATCCCATTTTCACACACAACATCATTGAACGGATTAAAAGTTTTAAGATGATCTATAGAGGAACATACTGAGCTATTCCCAGTGGAGAACACTCCCACGATAAGCATAGCATTTTATCTTTTCTTTATTTCAATTTATGTATTTCAGAATGTTAACATTGAATCATTGTTTTAGTTATTATGATGCTAATCACCTCCGTGGGCCTAATTATGATCCCTTACTCTGTTTTGTTTACGCTATATTGCTTCCTATAATTATTTCTAAGTGTATGCATGCATAGTTTGTTGGTTACCCTTATTTCGTAGTTTTGAATGGCGGTAGAAGGCTAGTTACTTAGAGATATAACCAATCAATTCTAAGTAGGTAGACTGAGTAGGAAGGTACCTTTTTGCTTGTGCGATTGGACCAACTGACACCTACCGCTGATGAACTTAAGAAGTCGATGAAAGCAAGATGCTTCGCACTCATTATTATGAATCTTGCATGTAGTTGTACTTAATGACTTGGCTTAGGGACTAAGAACAATGGACTTACGACGTGGTCACCCGACTCTCCAGCGAACCCTTTGCTGATAGTTAGGACGAATCAATTAAATGTTGTCCTAGTTAATTTCACCCCACCCTGAAGTAATTGGAAGTAATTAGACGTGAAACATAACTTTTGATAGGATGAGTAACTAGGTTAGCACCCTCTCCTCTCATTGTTCACTGAAACCTCATATTTCTTTCATATTTTCGTCTTAGTAGTAATGAATTCATTCCCACCTTAAAAATTCATTAAAACTGTGACACCTAGATTAGTTTAATCCATACATATGGCTCTGTTGATCTAATCTCGGTTTTACCGAATACTACACTACAAACCGACCGGTACACGCCTGTTAGTGAATTAGGGTAGACCATAGGTATAACGCAGAACTTATGTAAATTAAAACTCGGCCAAGAAACTTTGCATCAAGTTTTTGCATGTAGTCACGGGAGTTATATTAGGATTTAATTAAGTCTTTCTCATTTTATTTGTTTTAAAATGTTCTCAATTCTCATGATCTCTTTCAAGTTTCATGTACCACGGAAGTTGTTAACATTGATGACCTCACCTTAGAGAATATTTGCATTAGCAAGAGAAGAACAAGGGCCAGGTCTTGTAAGACCAGAAATTAGAGCTAATGTCCGTTTCAAGATTAAAGATCAATTTATGAGGGAGCTTCGTGCTAACCCTTTTTGTTAATACAAATAAACCGTAAAAACGTTTATTAATATTTTGCGATCTCTTTGTGTTTTGTTGATAACAAATATAATGTTATCTTAAGTATAATTATAAGGATACATGTTATTTTTGTAAAGCATTTACATATAGCCATTTAAATACAAAATGTAATAATTAAGCATTTGTTGTAATAGTTTATTAGGATGGGTAAAACCATAACCCATGGATCTTAACCCATACCAAAGTAGACTAGATACAATGTATACTTAGATACATTGAATCTAAAGAAAACCCATGGACCAACCCATAACCCATGACCCATAACCAAAAACCCATGGGCAAAGAGGAGCGTTCCACGGATCCCTAGGATTACACTAGACGGATCCCAAGTGGGAGGGATCCGTGGGATCCGGGAACAGTGAAGATTTTTGCCTATAAATAGAGAGCCATTTCTTCATTCTAACTCACCCTCTTCTTACTAAATCTCTCATACACTCTCATTCTCTTCTAACATATAGATCACTTGATCTAGAGAGTTGTTCTTCTTTCTTTCTATTTGTGATCCTCATATAGGTCCTTCTCTAAGGCGAGATCACGAGCATTCTACAAGTCATCCAAGCAAGGGGTCCTTGATTGATTTGTCACTCCGCAAGATTTCTGTCAAAGAGTAAGATCTTGTATTTGATATTTCACATATTTGTTGTGTAATAGTCGTGTTGGTTTGGTCCACCGCGTTACGGACTCGGTATTTAGCTTTGTACCGAAAAAAGGTGTAAGCAACGCTGTGAAGGCTTCTCCGCCAAGTGAAGGAGTTTGTTGACATAGTGCTTGAACTCTCGAGTAGGTGACTGAGGGAGTGGAGTAGGGCAAGGAAGGTGTCCTTGTAGCCGAACCACTATACATCGGTTGTGTATTTTCTTTCCCTTCGCTTTACTTTATTTACTTGCTTTATCATTAGATCTATACTTTCTCTACATCCATAAGATCTCACATATTAACTAATCTAAAGTTTTTGAAACTAACTTAAAATCGGCAAAACTATTCAACCCCCTTCTAGTTTTCCACAATTGGCATCAAGAGCTAAGTTTATAAAAGTTTTAAAATAAAATTGTATTTTAAAACTTTTCGATCACTATGGGTTCTGAAAATTATAAGGAAGGGCAATCTATGCAACGCCCACCACTACTTGAAACTAATGGTTTTATATATTGGAAAAATAGATTCAAAACATATGTGAAGTCTAAAGATATTGATCTTTGGTACATTATTGTTGAAGGTGATTTTGAGGCTACCTCAAATGATGATAAAGGAAATTTAGTTCACATACCTCATGATAAACTAAACGATGAAATGAAGAAAAAGCTTTCTAAAAATAGTGAAGCAAAAATGGTTTTATATAATGCTTTACCCAAAAAGGAATTCAAAAGAATTTCTATGCTTAAAACCTCTAAAGAAATTTGGAATTCTTTAGTTGTAACTCATCAAGGCAACCAACAAGTTAAAAATAATAAAATTGATTTATTTGTTCAACAATATGAACAATTTTCAATATCGGATGAGGAAACTATAGATCATTCATTTGCTAACTTTAATACTATTATTACATCTTTACAAGCACTTGATGAATCTTTTTCTAGCCGTAACCATGTTAGGAGATATCTAAGGGCACTTCCATCGAAGTGGAGATCCAAGGTGACGGCGATCAAAGAGTCAAAAGATTTGACAATCCTCACCATCGATGAACTCATAGGCAACCTAAAAGTCTACGAGCTTGTCCTTGCTAAAGATTCCAAAGCCTCAAAGGTGAAAGAGAAACACAAATCTCTTGCCCTTAAAGCCAAAAAGGCTTCGAACGATGAGGAGAACTCCTCTTCGTAGTGAGTGACGAGGAGTATGCTATGGCCGTAAGGGACTTTAAAAAGTTCTTTAGAAGAAAGGGAAGATACGCCAAACAACCGTATGACGATAAGAAAGGCTTTCGAAAAGCAAAGAGGACGAAGCCAAAGGATGATCGACTTGCTTTTAAATGTGGGGACCCAAGCCACTTTATTAGTAAGTGTCCCAAACAGGATGATCAAAAGGCATTCGTGAGCGGCACATGGGGAATGAGCGACGAGGAGGATGAAGAAATTTGTCTCATGGCAAATGACGAGGTATGTCACGAATACTATAGTAGCTCTTCACTTGATGACAACTCATTGCACAATGAATATGATAAAATATGCAATATTAGCTTAAAACTAGTTAACAAAAACAAGCTTTTAAAGAGTCAAAATCAACGCTTAGATAAAGAAGTCATAGAATTAAAAGCAAAACTAAAACGCTTAGAAAAGGGTAAAATAGCAAGTGGTGAATGTGAACTTTGCGTTCAACTTCAAACACTAGTTGATCACTTAGATTCTAAAATTGCTAGAATGAGTACAAACACTTTAGATACAATACTAGATGGTGTTAAAACCGGTAACAATCAAAGGGTCTAGGTAGTCAACAACTTGATCCATCAACTAGTGAAAGTAAAGAAACAAAATTTGTTAAGGAACTAGAAAAACCAAATTAATCATGTTGTGGCGGATCCCACGGATCCCCTAAAAGGGAACCGCTAGTGTACGTAAAGGATCCGTGGATCTCTGTAAGCAAACAGAGTAATAACGTAGCTTCCTCTTCTAGAACTGAGTTTGTTATAGTTAATAGGAAGAAACCAACTCATGTCACCACTAGACAACCACCTCCAAAATATAATCCTACTTTTGCAAGAAACAAAGCTCCATCTTTTTCAAAACCTAATTCATTTAGGAGACCTAATAACGTTTACCAGAAAAGTAACCATCAAATGGGATGGAATCCAAACATGCAAAACGGTTTTCCTTTTCAAAACTTTGCTCCATGGAATGCATACTCATCTTATCCATACATGTCTAACATGAATGGAATGTTTAACACTAATGGACCCATGAACAAATGGGGACCAAACTTTTGAGTTTATTATTGTTTTAGGTGTGCTTAAAGGTCGACCTAGACCCGATGAATGGGTCAAGGATAGCGGGTGCACGAGGCACATGACCGGCAATAGGAATCTATTCTCCACATATGAATCCTTCAATGGAGGTAATGTGGTGTTTGGAAATAGAAAGTAGAATCATCGGTAAATGTACGATTTCTAACAAATCTCTAACCATTAACGATGTGTGTCAATGAGAAAACCTAAACTTTAACCTCTTAAGTATATGAAAAATATGTGATAAAAAGTGCAATGTACTTTTACCAAAACCGTAGTAAGATACTAAAATATGGCATAACCATAGGAAGAGGAATTAGGAAACATGGAGTCTATGTCATTAAAATCGGTAATGAACCTAAAGACAAACTATGTCTTACCTCTATGGATGATACTGCGACCTTATGGCATCGAAGATTGGGTCACGCCAACATGCGACTTCTCCAATCGCTATCATACAAAGATCTAGTAAGAGATCTACCTAAGTTAAAATATGAACATCACTTTTGTGATGCGTGTAATGTAGGAAAACAAGCTCATTCTAGTCATAAAGCTAAAAACATGGTGTCTACAACTAGGTGTCTAGAATTACTACATATGGATTTATTTGGTCCATCCGCTATCCAAAGTTATGGAGGCAACTACTACACTTTGGTCATAGTGGATGACTATTCTAGGTATACATGGACAAAATTTTAAAAGAACAAAACGGAAACCTTTAATTATTTTGAAATATTAAGCAAAAAGATCCAAAGACAACTAGGAAGTCCCATAGTGTCTATTAGGACGGATCATGGTAGGGAATTCGATAATGAAGTGCAATTCGGAGCTTTTGTGACGCTAATGGTATTACTCACAACTTCTCGGCCCACGACTCCACAATCGAATTGGGTAGTAGAAAGAAAGAATAGAACCCTACAAGAAATGAGTCGAACCATGCTTAATGAACAATCCATACCTCAAAAGTTTTGGTGTAATGCCGTTGATACTTCAACGCATATACTCAATCGAAGTCTTAATTAGACCAATTTTAGGAAAAACTCCATATGAGTTACTTCGAGGCAAAAAGCCTACGTTAAATCACTTTAGAGTCTTTGGTAGTAAATGTTTTATTCTTAACACTAAAGATTACCTTACAAAATTTGATCCTAAATCAACCGAAGGTATCTTTTAGGTTACTCGCCAAATAGCAAAGCTTACGCCATATTAAACAAAGAAACAATGAAGGTAGAAGAGTCATTAAATATAAAATTTGATGAAAGTCCACCCAAACCCTCTCCACCTCTTGTCGATGACGAGATTATAGAAAGTGAAGCTATAGTAATAAAGAAAAAGATAAGTGAAGAAGAAGAACCTCTAAGTGATGAAATAATAAACATTAAAGAGTCCAAAGATCACCCTATAGATAAAGTCATAGGAAAACTAAACGAACGAACATTAAGGTCTCAAGTTCAAAACCAAAGTAGCTTGTTTTGTTTCGTTTCAACCTTAGAACCTAAGAATACACAAGAAGCCATAAAAGATGAGAGTTGGGTAATGGCTATGCAAGAAGAACTAAATCAATTTGTTTCTAATGATGTTTGGACACTTGTCCCTCCACCTAGTAATCAAACCATAATAGGAACCAAATGGGTTTATAAAACAAATTAGATGCAAACGGAGTAGTGTCTAGGAACAAGGCTAGACTCGTTGCTCAAGGGTATAACCAACAAGAGGGAATAGACTTTGATGAGACCTATGCCCCTGTGGCTAGATTAGAGTCTATAAGAATACTTCTTGCGTATGCTTGTGCTAATGATCTAAAGCTTTATCAAATGGATGTCAAAAGCGCTTTTCTAAATGGTTTCATAAATGAAGAAGTATATGTAGCTCAACCTCCCGGCTTCATTGATTTTGAAAAACCCAAACATGTGTATAAATTAAAGAAAGCCCTTTATGGTCTTAAACAAGCTCCAAAAGCTTGGTATGATAGACTCAAGTCATTTCTAGTTAAACACAACTATACCATGGGGTTAGTTGACAACACACTTTTACTAAGAAAAGAGAGTCACATATAATCATAGTACAAATATATGTAGATGATATTATATTCGAATCCACTTGTCAAGACATGTGTGATGATTTCTCTAAAATCATGCATGACGAAGTTCGAGATGAGTATAATGGGAGAACTTAGTTTCTTTCTTGGTCTACAAATAAAACAAGTAGAAGATGGTATCTTCTTCAATCAATCTAAATACATCAAGGAGATGTTAAAGAAATTCGGTCTAGAAGAGTCAAAACCAATTAGGACTCCAATGTCATCCAACACCAAACTCACAAAAGATGAAGACGGAGAATCCGTAGATAATACTAAATATCGTGGCATGATAGGTAGTCTTCTATACCTCACGGCAAGTAGGCCGGATATCATGTTTAGTGTTTGCTTATGTGCTAGGTTTCAAGAAGACCCTAAAACATCACACCTAGAAGCCGTAAAAGGATATTTAGATATATTAAGGGTACAACACAATTAGGATTATGGTATCCTAAGGGCACGGGAGTAGAAACAATTGTATATGCAGATTCGACCATGCAGTGATTACGTTGATAGAAAAAGTACAAGTGGGGTATGTACTTTCATGGGATGTTGTTTAACATCTTGGTTTTCTAAGAAACAAACGGCACTTGCAATATCAACAACCGGTTAAGCACGCTCACGCAAAGCATGCCAACAAGCACTATGGATGAAAGAAGCGCTAGTAGACTACGACATTCATCTAAGCGACATAGCCATCCTATGTGACAACAAAGGTGCCATCGACTTAAGCAAGAATCCGTTATTGCATTCTCGCACAAAGCATATAGAGATTCGTCATCACTTCTTAAGAGACAATGTTCAAAAGGGGAACATCTCTATTGAGAAGGTAGCATCCAAAGACAACATAGCCGACGCCCTCACCAAACCGCTGAAGGAACAATTCAACCTACTTCGCCTTGGTCTTGGTCTAATGGAACAAACGTCATAACTTATTTGACTCTACAAGGTATGTAAACACTAGCCTTCTTCTTTCTCAGTCTAGGATTTCTATTTCTTGCACAACTCACAAACAATACGGGAATTTTCAAAACCCAAGATAAGTTTTCCACTTATAGCTTTATTTAATACACATTTTCAAAGAAAACCTCTTTTCAAAATGTTTTCTAAAAGGATGATACCTTCCAGTATCAATTTCACAAAAGCAATTTCTCACGTCTAGGACAAATCGCTTTTCATTATTAATACAAAGTAAAAACCCGTTTTCATTGCATCTCATGTCTTTTGAATGCTAAAGGGGACACATAACTAATATGTGTTTTCGAGTACATTCATTTAAGCAACAATGAATTAGGAGCATTGATAACACAATATTACGTACTTATGTACTAAATATGTGTTTTCGGGTTATCTCAATAGGATTTTTTTTTACTTCTAGTTTATTTTCTTTTTCTTTTTAGAGGTCGAGATAACTGCAACTCCAAATAGTTTGCATATAGGCACACACTAGGCAAAAATGTTTCCAAAAGGAAAATTTTGTGCTACCTCGATCACTGCACCCACGGATCCCAAATTCATGCCGACGGATCCCTCAAGGGAAGGATCCGTGGGATCCGTGAAACATAAGCTATTTTTACCTTCTATTTTTTCACTTTGGATGAAAAATCCACATTTGTTTCATTTTTGGAGTATGCTCTTTAATGCTTGTGTTCTCATGATCACATGCCTTGAATTCATATCTAATCATTAGATTTTAATCCACATTTTGGGTCAAGCATTCATTACAATGCTTTGTTTTTCTATATATAGAACTCCCAAAATGCTTGCATACCATCTCATCCTCAAAACACAATACACCATGTCATCCGAAAACCCTTTAGATGAATCACCTAGTACAAACAATCATCTTCATGATACCCAAACCTTTGTACTACCACCATCCAAAATACCACAATCAAACTCTAGGATATCCGCACGGATTAGTATCCAATCTTGTTGTTTAGCAAAACCAACCTCAAATGGTTCATCCTCAACAAATAACTCACCACAAGATGCTTCCATTATAGCACCTCCCTCATCACCAACAAGTACACCAACTTCATCACCACCTAAAGTCACTCTTTGGGAACTCCTTAAGACTCCAACAAGATCTAAACAACCTAAACAAAAGAAATAGTCTTTTCAACACCACCCACATCTCCAAATACTATCTTTCAAGATCTTGAAACATCACCACCATTAGCTCCCATCACATTACAAGAACATCTAGGTTCTTTTCCACCACCATTTACAAATATTCCGGATGTTGATCCATATTTTCCTATTTTTCCACCACAACTTCCGCATAACTCAAATCAAAACAACCCGAAAACTTCCGCACTCATTACCCACATCATTTACATTGTGAACATTGCCAATCCACTAGGGAAATTGCAATAGAAGTTAGGGAAGAAATGCGCTTCATACTCAACCTCATCCTTGATCGCATCAATACCATCACTCATCAAAACCTCCATCCATAACCTTATGCAAGCATGGAAGGAATCACTACAACTATTTTTAGTATCATCCTTTTTCTTTTGATGTCATTTTCAAGACCAAGTCTTGTTCTTATTTTTACATGCTTGTAAGTGGCATAAATACCACTACACTTTGTTGTTTTATTACAAGGCTTTGTTTACATACCTTGGATCCCAATCTTGATTCTCGTCAATCACAAGATTATTTAAGCATGTTACTAACCTTTCTTTTTGTAGGATTCTTATTTTTCTTCACTTGACGCCCCAAACAAGGGGGAGCTACCGTCAAGGGGGAGTTAGCAATACGTGGACTAATTTTTCCACACTTTTATGTTTATTTCTTCCAAGGGTTAACTTTTTGTTTTGACAAAAAGGGGGAGAAGAAGTAAAACTTAGGGGCTTTCAAAACTTACATATATTCTTAAGTTTTACTCATCATAACATTATGTTTTGTCATCAACAAAAAGGGGGAGATTGTTAATACAAATAAACCGTAAAAACGTTTATTAATATTTTGCGATCTCTTAGTGTTTTGTTGATAACAAATATAATGTTATCTTAAGTATAATAATAAGGATACATGTTATTTTTGTAAAGCATTTACATATAGCCATTTAAATATAAAAATGTAATAATTAAGCATTTGTTGTAATAGTTTATTAGGATGGGTAAAAACCATAACCCATGGACCATAACCCATGGATCTTAACCCATACCCAAGTAGACTAGATACAATGTATACTTAGATAAATTGAATCTAAAGAAAACCCATGGACCAACCCATAACCCATGACCCATAACCAAAAAACCCATGGGCAAAGAGGAGCGTTGCACGGATCCCTAGGATTACACTAGACGGATCCCAAGTGGAAGGGATCCGTGGGATCCGGGGAACAGTGAAGAATTTTGCCTATAAATAGAGAGCTATTTCTTCATTCTAACTCACCCCTCTTCTTAGTAAATCTCTCATACACTCTCATTCTCTTCTAACATATAGATCACTTGATCTAGAGAGTTGTTCTTCTTTCTTTCTATTTGTGATCCTCATATAGGTCCTTCTCTAAGGCGAGATCACGAGAATTCTACAAGTCATCCAAGCAAGGGGTCCTTGATTGATTTGTCACCCGCAAGATTTCAGTAGCAAAGATCTTGTATTTGATATTTCACATACTTGTTGTGTAATAGTCGTATTGGTTTGGTCCACCGCTACGGACTCGTATTTAGCTTTTACCGAAAAAGTGTAAGAAAAGTTATGAAGGCTTCTCCGCCAAGTGAAGGAGTTTGTTGACATAGTGCTTGAACTCGAGTAGGTGACTCGGGGAGTGGAGTAGGGCAAGGAAGGTGTCCTTGTAGCCGAACCACTATACATCGGTTGTGTCTTTTCTTTCTCTTCGCTTTACTTTATTTACTTGCTTTATTATTAGATCTATACTTTCTCTACATCCATAAGATCTCACATATTAACGAATCTAAAAGTTTTTGAAACTAACTTAAAATCGGCAAAACTATTCAACCCCCCCTTCTAGTTTTCCACACTTTTTCAGGAAACATGGACGAAGATGCGTATGAGCACGTTGAGAATGTCTTGTACATCGCAAGCCTTTTCAACATTCTTGGTGTGTCTCACCTATCGTTATGCTACGTGTGTTCCCTATGACTCTTATCTTTGGGCTGCAAGAAGATGGATCAAAAGATTACACCACAAGCAGGGCCATTGATACATGGGCTCTACTAAATAAGCACTTCATCCAGAGATATTGTCCTACATCGAAGATATCTAATCAGCTCATGGAGATCCATAATTTCAAGAAAGATGACGATGAAACATTGTATCAAGCATGGGATAGATACAACGATCTCCTCTACAAATGTCCTACACATGATCTAAACAACCAGCAAAAGGTCAACATCTTCTACAAAGGAATCAACGTGACCACAAGACAGATGTTGGACTACCAAGGACCAATTCCTAGCATGACTCCTACTTTTGCCATTGAAGCCATCCAAAAAATGGCTGATCATTCCCAAAAATGGCACGATGGAGGAAGCAAAAGGAACCAAGGCGGAAATTTTGATGGGATTGAAGCCATCACTAACAAGCTAGATAATCTTGGTCGAGATATGCTCAAAATCAGAGAAACTGTTCATGCTATCCAAGTAGGTTGCGAAGGCTGTGGAGGAGGGCATCTTACCAAAAATTGTCCTCACATTAACGAAGATAGCACAATCGAAGAAGCTAAATATGGAGAAAATCGACCGTTTTACGGAGATAATCGGAATAGTAATGGCTATCGTGGAGGACCTACTGGAAACTACAACCGTGGGCCTTATGGAGAGAAAAGGCCCAATATTGAAGAGACCATTAGCAAATTTCTGAAAACTTCAGCCCAAATACAAAAGGAACAAGATGAATGGCTAAAAGAATTCCAAGAAAACACTGATAGAAGTCTTTCCAAACATGACACAACCCTAAAGCACCTTGAAATAATGGTGGAAAAGCTTAGTGAGAAGGTAAGGAAGAATAACATTAAACCGGAAGGGACAAAACCCATGATGGAATGCAAGGTCATCTTTTCTGATGAAGATTCAAAGTTACAAGCCAATTCTCCCACTGAAAATTCGGATTCAAGTGAAAATTCCGGTGACAGAATGAAGTTACGCCGTAACACTTCTTATGTGTTACGGCGTAGCTATGTTTTTGACATCGATCGTGGCATTATGAAGGAGAAGGATACCGATGACACAGCCGAGTTACGCCATAACCAAACATCACAGTTACGGCGAATCGGGATACGACAGATTTCGAGGTAGACTAATCGGGACACGTGTGTTATTAACGAATGGTTCGATGACATTAATTTATGTCCCCTGTCCCCATCTAAAAGAAAGTATCACTGGTCCAAGAAAATACCCATAGCTAAGGGTGAATGGTATGATCTTTAGGCTTCATGCAACCCTCGGAACGAAACTTGCGATGGAGGAACTGATAAGGATAGGGTCAAGGATAAAAAATTCATGTGGTCTCAGATACACTGATGAAGAAATATTGGAAAAGCTCTCATTTGAAAATGAGGAAGAACCACCGATTATGCACTGTTGCACCCCGATAATTGTCATTGATGACGAGTCTACACGAGCATGGCCTACATGCAATCCTTTCCGCGAATATTGCAACGGGGGTGATAATTTGAAAGATGAGGAATGGACATGCCCGCATGAGCTTGAAAGACATGACATTAAGTTTGGAGATTTGTCTTTCGATGATTGGTATGCAATACAATTCGGGGATGCTAAAATTAACCCAAATCACAAGAAGCTCAAAATTGATTATGAGGAGCATTGTCTACATAAAAAGCCCATAAATGATGATATCTACTGCATAGAGGATCCCTCTAGCGACATCCATGGCGAGGTAACTAGAAGTCATTGGTATGAGAAAATAAGGACGCTCGGTGAAGTTTTTGGGCATCTTGCGACTCGTATGATGATAAATGCAACGGAGGAAGCAGTTTTAAGAGAGTTGGAGAGGATGAATTCTTTTGGACTTTAACAAATGATGCGGAAAGGACTTAATTACCTTGGTTAGACAATCAAGGATTTGACAATTGGGTGAAAATAAAATATGGGAAAGTCGATGCATTGACCAAGGAAAAGATATGGAAGGAATTTATGAGTAAAGAGGAACCGAGTGAAGAAATTCTCAATGACATAAGTGAAGTGACGAATGAAGATATCAAGGATTCAACGAGAAATGAGAAAGAGGAATGCAAACGGGTACTAGTGGAAGATTTACTCGACGATGAATGGTTTAAGGGCACCGAGTCCGACGATGATGATATAGAGGGAATTTTGGATTACCTTGAACTACAAGGCGAAGATGGATTCACTTACCCCGATGATGAAGCATATGTGCAGAGAAGGTGTAAACTTCTTGGAATTCCGTATAAGAGGCCGCCACCAATTATAGCCGAAAAGTATGAGTTCACTAGATACCATTTAGGGCCGGACGAAAAATTTTGCAAAATTCAGAAGATCGAGACTAAAGAGTACCTCCGCACCGCTACTAATGTTGCTTGGGTCAGATATAACTTGATGAAGGACATGGAGGAAGTTGGACAAGTCCAAAGGCCACCATAAAGCCCCGAGGCTCTGACTCTGACTTAAAGACTCGTAAATAAAGAAAAGTGCTCTTTCGGGAGACAACCCGAATTATCACTTTCATTTATTTTATTTCCTTTTCTGTTGGGTTTTGTGTTTTTAACAATATTTTCCTGATTTTAGGAAAATTTACTGCAACATGCTGAATGGGGACCTGATATGTCCATAGTTACGGCGTAACGCATTCAACGGTTACACCGTAATATACTTTTTGCAGCAGTAATTCAGAGCATTACCAATTACGGCGTAATCCCATTCAACGGTTAAGCTGTAGCTACACTCCTGTAGCGTCTGCCAGGTTTTGCTTAATTACGACCTAACTCCTTATAAGAATTACAACGTAACTACCCTCTGTGACACTTCTTTCATTTTAAACACAATAACCTTTAATTAGTTTTCAAATAAGCTTTGTGGGTATATTCCCTGTAAGCCCTCACGAGACTACACTCGTCCACTTGGGACACCAAGTGGTTTAAAAGGCTTGTTGCATACGCTAAATGCAACCGCGATTCCTACGAAAGTGTGCTAGGTTTCTTTTTCTTTTTTTTTTTTTTTTTTTGAATTATGCTTGTCGGTAGTGTGATTTCAGGGATTGAAGTTTGCTCGTGGATGCTTATGCGAAGGCACGACTCTTTTCGTGGGCCTTCTTTCTTTTTGGAGCAAATTTCAGGGAAGTTCTCGCCCTAATTCTACTTTTCTCTTCACCTTTATTTAACGCTTAGTACAAAAGGTACTTTGTACATTTCAAGTGAGGGGACGGGAGTAGAATTGTCTCTTGAACTTTATTTTGCCCTCGTTTTCTAGTTTATTTTGAAAAATTATGCCATTTTTAAAATTTTGACATGTTTTTCTTAACCTAACTGGATTAGACCTTAGCCGAGCACATTATAACCCTTGATAGTATATGGTGAGATTAGCCTTATCCGTTTCCAAATGTTTACCCCAAATCTACCAAATTATGAGTGTGCCGGTAACTTGTAAACTTTAGAACTTGGCCTTTACATCATTTCGAGACCATAGACGAGGTATGTTGAGTTAGCTCGATGTATTTGGACTTTTCAGTTTAAGAAGGCAGTATTATAGGATTATCACCCAAATAGACTATCATTGTGTGTCTATCGATTAGTCACCTCGACTTCTCGACCCCCATGTTAAACCCTTTGTTGCACTCACCTTTAGTACAAGATACCCCTAACTACACCCTTCTGAGCCATTCCTTTCATTTTGTTCACCCAACATATTATTTCGATACACCATTACACCTTAACCTACCCTGTAGTCTTTATTTGTAATTGGGAAGTCATTATTTGCCTAAGTTCAAGGTTCAAGTGGAGAGGTTCGGGAATCACACTTACGTCGACGATATAACCTTAAAGATCATTGAAGACCGCCCAAATTCTCATATCGTTCATCTCAAGTGTGGGGATGTTATGTTATTATGTTATGTTCAAAAAAAATAGTTATCGTTATTCATTTGATTGTAAAGTGCGATGTTATAAGAACTATTGTTATGAGCTTACTATAGATTTAGTATCGAGGAGGCCACCTCGGTCACATTTGAAGAATGAAGTTGGAAGTGTGCCCATCATGACGTCCTCTAATGGCACATCTACCTGGTTATATCATGATCCGGTTTCTTAACTTCGAAACTTGAACTTTGCGCGAACGGTAAGTGGTGATGACTTGGTTATAGATTTAGACTATCTGCTTGATTTTATTTTACACCAATTTTATCCCATGTCTTATCCTACCCTTAGTCATGAAGCATGTCTAGGTGATGCAGCGAGTAATCTTTTGTGTCTTGGCCATGGATTTGGTCATGTATCATTGATTTTGTCCACCGAAGAATGAAGTTGGAAGTGTGCCTATCATGACGTCCTCTAATCGCACATCTACCTTGTTATATCATGATCCGGTTTCTTAACTTCGAAACTTGAACTTTGGGCGAACGGTAAGTGGTGATGACTTGGTTATAGATTTGGACTATCTACTTGATTTTATTTTACAGCTATTTTATCCCATGTCTTATCCTACCCTTAGTCATGAAGCGTTTCTAGGTGAGGCAGTGAGCAATCTTTTGTGTCTTGGCCATGGATTTGGTCATGTATCATTCATTTTGTCCACTTTGCAGTGACATGTTAGTAATGAAAAATCACCCTTAACCTTTGTTGTGTCTACCCATATTGCCTTCAAGAACTGTTTTGTCCTTAACTCTAGTGGTGGAGATTTGTGTAACCACCAAGCTTATGATAGAATACATGCTATGATTGTGCAATGAGTGATCACCCCGAAATTGACACTTAGAATAGTTGAGAGATTTGAGTGTTTTGTTCCCATTTCGTGAGGTGTTCGGATTTGTTTTATTCTAGCATAAGGGATTTGTAAACTTATATTTTGCAGGTAATGAAAGATATCTTTTTAGGAATCTGTCTAATAAGGTCTACTTGAGGGCAAATAGAGTTCAAGTGTGGGGATATTTGATAACATCAAATAGTCCTGAATATTAAGTGTCAATTTCCCCCGATGATGCTCGTATTTTATATCATTTATATCGATTTACGCTTGTTTTCCTCTATATTTCACTTTCAGGTAAATTACGAGCATTGGAGCTAAAGAGACGCGGATTTGGAGAGTTTATTGAATACATATCATAGTATGCTCATTTTGAAGATGTTATGGCGTAACTCCTCTCTCACATTACGCCGTAACAGAAGCGTGGCTCAGAAAACCAACTCAACTGAAGATTACGACGTAACCAACTAGGTCAAATGAGGTTCCGCTCCGCTGCAAATTACGCCATAACTATTGTCTAATTTACGGCGTAACCAGGATTTATTGAAGATACGGCATAACCTCTTCCAGATGTTACGCCGTAAGCATCATTTTTGTAACCACCGGTAAATTTCCACTTGTATGATATTCTAACTAAAGAATACTTATCCATTTTTCACGTCTATTTTTTTTCTAAACGTTATCTATTTATCTAATCACAAGAACTAACTAATATGACGTAACTCACATTCTTAATAAATGTACACACCAACACCAGAATGTCTTAAGTTCATTCCTTATACGTCAAGTATAAAAGTTTTCAACTTTTATTTACCACTTTACGTTATTTCATAAATGTACGATTATTAAACATCCAAACTAAACGTTTTCTACCTATTGGAGTTTTCATGAAGCCATAATTTATTATAACTATGATTTCACGTAACTAACCCATAAACACTAAAGTACGACACTTTGAAGCTAATGTACAAGTTCTTAAAGCACGAAAACCTAACTTTACGATATTTCCCGTTACAAGCCTTAATTTACAAAACTACTATTTTATGTCAACGAAATCACAAACCCTAATTAATTTATACATGATTTTTATAAAATGTAAATGTACAAGTATTTTAAGCTTATGTACAAGTCTTTAATGAATAAAAGTTTTATACTTATATAAATTACATTATAACCTCAATGTACCTATTTTTAAGTATAAGGTACAACCCTATAATGCACAAGCCTTTAAATTTGATTTTCTTATAATTTACAAGTCTAAGGTACAACTCCCAATGCTTGTGGTACAAGTAATTTATGCATATATGTTAAACATGACATTTGCTTAAATTAGACTAACCTAAACTAAACAAATCCTAACTAGATTTTTAACTCAATCCAAAGCCAAAAACTCCTAACTAGTTACATTTTACTTACACATCACCTTGTCCCTTGAAAATCTACCATGGTCAAAAATTATGGGCAAATTCCATGGCTAAATTTTATCCACCATAAGCCACCATCACCACATTACACCTCTTCTTCTATCCTTGGTCAATAAGGGCGACACACGGTTTGTCTCCAAACCATTCGAATTCTAAGGCTACAATTAGAACAAGTAATACACTATGTGGTTTCTTATAATCCATTAAAACTAACTAACAAACTTATGGCAACTTAGCAAAACACATCATCATGTCCCCTAGATATCTTAAAAGTTCTTACAAAATGCTACAAGTGGTCACCTATTAGCCTTAGAATTCTCCTATAAATATCGACCCACACTCATTTCTTTTCACTCATTCCTCAATCGAAACACACAAACCACTCAATCACACACTTATAATCTGATCTTAATTCCCAAGAAGAAGTAGAAGGAAGTTGCACTAAAGTCTAGTAGCTTTGGAATAGGCCTTGTTTCCCTTTGGAGCCATTCTAGTCGAATTCCTTCACTAAGTACCAACAGTTTGTAAGTCTATTAAACTCATTCAATTTCGTTAGCACTTTTAATATCAAGTGCATACTGTCAAAAAGGATTTTATAAGGAAAATGTAGAAATTTGAATCACCTAAAACGAGTACACGAGTCAAAAGATACGGTCTAACGAAGTTTAATAAAATCTTTCCAAAACTTTCTGTGGACAGAAGGGTCGGGCACGCAATTCGAGGCATTTCTGGTCCGTTTCATCAAAAAGTTAAAATACTAAAGTTGTCCGGAACGACGTTTTCTTCAAAAACTCAAAAGCACGGGTTCTGAAAGTGTAAAACGAAGCCTTATTTTAGTCAAAATCGTAACAGCTGTCATATAAAACCAAACACCCCTTGTCAAAAACGCTCCAAACACCCCTTTTTAATAATTGTTTTCTCCTAAACCGAGCATCCATAAAATAAACGGCTTATGCCATTTTAAAGAGGGTACAACTAAGTTTCTGAAACACCAAGAACGTTGTAAAAATCTCTCATTGTCTCATTTTTATTTGAGCGTCTTTTGGGCTTGTCGAGTTTAAAAACAAACACCTTCCTTATTGAAAAACGACTCAATCTCCTCACTTTGAAAAATTATTGTGACTAAACCATAAAAGCTTAGAACTTCGAATCTGAACCATTAGAAAGACCACCTAGCAAATATTTGAAAGGATCAAGAAAGTCGTAAAAAAAATCTCGCAAGGCCTTGTCTTTATTAAATTTTCTTTTAGGCCTTTCGTGACAAAACCAAACGTACCCTTTTTAATTCTTTTAAAAGCCATAAGCCAAAATATAAGCTAATAAGTTGTTTTCAACTTATTTTCAAACTTATAATAACTTATTTTAGTAAGTCGTAACCAGCCATGCCTTTTTCTAAATCAAAAACGCAACAAAAATGAATAAAGGACTATGTATATAAAGTCGAATAGCGCTTAAGGATAATTATTGTCAAAACTCTATATTTCTTTTATAACAAGGACTAAACTGTAATCAACATGAGACATAGGAGTATAAATTGTCATTTTCAAAACTAAAAGGTAGAAACTGTCATTTCACCAAAGTTGAAGGGTGAAAGTTGTCATTATATGAAAGTTCGAGGGTATAGATTGTCATTCTATGAATATTCAAGGGTAAAAGTTGTCGTTTTATGAAAGTTCAAGGGTATAAATTGTCATTTTATGAAATTTCAAGGGTATAAATTGTCATTTTAAGAAAGTTTGAGGGTATAAATTGTCAATACTTGAATCTATAAGGGTATAAAGTGTAACACTTTCATGTTTTCTCGAGAATATGTTTTTAACTCGTTTTGGCTCGGTTTTGATAAAACTCAACACACGAAATATTTTCACAAACACTTTTGAACAAATCGAACTTATAAATAGTAATGATAGCATAATCAATCGGCTATAAACCTTATCTTTTATCCTTTCTCGTTAAACCTTTCCGCGTTATACAAATTTTCACTCAAAGGATTCAATATATAATTATCGACACTTCACCATTACTATAAACTTTTCCAACAATCTATTCGTCGTATGAATACTAAATCTAAAGTCGTGAACATAAACAAGCATACTGAAACTTGACATGTCAACTCAGGTCACGTGTCGGAGCCATTTACCATTTCACTTTGAATTAACTTTTGACATCAATAAGATTTCCATCCAAGGTGAGTTCATAACCCCATTTTCAATTGTTTTATACTATTTTGGGGGAGATACATGCTCAATTACCTATTTTTACTTTTACAAATATTCTAAACTTGTTCATATTACTGTGAGTTCGTAGCCCCATTTTCTATCATTTATCAGTTTTATTACCTATTTTTACTTTCACAAGTACTCTAAAGCTTTTACATACTACTATGAGTTCATAATCACACTTTATACGTTTTGCTACAAACCTGAACACATGTACTATCTGTATGCGATCCTGATTGTTATTGCCTAAGTTATACACTATTGCCACTAAAAGTCCCTCTATCATGAGCCATTAATCACTTGCGAGTGAACGAGAATATAGTGAATAGATCTATTGGCAGTTGACGCCCCACTTGTGTTGCTGAATAAGTAGCCAAGTGCACTTTATTTGAGAACCCCATAGGAAGTTGGAAAACTCCTACCCGAGGGCCTTGTTACTTACATCATCTCTATGATGTCAGTAACTTACATCATTAGTTCATTACTAAGATGTTGTACTGTTAAGGTTTGCGTATCATGAGGCTTAGAGCAATAATACGGTACTGCAATGATACTAATTCTGCAGTACAACAACATTACCCAACCTTGAAACTTGTGTTCAACTGATTACTAAACAAACGAACTATGGGTGGATAACAACGTAACCCACTACTTATTTCATCGATATTTGTATTTATTACAATAATCGCTTAAACTCGAAACTATTGAACTCAACTGTTTTATCTATAAACTCTATGAACTCACCAACCTTTGTGTTGACACTTTTAGCATGTTTATCTCAGGTCCATAATGAATGAGGATGGCACGAAAGGGCACGGATACTCAAGAAGGCTATAATATATTTATCATTCGAAAACTTATTTTATAAACTAAGAAACTACTGGGACCTCATTTTGTAAACTCTGATATTTATATAAATCAAATGATAAATCTTTTAAAACGACTCAATTAGGGTTCGTTTTCTATTGTTATAACTGTTGTGCCATGAAGTAACACCCAGCTTAAATTCCGCTACGTATCACGAAATTTGGGGGTGTTACAGTTTTCAGTGCAAAATACGAAGAATTGGATGTTACGGCGTCATTCTTAACATTAGTTACGCCGTAACCAGATCTGGCCTATAAATACCCCTTGAATTCCAGCATTTCAAAGCATCCCATTTTCACACACAACATCAGTGAACGTGAGTAGAAGTCGAAGGCAGATCTAGAGGAGCATACGAAGCTATCTCCAAGGGAGATATCACTCCCCTACGATAAGCATTAGCATTTTATCCTTTCTTTACATTGAATTCTTGTATTTCGTAAGGTTAAACATTGAATCGATTGTTTTAGTTAATATGAGCGGCTAAGCACCTCTGTTGCTGGCCTAGTTATGATCCCTTAATTGTTTGTTTACGTTTATATTGCTTCCGTATAATTATTTCTAAGTGTATGCATGCATAGTTTGTTGGTAGCTACCCTTATTTCGGTAGTTTTGAATGGCGGTAGTGGCTAGTTACTTAGGAGATATGACCAACTGACCCTAAGTAGGTAGACTTAGTGAGAAGGGTAAGATATGACCAATTAACGACCTTTTTTGCTTGTGCGATATGACCAACTGATCACCTACCGTTTGGATGAACTTAAGAAGTCGGGGATGAGTGTTTAAGATGCTAGCGCCCGGACACTCATTATTATGAATCTTGCATGTAGTTGTACTTAATGACTTGGCTTAGGGGACTAAGAACAACTGGACTTACGACGGGTCACCTCACTTTTCCAGTGGAACCCTTTGCTGATAGGTTAGGACGAACTGACCAAATGTTGTCCTAGCGACTTTCACCCCACCTGAAGTAATTGGAAGTAATTAGACGTAAACATAACTTGATAGGATAGGCAACTAGGTTAGCACCTCTCTCCTCTATTGTTCACAACCCTCACCTTTATTTGCTTTCATAATTTCTTGTCTTAGTAGTAATTAATCATTCCCACCTGAAAATCTATTAAAATCTGTGACACCTACACTTAGTTTAAATCCGCACACATAGCTCTTGGGACGACCTCGGTTTTACCGAATACTACACTACACCGGATACACTGCCCGTTAGTACATTAGGGTAGACCATAGGTATAACGAGAACTTATAAATATTAAAACCTGGTCAGTAAAACCTGCATCAAAGCACAATTAAGTCCTAACGCGAATTAAACTAAAAACGAGCTTAACCGAGAATGTAACGAGCCCGGAAAAACCAAATTTCAAATTTTAACACTACGAGTGAAGTTTTATTTTTTATAAGTCCTAAATGACTAAAAATAGTTTTAGAAAAAAGCTGGATACTTTTTTGGCTTCTATTTTATTTTTTATAAATTAAAAACACTTTTTCTCTAGAAAAATTATAAAAAATACTAAACTTTCTCAGAAAATTATGAAAAAAATAGGAAAAGTAGTTAAGTCTAAAAGGAATTTAAGAAAAATAAAGTGGAGGTAACAACTATGTAAATAAGCTGGTAATAAGCTAAATGGAAATAATAAGCTAAACTGACCAAACACCCTTTAATAATAAACTTTGCATAATTAAAAACGTAAGACCCTAGGGCGCTAATGGTTAAGTGTGTGTGTGTGTGGTGAGGTATTAAGCTTGTTGAAGTCAGGGTTCGAGCCAGCTCACCCCTGACTTCCAAGTTTGTTTTTTTTAATTTTCTTTTTGAAACTGTTTGAAAAGATGAAAATAAATACTTTTTTAAAAGACAAAAGTGTTGCAAACTTGAAATAAGCTAGAAAAAAGCTGTAAAGACTTAACAGTCAAGTAAATTAAGCTAAGACCAAACACGCCTAAACTGATTTGAACTAAAAGTTGTTATAAGCTTATGTATACACCTAAAAAGCTAGTAAAAGCTAAAAGCAACCTAATTAAAGCTAATCTAATCCTAAATTAAGCAGACCTAATAAGCTGTAAACCTCAAAAACCCAAAAATACTATAAACCACATTGCAGGTACAACAGCCTCGGTGGGCACTTTTAAGCTACTTAAAAAGCTACTAAATGAAAAAGCTAGTACCTAAAAACATCATTGCTTATGTGTTAATGAACTTGCAAAACAAAATTCAAACATTTTGGACTTAATTTTAAGCTTAAAAATAAGCTAATAAAGAGGCACTTTAGGCAGTTTGTTACTTTCTCATATTCTTTTTCTGCTAACCCACTGTTTTCAAAGGTAAAAATAAGCTAGTTTAAGCTTAAGCTAATCACCTAAACTTGAAAATAGATTAAATATACCAACCAAAGAGTAATAAAAACCCCTTTTTATAACTTTTTAAACTTAAATGAGCTGGGGGAAAAAACTAAATACTAAGGCACTTGGACTAATTTTTTGGCTTTTTGGAATTAAAAAAAAAAAAGGGAACTTGCAAACACTGATTTTTTGACACTGAACCTTTTGATATTTAAACAAAACTTGGAAACATATATTCTGGACTTGTTATGAACCAAATAACAACCAAAAAGGTCTTTTGACAGATTTTTCAAAATAAGTAGATTAAGACAGAATTTTGACTAAGAAACTTGAAAATGACACTAAAAGCTATAACACTACTTGAAACAGCTTAAACCTACTTTTGAACAGATTATTAAAATGATTTTAAGCCAAATGACTTTGGCTTTTTTGACTAAAACAAGCACAACAACTTTATGGTTGTTGTGCCAAACACCCCTTTAGAAAACAGTTTTGGTTTTTTATGTAGATTAAGACTAATTTAAGCTAAGATAAAAAAAACAGATGCATAACTACCTATGTTAAGGACTAATAAGCAAAGTTTAACTGATGAAAAGCACTAGAAATAAGCTAACAGAATAAGCCATATTTTTTTTATTCTTTTTAGATTTTTTTTTACCATGCTTAAACTAATGATATAGAAACTACAACTAATCTACCAAAAGCAATAAATGAGAATGATAAGCAGATTAAAGCACAAATAAGCAGTGAGAATAAGCTAATAAGCAGTTTAGTCTAAAATTGGAATTTTTGAACTTACAAATAGCTTTAGCTAAACAAAAACTTTGTTAATGCTCTTAGAGCTATTCTACAAGCTCTAGCTTGTCATAGACAAGCTAGTAAAACCCCCATAAACCGTTTCATGATTGGCTTATCATCCATTTAGCTTTTTTTCACCTAAAACTGATTTTTTTGGACTTAATATCTTTGAAAACAATCATAAACTCATACTAAGCTATGGGACAACTAATATGAGCATGATGTAACAAGAGTGAGAGCTTATAAAACACTTTTTAACAATAAGAGCATTTGGAAAAAAACAGATTATATAAACCTTAAAACTTGACTTTCATTAAACTTAAAAAGTTACAATACTTGAAAGGAAAGTACTAAATAAGCTGTAAAGGAAACTAAAACTTAAAAGTAAAATTTAAAAAACTACTAAAAGTTAACTGCCCATAAGGGCTTACAAATCATCCCTATTTATAGCACTAAGGTCTAGGGTTTTCATTCTTCCACTTTGTGCTTTCTTAGCTTGATCTCTGCCCTTGAATTGCCTTGGTGACCAAGTAGTGCAATCAGAGCCCTTGATCTTTTTTTCTTTCCAATAACCAATGGGAGAATATGGGATTGCCAAGGTGTCATGAAGGAATGTGAGTTTGTTTTGTCATGTTCTGTGTTGAGAAAGTGACGGGAGAAAGAAACCCAAACAGTGGTACGCGCCCTTTTTTACTCTTAGTTTGACTTTGGGATTTGACTGGGTTAAGGTAAAAGGGGTTAAAGGGTTTAATGGGTTTAAAGGGTTATAGGATAAAAGGGTTGGGTTGTTTTAATGGGTTGGTGTGGAATGGGATTGGGTTTAAAATGGGTATTGGGTTATGATTTAGGGTCATTTGCATATATATCCCTCCAAAGATGCAAAATTGCATATATATCCTTTGCATGCATAAAAATCATTGTACTATGTGCATCAAAAACTTGTAAGAAGGATATATATGGAATTATTCTTCTTTTGAGGGATATATATGCAATTCCCCCTATGATTTAAGTGGATCCGGGTAGTTTAGTTTAGGTTTTAGGATTAGTATTAGGTTTAGATTAAAATTAGGTTTAGGTTAAGGATAATTTAGGTTTCGGGTTTGTTTTTCCATGCTCATTCCAAATTTATGCCTTGGGGGTTGACTTTGACTTCCTTTTGACTTGATCAAATACACAAACGTTGTCGAGTCGATCAAAAATGTCCGTTTTCAATCCTTTTATACCTATAAGACGTAAAACACTATCCAATGATATTTGAAATATAATTTGATATAATTGGTTATTTTTAGTCATTTTTATGGGTTTTACGGGTATAAAATGATGAGTGAATATGCACTCATCATCCCCCCTCACTATCAATTGCTAGTCTCTAGCAATTCGATCATATAAAGTAATGAAAGGATCAAAAGAATACCATGAATACCCCATTTCTACTTTTTATTCAATGCAAGGAATTTAAACTAGAACAAAAATAAATAACATGCTTGATTTTCAAAAAATGGCATCACGGAACGGGGTTCACACAAAATGGGTGACTCTAGGGGATTGTAATCGTCATCCTCTTTTTGTTACTCTCAACCAAGCTTTAACTTATTATGCAAACCGATCTCATCATTTGGGATGAGGCACCAATGAATGACCGCTGGTGCTTCAAAGCATCGGATCGAACACTGAGCATATTGGACACCCTTGATCGGCCTTTCGGAAACAAGACAATCATGCTAGGCGGGGACTTTCGACAAACCCTACCCGTTAAGAAGAAAGCCTCCATTGTTGAAATCATAGGCTTATGTATATCGCAGTCTTACTTATGGTCACACTTCCACCTTTGTACACTGGGCCAAAATATGCGATTGCAACACACGGGGTTTAAGTAGTAAAGAACATATGCAAATTCACGAATTTTCAGATTGGTTACTTAACAATGGAAAAGGTACATGTGGGATACCAGATGAAGAGGACCCAGAGAATGCATCTTGGGTAACTGTCCCCGAACAATACTGTCTCCCAGACTCATTCGAAGGTAGAAAATGGCTTATAGAATTCATATACGACGAAGAGACATTACAACATCCATCTGCACAACGACTCCAGGATAAAGCAATCGTGTCCCAAAAATGAGACCGCTGACAATATCAACATGGAATTCCTTATCAAGTTACGTGGACCAAGCACTTATTACCAAAGTCATAACGAAGCCACACCATACGGGAATGACGGCGACGCGAGAGAATTGTTGTATCCCACTGAGTATCTCAACAAACTACCATTCGCAGGAATACCACCACATATACTGGAGCTAAAGAATGGAGCACCGATAATGCTATTGCGCAACATTAATTTAACAAGGGGCTATGTAATGGTACTAGAATGATAGTCACACAACTACTGAGCAAAGTTATAGAAGCACATATAATCACCGGGACACGGGTATCTCAAAAAGTCTTTCTTCCCCGAATCTTGCTCACGTACAAAGACCAAAAAATGCCATTCGTATTCAAGAGAAAGGAATTCCCGGTAAAAGTTTGTTACAAAATGACAATAAATAAAAGCCAAGGACAGTCTTTAAACAAATTGGCGTCTATATACCTCAATCTATATTCGGGCACGGGCAACTGTACATCGCGCTGTCTCGGGCAACTTCCCCAGCAGGTCTAAAGATACTAATCAAACGACAAGAACAACAACCACCAAACACAACTAAAAATATAGTCTATAAAGATTTCCTCGCCGGATAAAGGCGCCGTGTTCTTTTCGTATTTGATGTAACAAAACAAGAATCGCATATATGCATTTAACATTTACCATTCCCTTTGTTATGCCCATATAGTAACTAGCGTACGTATATGTGCAGTGCATATACAATAGTAATATGTCAATCATGTGTTCATGCTATATATCAATCCTTACCATTTCCTTTGTAAATGTGTTAAGCTATATGCCATGATTGTAGATACCCTTGGTAAGCTCCAATGCCATACACGATGATTGTAGATACCCTTGGTAAGCTCCAATGCCATACACGATGACTAAATTACTATGTGTGCCTCTGTATGCTCTAATTGTCAAAAAGTTTCTATGACCCCTTACACACTTATACATTAGCATATCGCTATGTATACCACTGTATGCCATTACCAGTAATATTGTCCCCCCGTCACTTGACTACTGACAAGGATGCCTCTATGACTTAACAAAACAATGATACTCTTATAACCTGCATATGTGTACAATCTGCACCTTTGTTTTCCAATTGCCATTTGGAAACAACCACAAGAACTAGATACAAGTACCAATCAAGTAATTGTAAATAACCACTGGAAAACATCACCAAATACATGCATAAATCACCCAACTCGGTACAAAAAATAAACCAAAAAAAACAATAAACAGAACACAACCTCATTCCATTAAACAAACGCAACAACCATTACAATTATTCGACTACAGACAACTGAAAAAGACACATACTCAACCAAACATTACCTAAACACAGAAGACATGACACGGACAACACAACCTACAAACTACCACAACAATTAACTACACGAAACCACATGCTCTTAGGTCATCTCTTTGTAAAACAAACCAAACACAAGCAGGCTCTCCGTAACAACAAAGATAGAACTACAACATGCACGCCTCCGCAGCAACGCGCGGACGCCGACTCACTCGTTAAAAATTAAACGTTACAATAATTAACTACAAAGTATAAAGATAAACTAATTAAACATAATCTACAAGCACATTCATCTATTAACTTTTTAACTACCATGATTATTAAACACCCATACATTAAAATATATATTTTATTATACATATTGTATAAACTAATAAAATACACAAAACTTCATCCAGTTCATATGCAAAAAAAGTTTATGGTACATATGATCTTAAAAACCGGTCCGGACCACCGGTTTAACTAGCCAATAAAAGTCGTCTGAAGACGAACCAAAGAGGATCGGTACTGGTAAAACCGGGTGAACTGGCCGGACTTTTCTCGGGTTGATTAACATGTCATTGTTATTTTATTGGTGTTTGTACTACAATCACAAAGTACCGTCGTCGCAACGTGCGGGTACCTGCTAGTAAATTATAAATGATGAAACACTTATAGGGACAAGATTCGTGGTCAAAAAACGTAGATCATTTTGTATACGGCGTAAGGCCAAATCCTTCCTTGCATCGTATATGCTATTGTTATTTTATGATATTTTCTTCCTTTGTTTACACCATAAAAGGAAGACTTCGTCAATGCCGTAGTAGTAACAAGCATGTTTGCCCGCGCGTTGCTGCGGGGCGACCATGTTTGTGTTTATTACAATTATGTTAACGCGTTTTGGAGTAAGCAAATACACGTGGAAACTAATCAATAAGACATAATGGATGGCTGATCTACAATGCTTTCAATACCACCAAAAGATGGTACAATGTATGGGATCTTCAAAGAATCAACAAACTCAATGGCGGTCTCTAAGTCTCCATCAACCTATAATAAACAGAAAACATTAACTTATGAGAGTAGCAATTACTGTCAAGTTAAAGACAATCAAAGAGTAGAGCTGACCTCAAAACTGACCACACCACCATAACCAATCATGTGTTTCTTTGCAATATGATGCTCGGGATGACTTTTCAAGCCTGGATAATAAACATGCTTCACCTGTATATTTAGCATAAAATTCAGTATCACATTGTAGGCGCCTAAAATTACACAGATTCAATCAAGTTGTTACTTTTATATGGCAACTCAAAGAAACCATTAACAAACTAACTAAGCTTTTTTTTCCCACATGCTTATAAGCTTACACACTAAAATATCTAATCACGTACTTGTAGCCTCATATTCCTAACCATTACATCCTTCATTTCCAATTACATAGCAAATACCATTTAAACCACAATCAAGATGATAAACATTTTCTTCATTTAAAATAATTTGATGAATGCCGTCTTCTTTTAGAACGGCTATTTTATAAAAAATAATAATAATAATAATAAAAATTGGACAAAGATGATGTATGTGATTTGAATGTGAGAGTATAGTTGTATAAGTATGTGATTGATAAACAAATATAAGTAAGAAAGGATAAATGTGTCATATTCTCGTAGTATAGATCACTTACATCTCAAGGTTTTAATCTGGCTCCATGTGAGGTTGAAGGTATATATCCCATAGCCGGAATGAAGCTCGGGAAAGCTTGATGAAAGATTGCTTGATTCTGAGTTAGCAGCCATTGTCCTATCCATAAGGTTTATCCGTTTATAGAACCTACGCAAAATGGCACTACGTCACTTGTCATTTGAACTGGACAGTCAATGATATAAGCACTATCTGAAACACCTTTCTTATATGCTAAATCAGTACACCCAGGAAAATCCTCATTCGCTCCTTCAGATAAGATAATTAAAACCTTTGATGTATCAATTTCAAAATATAAGATACTGGTCAATTTCAAAATATATGATCAACATTTAGAAAAATCTTCACA
>OU343217.1:146658149-146765911 GCA_910596185.1 Chrysanthemum makinoi | reverse complement strand
TAACTTTGAGTTGCCTTTGATTTTGATGAGAACTTTCATGTGTGGGTATGAGCATGTGGCGATGCCGCGATCCATCCGCTCAGAGCTTCCATAAGAAGAAAACATAAAGCGGGTTAGTAATAAGCGGATTCGGCACTTACAAGTTTGAATTTAGGGTGTTAGCGGCATAGTGTGAAAACACGTCTCTAATTCTCACAAAGGCGTTCACGAGCTGAGTCCCACAAGTGAGATAGCGATATACCTCTACACCTACGGTTCGGATGGTATTGAGGTACACGAAGCATCACCCACGGCGTAGACCGTTTGAGACACACTAAGCGTAATCCACGGGAGTTACCAGAAGTGACTGCTTGTCGAGGCGCTTGATGTTGACCTGGCGGGAGTTTCCATTCAATCACAGGAATGCAAATGTGAAACTTCTCATAAATGTTACGGCGGTTGCTAAGATGCTGCGTAGGACTCTAGAATATATCACTTGTGTCCTTATTGATGAACAACAAGCGATGTCATGTCATGTGTTCCTATGAGATCTTTTGATGAATCTCGTGGCTCTAGACTCAATAAGTGCATTTTGGTTTTCTGGCGGAGACTAGGGAGAGGGTCTCCTTCTTAATACCATCAACGATCTCTAAGAAAGTCGATAGATTATGTAGGGTTCAGGTGAGAATGAAACAAATCCTTTTAAGAGGAATTGAGTGGCTAGAAGGTTTAGTGCGGTCGTCCTTTGGGTCCATGGCGTCTTTGTCTTCAATACGGTGTCATCTAGTGACAACGGCATATATGATTGAACCGGTTTACGCCTAAGGTTGAATATGGAGGGCTATTTCTTTTCACCCTTTTTTTACATTTCTTTTTAATTCTTCAACCCCTTCTTTCTCCTTTCTCACATTACTCCTTTTTTCAATCATTCCTAAGGACTTCTAATACTAACTATTTGTGATGTCCTAGGGTAGATCCCTCCGTCTGGGCGGATCATAGGGCCATTTCCTATCCTTAGTCACCTTATAACTCCATGGTATCCTATTGTTGCCATAAAACCATTTTCTTGAAAATCTCTCAAAGTGTTTATGATAGAAAACATGTTTGAAACACTCCGCGAGTTTTATATTTTCAGAAACACTCCCCTTCATGTGCTTATAAGTTTTGGCAAATCTGCACATAGAGGGTAGAGTTAGCACTTTTGAATTGATGGCTTTAAAATAGACAAGACCTTGCCGAGACGTTTACATCACTAGAACTAGCTTGAAATTGTTACCCTTCTAAAGTTAGACCCAAGTGCACTATCAAAGTTTCGAGATGGTACATTCTTACTTTGATTCCGTCAATTCATTGGTTCCGTCTGAGTCGAGCTCATTTTGAGATTCAAACAACGATCATTAAACATTTTTGATCACATTTTAATCACGTCTCCTCCCCTCAAAAATAGCATATTCGTGATATTTTTATATCAACGGATTAAACAACATTTTAGAATCTTTTGGGGAGACAAGCGGATTTGATTTAAGCATGAATTTGGAACATTTTAGTTTTATACTCCCCTTTAATAAAGCATAATCAATTAAAGGGTTTTAGAGAGGTTATCTTGAGCACAAAATATTTTGAAAGATTTTGAAAATCTTTTTGAACAATCTTGAAAAGGTGCTCAAGATGATGATGATTTCTCACCATTTTTTTTTTAAATGTAGTGCGTACACACTTGATTTTTCTATAAAAGCGCGAGTTTTGATTTGAAAAATAATCAAAAGTCATCATTTTAGTCGGGTTTATACGGAAGTATCTGAAAGCCATTTATTTGAAGAAATTTTGAGAAGCGACATGTTTTAGAAACAAATTAAAGAACTCTAAGCTCAAGCATCGTACATACCATTATCATTGTTGAATGACATTTCTAGAAGCGTCAGAATATCGATTATCACGAGACATGTCGTGAGAAGAATATTTTTGGATTTTTGATTTTATATTGTTTTTGTATTTTTGAAAGTTTTATATTTTTATATTTTGCTTTTGTTGGTTTTCAAATTTTGTATTTGGTTTTTCAAAAATATTTCTGGAAGCTTTTGGAAAATCATTTTCAAGAAGATTAGAAGGCGTTCTAACTCCTCGAGGGGTTTAGCATTCAATTCGTCGAACTAAATAGTCAAACCTTTCTTTTGGAAGGGCTTTAGTTTAGAGCAGTGGTGGTATCTTCACGAGAAGAATAATTCAAGCGATACCATTTTGACGTACTCTTTGATGAAGTGATAGCGGACACGGATATGCTTAGTCTTTGAGTGACGGTTGCATGATATGGCTATGGCACTTTTTGAGTCACAATACATAGGTATTTTATAGAAAGTAAAGCCATAATCTGTGAGTTGTGTTCTCATCCATAGAACTTGAGCACAACACATATATAGAGACACATACTAAACCGGTTGAAAGTGCGTGCAATCTTGTTTCTTTGAAGACCGTTACTAACTTTTCACCCAAAATTGTGCTCCTCGGATGTACTGCGTAACTTGATCACTGCGTGGTGCATGCGAAAAGGCAATAAGATCAAATCAGTTCGCCGGATACCAAAGTCCCATGTGAATGGATGTCTTTAGGTACCGAAAGATCCTTTTAACTTCTTTGAGGTGCAGTTGGTAGGCTTTGCACGAAACCGTGCTAATAAGCAAAGCGACAAAATGAATATCACGTTGACTAGCGGTAAGATACATGAGAGAACCAATCATGCTCAGATATTTCTTGGATCAATAGGTTTCCCAAACAAATCGGCTCCAATTTTTGGTGAAGTTACCATTGGTGTTCCGACTGAGTCACAATTATCCATATCGTGATTTTTCAAAATCTGATTGTATATTTAGCTTGATTTATAAAAATTCCACGAGGGGATTGATGTATTTGTAAACCAAGAAAGAATTTTAGTTCCCCATCATGGACATTTCAAATTTACTTTTCATGAGATTTTCAAAATTTTGAAAGATTGGATTAGTGGACCCAAAGATGATGTAGATCCCGTAAATCAGAACAATCAAAATGTCGTTTTTGCATTTTTGTGTAAACAAGGTAGGATCAACTTTTCCTTTGGTGAAATTGTTTTGGATAAGGAAAGAGGCAGGTTATATCGCCAGCTCTGGGAGCTTGTTTCAATCCATAGATTGCCTTTTGAGTTTGTAGAGCGAATCGGATGTTCCATGTCTATGAACGGGTGACTCACGTACACTTCTTCTCGAGTTCCATTCAAGAAACGGCGGTCTTAATGTCCATCGATAAACGTGATGTTTTTGTGAGGCTGCATAGGCTAAGAAATATCTGGCTGCTTCAAGTCTAGCTACCGGCGTGAATGACTCTTCAAAGTCTATCCCTCTTCTCTATGCGTATCCTTTGGCCACAAGGCGAGCTTTGTTGCGAATTACAGTCATCTCTTCATCCCTTTTGTTCTTCCATAACCATTTAAGATCAATGACTTCGAGCGTCAATTGGTCTTGGAACCATTTCCCAAGAGTCATGTAGGCGGTATTGGAGAAGTTCCTCTCGCATTCTATCCATGCGGGATCGCCATTGCCTCCGAATGTTCTTTGGTTCTATATTGCTAATTGAGCAAGGTAAATGCACAAGTCATGTCGGTGGCAAGTTAGCGTCTAAATGAATTGGCCTTGAAGGTTCACCAATAACTTGTTCAATGGGTGGTCTTTTGTCCACTTGAGTAGAAGGATACCGTTGGTTAAGCGTATCGAGTTAGATGGTTCTAAAGCTAGAAGATGATTCGGTGATTCCGTAGCAAGCGGGTTTTCAAATAAGTCTTCATCTAAGCGTTGCATCGTTATGGTTTTGATTTTGCTCATCAAGCTAACTGGTAGAGCGGGTGCAATAAGCGTAGTAGATGTAGATGATGTAGATGGAGTTGGTGCATTGGTTTAGATCGTTGTAGATGCATCTTCATTGGGTGGTGGAGGATGATTTTGGCGGGTCACGTGAATGATGGTTTGATGCATTTGTCGAAGTTCCACCATAGTATTCATTGAACATTAACTCGAAGAAATTCTCCCATTCTTGTTCTTTAGGATTGTCAAGCGATGTTGATTGAGCTCTTTGATGCGAGTCACGAGTGATGTGTCGAGAAGTGCATGGGTTTAGTGCGGGTTCTAGGCGAGTCTCTCGAAGCCATATTGTGAAAGTTCATCAAACTTCACATTCATCGTCTCCATGATCCTCCTAGTTCTCTGTTATACACCACTGAATGCCCTCGAGTTATCACGAATATCCAATGAAGATTCCAATATCACCTTTCAGTTTTCAAGATCTTCTCGTCATTCGTAGGATAGCACAAAGCCAAACACGTGAAAGTAAGAGATATCGGTTTTCATTGTTCACAAGCTCATATGGGGTTTTATTGAATCTTGGATGGATAAGGGATCGGTTCAGAGTGAAACAAGCATTAACGCAGACATCGACCCATAGAAATAGCGGTGCACTAGAATAGATTAGCATTGTGCGAGCGGCTTCCACAAGAGTTCTATTTCTTCTTTCAACTACCCCATTCTGTTGTGGAGTTCTAACAAGCGATGTCGATGAGTAATTCCAACATCTTCAAAATAAGTTCTTAACTCGATTAGTGAATTACGTTGCGTTTATGCATTCTTACAACCCTTACTGGAGTTTGAAGAAGTACTTGAATAAGTTTGAGAAGGTGATGATGATGCACGGTGCTTAGTCTTTTGATCTCGAGGAACTTAACCCATGTATATCTCGAATAATCATCGACGATAACAAGAATATACTTTTCCCATTAATGCTTTCAACTCTCATTGGGCCACATAAGTCCATGTGCAACTTATGCAACTTTGCTTCGAACTAGATGCGGTTTTGGGTTTATATGATGCTCTTTTGCTTTTTCCTTGTTAGCATGATGGACATAAGTGATCCTTGGTGTATTTGAACTTTGGAAGTCCGTTGACGATGTTGTCTTTGGCAAGATTGTTGATGGTGTCAAACTTGAGATGGGATAACCGTCGTGCCACAACGGACTTTGTGTTCGGATGCCGTGTCATAAGACATATTGGTGATGAAGAGGCCATTTGATTGATATCGATAGCATACAAGTTTGTATCCCGATTCAGTTAAAGAGATCAGTGCCATCAAGTTTCTACGAAGCAAGCATTTCTCCTAAAAGCAACCTCTAAATCGCATCACGAGAACTGCCCGACTAAAACAAATTGTGTCCCAACCCTTCGACGCAAAGTGGCAGAGTGATCAAATAATTTCCAAAATGTAGATCTCCAAAACCCATGATTGCTGCTACATGATCATTTCGAAGCGTCACGGTTCCATGAATTTCGGACGAAATTGATCGTGACTTGATTCCCGGTCATGTGCTTGGAGCAACCCGATCGGCGATCAAAGACAAATTTCGATAACCTTTGATGCGAGAAAAAGAATATTGTGAAACCGTTTTGATTTTGGTTCCTTTGGGTTAGAGGTAAAATCTGATCACACTGAGAGAGGTTTTCTGAGGGAAGTGGTTTATCACTCATTGTTCCGATGCAGGTGTGAAGAAAGTTCTACTGTGGTTTCCAAATATCATCCCTAAAGTATACAGATTGGTTCTGTCGAGTAGTGTAAAGCCTAAGTTTTGCAACTAGTCTTCCTACTCTTTTAGCGTAATTACTTTTTGGGATGTTCTTCTTAACAGGCTTATCATTCACATTCTTAGAAACACAATCATCTTGAACATTTAAAGATTTCTTGCAAGTTAAACAAAGAGATTCAACACATTCATTAGACTTAACAAGTTTCATAGGTTGATACATTCAGGATGAAATGTCTTTCTTATTCAAAAGCGTAAATTCCTAGGGTGTTCTTCTACTTTCTTCTCTTTATTCAAGCTACTACTCCTAGAGGCATGCGAGACTCTATTGTTCCTTGTATTGCTCTTAGGCTTTAGTCTGCTGCTCCTAGAGGTGCTTTCTAGTCTTGTAGAAGGTGAGGCACACGCATTAGGATTCACATTTTTATATGAAGGAGGTGGTTTCAACTATCCTAGTCTCTTTAGAGGCCACGGGGGGCGCGTTAGTGGTACTCATCTTAAAAAGGCAGTGTGCTAAAACTTTTGGTTTCTCGATAGCAGCTTTTCCTTTATCAACATTTTGTTTAGTAGGTGGAGTGGTGGTTTTGATGAAACATTTTTCTCATTGACTTTTGGAGGAGGCATAGAAGCAGAGACATTTTGGTTTGGAAACCGGTTTGGGAACATTTGCTTTCTCCTTGATCAATGGTTTTGTCAGTATCCACTTGCCTTTCCTTTTTGACTTTCGGTGAGCCCTCAAAAGATCATTTTTAAACTTTCATGTCATTGTAGGCGCGCTCATACGACAATTTGTCATATTTGCATTCCTCAGTTTTTCGATCAAGTTGTTTAAAATATGACACATTTTCTTTTTCAAGTTTCATAAGAGCTTTTTCATATTTTGAAACAATTTGAGGAGGTCTCGGTGGAGTCTTTCATGATCTTCAACGAGAATATGTTTGCAAAATGATGGACATAATATCATTAGTCGAACATCTTGAAGAGAATCATTTAAATTTTCCAAAACTTTGATGTGTTCAATACTTTCATTAGCTTGCTTTACGAGGATTTATGGTCCTTGACAAAGTCAATTGTTTCTTTCAAAAAGGCTTGTTCAAAATGAATTACCCTTGAGTTGATGTTATTGGTGAGGGCAATTTGAGTTTCAAAAACTTTACATTCATTATCAAAACTATTAAACCATATGTTTGTTGTAATATTGGTTTTAGTTTTAACTTGTCTTGAAGATCCGCAATTCTAGTTTTCACATTTTCAAAATACTTCTAGCATCACTTGTGTTAAAAGTTGTTTGAAGACATTTGTTCAATGTTAGAAGAGATTTGGAGACAACAACTGGTTTTGAGGCTGATTTTGAAGCTGGTGTTGACACTTTGTTTGAAACACTTGGTTTGGTGGAAAGCGTTGATTGAAACAAAGCGAAATACCATTAATTTTGTTCCATTTGTTATAATCAATTGGTTTGATTTCGGATGTTTTGTTTCATTTTTATCTACTCTCCTCAGATAGTTCCAACGTTTCAAGAGAATCATGCACAATAATGGGTTCATGCAAAGGTTTTCCATTGTTCAACACATTCCGAGATTTGAGCTTTCTTGAGGAACCAGGGAGGTGAGTTACCAAGAGCCATTTTATTTGTAGTATGAAAATGGTTTACTTGATTAGAAAGCATCTTGATTGTCTTAGCGGAATGACCGTTGTGAAGTAAATTATCCATTTTTGATTTTTTCAGTTTTATCGAGAATTTCATCAAGAAGAGAATCTTCTCGTTTTGCAAAATCAGTAATCAACTGTTTCTTCTCTTTCAAGATCGAGAAAGCGATTCTTTTTGTTTAGAAAGTTGGTCATTTAGATCAGAAATTTCCTTGTTTAAAGATTTGATTTTCAAATTCAGATTCACATCAAGTGTGTCATACTTGAGTTGCAAATCTTTTCTCTAAAAAGCAAGAATCTCGATAACCAATTTCTAATTTTCGATTTTGTTTGTATGAAATTCATAGGCTTTGGCGTGCTCCTTGTAACTCTCAAGTTCAGCGGTCAATTTAGCATTAGCGGCCTTAACCATGATTGACCTTCTAACTTTCTCAACTTCAATGCGATTGATTGATTAATGATTCAACATAAGCCGCGTGTTTCCTCATCGATCTGATTTTTTTTGCCACACGGCCTCACTAGGATCCACACGGAGTTTGAGGTTAGTATTGCTACAACTTCGGATTGTCATGTATGTATCATAAGTAGATGCCGCAGAATCTTGTTAGTCATGAGTAAACACATCAAATATGACATTTTTATAGCATGGATCAATGATTGGTACCTCAGAATCTTGTATTGGCGTCATAGGCGAGGGGAGGTGAGTTTGACTCAATTGTCATACTTAGCCTCTGAAGATTTATATGAATATGGTCGCTGTTAAGGAGTTCGAGGTCTTTGGTATCACAATAGCGAAAAAATCAATTTCCTCGGCACTCAAATTTGTAACCCGAACTGCTTGCTTATCACGCTATGAGCGGCTTTCGAAGAAAAGTACCATTCTTTTTTTGTGCGGCTTAGTGGGACAGTTTCTTGCCATGTGACCCACTCCTTGACAGTTCTAACACTTAAACTTGTTAGGTCACTAGTTTTACAAACACAAGTTATATAGAAAGAGATGAAGGCGGATGAACAAGTAAACCACACACACACACACACACGCAATAATACGGTTTAAGAAAGAGTGTATGTGAAGAGAATAACTTGAACAACCAACCCTCAAGTGAGGGTTATTACATGATTTATATAGGCAAGGAGCTAGGGCAACACTCCCTCTCCTTTCCTATTCCTTATTGGGCTTGGGCCTAAGCTTATGGGCCTTCTACATAAGCTTGACCTTAAACAAACATAAAGGCCATAATAAAGCTACCTATTACATATGAAATATAAATACTTGAAATACTGTTTAGGAGTGATTCCAACAATCTCCCCTCAAGTATATATGAATGTAAACAGTGAAGGCGTTGATGTAATAGTAGCATTGGACGTCTTCGACATTCTTCTTCTTGTGAGAAGAATTGCCTTGATTCAACAATCTCCCCAAAGTAGAGAGATAGTTATCTTTGAACAGTTATGCTTTGACGCCATCTTTAACTTTGTTCTTTGATCATTGTTCTTTGTGGTGAAAGTGATAGCATGTTGTTGTCAGCATCGGGTCAGATCACCGCTTCGTGTCCGCTGCTCCAAAGGTCTCCACGCCATTCTTCAACATGCTCACACGCTCTTTGACGCTGGAAATCAATATCGATGAAGTTTTTAAGTCTTTGACTTTGTAGATTCTTTGATTGATGAAGAATCATTCCGACTGTTGTGTTGCATTGAGATAGAACTTCCATTAGTGATGATGTTGGTATGAACATGAGAAGAATCAAGACGATCATCCCGCCCGAGCTTCCATAAGAAGAAAACATTTCAAACGGTTAGTAATAAGCGGTTTCCTGCACTTACAAGTTTGAACTTCGAGAGTGTCAACAAAGATAGTGTGAAACACAACTCTAATTCTTACAAAGGCCGTTCCTGAACTGGAGTCCCACAAGTGAGATAACGCGATATATCGAAGTACATCTATTCGGATGAGTCGCCGAGGTACACCAAGCATCACCTCACGATCAGACGCTTGAGACACACTCGCGTAATCCACGGGGAGTTACCGGCGACCCTGGCCGATGTGGTCGCTTGATGTTGACCCCGCAGGAGTTTCCATTCAATCACCGAGGATCACAGATGTGAACCTCTCATAAATGTTCTCGACAGATTGCTAAGATCCGTGAAGGACTCGATATGAACCACCGATGATCTTATTAGTTGATCATCAAGTGATTAAATGTCAAGTGTTCCTAAGAGATCTTTTGATGAATCTCGTGGCTCTAGACTCAATAGTGCGCTTTTGGTTTTCCCAGCGAAATGAGACTAGGGAGAGGGTCTCCTTCTTCAATACCAGAATCTCTAGGAGAAAGCCGATAGTTTACGTAGGGTTCCCTGTGAGAATGAAACAAGCTTTTGCTGAGAGAAACTTGAGTGGATAAGAAGGTTTATGCGCCACCGGGTCCATGACGACTTTTAATCTTCAATACCGGCGTCACTAAGTGACAACCAGTAGTTTATGAATTGAACCCGTTTCCGCCTCTAAGTTGAATAACTGGAGGGCTATTTCTTTTCACCCTTTACTTTACATTTTCTTTTGATTCTTCAACTCCTTCTTTCTCCGATTCTCATTTTCTCCTTTTTATAATCATTCCTAAGGACTTCTAACACTAACTAATGGTAGTGTCCTTGGGTAGATCCCCCCGACTCTGGCGGATCATAGGACGGTTATTCCTAACCTTAGTCACCTTATAACTCCATGACTAACCTATGTTTGCCATTAAAACCACAGTATGATAAAATATCTCTCAAAGGGTTTGTTAATGAAAAACATGTTTGAACCATTGTGAGAGATGATGTTTTGCATAAATACTCCCCCTCCACATGTGCTTAATAGTTTTAATGGTTAAATGCACATTGAGGAAAGAGCGCGACTTTTGAATTGATCCAATCAAGATAGACAATCCCACGAGACACTCAAGTTACGCTTGCATAGTTAAAGAGTTACATTGTCAACTTTTAGGTGACAACTAGCTCTAATAACTACCTTGAAGGTGTAGACAAACCTTGGAAGGTTGTCAAACCCGCCAGAGTTCATGTCTATCAAAAGTTTCTCGAATGGTACATTCTACTCGCATAAGTCCTTTAGACACGCTTACATCACTAGCTTAACTAGCTTGAAATTATTACCCGCCCAGACAAGTCTTTTCGAAGTTACTAACAGCTTAAGCATCACATTGCTGGTTAAGTCCGAGGTACAATGATTCATTTGCATTTTGTACAACATATTTCTTATCACATATTTTCTCCCCTCAAAAATGGCATATTAAAGTGTTATTTTTGAACGGTTGAGAATAAATATGACCATTTCGAGTGTTGCGGGAAGAATGACCACCAATGTAGAACAATTTTGAACAAAGTTTTGAATCAAATACTCCCCCTCAACAAGTGATATAAACGGTTGAGGTTTTGAAAATCATAATTGGGAAAGTACTTGTTCTTTTGAGCAAAACCTTGAAAAGTGAAAGGTTTGATAGGTTTTACTCAAAAGTAAGAAGCTTTCTCTCCTTATATAAGGATTGTGGCGAACGCACTACGGGGTCCTTTATTGACAATTACGGGTTGTACACTATTATGTGTGCACAAGCCATTGACATATTTAATCACACATCCAAAATTATATGAAGAAAACAATTCAAGGGGTACCGAAGTGCGGTGATATCCCGTGAGTGCGCGCGCATGGCGCTGAAAGCCGGTGATGTTTCTCCCGGTCGCACCACCAACATAGCTCTCCAATCGCTCTGAATCGATCCCTTCAACAACCGCTCATCAATCATGGTGATGATCCTCTCACATCCCTCCTTTCCCGAGAATTCCAGCCGCTTAGGAGACCCAACTTTCAGCGTATATCCTTCAACCTGCGCCAATCCATCCCTAACCAGCCTTCAAGGTATGATCCCCGAATTTGTGGAGCTCACTACACGCCATTAAGCGGTTTCTTTGAAGTTCACTATGGTAAACAACGCCAAAGGTTTGCCGATGAGTGTATATTGAGAGAGCCGGTTGAGATCGGGAAGAGTAAGCGTTGGAGGAGTGAGGTTGACACGCGTATGATAAGATTCAACAAACCATCCGGATATCTTCAACACGCTTCTTTGATCACGATCGTCTAATGAAGATGAGAACCGACTTGATAAATTCACGCTGAACTTCGCGATTGAGAATTGTCTCATACGCACTGCACTTTGGCAAGGTACATGTCTTCGATGTCGTTGAGGACAAGTTCTCAAAGTCACCTCTGAGAATCCATAGTCCTGTTCATCTTGTCGCTTGACTATGATATTCTTTAAGAATGTGTAGTCCCACTTAGACTTGAGATCAATGTGTTTGATGGCCACGATGTCCTTAGAACTATATAATGCATGTTGAGACTTCGAACCGTGCAAGCTTCAGTAGTAGATTCTTCGCGCCGTGCCAATGATGAATCCCATACAATGCATCTTGGTCGTATGCTTGCACGCTGTCAGAAAACAAGTGATTTGCACGTTCCTCGATAGCTATGCGCTTTGAGTAAATAGTCAGGGAATGGAAGAGTCAATGATGTAGCGCGTGATTTTCGCAACCATCGCTACCGTAAGAGAAAATCCGTGTCTCTGTTAAAGAAGTATCGGAAAGGAATCCGTGGTTCGTCTGTTTGGCCAATGGTCGGTAGGGGTTTGGTCCAATCGGTGTAGTATGGAGGGTTGTCCCTTTGTGTGAAGTCAATGTTTGCTTCCGGATTGAGCCAATCCATGTTGTTAGACATAGCTCGAGCGATATTCTCAAGGTGATATTCGACCTCGGGCGCCAGAGTCGTCTTTTTAGAAGTTGAAATGCTTCATTCTTGATTCGCTTCAACTCAGATTTCGCCATTTTCTTCACATGGAACTTTTCTTGCAAAAGTTTTATGCGGCTCCAATGTAGAACCGTCTACCAATTCTTGACCTTCATCAGGTAGGGAGTTTGATTGACAAGTGTGGAGAACCATTCAAACTCTTCGGTTTTATCGTCATTTAGCCATGATACGACTCCAGCCGAGTCGCCTTCTTCTTCTTTTGGAAGGCCTTGATGATGATAATCGGTTTCGTGACTTGTTTGGGTGAGGTGGGTTGTTGTCGGGGCTCAAGGACCTCTTCATCGCCACCACCCGTATACTCAAAGTAATCACCGCTTTATGAGTCGTGGGTGGTAACTCGAATCGCCCCGAGGTTTATCAAGAGAAGACCGAGGTGGAGGAGACTTTGTTGAGAAGAAGTTCCGTGGTGGAGGAGGTGGCATAGAAGTAGATTTACCGATTGCTTCGACGCTTAGGTGCGAGTCCTTATCCTTATCATCGCCATCTCTTGGTCGCTTGGGTTGATCGGCCGACTCCTTGCATGATGATCCGAGTTGAAAATCAAGTAGATTTTCAAAAATTTAGCTTCATCCGGCAAACGCTCCGATCGCTTTGACATTTGTATCACAAGTTTAGCGATTAACTTTCATTCGAGAGATCACTTTGGCCATTGTATGTTTAACCAATGCTACGATGTTAGGGGTGAGTTGTCCGGAAAATACTTCTCTAGTCACACCGGGACAAAGATCGAGAAGAAACTTGTGAGTATGATCTCTTGTCGCCTTCTCCAGCCTTTTGGACTTTAGGAACGATATCCCAAGGTACTTGTTAGTGTAACCTTCGATCATTTCGCTCAGCCTTTTACGATGTTTCTTCATGAACTTCTGAACAAATTCCCTTTCTTTCTCCATCTTGTCTTGCTCATCATTTAAGTATGACCGTCAAAGAAACCAATTAGCTTTCAGAAAGTATGTCCTTCTTTTCGACTTGTTTGACTTTCACAATCTTTTATGAGACCTTGAGAAATCCAAGATTTAGGTGGTTTCTTCACAGATTTGGATGATGATTTTGTTGATCTTTTGATGGTGGTGGTGATGAGTGAGATGAAGAATCTGATGAGGAGGGGACATGAGGAGACTCGGAGTCCTTTGGAGGTGCGTAAGTATCCTCCTTGGAACGAGTTGGACCTGCCTGAGAAGAAAGTCATCATAATCTTCTTCGCCATCATGTCCGATTTAGCCTTTTCTTCCGTCTGTACTCTTAGCTTCTTCATCGCTTCTCTTATTCTTTTCTCGTTCCTCAAAGTTAAGATCAGTAGACTCCTTCACAAGCGCTTGTTGTTGCACAAGAGTGGTGGCACCAGATCCCTTATCGGGTTGATTAACCGCATCGACTCGGTGAAGAGTGGACAACACCACTGATCCTCCGGCCACCCATTTGATCTTTGCAAATTCTTCGCCTTTTGAATTTGTCTAACTAATTTAAACTTCTTCCTCGTATGATTGATCCCTTGCTCTTCTTCTTCTTCGTGAGCTTTCATCATAAGACTCAAGTACAGAGTCTTTCCTTTTCCATGTTCTATTGGACTTGTAGGTTTAGCCAGCTGGAGGAGGTGTTAGCGTTTGCGCTTCAGAGTAGATAATCTCTTCATCCGTGTCAGTACCTTGAGCTTTAGATCGCCCACAAGCTTTCTTTGCGGTTCGGGTTTGGGAATTGGGATGGGGGCAGCTTCCTTAGATGGAACAATCCTCTTTGAGGGAGGGTTCCTCTTGGGGAATTTCCTTTGACTCACAAGATTTGCCGCATTCCTGCTTCCTCTTTGGTTCTCCTTACAGGTGTTCCAGAAGATTTTTCGTCGAGATGACCAACTTTGCCTTGTCCGACCGCCTTCCGGATACCTTTTGTATGCATTCGAGCTCGACATCTTCTAGAAGGAAATCGGCAAAGACAGACCTTGTTTCTTTGTAGACGCTTTCCTTGATTCTCGACAGATAGAATGGGTTCCGTCAACATGTCGTGATTGTCGGGGTCATTGAGCCTCTTGGGAATGTCAGGATGAAGTCCAAGTGCTCTCTGGATCAACAATTTAGTATATCCGATGTAGGGAATCTTTGAGCCAAGTTTGTTGAGAAATGACATCATGTCATCCCAAATCAGAGCTTCGATAGCGATGTGTTTTATGTTGACCAATGCCCGTAATATTTGCGCCCATGAGCTTAGGGTGCTCATAGCACGCCACGCAATTTAAATGCACTTGGTGATGATCATGTAGAGAGTTCTCCGTGGTTGAGGAATACTCTTAAGCTCTACGTGAGAATGCTTGGTGATTATTCCCAGTAGCCTCGCCATAACCGATATTGATTAAGAATTGGAGAGTGAGCTCTTCGAGTGTGGCATATAGTTTGGTTGGATCGACATCGAATTAGGAGAATGTACTCTTAAGTCCTGCAGTGTAATGGTGACTTGTTTGTGATTCAGAGTCACCGCCACGTAGCGATGTCCTTTGACCCTTTCCATAGTGTTCCGTAATCGTTGGATGTAGATCTCGTGAACAGCTTGCGAGTGTGAAAGCATGTTCGATACGGATGAGTCCTCTAATGTCAATAGCAATTAAACAAGAAGATTCGAAAGCAAGTGAGGGTGTCAAAGTCAACACGGAGATTATTCTTTCCTATCTTCATTGGATAGCCATGAGGATAGATATAAGCAATGGAGAGAACTTCGTGTGCATCCATATTCATTTGTTCACCATGTCGGATCTCGAAATAACATTAGCCAAAAGAACCAACATATCGAAAGACATAATGTTAGTCAACCGATGGTCTTATTGTCTAGTTATTGAATGTACAGTGTCAATGAATGTTACGAGTCCTAAGTCACTTGTATATTCAATAGTCCAATGATGTCGTGAAATGTTTCAGTGAGTTAGTTAACTTTAAGTTTTAAAGTTTATTTTATCACTTATTGTTCACAACATATCAAACGATTTCAGTTTATTAGTGACATTTTAGGATTCGTGATGATATGATTAGTTTATTTACAAGTTTGTACACGTAACAATTCATAACGAAGGTATGATCTCGGCTTATGCGTAGGATTGGTAAAGTTATGCGTAGACAAGAATGATATATGCGTAGGCGTAAACTTACGCGTAGGGTCTTAACTTACGCGTAAGAAGTGTTACGCGTAGGAAAAAGAGGACCTTATGCGTAGAGCTTATGCGTAGGCATATATTAACCTTACGCGCAAGGCTACTCGTAAGAGTTGACCTTATGCGTAGAGGTCATCACGATATCCTTCACGTGATACGCGTAGTCCCATATGTAGAACCTTATGCGTAGAAGCTACGCGTAAGACTAATCTTACGCGATAACAAGCTACGCCGTAAGGTGATCCTTATGTGTAGATTAACAACAACCTTGATTCTGAATATTACGTGTTGCAAGCCTGAAATAAAGCATCATATCATCAAAGTTAAACACATAACATTCGTTTTATGATAAATCAAAACACATTTGGACAGCTTAATTTTAATACGCTGTAGAACTCACATACAGTAGTCTAAACCCTAAATCTACGCGTATGAGATCTAGCCATGGAATATGCACCAAAGTTTTTCTGGTATATCATAGATGTTGTGAGAGCATGTAGACCAAGTTTTAACACTTTTTATGAAGTGAATCAAAAATACCCAATTTTAGAACATTAAACCCTAATTCCTAATTCAATCAATTAAGGTTTCTGGGTGGTTATAAGGCATGGATATCATCAATTCAACATCACATAAGCATAACACAACAATCTTTTGACCAAAAGCACTTCACATTCGAAAATCCCCAAATCAACACATAAACCCTAGTTTTCAAAAACCTTTAATTTGTGATTCTGGTATGTTTAGGTGATGAAATTGTGTATATTGATGTACAAGAAACATTTTGACACAATGTATATAACCACAAACACCATTTTGATCGAGTGTTCATATGCATATGCGTAGAACACTAAATCAAGCATAGATCAAAATCAACGCTGGTTTTGTATAAGAATCAAAACCTATGTTTGTAAACACGTTAAGATCATAAAACCACTTACAAATTGATGATCCAAAACACAAAAATCTTGAATGAATCTTAGGCGTAGGATGTGTATAGGTTTAGAATTAAATGTGAAGAGTAGGTTAGGTGGAGAGGTGTTTTAGTAAAATAACTTTAGCATTTAGACAGCTTTTGGTCCCTCCACCTTTTCCTTTTTCAAACAAAGCCTTTTAACTTCCATTTTGGTTACCAATCAAAGATTTTTTTTGAAAGAAGCATGACGACACTCCCCCCCGACTTGAGAAAATAATGAAAGGTTATTAATTTAAGTCCGAGGAGTGTCTTTGAACCATAAAATGTACCACCATTTGTAAAAGAGTCAACCGAGATATGATAACATGCAAGTACACGATGTTTTGAAGCTTAATAGATTATTTTTTCCCCTCAACACTTGATCGGAAAAATAATGAATTTTGAAAGATTAAAGTGTTGACGGAAGAAATGTACTTGCAATGTTGAAAGAAATATAGATTAGGAGAATATTTTTGTTGTTTTATCGGATTTTATATTTTTGTATTTTGTTTTTGAAAAGATATTTACAGAAGTTGTTTTGGTGTTTGATGTGTTTTAAGACTGCTTTTAGAGGTCATCCATTCCTCTTGAGTCAAACACCTCATACCAATCCGGTGGACCAACTCATTAAACCTAGCGGAGGCAAGGCTTTGGTGAGCAGATCTGCCAATTGGTATTCAGCACTCCACAAAGTATAGTTCAACGGCACTGCTCCACGGTCCTTGATGAAATGATAGCGTAAGATCGATGTGCTTTGATTTCGAAAGTTGAACCGAAGTTGCACGAGATGGCAATGGCACTCCGATTGTCGCAATACATCGGGATTCTGTCAAATAAGTAACCATAGTCTTTGAGTTGTGTTCTCATCCAGATGACTTGAGCACAACACGTAGACATGGCTACATATTTCGCCGGTTGATGACGATGTACAATCCTCGCTTCTTTGATTGCCAAGACACCGCTTTATCACCAAGAAATTGTAGTGCCTCAAGTACTTTTCCTGAGTCTAGGCATCCCTGCGTGATCGCCAAAAGCGATTAGTTCAAAACCGTAATCCTTCTGGATACCGGATCCCCAAATTAATGGTTCCCTTGATGTATCGGAGGATTCTTTTAGCCACTGAGAGGTGGGTTTCAGCTTGGTCGCGACGATAACGGAGCATAGATAAACGGCAAAGACAATATCGTGTCCGCTCGTTAGATACATGAGAGACCCAATAATACTACGGTATTTTGTAGGGTCAACCAATTTCCCATGTAAATCAGCATCTAATTTCTTGGTATGAGCCATTGGTGTGGCATAAGTGTCACAGGTTGTCATTCCAAATTTGTTTAACAATTCAAGGGCATATTTGGACTGACTCAAGAAAATACCACGGGTGATTGATGAACTTGTAGTCCTAGAAAGAACGTAAGTTCACCCATCATGGACATTTCAAAATTTTTCTTCATTAGTTTTGCAAAAGCGATTGAAAACTTTTTATGTGTAGACCCAAAATGATGTCATCCACGTAAATTTGAACAATTAAGATGTGTGGCCCGTGATATTGTATAAAAAGAGTTGGGTCAACCGAGCCTTTGGTGAAATTATTGGCAATGAGGAAAGATGATAGCTTATCGCACCATGCCCGAGGAGCTTGTTTGAGACCATACAGAGCTTTGTTCAATTTGTAGACGGATTCGAACTCAGATCAACGAATCCATCCGGTTGGTTATCGACATAAACCGTTTCTTTAAGTTGTCCATTGAGAAACGCCGTTTTGACATCCATCCGATAGACCGTCATATTCATATGAGCCGCTAACGCTAGAAATATCCGAATGTTTCAAGACGAGCAACCGGAGCAAAAGATTCTTCAAAGTCAATACCCTCTTCCCGACGATAACCCTTAGCCACCAGACGTGACTTATTTCTGATAACATTTCCTTCAAAGATCCAATTTGTTTTTCCAAATCCATTTTAGACCAATGACGTAGACCCTGTTGGTCTTTCAACCAGTTCCCATACTTCAAGACGCTTGAATTGGTTGAGTTCTTCCTGCATGGATTCAATCCGCTTGTCTTTTGTCATTGCGCCTTTGATGTTTTAGGTTCGTGATTGGCGGACAGTGAGTGCATAAATGCAATGTTCACCGTCGTGTGAAGACGCTGTCTCGTAACGACCGTTGATTCGGGTTGCCAATAATGTTTTCCGAGGATGGTCTTTCGTCCATCTATGTGTGAGGGTTGATGTTGGTATACATTGTGCGATTCGAGGGTTCAAATGGTTTGTTGAAGATTCCGCGACATCTGGTGCGGCGGTCTCATTAGCAAACGGATTGAAGAACGCATTTGGATCAAAATCTGCAGTGGGGGTATTTCATTCGAATATCATCACCGGTTCATCATTGTTGGAAGCGTGTGTTCAACTGCTGTGTTGGAGTCAACCGGTGTAGGTGCATCTTCAACAAGAGTTGTTGTAGCAGTGTATCGTATAGGAATATTATCGTTGTGCAATGAAACAATGGATACACCGAGCACGCTCATCAATATCGCCACGTAACGTAGGAGCAAATAACCTTTCCATTTGTTGACGAAGTTAGCCGAGGGCTTTCTTCACCGATGATGGGGGTTGAGGGAAGTTTAAACGGTTGTGACCGGTTCTAAGTCGTTATACTCGTAAGCCATTTCCGTGAGTTCATCAAAGTGAGCATGAATCGTTTCCATTACCTCCTTAGTTCGACGATTCCGCATTCGAAACCTTTAGAATTGTCACAGGATCCAATAAAGACTCCAATATCAGCTTTGGCTTTGAGCTTTCCAAAATCATCACGATCATTATTTCGATAGCAAAGGGATCCAAATACATGAAAGTGTTTGAGGTTCGGTTTATAGTTGTGGACAAGCTCGAAAGGTGTTTTGTTGTGACGCTTTGTGATCATAGAACGGTTTTGAGTATAGCATGCGAGATACGCCTTCGCCCATAAGTAATCTGAAGTTTAGCATTGATTAACATTGTTCTGCAGCTTCCACTAACGCTCGTTTCGCTCTTTCAACAACTCCGCTTTGTTCGTGTGTACGTGCAATAGATGTTTGATGCTCAATTCCCACTTTCTCATAGAATTCACGAAGGGTTTTGTTAACAAATTCAGCCTTTGTCTGCTCGATGATTTCGACGGTTGTTGCGGAGTCAACCTCGTATTTTTGTGAGAAAGGTGATGATCATTTGTGGAGCTTGGTCTTTGCTACGAAGAAAGTAGACCCAAGTCCATCGTGAGTAGTCATCAACAATTACTAAGATGTAGCGTTTGCCATTGATCGCTTGCACACGCATCGGGCCACACAAATCCATGTGAAGAAGATGAAGCACATGCTGAGAGTCGTGTTCCACCTTTGAAGGAAAATGAGCACGAGTGCTTTTCCCTTGTTCACAAGCCGAGCAAAGGTGATCTTTTGAATACCGGAATCGTGGAGTCCTTCAACTAGTTTGTGTCGAGCAAGGTTGGTGATGGTTTGAAAGTTTAGATGTGAGAGACGACGGTGCCATAGCCCGGATTTTGTTGATGTTGCCTTAGAAAGTAAGCAAATGGGAGAGGAAGCAACCATGTCTTGCATAGAGATAGTGTAGAGACTAGAATTACGCGAGCCGGACATAAGGTCATTTCCTTGTAGATCACTTAATGAAACAAGTTTTCTCCCTAAAGCAACCTCCAAATCTCCATCACAAAATTGACCCATCAAAACAGATGTGACCGAGGCCTTCCACATAGTAAACCCTTCTGATTTCGATGTTCCCATTGACATAATCTCCGTGAGCCCATGATAGTCGCAAGTGATCATTCCTAACCCGACAAAGGCCAATGAACTTTGCAATAAAGTTTGATAACAGCTTTAAGATTGCCTCGTCATGTGTCGGGAACATCCGCTATCAACAATCCAGAGAATGATCAGTATCACCGCATTACACGCATCTAATACGATGGAATAGAAGTAGATTTGGAACCCGAAATGTTAGAGGGTTCCATAGCAGCTATAGTGGATATGCACACATCAATAGCTTTAGGTATCCACTTAAATCCTAGTGTGTTATATAACCATTTCCGCCATCTATAACTACTCTTTGCTTTAGTCTTAGTGAATTCACTAGGTGGTACTACAATCCTAGGAGGTGAAACCGAGCTACAGGACAAAGAATGCGTTTCTTAGAATCTAAAGATGGCGGTCTACCAAGCAATGCACTTAGAAAGATTAGTGGGCCTAGAGGTATTCCCGTTCTTAGGATTCCTTAAACGAGAGATGATAGCTTTAGCAACACATTTATCATGGCAATCAGTATTCATACTTTTACCACAAATATCACAAGGTGCATCGATCAATATCAAAAGTACTTAACGGTTTAGCATTCGTTACATCACTATTTCTATTACATTTGTCCGACGCAATATCTATAGTGGAGGCAACGTGAGTCTTATTCATAGTCCTAGGGTGTTCTTCTACTTTAGCATTCTTGATTGATCTTTTCTTAGGTCGCAACTTCCTATTCTTCGATTGAGTGCTCCTAGGCTGTGAAGTGCGGACGCTTGGAAAAGGCTCAACTATTCCTGCTTCAAGAGAAGGAAGCACGCTAGCTACTTGTGATTTGGCGAGAGATTCTAGGTGCATGAGTACTAAGTGTTACGGGGCTAATCTCTTAATGATTGTTGGCGGAAGTTGTTCATACTTTCCTAACATTCCTCTTAACTTGATGATAGTGTGAATCAGATCTTGATTTTCGGACCAACATTTCCAAAGAAAATGCATAACTTCTTTAGTGTGTGCAAGATAATGATCAAGTTCATTTGATGCTTCATCACAAGTCTTTTGAGTAAATCAAATATGACACCATATTCCTTTTTAACTTTTACAAGTTCTTGTTCATATTTTGAGATTTGACACTTAAAAGACACGTTTTGATCATCCATTTGCTCAAATTTAGGATCGAAGATTTTGCACGCGAATCGGGTGATTTTGTGTTGAAAAGCAATTTGTTGATCGTGAATATCTTTTTGACACCAATTAAGACGACGAATTGCATTTGAAAGTTCGTTTGACAATCGTTTGTTTTCAACTTTAAGGACTCGACCAAGCACATTATCGGTGTTCTCAACATTTACCACGTATAAAACAAGTATCGCAGAGATATTATCAAATGCATATGACAAAGAATTCAATAACACAAGATTTTGAACATCGATGATAACATCTTCCAAGAGTCGATCAACATCTTTTCTCAAGAGTTTCTTTTTACGCTTAGTATTAGAAATAGATGTTTCGCTTTCTCAAAACGCTTTTCATGACCCAAGTTCCTTATGAAAATCCTTTTCCCATGCAATTGCACAACTTTTCAAGTTTTTAACATTAGGTAAAAGATTTTTCTCAAAAATGTCTCTTTGTTCTCGCGCCAGAGGCGATTGAAAATGTTCAACTTTGATTTCGTGAACGATATTCTATCTCATGTTGTAAAATTTTGAGGTCAGCCATGAAAATGTCAAAATATCGAAGAATTTTTCGATTTTCATGTTGTGAGTTTACTTCACTAATGGAAGGTAAAGGACCATAAGTTTGTGCAAAGTCTGCTTTGGGATTAACAATAGAAGACTCAGGTGTTTTGATGATAACCCTTGGTGTGTTTGAAGAATCCGCTGGTGTGACAAAGTGACCGGTTTTGAATAATTAAAAGGTTTGTTGTAAACAACAGTTTTTAATTTTGATCGACTCTCGCCTTCTCGTGATCTAATTCCTCTTGACGATGATATTCAATAACATTCATAACCGAATTATCAATTTTATATTGTGCAACCGGAAACTTCGTGATTTGGTTTGAATGCTTTGTTGAAAGCTTAGGTTTGTAATCAAGAAGATTCGTCCATATCCATTTGGATTTGGTTTTAAAGTAAACTTTTCAATGGTCGTGACCGACTCGCCATGTTTGTAAACAACACTTTTAAACTCTTTAAGTTTGTTTTGCAAGCCGATGATTTCTTCAAGATGATCATCTATTCGCTTTGTTGAATGCTTTTTGTATGCAGAGAACTGCTTTTGACAATTTAACAACTCAGCCTTAGCTTTTTGATTTTCCAAGGTGAGAGCGCTAATTTGCTTTGTATGTTCATGTTTCAGCTTGTTCTATTTCGCATAACAAAGCATTCTTCGCTGCTAGATCACGATCCGCCGCTCTAAATATTTTTCGCTTTGATAAGATTTGGCAAAGGTCGCTTCAAAACCGCTTTCACGCTTTTCTTGAGTTTTGAAAAAGTTGAGTTGCTTTTGTAAACATTCAAAATCCTTTGTTAACAAAGGCATTTTACTTTTCAAGTCCGATTAATGCACACATTCTTCCACTATGGTTTGTTGGTCTTGTATTAAGCGAGCAAAATCTGGATGAGGCAAAAGTTCGGCGTGTTCAATGTGAGTCACAACATGATCATTACCGAGATCCTCAAGTATAACCACGGAGTCAATTTGATTATCAAGGGAAACCGCTTGGTCATCTTGATCGTCAAATATAACTACGGGTCTAGTTGAAAATCGCCGAATGAGATGTGGACGACTCATTTTGAACATTCCGAGCCTTGCCGGATTCGTGATGTTGGCGAGATATGAGATCGAGATAAATATGGTTTGTTCGGTACTGAGACAAGCCATCGCTGTCATACACCGGGCCTGTTCACTCATGTGTAACTCTTGCATATTAGCCATCAACATAACAATGCATTGGCCTCGCAAGTCCTCCATATCATCATCCGAAGTCAGATTTGCCATAAAGCTCGTTCTTTGTCTCGTGAGAGTTCCACCAGCCTTCATCCTTAAGAGCCAAAAGAAAGCCTCTTTGAAATAAGCACCGCCTCTTAGTCCTTGGCTTTGGGCATGCATTAGCCAGGTGTCCCTTCTCATTGCAGTTGTAGCATCTAAGACCATTTAACCGATTTTGAGCATTTCCTGCTCCACCACTTGAGCTCATTGTTATTCCTACCCACAAAGATTAAACCCTTGACCACCGCCCATCCGACGCACCATAATCACGATTCTGAACTTCAACACGCCCATTGTTCACAACAGCTTGAGTCCGTGTGTTAGATGAGGAACTAATACGATTGTTGGATTTGTTGGTGTAACGGCCAAAAGCATTAGCAATCATCACAAATTCTTGTTGCAATGCTTCAATGGATCGATTCCTCGGTCGCTTCAATCGACATATGCTTGAGCATTGTTGTTGTATGGAACCAATTGATTGTGTTGAGGTTGTTGCCGAAGGTGTGTTTGAAGCATTTGGTTGAGTTGCCGGTTGAGAGGATAGTTCTGTTGAGCATATAAGGCAAGTTGTTGATTTTCCGGATGTGTTGGTGGAGCAATTTGAGCACGGAGAATTCTTTCCCGATCAACTTCCTTTTCATGAGGCTTCAAGTAATCGTACAACAATCCGTAAGTAGAATGATGCATGTTCTTCGCTTGACGGAGAAAAATGACATACTTCTCCCATTCAAGACCAAGACTACTCAGGAACTTAGTATTCACCGCAATTCTTGGCATGATGATGTTGTGTTTATCCAAATCATTGATGATGTCCGAAAATCTATGATGATAGGACTCTAGTGTCTCTCCGTGTTCAATCATGAAGTGTTCATAAGCCAAGTAAATTTTGGATTCCAAATCCTCCCGATTGAGTACAGATCCTTCCATAAGAAGACGAATATGATCCCACATTTTTTGTGCAGGCTTTTGAGCATCAACACTACGAAGAATTGGGTTTGGTAATCCTAAGAGGATGTATTCCATTGCAAGTTCATCATCTTCATAGTGTAGAAGTTCTGTGGGATTTAAATCGCAAAAGAGCAATGTTGGTTTGTTCATCTCTTGGTGGAATGGCATTTGGATCTCCTGTACAATGACAAGTAGGCATCTCAAATGGACCTTCCAAGATAACCTTCTTTAAGAACTTTCCATGTGGCTTCTTTAGATCACAAAACCTAAAGAACCTTATTACCTATTGATCGTAGTTTCTCGAGTGAGCATCGGAGGTCTATCAAGTGATCCAGCCTCATGAATTGATTGTTGGCCGCTTAAAGCTTCACACATCTTTGCAAACCAAGTGGGTTCCTTCATAGTGTTCCTTGATGGATGTTGATTGAATTCATTTGTGTACGGTTGAGCTTGAAGACTTGGTGGTGGTTGAACCATTTGAGGTTGTGGATTTGCAGCAAGTTGTGGAGTATGTTGTTGATTAAATTGTTGTTGATAAATTGCTTGTTGTTGATTCCATTGCTGATGTTGTGGACTTAGTTGTTGTTGTTGTTGAGGATAAGTGTAAGGGAAATAGTTAGAGTATGGTGGTTGTGACATGTTGATAAACTTGTGTTGGTAAAAATGGATCTTTGTAGTCGAATGAACCTTTGTTGATGAAGTGTCCTTAGGCGTAGAAAAGACAAGAACCAAGTAGCACTTATGCGTAAAAACACCAAAAGTTACGCGTAACAATGAGGAGTTACGCGTAGGTTTTAGCTTACACGTAAGTAGGATAAAAGCACTAAAGTTATGCGTAGACAAAAGTTAGGCGTAGAAAGTTAGGCGTAGGATTACCTTATGTGTAGACCTAAGTTTACGCGTAAAGTGAATCTTATGCGTAGAATTTCTACGCCGTAGCTTATGCTTATGCGTAATTTTAGGTTTTTGCTCAAATGATCTTTTACACTTCACAAAGGCAAAAGATATCCAAAGTCGACGTATTTTCAGACTTATCCAAGTAAGAAAACACGGAATAAACCAGAAAATGAAGATCAAACCAAGGAAAAATCTTACGCGTAATTTTAGGGTTTTGATACGCGTAGGATTACTCGTAATTTTGATTTTGCCCAAAGTTGTTTCTAAACCAGTTTTTTGTGTGATGAAATAGCTTCAATAACACCAAAATAACACAAAAGTGTGAAACTTGATGATCCAAAGCACTCAAAACAGTTATGCGTAGAAATACACACACGAATAGAAACTAGTTCAAAACAATGATCCACGCATAAAGTTTGAAACTTTTTGCCAAAAACAAGTATTTAAACACCTTAAAACGTTGAAAGTACAAGAATCTTGGATTAAAAAGTGCAAAAAACAAGTTTTTAAAAGAGCTAAAGAATGCGTTAACCTTACGCGTAAGACCTAAAATCAAAAACTTCAAAAAACAAACGAGTACACCCAACTATTTGGCATTGATACCATGTTAGGTCACTAGTTTTACAAACACAAGTTATATAGAAAGAGATGAAGGCGGATGAACAAGCTACACACACACACACACGTTAACAATAATACGGTTTAAAAAAGAGTGTATGTGAAGAGAATAACTTGAACAACCAACCCTCAAGTGAGGGTTATTACATGGTTTATATAGGCAAGGAGCTAGGGCAACACTCCCTCTCCTTCCCTATTCCTTATTGGGCTTGGGCCTAAGCTTATGGGCCTTCTACATAAGCTTGACCTTAAACAAACATAAAGGCCATAATAAAGCTACCTATTACATATGAAATATAAATACTTGAAATACTGTTTAGGAGTGATTCCAACAAATCTGATTACCCTGATGCACATTTCCATAATTCCCAACGACTGGAGCTGCTACATACCCATTCTGATTACCCACTGCTCTATTCCCAACATTCTGTCTAATCTGATTTCCAACATTCTGACCCTAACCTGATACCCCGATACGGAACCGCCTGATTACCCATAATGAAATCCAAGAGTATATCCCTGCTGATTCCCAATAACTCCAACCATTTGACCTTGATGACCCATATTCACACCCGGCCGTAATTTGCCTGCTAGTAGTGTTTGATGATATCCTTTGGTTGTTGTTAGTAGGTGTGGAATAGCGACCTTTGATTACTTGACCCAAGAGAGTAATTATTTGGGACATAGGTCTTCTTGATCGATTCGAGATCGCGATTCCTTGTTCCTCGGTGTTGTGGATACCGTTGTTGAATGACTTGTTGTTCTGGTGGATAGAGTTGTTGTTGTGGTTGTTGTATGTATTGCTGCAAGTTGTTGTTGTTGGAAGATGATGAACCTTGTTGTTGTGTATTCATCAAGTTTGAGTCTTTGCAATGAGTGCCAATGGATCATGATTCTTTGCTAATCTTTCTTGCCTGACTTCATTCGCTTCAGCCTTGGTTTTGTTTCGAAAATCATTCTTGATCAAAGTTCACCGATGTAAGTCTTTTGTTTGGTTGACAATAGTGACATATCGTCCCCATTCTTTCCGAAGATTGTTCAGAACTTGATGTTTTGAACGATAGTTCTGGGTGTCACTTGTTTCGATTAGCTCATTCATCAAAGTGCAAAACCTTCCATAGTAGGATTCAATGGATTCTCCTGGAGTTGAACTTTTCCCATTCGCATTAGCAACTTGTTCTCCATGTCTTGATGACCAATTTCGCCCATGACAAAGTCGCCTAACACGCTCCCACATATCGAAAAGCAGTTTCACAACCGCTGTCTACCGCAAAGAAAGATGTCTATTGGTAAACCCAGCTTGGATAATATGAATTGCCATGTCATCCGCCGACTTGTTTCTCGATCCTCGCGGTATTCAGATTCAGATTGAAGACGAGAATATGGTGTGGTGGGAGGTGTTGCATCGATTTCCGTGTTCATTAACTTGTCGAGGCTTGAAGGGTCCATCCTGAATGGATTTAATCATGAGTTTGCCATTAGGTTTGGTCTTGATGTAACGAAGCATACGACTTGTCCATTGAAGATAACCACCTTTGCCAACATAGGAGGTCGGTTTTCGGCACCGGCTGCATGAATGTCTTGTTGAGTTGCCATTGATGAAGGTATGATCCGATAAAGTTGATGTAGGATCGATTCAACGATAAAGGAGTTGTGGTTGATGAAGATTAAGCTCGGTTGAGGTGTTTCAAAGTCGCATCGAACCTTGGTTCAAAAATTTTCCCAAAATTTGAAATTCACTATAAAAGTCAATTCTAAGGTCGTATGAAAAATTTGAGTTATGACAATTTTGACGCCAAATTTGACTCGAAAAATTTGAATTTAGGCCCAAAAATTTGAATTTTTGACCAAACTTTTCACAGTTAAACGAAAATTTGAATTTCGCGCAAAAATTAAACGTTTAGTCTCCTCAAAAGTTTAAATTTTACTCAAGTTTTCCGGCCAAAAACTCTTTTTTTTTTTGAAAATGAAGAGCTTAGGCGTAGAAACACGGTTACGAAAGTAGACGAGGCTTAGGCGTAGGATCCGGTGCTTATGCGTAGGATCTTATGCGTAGGAAGCTTATGCGTAGAAACCTTATGCGTAGAAACCTTAATCGTAGAAACCTTAAGAGAAACCTTGCGTAGGAACCTTAAGCGTAACCTTAAGCTTATGCGTAGACAAAAAGTTACTCGTAAACCTTACGCGTAATTTTGAAGTTATGCGTAGAGTTACTCGTAGCTTTTAGCTTATGCGTAAACTATGGTTAAGAACCAAAAATCCTTTACACTGCCACAGCGTAAGAGATATCCACAAGTCGAAGTGTTCCACACACTTATCCAAGTGAGGGAAGCATCGAGTAACAATTATAGCACGAAGATTCTTCACCCAAAAGTTACGAGTAGAAAACTAGGGTTTTGACTTTTTGACTTCTACTCATAAGAAATTTCCAACGATTCAAATGATTTCTTTTGCACATAAAGCCTTAAAAACACTCGAATAACACAAAAATGTTGACCTTTTTCACCCAAAGTGCTTAGAAAAGTTATCAGTAGAAATGACCAATAACCAAATACGAGCTTAAAAATGAAGAAAAAACACGTAAAGCTACTTAACTTTTTGCAAAAAACTGAAACTTTAGCACCAAATAAACCTTAAACCACAAGAATCTTGAATTTTTGAGTGCAAAAATTAAAGCTTTAAGCTTGACAAAAACGATAACGAGAGCCTTTACGCGTAACCCTTCAAAACAAACACAAACACTCCTAAACCATTGTTATGCGATTGATACCAATTGTAAGACCTAAGATATATCAACCTTATCACTTTACCAAGCAAACCCAACACAAGTATCACCACGTTTACCACGCTACTCGTAGAAAACGTTCAACCCAACACAAACGTAAAGCATATAAAGAAAGAAAATATAAGAAAGATGGTGACTTGAAGCATTTGAAATTTCCAACGATTCAAATGATTTCTTTTGCACAGAAAGCCTTAAAAACACTCGAATAACCCAAAAATGTTGACCTTTTTCACCCAAAGTGCTTAGAAAAGTTACGAGTAGAAATGACCAATAACCAAATACGAGCTTAAAAATGAAGAAAAACACGTAAAGCTACGAACTTTTTGCAAAAAACTGAAACTTTAGCACCAAATAAACCTTAAACCACAAGAATCTTGAATTTTTGAGTGCAAAAATTAAAGCTTTAAGCGTGACAAAAAACGTATAACGAGAGCCTTTTACGCGTAACCCTTCAAAACAAACACAAACACTCCTAAACCATTGTTAGGCGATTGATACCAATTGTAAGACCTAAGATATATCAACCTTATCACTTTACCAAGCAAACCCAACACAAGTATCACCACGTTTACCACGCTACTCGTAGAAAACGTTCAACCCAACACAAACGTAAAGCATATAAAGAAAGAAAATATAAGAAAGATGGTGACTTGAAGCATTTGAAATTTCCAACGATTCAAATGATTTCTTTTGCACATATAGCCTTAAAAACACTCGAATAACCCAAAATGTTGACCTTTTTCACCCAAAGTGCTTAGAAAAGTTACGAGTAGAAATGACCAATAACCAAATACGAGCTTAAAAAATGAAGAAAAACACGTAAAGCTACGAACTTTTTGCAAAAAACTGAAACTTTAGCACCAAATAAACCTTAAACCACAAGAATCTTGAATTTTAAAGTGCAAAAATTAAAGCTTTAAGCTTGACAAAAAACGTATAACGCGAGCCTTTTACGCGTAACCCTTCAAAACAAACACAAACACTCCTAAACCATTGTTAGGCGATTGATACCAATTGTAAGACCTAAGATATATCAACCTTATCACTTTACCAAGCAAACCCAACACAAGTATCACCACGTTTACCACGCTACGCGTAGAAAACGTTCAACCCAACACAAACGTAAAGCATATAAAGAAAGAAAATATAAGAAAGATGGTGACTTGAAGATATAAAATCCGTGTATGTGATGATAAGATATGCAAACAATAAGTTGTATATTCCTTGAGAGAGAAAATACACACACACACACACACACACACACACTTTCAAGCACACCCCTCAAATGACCATTTGAGGGGTATTTATAGGTGGAATACATGAAAACCTAAAAGGTTTTCCTATGGGCTCGGTTGGACTTGGAATGGGCTTGGGATGCTTAAGCTTATACACGGCTTAGCATACCTTAACATTTAACCAATTAGCTTAGCCCACTCCACGAGCCCGTTGACTATTCTATCACGATATCTAACACACGTTACAAAGTTCCTAATCGTGAATGACCATCACTTCTAATAAAACTATTAAGGCTAACATGAATCTTATGCGTAGGATTTCTACGCGTAAGCTTTATGCTTATGCGTAATTTTAGGGTTTTATCCCAAGTGATCTTTTACACTTCACAGTGCAAAAGATATCCAAAGTCGACGTATTTTCAGGCTTATCCAAGCAAAAAAACACGGAGTAAACCACGAAAACGAAGATCAAACCAAGGATAACCTTACGCGTAGTTTTAGGGTTTTGCTACGCGTAGGATTACTCGTAAAATCGATAATGCCCAAAGATGTTTCTAAACCAGCTTTTGTGTGATGAAATAGCTTCAATAACACCAAAAGACACAAAAGTGTGAAACTTGATGATCCAAAGCTCTTAAAGCAGTTATGCGTAGGTTGAAACCCTCGTATAAAAACTAGTTTAAAAACCACGATCCACGCATAAAGTTTGAAATTTTTTGCCAAAAACACGTATGTTAACACCTTAAAACGTTGAAAGTACAAGAATCTTGGATTCAAAAGTGTAAAAAGACGGTTTTTAAGCGAACCAAAGTATCAACCACGTTTACGCGTAAGACCAAGAACAAAAAACTTCAAAAACAAAACGTTTCACCCAACTAGTTGGCGATTGATACCACTGTTAGGTCACAAGTTTTACAACACAAGCTTACAAGAAAGAGATAAAGGCGATTGAACAAGTAAACCAAACACACACACACGTTATGATAAGGACGGTTACGCGTAGGGCATGAGTGAAAGAAAAACTTGAACAACCAACCCTCAAGTGAGGGTTATTACATAGTATTTATAGGAGGGAAGCTAGGGCAACACTCCTAGTCCATTCCTTTCTCCTATGGTCTTGGGCCTAAGATCATGGGCCTTCTATATAAGCTTAAGGCTAATAACAAACATAAATGCCATAATTAAGCTAACTATTACATATGAGTAACTAACACTTGAATATGGTTTAGGAGTGATTCCAACACAATTTGATCGCAATAGAGATGTTTTTAACTTCAGACATATTTTATCTTCATTTATTACTCCTTCTGTTCCAGAATAATTGTCGCCCGACAAAAAATAAACAGTTTAAGAAAGCATAAGTATTACTGCTTTCTCTCTTTTACTTTTACAAAATCAGTTTTACCCTTAACTAATTAATTTATCTCTTTTTTAAAGTTTGTAATATTAGGGCCCGTTTGGTTTGTAGAAGGGTTTGGAATTAAATTTGAATTCTGTATAGAATGAAAGAAAATAGAATAAAAGAAAATAATATTATTTAATTATAAATTATTATTTTATTCAATAAGTGGGGCCATTATATTATTTGTTCAGAATTTAAAATGTTTAATGTGTGTTGTGAGATCCACATTAGGGTATCATTTTTCAAAACCCACATCCTCCATCGAATTCACTTTTTTTATGTTGGGCTCACATTTCATTCTAAAATAAGTGCACCAAATAATTATAAATGGGAGTCAAAGCAATCTTTCAATCCAAATCATGCATACCAAACGGCTCCAATTTCAATCAAGGTTAATACGGTAAACTGATTCAAACATCCCTGTCTACTTTTAGTATTAGACAATTAAATTAGGACATCAAAAAACGTAAACAATTAATTTAAGATAAATGGAGTATTAATTATAAAAAATATTAACAATTCATTTCATATTAATAATTTAACCCCTTTAACTTCTTAGAATTTTCTACTTGTGTATTCAACTTTATGTAAATATATATATTTTACCCATGTTATTACCAAAAAATTAACGTTCTAATTTTTTTTCCTCCACTTTTTATTTTGTAATTTTTTTGTGTTACTTGAAAGCATTATAGCCAAAGTCGCGAATTCAAATTACGATGTCTTGTGTTTAAAAAAAGAAATTCACATATACATTTTTAAGCTAATGGGAACTATCATGTCTCAACGCATGTGCAACGAAAATCCTTGTTCCATATCAGTTCTTTAGACTACTCATTCATAACATCACTTCACCTTTCACCTCTCACCTCAACGCCACATCAACGTTCTCTTTTTTTTTCACACCCTCCCAACGATTCACACCACTTCACCTTTCAACACATTTTTTTATTTATTAAAATACCTCATTAAATAGCTCACACACATTCACAAACTAAAAAAAAATATTAAAACATTTGAGGGACCTACTTGGCACGAATTCATATAAGGTGAAGGTTTCACCTTTCATTTTGTGTTGACGTCGTGAGCCCCCCAATCCCAACCAAAGATGTCGCTTGCTACTCTTCTTGCCGCTCTTTGCTACTCTCCCGCTGTGAGCAGTCTAAAAAAATCCATATAAATTCTTTCAATATTTATTTCGAAACTAAACGTGCAATTACATGGATCAATCCATATTCGCAAACGCATTTATTTTAATTACCCATAAAAATGATTTTCGGTAGGAAATAGAATGGTTTTACGAGGTTAACATATTCAAATACAATTTGAAAAACGATTTTTTGGAAGGACATAAACCGAGAACTGGACCATCGTCACTTTGTCGGTTTTGGTTTTGTATCGGTTGGTTAGGGTCAGTTTGGTTTAGATGCTTGTTTTTTTGGTTTTGGCCTGAATAGAAACCGAAAAACATACATGTATAAAACCGAATCGCCAAGGGATCGGTTGGACCAGTTCATTTTGGTTTTTAGAATGGGTTTTTCTCAGCCCTCATTTAGTCATTTTGTTAATGGAAAAATACTTATCTATTTAATTAACTAATTTACCCATAGGATATAGTTCGATTAAAGATTAGATTTTGTTTCTTAAGATTAATCTAGCCATGAGTATGTAAATATTGAACGACATTGAGACTTAAATACGCTTTTGAGCTATTTTTTACCAATAGAACATTAAAGTGTCAAGACTACCATAAAGAATACCTACAAATTGAAAAACAACTCATTAAGACACATAAAAAAACTGGAAAACAACACATGAAGTGCATTTGTTCATTCCTTTCTTCATCATCAGCAATACTTCAAGGATCCACTTTTATTGGCAACACTCGCCTTCAGATAAGAATTAAACCACATTGGTTATCTCGTACTCCTTTGAGAACATGAATACCTCCCGTCACAAAATAAAAAAACTCAAATAGATTAAAATTTACCATATCAAATATGAATATCCATATGAGAAACACACGAAATCTTTTTATTACTTTTATTTACTTTGGATGCTTTTTCAAATGATCTAACCATTACAGATGCAACATAACCAATGAAAACATAAATATTTTTTTGTTTATCAAAAAAAAAAAAAAAAGAAAAAAAGAAAAGAAAAAAAAAGAAAAAACATGTATATTTTTTCTTTGTTTAATCTCTTACAAAGCATACAAACACCAAGGCGAAATAAACTTGTACCGTATGACTCAAGAGATATGAAAACATTATTAGTGGGTTACATATAACAATGGTGTATCCATGTATATTATAAGGCATAATTTCTCTCGTATATGATTTTGGAATTTCGAGTTGATCACAATTAAGGAAATGATTAATTTTACATCATTGTGAAACAAATCATGTGTGACATACTACCCGAAATTTAAACCAAGATTTGTGGCTATTGAATAAAATTGATTTGATCTTAATTTTAAGTCATAAATATTTTTGAAGTTGGAATGAATTGTGAGTCACCTTTTTAAACATTATGAGTGCCTATCTATTTAACACACGTATAAATTGATTCTTTCCAAAATTATGAAGTAGTGTTTGACTTAATTATTATAGCGTATGTAAATCTAGATGAGTTGTAACCTTCTGCTATAGATATCCGTGTTTTTACTTTTTTGAAAGTGAGTTATTTTTTGAGTATATCTTTAATATAAGAATAAGAACTTAAATCCTAATTCAAAAACCTGGAATGCCACGTGGCAAAAGGAGAGTTAAAGTTATCTTTAGAAAAAATTAATTAAGAGTTATGACAAAAATTGTGTTTTATTAAATAAAATAGATTCTTCCTACGTACATGTGCCTCTTGTATATCAAATATATGCGGCATTAATCGAAGTTCTCATATATATTATCTAAAAGGTGCATGACATGTGCATCCTTGTATATCAAATATGGTTTCGGAAGTAATGATTTATTTATTTATTTTTATTTTATTTTATTTTTTCGCGGATTGGACCATGAACTCTTGGAAGTAGGAAAATATTTGAATGATCATGGAGCGGATCATAAATGTAAAGAGGCCGGGCTGCGACATAATGTTTGGGACGAACCAGAAACATGCGGCATAATTTTTAGAGCGGACCATAAATATAAAGAAGCGTGGCCGCGACATAATGTTTGGGACGGACCGGAAACATGCGGCATTATTTTTAGAACGGACAAAAAATATAAAGAAGTTGGGTCGCAACATAATGTTTGGGACGGACCGGAAACATGCGACATTATTAAATACAAGCAGGTGCTTTTAAAGTGATGTTAAACACATGATGTTTACTGATTTAGAGTTACCGACTTTAGAAACTGATTTCTGCTTTTCGGTAATATGAGAACACGAAACATAGTTTATTCGGGTCCCACGGATGGCGCCACTTGTTGAGGCATAATTTGTGCAGGGCCGGTCTTGACGACTCTTCGGGTGCCGTTCGTCGTCCTTCCGAGCTTTGCATAATGCTACAACAAAGAAGAACCGGTTAGAAGGGGACCCGAGGCCGGAGCCCCGGGATCCACCCTCCGACGGTCAAGTCAGTTTCAATAGAGAGAAGTATGTATGTTTAGTGAGAGAGTATCACCTGTTGGGAAGAATGATCACATCCTTATATTTATAGTGTGTAGATTAGGGTTACATAGGATGTGGGCCACCCTTTTATTGACTTCGGCCCATTGGGTCTGGCTCATTCTGGACTATACGTCAACAATAATACTGTTTTTTGACTCGCATAACCCGACCTAAAAAAGCTTACCATCTAAGAAACAAGAAGAAATATTTAACACATGTATGATATGTTTGGCGTGTCACACCCCCAAATTACCTGTTTTGCAGCGGAATGGAATTCCTGGGGATTGACTGTCATAGCATCACAATCGCAGTTATATTGAACGACCTAAAGTGTCGTTTGGAAAACACATCGTTTGATTTAATAAAACAATCAGAGTTTACAAAATGTAGGTCCCAAATGAAAATCAACTTGTGCGGAAATAAGTTTGTTACAATTCAAACGATGTTTTAAAGTGCATAAATCCAGGAGAGACGCGTCGTCACCACGACTCTTATAATCAGTCCACATGCATGCCATGAAGTGTATGCCTTAGATACCTGAGATAAAACATGCTAAAAAGTGTCAACACAAAGGTTGAGTGAGTTCATAGAGTTTGTGTTGAAATGTAAAGCCTTTCAAAATCGTTTATGCAGCAAAGGCATTGTAAATCCACTCAGTTCCAAGTTCCGCCCATACAAAACTTGCAACCTGTGTGTTCACAACCCACTGCCGAAATGTGAATAGTTTATGATCAAGTGCATGATGTCAAATGAATTCACAAAATAGTGCATAACTTAATGTATCCATAGTTACTTGACATAATTATACCAAGACATTTAGTTCAATGAAAATCCCAAGACATTCAGCTCAATGATGTTCCCAAGACATTCAACACAATAATAATCCCAAGACATTCAGCTCAATGATAATCCCAAGACATTCAGTTCCAAGATAATCCCAAGACATTCAGTTCCAGGATAATCCCAAGACATTCAGTTCCATGATTTATGATATAGGATATGACTAAACATTCAGTTCAGTTAAGCATGTAGTTTTCAAATAATCATGATAGTCATAAAAGTAGTTGAGCATGTATCTCCCCCAAAGAGTTTAATAAAAGCATTAAATCAATTGAAAATGGGGCTATGGAAACTCACTTGGTAAAATGAGGCGATGACAAAAGTGAGTACACCGAGATGTAGTGTGATACTTTAACCTTGACCTATTATGAATGTTATGATACGCAATGAGTTATGATGTAATGTTATGCATGCATTTCGTATGTTATTTATACCATTTGTGAGTTTTGAAAATAATACTTATCGTCGAAAAATACTCTTTTGACGTCTCGACCATTCTTAAATTACTTTACAAGTATTTACGTCAAAATGTCATCCTACAATGGTTTCGTAATGATTTATTGTGAAATTTTCACTTTTCGTCGTAAAATAATGTCGTCGGAATTTTCATGAAAGTGACAAAAATGGCTTCGAAAAACTAGTCGTAAAATGGTGTACGTCGAACGTTAGGAAACGAACTCGACGGTTTTGGAAAGTTTGTATCAATATCTAGAAGTTTTAGTTCAGGAGTTTTCGTCATAGAGGTCTCGAACATAAAGATAATAAAGGTTAAAGATGGTGATTTTGTTGAATTGTGGTTCAAAAAGTGAGTTTCGGCAAAGTTTAAGCGACCATAAATAATTTATTACAACTCCGCTATACAAACGGTTGGTCGTTTTGGAAAATATGCTTGGTGATCTCGATTTTATTAGAAGACATTTCGTTCCAAAAAGTTCTACATCATAGTTAAAAACAGCCTCCAACATGGTCGTTTTAGTTACCGTAATACTTGTCTCGTAAAAATAATATAGTTTTTCTGAAAATAATAGTTACGGCAATTTTATGAAAACGTGCATATCTTAGTCGTTTCAAATCCGTTTTCTACGTATTATACGTCCTTAGCTTCGTATCAAAGTATACTAATAGATTTTTGATAAGTCGAAATAATTTGTAAAGCTTAGGACTCGTTTTTGACTCGTACAAGATAAAAATAGTATGCTGAAATTTCAGAAAAATATATATTTCGTCGTCAAACTTTAAAAATTCATAACTTCTTCGTTATAACTCCGTTTTAATCCGTTCAAGCGGCCACGGATTCATTTTAAAGTATATTTTCTAAATATCAAGGCCAAAATTTCGTGCCTACTGTCGGATTTTCCAGAAAAATAAAACAAGGACAGAACACTTTTTATACTTATCGAAAATAGTTTTTCTCGTACTAAACCTATTCCAATCCCTTCAAATCAACTCCAAAGCTAATCTAATCCTACCATACACCTTCTTAGGGTGTCATGGGTTCCTAGACATCATCAATACCAATATATAACAAGGGGATAATTATAGGATGACTTTATATATATAACTCTAAAAATCATGTAAAAATGGTATAAATAAACACAAGTCTTGCATGCTTGCTATGAAAATGATAAAATACTTATGAAATGAAAAGGAAAGATGTAAAATGAAATGATATGCTTACAAGTTAATATGATGAGGTGCAAAGAACCAAGGTTTAACCTAAACACTCTAGGTTTTTATTTCAAAACCTTAATAAGAGTGTAATTCTAGATTGTTAATGCTTGAACTTGAGAAAAATTTTGATGATTTCCTTGCTAACTCTTGATGTGGCCGGTTTTGATGGAGAACCAAAAGAGAGAAGAAACAATTTTCTAACACTTGAATATGAGATGGAATGAGTGAAAATAATTGAGTAAGACTTTATGTAGAGTATCATTTTAAGCAATCAAGAAAACCATACCCAATTTAATGCCACCCTCCCCCTTGGTCGGCCAAGGGGGGAGGGATTTGAAGATATTTTGTTTTTTTTTTTTTTTTTTCTTTTTCTTTTCTTAATTATATATTGTGTAAAATTTGATAAAGTGTATAAGTAAAATGTGTAGGTATAATTAACTTGTAAGGTAAATGGTAGCTTTTTGGTACAAGTAAATTTTTAATAGATCAAAATAGAGTATAATGATTTTATAAAAATTGTAAAAATACATTCCTTGTGAAATTTGAGTGATAAAATAATTATCGTGTAGTTTTTAAGAAAAGTGTCGTAATAATATAACTTTAGCGATTTATAGACAAAATAAATTTAGAACACTAGGTAAACTCAAAATATTGTTTTTATAAACTAAATGTAAGTATAAAAATATATCGGGATCATTTTTAGAAGTATCGGATTAAATGTTCAAAATAATAACTTACGCGATAACGTTTATTTAATATAAAATTTACGCGTTATGTGTGAAATGAAAAATCATGAATGAATTAATATGATGCAAATGATGCTAATGAAATGTAGACTATACTTAGTCCATATGAAATGTTCGTGATGATATGATCATGAATTCGCCGCAAAACCTTTAAGGTTACGCGAATTTGGAACACGCAAACCTAGTTTACGATAAATGTTGAAATTGTAAGGCATAAATTGTTTCGAGAAATGACCTGAAAGTACGGGTTGTCACATGGCGCAATGGGTTGAAGCTTGGGCTAAGGCTTTTATTATAAGGCCAAGTTGAAATTTGTATTTTTTTAAACTTGTTTGGCAAATAGGCTTAAGCTTAGGCTTATTATTGCAAAATTACTGAAATAACATAAGTTTTTGTATATGTCAAATATTTTTGTAGTTAAATAAGTAATTTATTATTCAAAAGTCTCGGGCTAAAGTTTTTAACCCTTTTTATGGGCTAAAATTTTAAGCACTTTTTAAAGGTTTATTCATAAGCCCGCATGACAAACGCGTTTATTTTAAAAGCTAAGCACCCGTAAGCCCGACACAACGATAATCAAATATAAGACTGGGCGGCAAGGTGTAAGGTGAATGCAAGGTGAGTGCATTGTCACTCGTGACTTTTGTGCAGTGTGTTGCATTTCACCCGTGAGGCTCACAATTCAAGAAGACTTAAGGTGAGTTGCTCACCTCATTGTTTTTCACGCCATCGTTTGAGGCTTTTGTAAAAAAAATAAAAAATAAAATTTCCACTACCCCATTTTCTCCTTATAAATACCCATCAAATATATTTTCTAAAACACACACTACATTTTATAACTACATATTTATTTAAAAAATCATGTCTCAAGAAAAAACACCACCAAACACCAATCGTTTCCGAGGAAGAAATCCCCGAAGCAATCCACCGACACCCGAAGGAACCTTCAGTTTAGGAAATACTCTTTCGCCAAACCAACAAATCAACTTCCGAGGACAATCATTCTATAACCAAGCATACCAAAACGAACCATACCGTAACCCATATCCACAACAACATCAACAACAACAAGCTTTTAGCCAATTCGCACAACAACAACAACAACAAAACGCGTTTAGTCAATTTTCACAACAAAACGCGTTCCCATTTGATAACCCAAACTACTTGTCACAAACACAAAGGGGTGGTTCGTCATCACAATCTCATACACAACAAAACATGTCTCCTATTTCTGCATTTGCAAATGAAGAAATGTACTCCCCTTTTTTTGAAGATGAATTTTATCAAAACCGGCCTCGTGAAGAATCGTCCGTCGAAGAATTGGCCCCGGAACCGGCACCGGCCAAAAAGGTGACGAGAAGACGCAAGTCTAGGACTTCTCAAACCGAGGAGCCATCCCGAACGATTCCATGGACCCAAGATGAAGAAATTGCGTTGTGCAAAGGTTGGGTTCATGTTTCTGAAGATAGTGCCAGAGGTAACGCGAGGAAAGCTGATGGATTTTGGACTGACATAAAGGCGTACATAGAGAGCAAAACAAAGATGGATCGCCGAACGTACGATATGGTTTGTGGTAAATGGAAGACGGTGCGCCCGAACGTGGCTCGGTTTTGTGGAGTGTTCAATAACGTTAAGCGTATGAATCGATAAGTGGGCAGAGACGATGATTACTACAATACGGCACAGCTAAACTTTGAAGCTGAATACGGTCACGCGTTCACACTCAAACATTGTTGGGAGGTGTTAAGAAGCTGTGACAAATGGAATGAAGTTGAAGTTCCAAATTTTTTAGCAAAGGAATCAAGCGAAAGGTCCAAGAGATACAAGTCATCTGGGTCTAGTTCATTCAACACTGAAGCTGGGGATGCCAGTATTAATTTGAATGTTGAAGCTCAAGAAAACGAGGAGGATGATGTGCAGCAAGTTCGACGACCACCGGGCAGGGACAAAGCAAAAGCTGCGAAGAAGAAAGGTGTGCGCTCAACGGCATCGTCGGGAACTATGAATGACGAGACGTTGGCACAGATGATGATATCGGAGTTGGCACAGCAGAATGAACGTGTCATACAATTGAAGATGAAAGAACGGGCTGAATTTATGGCAATAAAAAAAAGGGAGGTGGAAGTGCAGGAGTATAAAGCGAGACAAAAAGGCATGATGTTCTATTTGCAATCATATGACCACTTGACCGGGGAAGCACGCAGAGCCATGGAAGAGGCTAGAGCGGGGATCAAAGCGAAGTGGGGTTTCGAGTTTTAGTTTTCATTTCAAAGTTTATGTAATGTTTAACTTTCGTATGTTTGTGTTTTTAATAATTGTAGTTTATGTACTTTTTAATTTCGAAGATTATGTAATGTTTTAATTTCGTACGTTCGCGTTTTTATTTTCATTAGTTACGTTTATATATTTTGTAAAGTAAAAAAAGAAAGAAAAAAATGTTAAGGTGAGTGAAGGTGAGTGCCTTGTCCACAGAAAGGTGAGTGAAAGTGAGTGGAAGTGAGAGGTGAGAGAAAGCTGATGTGGCGCTGATGTGTAAGGTGAATGCAGCCTAAGCTCTTACCCAAACACCCCCTAACATAAGCCAAACACATCCCCATCCGTCCATCCAACAATGGCAAGTTCAGCAGCCATGGAAAGCGCAGCAGCAACAGCACTCCGTTCAGTCCTCAACCGAGTCAAACAAGCAGCCGAAAGATCCTCCCGTTCCGCCAACCAAATCAAAGTTGTCGCCGTAAGCAAAACAAAGCCCGTTTCACTTCTCCGTGAAGTATACGACGCTGGTCACCGTCTTTTCGGTGAAAATTACGTCCAAGAAATCATTGAAAAATCACCTCAGGTTAGTTAGTTTTGTGCACACAGGTTAAATAACAACTGGGTGTTTGTTTAAGTTTGTTAGCTTGAGACTTATGAGGTAATGTATGTCATAAAAACTTATATAAACAAGTCTCAAAATAAGCTAGAAAAATTAGGCTTATGAAGTATAAGCCAAAACCAAGTAAGCTCGTAGGCTCACAAATAAGCTTAAACAAACACCCCCGAAAAATGAGACTATTAAACCGTGCATCAATAAAATGCCGTTTTTGACATTTAAAAGACTAGTTTGATTGGTTCGTGTTGACATCAGCAATTGATTAATAGAGAGTTGTATATTTGCAGTTGCCTGAAGATATTGAGTGGCATTTTATTGGGAATTTGCAGAGTAATAAAGTCAAACCTTTATTAAGTAAGTCATTGTTATATGCTTCTTTTTTAGTCGGTGTTTGGGATTAACGGATCGAGGGGGTTCTCGGGTGCACTTGAACCAAATGGATTTTTTCTCAGTAGTGTCAAATGCTGTAAAAAATTTGTTACGAGTTTTCTATGTTTTCGGTGAAGTGCACCTGACAACTTTAACTCGTGAGTCCGCCACTGTTGGGATTGCGTAGAGTGTAGTTACTTGGGGGAAACATTTCCTAGTATTTTTTATCCCCAAAGAAGAGGTGAAAATTTAGAAAACACGGTAAAATAATGTAGTATTTTCCTTTTCTAAGGTTTTGGTTAAGAAATGAAGACGGAAAGTGGGGGGTTTTGGGTTAAAAAGGACCGTGTTCCGTAATTTTCTTTGATTACTTAGGAAATAGATATTTTCAATTTTGTGCAGAATTCTTTGGAAATAAATAAATCAACTAGCCTATAAACCCGTGATAAATCACGGGCGACTTATAAAAAGTTAGAAAATATTAACCTTAAAAAGTATAAAACAAAAAAACCAACTAATATCAACTCTCAAAGAATATTGTTCATTTCCATAAATTTATATATATATATATATATAAAGAGAACATTGAATATATGTTAAAAATAACAAAGAAAAATAAACCAAGAATCTCCAAAACCGGATAATGTTAAACTTAAGTACATATAAGATAGGTAAAAACAAAGAAATAAAGCATTTTAACTATATGGCGGATCAAATCTTTAGTAGCACTTCATGATAAACAACATTCATAGCATTGTTTGAAACTTTACCAGCATTGATCGACCTTTAACGTGAAGCCCTTTTCTGTAACCATTTAGATTTAACATTACACAAATTTAACTAAATCTTCATATTAGCTAAGCATTCAACCAAATTGAGTACATAAAAGTTCATAAAAATGCAACTAATTAGTTACGTATCCAACATCGACCCCATACTCGTGCCTTGTTGAAAAAGAGCATTAGTAATTGTGATATGTCTTGCGTATGCATATGAGTTCCTATAATCTGCACAAAGAATTAGTAATATTGATAGTAACTGTGATATGTCTTGCATATCAATATGGGTTGATGTCATCTTTCATTGTCCTTCAAAAAAATTGAATTAACGATATTTTAAAACCCGTAGGTTGTAACACATAAGACATAGGACAACAAATATGACTTTTTTTATGCAATAGTTTTCAGTGAAGTAATAGCATCAATGACCGAAGATGGTAAAGATATGATTGCATCAGTATCATATTTCTTTGCAATTTCTACTCATAAAGTTATCGCAACCAACATTTTACTAAAAAATTAATATTTTATTTAATGACATAAGTTTCCATATCTATACTATATAAAATGGAAAACAAGTTAGAATAAATAATATAATTAATATTCTTATTAAAACAACCCATTTTGTACAATAATTTATTCAGATGCAAATTCAACATTCTGTCTTAACATATAAAAATCGAAAGTGTGTATCGGTTTTGTTAAATCGCGATCAAAAGTTCGGGTTTCAAAACAAATTATGAGAAATGATGAAATACCGTGACAATTTTTTGAAAGGAGAGACCAAGTAATTGTAGTTTTTGGTTTATTTTGCTTTGACACATGTAATTTGTCATTTGTATATTGTTATTTTAAAAAAGTTGCACCATGTTTCAAACAAATACTTTAATTAAATGATGGTGGTGCAAAAAATAAGAAAAATGGTCAACAGAGAAACGGATTGGATGTTTGCCAATTTATATTAAAATTGCATACGATCTCAATATTTTATTTAATGATCAAGATTTAATATTGTTTCCATATTTTTTATAACCATAAGTAACCGACACCATTTCGAGCCATAGTAAACAATACCAACCTCCAATACAAACCATATTTGATATATCATCCAACGTAGCTGCTCATATGCCACTTATGACTTATTGGACCAAATTTTGTATGGTAATAATCATAATAGGCTTAATGGATTATATATTTTTCTCTAGCATGTGTGACCATAGATACTAACATTATACATTTTTAAGACCACTGATGCAAAAAATGAAGAGATAACAGTTGGTAGTTTTTAAGAGTGGTACCTTTCAACAAAAGCCAAATCACCCATGATGGTTCTGGTTCTGATATTTGTGGATTTGTAGAAGTTTACGTCCGTACTTAATCACACCTTTGCCTTCCCAACCTGCATGAAAGAGATATAAGTTACCAGTTGAGTTGTTCACCTATATGATAAAAAGGGTTCCAATAAACTATGCCTTATTGGTACATTTTTTACCCAATCTAAACACAAATTGCGCTCATTTATTTATCGTTTGTGGGGTTAACTTAGCTAACAGAAGCTCTGGTCGCTTTAAGATGCATAATAGACCTCCGCACTTGCTTCATTTATAAACTCAACATTGACCAGAAGCTTGAATTCATGTATAGGATCTGCTCGGTACTTAAGGTACATACATTTACTTATTTGTTATACCTTTGCAATTCATAACAAAACTCGAAGCAGGGTATTTAAGTTCCTTTCTCCATTCGCAATGTTGAAATGACAAATAAAAATCCAATATTATGACAATTACAGTATTACTAATTTAACCAACTAATACATCAGTCAAATAACCAAATATACCTAATGTGATCCTTAATGCGGCTAATTAGAACATCTTTTTTGCCCATTAATCTCAGCCCATGTTTTCTCAAATACAGTTTCTCCACTTGGCCACTGACCCATAAACGACGCAAAAAAATTAAAAATACAATAAAAAAGGCAATAAACACAACCATTCACAAATAGAAATTCAATATACATATCATCTTCCTGCTTTCTTATAAGAATCCAAAACTTACATTGAATCATCTATGCAGGAAACAATTGAGCAAGTCGTTTTATATTTGAAACTCGAAAGATTAAGAAAACCCACCTAAAAACCAACAAAAGCTTATTTGTGAGATCCCTAAAAAATATGAATCGATTCAAAATTGACAATTACCCACATAAAAACTATGAGTAAACATACCTTTAACCAACAGACGGGATAATATATATATACCCTCCATCAAATCGAATTCATACCGAGTGTGAATTGTAAAAAACCAAGACCATCAAATTGAGTTGTAAAAACTTATAAAGAAAAAAGCAAAGATAAATTATACCTTATACATATGTAAATCATACATTGTAGTTTTGATTTTAGGAAGTTTGAAAATTGAGATGAAAGAAAACTGATGAATGAAGTTTGAAAATATAGATAATATGGTAAGATTGCTTGATTGGCGTTTGGTATTCAAGGAGGGAAAGTCAAAGATGCAAATTAAGAAAATGGCAGTCAAAGAATGTCGAGTAAATGGTTTGAGTGCCATCGTGGCTTTAATGAGGTGGCATTAGTGACATGGCATTATTTGCCAGCATGGATTAAATGAGGTGGCAATTTTCAAAAAAACCTTCTTTTATTATATATATATATATATAGATTTGAATGCAATTTTCATTTTCCTTGGTTTGCACATAACTTTTCGTGGAAAACAGAAGTGATTTCCTCCAACTAAACGCACCGTTTTTATGCTTCTACCTTGGTGTTTGGGTGATTGGAATTGCTTATGAGCAGAAAAAGGCAATCCCAAAGACCCTGGTATAAGCATATCAGAAATCAATAAATTGTTCATGTTTCTGTAATTCTGTTTATATGAGCAAAAAGATTGTTTCAATAGTTTGTTGTTATCGTATGTGATGTGCAGCGGGGGTACCGAATCTTGCGATGGTGGAGACTGTTGATGATGAGAAGGTAATATTGATTTTATATTTGAAGTAAATGTGGTATGAATTTTAGAATGGTTATTGTTTTGCTGAGTGTTTGCTGTGTAAAATTGAGAAGCCTTGTTGCAAATTAGGGAACTTGTGTTGCTTAACACGGCTGATCCATGTATGTTGTCTTAGGGTGTAGCCATGTAGGTAATATAGTTGGTACATATTGGTGGTAAACGATTGACCCTTTATATAAGCCTTGTTTTTAATTGCAAGTTTTCTTGACGATTTCCTTGATTTTGAACGTAAAAATGTAGAACAAAATTAGGATCGAGGGTTACTCTGTATACTATTTGCCTAGTATTTAGCATAGTTGTTAGACTCAAGATGACTCGAGATTGCACTTGACTCTCTTGATGACTCACAATTCATGTTTGACTTGCAATGAGTCGAGTTGACTCATGGCTCGTACGAGTCTGGTAAAAATCCTCATATCCCGAAAATTTCCCTATATTAACCAGCAATTTCATCTCATAGCCAATGATCTTTAGCTTCTGTCTAAAGTTTTGCTAATTTTGGGTACGTAGAAACCTTAAAACATTAAAATTGCATGCATAGACCAACCTATTTTCTGTAATTTGACTTCATTTTTTGTTTTTAAATCTGATGAGGGTTTGAATTTGTTTAGATATTTTCTTTATTATCATGACTCTTACAATTTGAGTCACGAGTCGAGTCCCAAGTCAAGTCACGAGTCTATTCGTGAGTCAAAAAGTAGGATTTCGAGTCACGAGTTGATAACTATGGTATTTAGTAACAGAAAAGACTTCTTGAAATGGATTGTTCTGTTTGTTAAAGTTGGAATAAGGACAAAATGAGGTTGGAACAAATGTTCAATGAGCATAATCGTGTGCTTAGCTGTGACAACTATAGGATGTTAAATAACTTCAGGATGTAGATATGGTTGCTTTGCACCTTTGTGTGAAAGCCCCTTTCAGACTGTCCATATGAGATATTTGCAGCAGATGAATATGAGAGATTCTGAATATATGTGTTTTCATAATGTGACTTTTGTGTCTGCCAAAGTGTCTGAAGGGGGGTTTTATGCAAAAGTTATACTAACCTGTAGACATAATTCTTCACTTTATTTGAGTGTATCTTACTCTTTGACACGTGATGTCTTGGGTATGTTTTCACATGCTGTTATGCGAATGGTGTCTGTGTGTAGAATTGTCAGTTATGTTTGGGTTATTAGAGTTCTATACCTATGTATAGTAACCACAGCTATTCCTTTACAAATACGATTGGTTTATATGCATCACACAATTAAGACCTCTATTGAAAATTGATGCTTGACAAACTATTTGCCTTGAACATTTAGAGGTATACCATCTTACACCCTGTCATCAGAGTTTAAAGTAGATTTATGTGCCGTGATGAGGAATGTGTATGTAAGCTTAGAAGTATCTTTACTACCTTATAATGCATTTAGGACATTTCCCTAAATGGCAAGGCTTAAAATTCAGATTCAACACAACTTGCCTATTATAGAAATATATATATGTTACTTTTATAATAAAATCAATACATTGCATAAATAAATACAAGTTATTACAAATAAATATCTTTCATTTCATAATAGCAACATTAAGACAACCCATTTAAGATGTAACAGGCATTTCAAAACCTCTCCAGCCCATTTAAGATGTACATTGTAACTAACAACCATTTGAAACGTCTCTAGCCCAATTCAAACAAAGACTCAGGCATTATACAAACCTCCTCTCTCTCTCATTACTTCCAAAAACACCTCCCTCATCAGCCATCATTGACACCATCACCACTTAAGAGGGTGTTTTTGGTGTGTTCGCCTGGTGTTGTCGTTGCTAAAGGTAGTTTTGGTTAGCTACAAGTTTAATAAGACAGATTGGTGATTGTGTTTTTGGTGTTTCGATAACTCTAACGGGTTTTACTCGCTTTTGTTAGATCTAACTAGGTTCTCTTCAGTTTCGTTACATCTAAAGGTTTATGAATGTCGGTGTTGAACTCGCTTTACTCTGTTTTGGTAGATCTATTGGGTATTTCAAAATGACGGGTGATATTTTGAGGTTCTTTTTATCATTGTGGTGCTATTTTATATTTGATGTATTTGATAGTAGTGTCGGTGAGAACTGAAGATTGGTACGGTCTTTTGAGACTGTTTGGTGTTAGACGTAAGGAATTAGCCTTTAGTTTGTTGAATCCAATGGATTTTTCTTCTATTTTAGATATAATAAGCTTAGCCGATGGTAATGGATCGTATGGTTCCATGAGCATTTTTTACTGTTATAGCTGTGATTTGTCACAGGGTGTTGTGATTTGTCCTATGGGTCTGTTTTACTTTGTTATGTATCTTGGTGCAACACGTGAAATGTTGCAATTGCGATGATAACATATTATGAATAAAATGTCAAATGTTGTAATATCATCTTGAATAAAACTCGTGATATGAAAAAAGAAAAAATGCTTTAAAAAGGATAACCAAGCCTAACAATGGTTTCAAAATTTTTAACTACATAGGGAACGGTTTTCGAAAGCGTAGAAATCCCATGTGATTTTATAAAAAATTTGGGTCTCGAGACTTTCTATTGGTTTTATGTTTTCAATTGCATCGGAACGATGACTATATTACATCTCCAAGACAAATTCATAGGAAGAAATTCAAAAAGGCATAGTTATAGTACAAGACTTTTGAAATGCAAATTCAAAAAAATAATAGTGTTATGTCGTACTATGTTATTAAGACATGATAAAAATACTACTCCCTCCGTCCGATATTAAATGTTCACTTTTGACTTTTGGAGTATTTTTTCTTTACTTTTGACTCTAAATATTTTTGTTTGTGTTATATAATACTTGATGAAAATTATATCAACGAAAATATATTTAAAACCCAATTCATTCATATATTTTGCATTAAATGTTATATAACACAAAGATAAATATTTAAGGTCAAAGTTAATGATAAAAAACTTTGAAAGTTCAAATTGGACATTTAATATGAGACAGAGGTAGTATTAGTAAGTAGTCTACAACTTATTATCTTTCAATATAGTAAAATCTTAAACCCATTTGAGATGATTATATTGTATGGCGGCGGGTACCTTGTGATTATATTGTGTGGCGAGCAAATGTTATTCGGTTACATGTTTTTCTAGCGATCACTGTACAAACGAATGATAATTTAAACGAATGATAAATCGTTTGTACAGTTTTCGCTTGAAAAAAGTGTAACCGAATAACATTTGCTTGCCGCACAATATAATCACAAGGTACCCGCCGCCGCATTGCGCGGGTACCCTGCTAGTGTTATTAATGGGTATGAACTAATAACTATTATTAGTCTATATAACTTTGTTTATTAGCGGTAATAAAGGGAGGCAAATAGAAATAAATGGGATTTCAGTCTATAATAAAGCTCCTCTGCCTATGTAAATTTCTAAGGTATATATGCTTTAATATTATTTAAATAATTGTCTATGTTATTTGAAATGGTATCTACTATGCTACTTAATTCAGTGACTCATCGTACGTTCTTTTTATTTGAATGTCATTTCTAGATTGCAAATAATCTTGATCGAGTTATCGGGAACATTGGCAGGAAACCTTTGAAGGTGTTGGTCCAGGTTAACACAAGTGGAGAAACATGTGAGTCGACATGACATTCAATGAATCCACCTCGTTTTTAATCATTCCTCTCTAATTCCTGCAGCCTAGCTTATATTGAACCTTGTGTCTCATTATCTTTAATTTATCAATTACAACTTAGTGTTTTCACATTGTGCCATGGCTGCAGCAAAATTCGGAGTTGACCCAGATGGGTGCCTGGAGCTTGTGAAACATGTTACTTCAAACTGCCCAAACCTTGAATTTTGTGGGTTGATGACTATCGGTATGGCGGATTATACTTCAACTCCAGAGAACTTTAAGGTGATTATGAACACATATCTTTATTTTTTACTTATGTTTTTTCTTCACTTTTTCCATGATCATATCCATTTCTTATACCAATTTTGTTTTGATGTTAGACATTAGCAAAATGCAGAACAGAGGTATGCAACGCTCTAGGAATTTCTGAGGACCAATGTGAACTTTCAATGGGCATGTCTGGCGACTTTGAGCTAGCTGTAAGTGAAACTTATAACACTGCCGATGTAAAGAGTATAATTTTAACACGGGCAAATTGAAAAAGTTGCAAATGCTCAGATTTTTTTACTATGCAAATATTATCTGCAAGGTTGCACCCAGAGTTATTGCACCAAATAGAATGGTTCCTTACAAGAGATTTAGTTGAAATCAACTAGAAACACTCCTCAACGGCTATACAATTCTGTTCTACCCAGTCTCCCCTGTGTTTGATCTGTCACATTAGGATTATTATACTCGAGACAATACTCACAAGCTATGTAGTTAATCTCGGCGATATATCGCCTATATATCGTTGATATCTCGTATATCGCCCCTAAAAAAAATATCGGTTCAAAATATCGCCCCAAAATATCGGATCCGATAATATCGGCGATATTTGGCGATATTTTGGCGATATTTTGAAATCGGCGATATATACGATATGGCGATATTTTGACTTTTATTTTTTTTGACTTTCAGATCTGTAGAGAAACCCCAATAAATGAGAACCCAATTAATAGGCCCAATTAAATACCTAATTTATTATAGCGACATTCAATTATTGTGCCTGCAGTTTTTCTTTCTTCTTTCTTCTTCTTCTTTACTAACAGCCTAACAGGTAAATGATTAATTACATATTTCTTTTCTTTAATTCTTCTTTACTTGATTTATATGCCTATTGATTAAATACTTCTTTTCTTCAATCCTTCTTGACTTGATTATATGCCTACTAATTATATAGTGATAAAAACACCTACTGATAAAAACACCTAATTGATTATAAAAAGTGCCTACCGAATATATAAATGTTTTACAAACATTGTTGAACAATATCAGTGGAACTTGTTTAATGTAACTCATTATAAAAACACCTACTCGTTATTTGGTGTAACAATATCAGTGGTACTTATATATTGTTTAATGTAACTCATTATAAAAACACCTACTCGTTATGATTTAATATATATATAGTTAATATTCTAGATAATATAAAAAACCGATATCTCACCGATATCTCACCGCGATAACCGATATTTCAAATATTGGTCCTTGAACGATATGTGATTTTCGACCGAGATAACTACATAGCTCACAAGCTCTCCATGTGTTTACGCAGATAATAGCTCATGCTCTAAAGATGTCATGATTGCATGTTTTAACACATAACTACATTCATCACTGTTGTGTGCGCTAAATCCACGCCTCTATCTTGATGTCCTTATACTCGAGAGTATTCAGTGGCTTTATTTCTGTTTCATTTTCCAGAGTTAAGGAATTAAAATTAAGTGGGTTCCAGGATTAAGGATTTGATAACAAACGATTTTTTTCCTTCATTTCAGCAGATCCACATTGAATATTTTCTTAATTAAGTTCATTTCCTTGATTATAGCTTACATAGATAATACCAAATTAACATAATAACATAGTAAAGACTTTTCTGGCACATCACTATACTATTCAATCAAAAAACAGTCTGGGCGGCCATTGGGCGGCTTTTGAGTCACCGCCCTTGGTTAATATTGAGGAGAAGAACCCCATGCTGATAAAGCATAATGGTTTTCGTAACAATTTTCGAAAGTTTAAACTCCTATGAAACGAGTTCAAAAAGTTGAATGGTTTTAGTAAAACTAGTTCTATATCTCAATCATTAAATTAGAAATAAAGTGGAAGTCTGTTGCCGTGTATTACATTTTGATGACTTCTTTAGATATTCTGTTAAAAATGAAAACTTGATTTCATAGCCGTTGTACACATGTATACTTTTTCGTTTAACTTAACCATAAATTGTGCCAAAGCCAAAAAGAATATAGTTGACAAGAATGAGCTTACCAGTTGCTCATCCCTGCAAAACCTAGCTAAACAAGCCATCTACAATAGTAATAACTATTAAATTATTAGCTTACCAGTCGAGTAGCAAAGAACCTTTCTGCGACGGAAGACTGCGCGTATAGGCTTTCCTACCTGACCCTCACATGGTTGCCCTTTTAGATAGCTAATGTAAGTCACATACACACCAGTAGTGTTCAGGAACCCTATACATAATATTCTACTTTAGCCCATCATAATGTTGTTTCATAGTTTACATGTATACAGTCTTTTAAGCTTGCTAAGAATCTGATCTGTAATGTTGCGTTATTTCTGTAGATTGAAATGGGCAGCACCAATGTGAGAATCGGATCAACTATTTTCGGTGCGAGAGAGTACCCAAAAAAGCAGTGAATGAAACCATTTTCGTCTATTTATAGCCATGGATTCGACCTTCAAACACTTGAATAAGCCCAAAGATACATAATCGACTTCCCTGTGCCATGCTTGGCCAATGATGTGGTATTTTTAATGCGGCCAGATGTGTTCTTCTGAGTTTATAATTATTCACATTATTCTAGTCTTGGGTGGGACCTAGGCTTACACATCCAACATCTTATGTCTACTCGATGATAGGATTTCATATACTCCGTATTTATGTGTAGAAACTTTACAAGTTATAAGAATAGAGTCATGTTAATTGAGAAACATGCATCCGTCTCTGTTCAGTACAAGTTAACATGCATACTTTTGATGCTAAATACAACTTAAGTTTGGATTTGTGTGACCCCTTTATAAGCGTGGGAGGAGAAACATGCATCCTTTCTATGTTCAGTAAATCATTTGGAGTACAAGAGATTCAAATGAGCATGTTATTATAAGGAGACATCTGGTGTTTGCCCAAAGTGTTTGTGAAGGTGAATTAATTTGCAACAATGTACTCTTTATTCGACTGTATCGTACTCCTTGATGTGTGACGTCTTGGGTTTATTTTCACATGTATGTAAATGATGTTGTGTATATAATTGTCTATTTATGGTCGAGTTAATTGAGGTGAGGTGCTCAATGAGTGCAATAATATATACAGCGGTGATTGGGAGGCTGTGTGGCGGATCATATCACATAAGTTTAGGCATGAAATTAGGCATATATTTAGGTTTTCTCATCATTTTTCTAATACAGTAAAACCTCTATAAATTAATAACCTCGATAAAATTAATAATTTGTCCAGTCCCAACTTGGGACCAGTACAAATTTGGACTCCAATCGATAAAATAATAAGATAATAATTTTTTTAAAACCCCAGTGTATATATATTAGTCCCAACGAAACTATAAATTAATAATCACTAAAAATTATATATATATATATGTGTGTGTGTGTGTGTGTGTGTGTGAGAGAGAGAGAGAGAGAGAGAGAGAGAGAGAGAGAGAGAGAGAGATACACTTGTAAATCCTTAAATTGTTTAGTAAAAATGAATCCATAGTCACTTGTTTTTTGTTAAACTTCAAATCTATATTGAGTTTATCATAAAATCTCTTTATTGCATAAATAGAATTCATTGTTTCTCGTATGCAACAAAAAATGTTAATTTTATTTTCATAAAGTGTGAATGTGTATTTATAAAATGTTATTGGAACTTGTTTTTCAAATTTATTTTTTTGTCTTTAATGAGTATAAATTGTAACTAGCTGGTATATTAGACTTGAAAATTTAAAGTCATACGTAAAATCTCTTTAAATTAATAAATTATTAATTTATCGATATAATAATATCTCGTTAAATTAATAAAATATCCCGGTCCCAACACTATTAATTTATAGAGGTTTTACTGTATATAAGTATGCGTGCTCTATATGATAATTAAATTATTTTTAAAAAGGTTTTGAGCTAAACACGTTTGAGAAAAAAACTACAGTAATTTTAGTTTCAGCTTAACAAATATTTTAAAAGAAGCAACTCATTATATGTTTCTGTATAAATATAAGCAAATAGGTGGAAAAAATATCAATCATTCGATCCTGGAGGTTCTTACTAATTTTTGTTTTGTTTTTACTTTTCTTTTACATGTTTTTCTTTAAAACTTTGTTGGTCTTTGATTATGGTCAGTTTTCTAATCTTTGTAGTTACATCTGAAAAACTAGTTTATATCATTGCATGAAACCGTATCACACAATCATTTTCAGCAAACTTGATGGTCTCATCTCATGCACCAGCACCGGAGCACCCTATCAACAAATACCCGTCTACGGTCTTCATAGCCTGCGTACATTTCACCACTTTCTTATTGCATTTTGACCTATCAAGTAGGTTAGGCGACCTGATTTTCTTTTACATAGCAGAAGCCAAAACCTGATAGCGGAAATTGGTTTGAAGACACTGGCTATTATTTTCCATATGCCAAGAACTACTAAAGCGACTGGAATGTACATAACTAGACACAGATAATATGAAAGTAACACTTTTTAACAGTTGTATTATCCACAATCTCTGATCCAAGGACTACTTCACACTACTAGTACCGGGGATTCTGTAATTTCTGGCTAGTTGTTAACTCCTCAAAATCAGTAATAGCTTGGTGCATAGCATGCAGAATCATCTTCTTTACCTGCACCCAACAAGTACACATTATTGTATTTTTATGACTATATTTACAATATAATGAATTAACACGGACTATGTGAATGATAAGGAATTGGTTACCTCTAATTTGTCTTCTCTTGCTTTGTGATCTACGGGAAGCTTACGGAATTCCTCTGTTAGTCGAATGCATTGTTGTAGATTCTCTGGAGAAACAAAGTCCACAGCAACTTTGGTACATGACTACAATAAGAAGCATAAATTAATTGCTTTGTGAGATATCAATTGTGTGTTTTTAATCATTTAACCTTTCAAGTGCTGAATGGATCCTGGTTAGCAAACACAAATGGTTTGATTATTTTGGAGGACAACTTGGAAAATAATTGGCTATTATTTTCCAAAATCCAGTGAGCCATTTCACAAAATGTAAACTCAGTTATATGGCACATTCTACTCTATATATATATACATTGGGTAAAGTCAACTACGTGCAGTGTTTTAGTGCTTTTCAAAATGTTAGAATTGTTTTTCATAAACGCCTTCTAAAGTTTGTATGTTTGTTTCTGCAATTTTTAGTTTTACCCTTTAGTTATCTACTAATGACAAAAAATAACAAGTATCATCTTAGTTTATCTCATGCATAAACGAAATAAATATTATATTTGTAAAATACTTTACTATTTAAAAGTTAGTTTGGTGTATTTTTATAAAATTTTGTTTTTCACCCTTTGATTATCTATTACTAACACAAATATTGCAAATTTGGATATATGCTAAAGACGTTTTTGAAAAATGATGCCAGCTTAATATATCATTTCTATAGTTTGTGGTTTGTATTTTGTAAAATTTTTAGTTGCCATTTTAAAGAAGAAAAAAAATGTTTGATTCTTTGCTTTGTATACAAGAATCGATGTTACTCTATTAGATTGAAGAAATGATAGCCAACCATTTTGATAGGTTTTGTTTAGTGTGAGATTTTTGTGAGCCATTTTTTTTTTCTCTCTCTGTACATGTGGGATCTCTATAATATTTATCACATTTTTTTGTCTCCAATTATAAGTTCATGTCACAAAATATTTGTTTTCTTATTTCAACTGATCAAAGCACATTTTAGTGGAGAGAGAAAATATTTGATTCATGAATAAATTAGCTAGTGAAAATTTATTAAATTTTGTGCAAATTGCAAATGAATTTATAATTTAGAACGTAGAGAGTAAAATATAATTTTTCTCTCTTAAACCTACTCCAAATCTAAATTCTATACCAAATTCAAATTTTAAGCCACCACATTTATAAACCAAACAGACCCTTAATATTGATGGGTTTCACGATCTTTTAGTATGGGTGTTCATCGGTTCAGTTCTCGGGTTAATCGGTTTATTCGGTTCAGGTTGTTCGGTTAGATTTTTTTTGGGTCATAACCGAAAATTAAACCGAACCAAAAATATCTGTGATCGAACTGAACCAAAAACCAAACCAAAGTTCGGTTCGGTTATGGGTCAAAACCGAATTTTGTACTTGAATTACACCATTTATATTTTTTTTAAATTTAATTATATAGATTTTTGGCAAAAAAAAAACTATTTCAAGTATAAAAAGTGTTTTTTATATTAGGATAAAATTTTAATGGTCTTTATATATATATATTCGGTTTTCGATTCAGATAGCCAAAACCATATCCAAACCGAAAACCGAATTTTTAGTTCGGTTCTGTTCGATTTTGACAAATTCTGTTCGGTTTAAGTTAAATTCTGTTTTCGGTTTATCACCCCTACCTTTTAATGTAATTAATAACCATTTCTTTCCCTCTGAGAATTATTGTTGTGAACTTATGAGGAAACAATGGTTATTTGATACTCCCATCGTTTTCAAAATTTTATTTTATTTATTTATTTATAATATATTTTAACTTTAAACTTATCTATTTTCTTTTGTGATATATTTTTACTATTTATAAAGCAAATTTGCTATCTTTGAAACTTTAGACTCTTAAAAAGTAAACTGATTTGTCTAATCTACCATTGATTAAAAATAATAATAACATCCACCACTAAATTAATATTTTATATATTTTTAATTCTCAAACTTTTATCATTTTTCATTTATAACCAATAAACTATTTTCTCGCAATAACTACAAATTGAACTCGTAAGTGTTGCCTCAAGAGTCACACCGGAACCACAAATTCACAAGTATAATTATTAGCTACCATACACCGTCGCTTCGCAGAGTACAGAAAATAATTAATGCAAAATATATGAATGAATTAAGTTATAATGTATTTTCATTAGTAAAATTTTATTCAAGTATTATATAATACAAACAAAAATACTTAAGCTAAAACACTTCAAAAAGTCAAAATAGGGTTTAATAATAGAATATCACAAATGTTAGTTGTTAAGATCATGATCTTAAAATTTTATGATTTGACGATGTTACAAAGCAAAAATGATTCGTATCTTACGTAAACTTAAGATCTTTTAAGATCTCGATCTTATCAATGGGATCTTAAGATTTAATCCGATCCAATTTTACTTTTGTCGAGTCGTAAATTAAAAAATTACAAAGTTATGGATTGTGCTTTATAGAATTTAAAAAACATGTTAAATCTTTTTAAACATTATATATTTATAATTTAGGACAACATTCCCATGAAACATTCATATAATATTGTGTTTATGATATATAAAAATTTGTAGATTTGAATAATATTACAAAGACTATTAAGAAAATAACATTATAGAAGGATCTTAAAATTCCAATCCGATCTTATGATTTTAATCTTAAGAATAATTTTGCAAAAACGAAAACTATGATCCCGATCTTTTGGCACAAATTAATGAAACATAATTTCATAAAAATTTCAAAATTACTTGAGAACACCATCAATAAATTAATCAAACATGAAACACCCAATTAATAATCCATGGAAAATTATATAACCCATGAAAATCTAGTCCACAGAATAAAGTACTCGAAAATTTTAGTTGTAGAACATGAAACCCATGAACATTAAAAAGTCAAAACCCATAAAAACCTGTAGAAATATGGCACACCGTTAATAACCATCAAAGCTTGGATTTTATTTACAAGACTTTGAAAGAAGCAACAAACTCAACAAACACAAGGAGTTGCGACGAAAAGAAACGTCGACCGGAAATGGCGCCTACCAGAAAATTCGCCGCTGGAAGGGTCACTGGCGGAAAGTGACGACAGCAGAAAGGTGATCTGCCATGTTGGAACGGTGGTGGGTAGGTGTTTTAAATGAGTGATGATGGAGAGATAATAAAGAGGAGGTAGTGAGATGAAGTAGAGTGAAGACAAAGAATGGGGAAAAAAATAAAAATAAAGAGACCTAACTTTTTTTTTTTTTTTTTTCCTTTCCTTTTTAAAAGAGAATTGTTCATCAACAAAATACACTGTTTAATGAAAAGACATAATTATTATAGTTTTTGATTTGTTACTTTTTACACAGTGATAATTTTATCTTTAACTAATTAATTAATACATTATTTAAAATTTGTAATAATAACTTTAAATGATGGTAATATGATCAACTCGATTTTTTTTTCCTAATCCTAATAGTGGACAATTAATTTGAAACAGCTTAGAAAAAAACATGAACAATAAATAAAGGACTATGTGTACATTTTTAAGTTGAAGTTATAGCATTAAATTATTGAACCGTAATATGCTCACAAACTTTATCAAGCTAGAGCTTCAAAACATCTAAACTGAGCTCGACCTTTAACTCGTAAAATTGATTTGAACTCAAATCTTAACATTGTTTTGTCTTTTGATCCACTTTGATCATGCACATATACATTAAACATTTACGAAACATATCTTTAATGACTCCTCTTAGTATTTTTGTTACAATTTAAAATAAATTTAGAAGTTGACTTCTATGTCAAGTTTGTATCGTACTTGAGTCAATGTTGTGTATACTATGTACGCTAGACAAGTATCCGCACATAGCGACGATGTATATTGATGAATAGTTACATCGAATTTGCATTTTTTATGTGAACCTCAATGCAACACTTAATTCAATTGTAGCAATAACGTAAAAAAATCTATGTTGGAACCGAAAAATTAAGAAAAATTGAAGACCCTTTTTTTTAATTATTATTAATTTGATTGCAAGTGTTATTATCAATTTTTAATCAAGAGTATATTTGTAATTCAACATTTCTCGCTTTAAGAGTTTTAAACAAAAATATTTTCTCTAGTATTAGTATAGATTTGAATCGAGTCAAGTGAATCTAGAAAACCATATGATCAATGAGTTCAAGCTTTAATTAACAATTCAGTTGAACTTAAACGCCTTTTACGGTTTTAAGATCAGATTATTATTGAATAATAAGATTGAGCTAGGTTTTTAGAGTCCAACTCTTATTTCATACTAGTAAAATACTCGTGTCGCGGTCATGATTATTCCATATATACCCAATCTAACCATCAAAATATACCAAAATATAAGTTTTGAATGCATGAGTTAGAGCATGTTTTGTAGTAAAAATAAGATTATGGCGTTTGAGTTACGTAGTTATGAAATTGACCCATATACTTAGAGTGAACCTCCCGTGGAGTGAACCAATAAGTGAATTTTGTACAATGAAATACATAGATCTTTGGTCAAAAAGTGTATTAAAATTTAAGTGTTAGCTAAATAGAACTTGAGTTCAAAACCAAGTGTCTAATGCCATACGATTTTTCGTTGTGTGTAATGAACGTTACATGAAACGTTGAACTGTAAGTACGCAATTATATAACTATTTCCCGCTGCTCCCCGCTGCTATTTGCGAGTATTCGGCTATTATAGAGAATGCTAGACCGTTAAACGTAATAACCTACACCATCAAGGCGAATAATCCTTTCACGTCCAAATATTGAAGATCTCGACGAACGTTAGTTTTCAAAGAAAGCGAAAACATAAGAAGACGCTACACATGAGTATACACACACACGAAATGCAAATTTATTTGATTTATGATATTTAGGCTTGTTTCAAGCACGCTTTTAACAATTCTTATATCTTTGCTTTAGTTACGCTACACTCGAAGAAGTCCTCACACATATCTTTTTAGGATATATGGGAGAACACATTTATACGAGTTTTGGAAATAAGATATCTTATAAAATAAGTTTTGTTTGTCACACAATCTCATGAAAGCTTTTACAAGCTATAAGCTTTTATAAACTCAAGCTAATGGAAACGAGCTTTTAGAAATTAATAGAGCTTGTAATTAGTTGAATTAGCTAAATACCCTTTAAAGTATTGTAGATGCAATGCAAAAAGCTTGGATTATATGTGAATGTAGTTTGCTCACTTTTTATGCCATTTTACAATAATAAGCTCGAGCTTCAATTAATTCGTTAATACATCTACGAAAATAAACACTTCACCTTCGAGCGCTCCACCCCATTAATCTTTGGTAAGTTTGATGCATGTATTGTTGCTTGTGGTAAGAGCTTAGGATTTTCCATATGAGGTCTCGGTTTCAAATACTATAAGCTACACCTCCTTGGCGCCACCGGCTAATGATTCAACACGTTCCATGGGTATTGTGTGGTAGTTAGTGAAGTCCGAGATTTACGTGTCACGTCACCAAAGTGGTTCGAGCAAGGTTTACCTCGTATCCACATACAATAGATTGGGTAGGAGGACTAGGTTCATCCATTATGTATCACTTATGTTTTCCATAGACTTGCTAACCAACCAAACCTTGATGTATTCATTCTCATATTTCACTTCAAAGTTACATTTGAAGTCTCATGCATGTTGCGTCATTCCAAAATCACCATATACTAATATTTTAGTGGTCTTCAATTTCAACTTGATCAATTCCTCGTTATTCATCAAAAGTACAATATTATCACTGCTTTGTCACAGCCTTTGCCATATAACCTTCGTTGACTATTTGAGTATGAGATTCTAGGAAGCTTTATTTGGAATAAATTGCATAAACGACCTTTTACTTTAGTCAAATTGCAGGCATAGTCCCTACAACTTTAGAAGTGAAGATGCGGACTTGTTAGGAACTTTGGTGTGCAATTATCATCCCTACATGAGATAAATGAAGCTTCAAAAGTTCTGTCCCCGTCAACAACGATAAATGCACACCAAAGTTCTTGCAATTTGACCAAACCACAAGGACGATTTTTTCCAATTTGATCCTTTGTTTATCTCTTCATACATGATGATTTGTTGAAGCCACTTGTAATGAAAACAATGTCCTCTCTTTAGCTATTATGCTTTACTTGCTTGTAAAGATTCACCAAATGATGTCATCAATGTGATACGCTTGTAACCACCGGGGTAGCCGAGTTGGTGAGAGCTTGTGATTATAATCATTAAAAAAATGTGAGATCTCAAGTTTAAACCGTGCAAACGAAGAAGTGGTTACGCCAACCTCCGCAAAGGGCGTTGGGCTGGGGGGGGGGGAGATGTTCTACAACAACAACAATAAACCAATTCCGCCGGAGCAAGGTACGGGAGAGGTGAAATGTAGACAGATCCTACCCGTACCACCAGGATAAACCCGTCAGTAGAGAGACTAGAGAGACTGCTTCAAGGAAGACCTCCGGGCTCCGGCCATTGTAATTGTGAGGGGAATGTTCTAAAAAAAAAAAAAAGACCCACCAACAAAAATAGAGAGGATGGATTATTTGGAATAACTCTCAACATTTTCCTCCTACCCTTTCAACCAAGATTTACAATCTATAAATCATGTAAGTGAGATTAATTATCTTAATCATACACGCAAGTCTTAATCTATCCAGGGGAAAAAGAGGCTTGCTACTTAAGAAGACTCGTGAGTGGTAGCATCATGATTAAGAATTGTGTCAGCTTGTCAATCACTTATAACATATAGAGTAACTTACTACCATCTTTCAGTCCAAACCCGCGTTTGTCTTGGTTTCTGCTCTATACAAACTTGTTGATGGAATGATTTACGGAAAAAATTGAATTACTGAAGAAGCAGCCTAACGGACTTAGAAACTAAGGGAAACAATATACAAAGTGAAGGGGATTGCCGAAACCAAGTGGTAGCTTAATTATGCATGACTTCTGAATTAGAACCCGTGATAACCAATCAAAGAATAAACACATATGATACACCAATGACAAAAGATGTTAAGACGATATGGAATTTCAAACAAGGGAAGCACAGATACACATGTTATGACCATGTGGACTGCAGAAACCAAGTGGGTAGCTAAATTATTCATTTTGAAGAATCAAAATTTGCTATACGAGATATGGCCAATAAATCAAGATCCTAACCTAATACACTAGACATGGTTTCCCAAAATTAATATTTCATTGTTCAGGCTATTTCAGGAATGAGTTAGAGATTCACAAACTCAAATTTTGGGCAGAGACCAGTGATAAATTTGCTGAACCAATCGCCCGATAGAGCAGATGTTGCCGTTCAAAGTTGAGACCAGGAGAGAAGCTTTAGATAAGGTGAATGGCAATGAAGTGAATAGCAAAGAACTAACTAAAACATCCAACTCTAACAAAGAGAGATGAATATCAGCCAGAGAGGAAGTGCTGAAAAAGAATTTGATTTATTACTTGCATGTTTCCATTTTTAATAGTGTAGGAGCCTATGAACCTACATGCAGGTAGGATCATATGTCTCGTTTCTACACATCCATATCTCTCGTAGCATGATATGTTCACGGTTCAGCCCATATGACTTTTCATGATTGCGCTGTCCTTATGCTAGAAAGTGTTTGCTTTCAGCATGAACAATTTGGCAAATAACCATGTAAATAATGTTTATGCGTGTGGGACTGAAAGAGATGAGACATGCGGAATGAAGGAAACATATTCGAGTATAAAAGATGAAAGGAAAGAGGAACTTTACCTTGAGATTTCGCACTTGGTGTGGACATCCAGCAGGAATAAAAACTGCTTCTCCAAGTCTTTGTTCAAATGTCCAGGGTTCTATGCCTTCAAGATTCACAATTATCTAATTAGTTAGAATCATAGATATATGACAGAAGCAAAAGTGGGAAATACCTACCATATTCCTCTTTTAGCTTCTTTTTATGTTCCATTGTCAAGTAAAATGTTTGATCATGAATTGAGTGATAAACCTACAAATACAACCCAAGCATTAATAACTATGCCAAAAAAATTAAAATCTAGCATATATTAGCTTCTGACCATATGCAAACGTTAGTTTCAAAGAGTTCCAGATATAAACAAATACGGATAGAAATAGTTAAGGGAACATACCTGATCAACAGGACAACAATATGTATGCCGAAATTCCTTAGAGTGCTTTAATAAATATTCCTGTAATTTTGTTACGTCTTCTCTTCGGAAGATGTCCCAAAGAGCACTACCTGTTTCCTCATTATCTTCTTGAGGAGCAACATCAGGAAAATTACATAAATTATGCATCTCCTGTGAAACTCCACTTGGGTCATTCCCATTAACGACCTCTTTGTTTGTACTCACAACGTGATCAGACTCTTCTTCGTCATTTGATGTGCATTCATCTTTCTTTTTCCAAGATCCATCAAGACATCCATAAAGTGTTCCATTCTTTTCTCTTTTATCCTGAGCCTTGTGTCTTCTCTTTAACTCTCTAATAGCCGACTTCTGATCATCACCTACGAATGCTTCAGCTGTGTGTGTCAATATATTCACCTGTACCAATAGATACATCAGAAATTATGCAGAATATTGGGACTTTCACAATGTGTATACAAAAATGAGAAGAGAACATAAAATCATACAGCATCTGACAAATCACAATGAAGCTTAGTCACAGAATCCCCTCTCCCAAGTTCTTCAGCCATTCCGTATGCAATATATGTCTTTGGACCCAAATCAGGTTTTATGACACCTGGCGGTAACTTGGCCGCAAGATTGAGAAAACCTGCCCTCGGATCAGTATACACTTGGAATGGCAATGCATTGATAAACTCATCACAATGGCGTGGTAAAAGGTCCTCAAACTTATCAGATGGAGGCCAGTCCTTCAGCTTGAGCATTTCTGGCCAGGAATTTACATACTGCCTTCCTTCTGTATAACCTTTAAAGAATTTGCGAGTACTGATTTCAACCTGCAAATCACAATTTAAAATGATTCAGTAGAGTATAAAAATGACAAATGTTTCGTGGCACTAAAATCCCAAGTAGATGCCACTTAAAATATGTGGCATAATAGATTGGTCAGGCGGGTTTGGGTTGAGACATCAAATTTAATACGGGGTAGAAATAGGTCAATCGGGTTGGGTTGCCCCACAAACACCTTTTAGTGCATCTTCATCTTCATAATTAATCAACGTGTTAATTACAAAACAGCATTATTACAATATGGCTCTAGATATTTAATTAGAACAGTTTACGAGGCTCTATAGCATAGAATCAGAATTTGGGCAACAAGTAATCTGTTTCAGTTTGACCAATTCCCCTTTTGGCCAATTTTTCGGATTCAAATCGTTTAGACTATTTGAGTTACAACTCAACCTAAATGGACTCATTTATAAGTTAATTGGTCAAAATAGCAACTCTAATGGATACTAGCATAGGTGGTAACTTTCCAAGTAACAATTTGAGTTGAAGTCAGAATTACCTCACAACCAGCCAAGCAATCTATAGCCTTCACTTGTGACATCTTTGAACTAACATTTGGGTCTACATGTTCACATAATGCACGCCACATTACCATGGGCTCCCAGCTCAAACCGGGTGTCTGGTCTAGAACCTTCTTAACTATTACTGGTTCACCTTTAGACCAATGGTGTCGGAAACGAATGAGCTCCTCACTTGTAAGGGCATCTTTGGCAGCAGGATAGTATAGGTAGTTATCATTCGACTTCTCTCTGGTGGCTGCTTTAAGATACATCTTGCCAACAGCCGTGAAAGAATTTGTCACAATGTTTGGTTGATCAATTTTGAATTTACTCAATATATGCTCGGCTTTTGCTTCCAAATTTGAAATCCAGTCCTCTTGTAATATCCGCTTGAGTTCCAACAAACCATCACCACACCCACCCACTTCTTTTGGAGCACAGAACAATTTCTTTTCATCTTTAACTACCCATTTGATTACAGAGCTACAAGGGCCATTTATACTACTTTCATGAAAAGAATCTTGCAGCGGGTCTCCCCCCTGCATATAATCAAAACCTCTATCGAGGTACCCATAGTCAACTTTTCTTAGACCAAGAAGCTCATTCTTCCTTATCTCACGACAGCAACTAAGACATAGCTCGTATGAGCATTTTGGACAACTTCGATGAAGATCAATTATAGATGTTGAACAGTGATCGCTGCTCCATGGAAACAATGTTCACAGAATTAAAGTAGTTGAAGAGGATTTAGTCATTCCTATATAGATAAATCTACAGAAAATTACCAATAAACACGTTCTTCATTAAGAAAACCAGTCTGCCCTATTATAATTGAGGACTCTGACACTTCTGCACACAAATGAACATCTTCACTTGGCTAAAAAAATTAGATCATAATAGAAAAGAGAAGCTTATTAAGGTTTTCTTTCAAATGATTACCTAGTACACGTGCTTCCGCCGCTATCTCCTCATATTGTTCGTTACGAATTTGCGCCAGAAATGGGAGAAGTGAGTTAATAAGATAGTGAAGATGCTGCAACTTCTCAGCATCAGTGAAATCTATGCTTGGAAACTGTTGTTTGAAAAATGCCAATATAGATTGGTTAAAACATGAACTTCTATGAAATGTTCCTGTTTACAGAAGATGGAGCAAACCTTAAAAGTTGAGTGTAAGCACAAATTGCAATTGCAGTTTCTACGGCAATAGGGGCATAGATCCGCAATTTCTTCTTCCGAGAATTGAGGGTACCTGTCATAGAACCCATTGATCAGAAATTTAGCATCACATCATATTAGGACCATGAAATTGAGAATAGCAGTGTTAAAACTTTTATGAGAGGGATGCAAGTAGAGGAGTTACCATTGTTTGATGCAGTGGAGACAGTACAAGGTTTCTTTACATTTGGTGCAGGGAACAACGGTCTTTCTGTCACTTCTCTTACACTGATGACAACACTCCTTTTCATATTTCTTCTCCTGATAAATTATAGTGATGGCTATAAGCAGAGAAGTACGATATCTATACATTTAAGAGGAGCAAAGAGAGAATCTATACCTTCACGATGTTAATAGTAGTAGTGCCACCTGATGAAGCAGAACTACAATATCCTGTGTATTCTTTTATTCTCTTCATTTTCGTATCAGTTGAGCTATTATTACTAGGATTAGAATTCACGAAAGACGTTTCTTCTTCTTCTTCTTTCTCTTCTATGATGCCAACACCATTTTCCGCTCTGCGGCCTTTCGAGCTTCCTTTTATTGATTTTAGAAATACGTTCCCATCTTCACTGCCATAATCATCATCACCTTCTTCATTAGCACACTTTTTTTCTTCATCTTCAAAATCCGACCAATTGTAAAAACCATCCTCAACAAGTTTATTTCTTTTACAAACAGAACGACGCCTTCTCAAAATTCGTCCAACACGTGGGCTACTGACAACATTATTTTCTTTCTCCTGCTTGCTCTCTGTGACTTCCTCTTCTTCCCGATCTTCTTCCCATTTGTTAGTTGCACATTGATTTTTGCCTGACCCTTCTTCCTTGTCAGACATTATTTTCTTTCTACAATCTTTAGCAGGGCTCCCCTTATATTGTGATTGTTTTGATCTACTACGCGAAGAATTTGGAGTGAAATCATCATCATCATCATCATCATCATCATCATCACACTCCTCATCAGAGTCGCTAGCATCAATTTTAACATCGACACATATTTTTTTGGGTACAGACCCATGTAAGCCTTTAGTTCTGCGAGTTCTCGCCGTCTTTCTTGAATTTTTTGTTTTTGGTGTTGACCAGCCCTTCAACATTTGCGTGATTGTTTTATTGTCGTCAGAATCATCAGAAAAGTATCTTTTGATGGGACTACCGGGCATCTCTTTCTCTATTGAAGTTCTCTTCCTTTTCATTGATAACCCTTTATCATCCCTTTCTTGTGAATTCATGAGCTCTTTAATCTTTCTCTTTCTTCTAAGACCACGGAAACTGGTTGATACTTCTTCCATCTCTTTCTTTTCTTTAGTACCATTTCTACTCACTATATATTCCTTTTGAGTTAGCACCTCCATCTTTCCTGCCAACACATAAAATTAAGGGATAAATATAGAAAACAGGAACAAAATATAGCACTGGCTCATCTAATATTTAATATTTAAAAGATTCACAGAGCTCCGCAGGTTCAAAGTGCAAAGTCAATTAACAAGCACTGTATTACTTAATTTTAAAGTAAATTTCTAAATCATGAAAACTGGAACTGTCAATAATTCATTATGCAGTCTGATACAATGAATCAAACACTGTTATACAACTTTATACGTAATTGCATCAGTGTTAAACAAGCATCTGGATATACAGGCATCACTAGGAAAATTGAATCTACGAAAAGAAAAAAATAAATAAGTCAGAGATATTTTTGGGCCTAAAAATCTTATAAATGGCCTGTCACAATCAGCCAGATAAAGGCAGACACATTGCGGTTTTGAGCTCATAAATTTCAAAAAGAGCTTATGGAGAGTATGTTTTCATCACAAGTACATTTCTAGCAGATAAGAGCGATGAGTGGTGATCTCGTTGATATGTTCATTAAAAGCTCAGTATGTATAGGTGCTTATAAATGAACAATAACTCTATGCAAGATATTGAACCATACTAAGGTAAAATTCTGTTCATATTAGTTTTAGATACACATCATCGGGTCATACATTTCCTATAACCCAGATCGTCTTATCTATAAACGACAACCACCAACTAATCTCAACCCTAAGCGTGGCTTCTCAACTCTTATAAATGAACAATGTAGAACAATTACTCCCTCTGTCCCAAATTAATTGTCTAGTGCCAAAAATGGATCGGCAGCATAGATCAAGTTTACCAAAATACCCTTGTATAAAAGTAAAACTACAAAACTCAAACAAAACATTGAATAATTGGTTAAGAGTAAACTATCATTTTGCAAAACGTAAGTTTCTTAAACTATGTATTATGTATTTTTTTTTTTGTACGGGGATGCTTATTGTGGGAGGATACCCTACCAAACTATTTAAGTTTGTCTCAAAACACTTGTCCACTTCAATTTCTAAACGAGCGAAAAAAATATATTTATTTGTAATAAGTGTAATAATTGCAATTTTTATTTAGGGAATATGATATTTGTTCCTAGAAATCCTTTTACATTTGGAGAAATGGATGGAAGAGATGATGAGTAGTAAAAAATTTAGATCAAGTTTACTATATTACCCTCGCATTTGAGGTTATTACGCTTTGATAGAAATGCATGTATTAAAAAAAGTGTTTGGCAAATTATCTAACAAAAATTGTTACTCCGTATGTTTTACAAAAATTTGTCCCCACAATCACATGTCAAATAAGTTGGACCAATCATCTTTCATCTTTATCACCCACTATTCACTTGACATGTGAGACAAATTTTTGTTAATCTTTTAATGGATATAGTATTTCTTAAAAAAAAATGCAAAAATAGTCTTTGTGGTTTGGCTAAATTGCAAATTTCATCCTTATAGTTTTGAAATTGCAGGCGCCCTCCTTGCAAGAAAAAGTGTTTGTGTTCATTTTTCGTTCTTTGTGGAAAATGAAATGACTAAAATGCCCCTTCTCAAAGTGAAATAAAGTAAAAAAAAATGAGAGCATTTTAGTCATTTCACTTTGACAAGGACAAAAATGAACTCAAACTTTTCCTATAAAGAGGCCGTCTACAATTTCAAAACTATAAATACTAAAGAGTTAATTGCATTTTTTGTTCCTGTGGTATGGCCAAATTGCAGGTTTGGTCCTTAAAACTTTAAAAGTGCAGTGATAGTCTCTATTTTGAAGTTTGGATTGCATTTTTGATCCCTAATTGATGTGAAATGACCAAATTACCCTTGTCTTCTCTGTATATAAAAAAAAGGTACTTTAGTCATTTCATTTTATCTAGGACCAAAAATGCAATCTAAACTTCAAAATAGGGACTATCATTGCACTTTTAAAATTTTAGAGACCAAACTTGCAATTTAGCCATACCACAAGACCAAAAATGCAATTAACTCAATACTAAATCTATAATTTGGCCAAACCACAAGAACTTCTTTTGCAATTTAGTAAAAAAATAATGATAAGCCAAGCACCTCTTAACTGGATAGTTGACTCAGGTCAACAAGTTCCAATCTCAGCAAATTTATACATCCAATTATCTAAAGAGGTAATTACGGTAATCAATGATGTGTTTGATCGAGAAAATAACAAATAATTACGGTAATCACTCACCAGATTTAAGCGGAACCGATGATCGTGATTCGAAGAAGAATAAATGATCAGAGAGAGGATGAATTATTAGGTGGGGTGAAACTTGAAAGAGGAATTGACGTATATATATAGATTAGAAAGAAAGAGAGAGAGAGAGAACACATTCTCTTGTATTTTTGTTGAGATTCAGATATATGTCAAAAACATTCACGTTGAGTTAATCGTGTAAAAATGCTGAGAAAGTGTTGAGGGTAAGTTGACGTGGCGTTTAAATGATTATTTTGTGCGAATTCACGTATCGTGAAATAAAAACAACTTGTATCTTAGCGTCAATGGGTGATAAAGTGGTAAGAGTATAAGTCTGAGTCAACTTTGAAATGACGATGGTGAGTCTTAGGGTGTGCTTGTTATTCTAAAAAAAAGTTTGGGGTAATTCCATATATACCTAATTTAAAGTCTAAATTGTCATATTTGTCCAACAAAACATCATAATACCATATATACCCAATTTAAACACTAAAATTGTCATATTTATCCATTTTATTATTAAAGCAATCAAAAATCATTTTAAATTATTAGATACCCATTATACCCTTAATACAAAATTAATCACTCATATACATTATCAACAGAACACGGTTTAATCATCCATATACAAAACAACAACAAACTCACAAAAGTAAAAAACCATAGCAGTACTCTTGTAAAATCATTTAACGATAGACACATGTTGGCATGAGAACCCATAATGTTATACATAACAAACTATTTAATGATGGTGGGAATAATTTTGAAAAGCTAAAGCAAAACACCTATAGAAGACCGAAGAGAAAATGTTTTGAGTGAAGATCATATAGTCATATGATTAAATCTTTTGCCAAACAACAACAAAGTGACATAACTTAATCTTAACGTAGACTACAAAAGTGTTTAATATCTTCTCAGACCTAAATAACATTTCAACCATGATGACGACCAATATATAAATAATCCAAATACATTCATGATGGCATCACACAAAACATAAGGCCAATTAAAAAGGATATAATGGGTATTTAATGATGTAAATTGAGTTTTTAATTAGTTTAATTATAAATTGGGTAAATGTGACAAATTTGATGTTTAAATAGGGTTTATATGACATTATGATTTTTAGTTGGGTAAATATGACATTTTATTGTTTAGATTGGGTATATGTGGAATTAACCCAAAAAGTTTTACCAAGCTCTAACTTTTACTAGTAAGAGGCGGTCAGACATAAAACTTGTTTTCATTTATAGTAGACGCGGTAAGATCTATCTTGTCTAACCGAGTAAGATTTGATGAGTATGACCGCCTCTTAATCCTACTCTTTCGTACATTCAAAACCTGTCAACCTTTTCACACTTTCAAAACCTTCACCCTTTCACAGTTACCGCCGGCCATCTCCGTCCTCGGTCGGCCACCTCTCGCTGTTACTATCGTCTCCACCTACAATCGCCATCGTCTCCACCTGATTTACTTGTTATTTTTTGTTTGTTTAAGTAATTTTATTGTGAAGTTGGTTACAAACTCATATGGGTTTTGTTTTGGTCAACTATATGGTTAATGATATGGACTCGTTTTAAGTGATTTTATTGACTTTTTTCTTGTTATTTAAGTGAGTTTGTGAGGTTGGGTTTTGATAATCTGATATGGGTTGCTTTGTTTTGGTCAACTATAAGGTTTATGATTTGTGATTGTGTTTTGTTCACATTTATGTATGGATCATATATGAGTAGATTTGTGGTTGAAAAGAATAGTTCGAGAGTAACAATGTTTTGTGGTTTGTGTTTTGCCACAATGCTTAGAAATGCTTTAGGAGTTTTCATTATTGTCCAACTTACGTATTACAGACTATTTCATAGCGGCAAGCCTAGTCTTGTTTTATGATATTATTTGATTGTTTTAGGGGCTAAAATATGCAAGTTTAACTAATGAGGCTATGCATTGATGCTTCCGTATTTTGTGTATCATTAGTATCAATTTGATGTGTTCATGGGCCGCATATAGAGTTTTTTGTTTGATGAATTAGAAATGCAAAAACAATATGCAACTATTCTACAAGAATTCCAATGAAAAGACATCATAGCTGCCTGGTAAAAATTAGTGTAGAAAAGAAATGATCGTGATTCGTGAATGATGAAATGGTTACGTTCTTGTATTAACATAAGTTGATACTTGGTATATGATTGTTATGTGTCACACGTGTTAGTTCTTTTATTTGAGTCTTTACTAAAGAAGATGTTATAAGGTGCACAAAACGACACTCCAAAACTTACCACTTTAGAGGATGTCGTAAGAAAAATAAAATCATTCGGACAATTATATTATCAAAAACAACACTATTTCATTCAGATTTAGACTTTATAACCACCTTTTACTAGTAAGATGTGGTAGTTAGATTCAAATCCAAAACATCTTAATGAAACAAACACACTTTTTATTGGTTAGACTGACGGTGATTGTTACATCTGAATGCTCTTATGGTACCATATTTGTATCTTAGCATAAATGGTAGTGACGAACCATTTTTGTTTTCTTTAATATAATGTCGTTATTGGCGGTGACTTGTGGTTTTGACCGTGGTGGTTTAAGAGATGGGAAATATTGAAATGGTTATCCGTTGTAATCGATGGTTTTGGGTTATTTTAGCCACAATGGCTTAAGAGATGGGAGAGATTGAAAGTGATCATCGACGATAAATGACGGTTTTAAAATTATCGTTGAAAATTCACTTTGGTTAGGCATAATGCTTGTATCAAAATATGTAAAAAAAAATAGTAATAATAATAGTAAATAAATAAATAAATAAAAACTATACAAATAAAATTACTATTTGTTTCAATAAAAAGTTAAAAATTGATATATTGAGAGATAAAGGGTAAATCGCTAAATTGCAAAAATTGTTCATGCGGTAAGTTATTTTTGCACCAAATGCACCTTCCAAACTTAAATAGCAAATAATATCCATGTGGTTTTATTTGTTGTAATTTATGTCATTTTCACTTACGACCGTAAATCTCATTAGTAAGCCCTCATGTGCGTTCTACGTGAGGTTATTTTCGTCATTTCAATTTTCATGCTTTTTTTACACATGTTCTCTGCCACTCCACTTGGATTTTGTTTCCCAACAAAGCCTTCTTATATTCAGGGACATAATTTGCAACACAACATTTGCCTTTAACTTCCCTAAACTTTGCAAATCACCTAATTAACACACTAGATCTAGCATGGTTAGATCTACTGGCTGGTAAATTAGAGCTCATAATTCACTTATTCGTGATATTGGGTACCATACGGTAAGATTTTCATTTTTTATTATAATTTTTTTTAATGAAAATTTATGAACATGCAGTGTATTTGTGGAAATTAAAGCAAGTTATGTTGATTCATGAAAATGTTATGGTCATTTTTTGATCTTGGGTTTTCTGATTCTTTGTTTTATCTTCCTATATTCGTATGAAAACCTCTTCACTCTTTAATTCCACCACACTGGTGAGTTTTCTAATCCACTTGATAGAATATACAAGTTTGTTATGGTTGATCATGTAGACCTAGTTGATTATGAGTTGTTCTCCATTCACGAGTTGGCCTAAATGTTAGGTGAACTAGGTTTGGGTGATGATAAGATCTTGTTTACCCTTTTTACGGTCCTAGGGAAGTCTTTAGATGATGGTTTAGTTCCCTTAATATCGGATGAGGATGCTTTGACACTTAACATATGTGTCAAAGTTTAAGGAAATAGATGTTTATGTAGAAGCTGATGTATCTTTGGTAGAAAAACATATAATGGAGGTTATGGGTAGTCAGTCAAAGGGTGTAGTGTTGGGCTAATTCAATGCCCAATGGTCTCTGACAAGGATTTGAACATAAATTAGTCTAAGTAAATAAGACTCTTTGATAATGAAATCAGAGAACATCTTAAGAAGACTCGCTGATATTGAAATCAGCGAGCAACCTTAGCAGAGTTCAAGTCATAAACTGTAACACCCCCAAATCTCGGTACAGCGGAAGACTTAATCAAGTTTTCGGGGCCTTACTATTGGATTGGTATCGCACACAAGTATAGTACAAAGATAGTCATTTAACATTCAAAACCAATCCCAAATTTACTTATTCAAAACATTTAATCCAAAGTGTAAATATTAGGCCCCAAAATAGGATTTAATAAAATAGGTCCCCAAAGTTTATCAGAGTCAGAAATGATCCTTGAACCAAGCCTTCTTGCCAAGCTTCCACCGATCACGTATTCCAAACATCTCTCAAATACCTGAGAAATCATGCTAAAAGGTCGAACTTACGGTGAGTTCATAGGTTTAAGCTCAACAAAATCATAGTGGACCTGTAGGAGTTGATTTGCTATGCAAGACCTAAGATAGATATATACCGTTTGCACACACCGATCCTACCCGGATCACCAACCATATAATCATATCCCACATCCGTGGATTACTCGCCCCGCTGACTCTAGTCCCAGATCGTGGTAACCTCTAGAACGATTGCCAACCCCGACTAGGTCGATGTAGAAGTCTATTCTTAGCTAGGCATGATTAAACCTAGGCTAAGGCAACAACTACCGCACATCTATCTAAACAGTCAAGCATATAAGCAAATCCAAATATTTTTCACGGTCCAAAACAAGAGCATGATTCTCACCCCAATTTAGTTAAAAACGTAGATAAAAGTGGGGCTATGAAACTCACCTTAGCCACAAAGAATGCACTATTCACTATTGGCACGACTGGCATCTAAAGCTAATCTCCAAGGCATCCAGATGAATGTACGACAAGTACGATAGAATAGAAGCGACGCAACCTAATGCGTATACGATAATCTTAAAATACAGCTCATATGATAAACAAGTTGATAAAAGTATTGTGTTGTAGTGTTGGGTTCAATAAATACCCAAACCCCTTAATCTAGGATTTGAATAGAAAATAGCCCAAGTGTTTAGTCCGTTAAACACTAATCAGGTCACTGAGTGCATAGCCTCTCAATGAGTCATCTTCGGGCACTCAGCACGAGGGTAGAAGAAGTCTCTCCACTCGAAGGCGAAACTTAAAGGGTGAAGACAGAGTCAAGAAGAAGATGGTGGATTCAGTGAGTGATGACAATAACTCACTCAATCCCTAAGACTCCTCTCCAACTACTTACTTGAAGACAAACTGAAGAAAAGATCAAGGACAAATAGACAAGAAGAAAAAGCGGGACAAGGCGGAGAAGTTTGAATCAGATAAAGAAGTCCTTATCAACATAAGTCAACTTTCCCTGAATGTCTAACTTACAAGCTCGTTGTCATCACAAATATGGAAAGCGCCTTGTCCTTACTTAGAATAGTCTTTAGAATGAGACAAAATACATCGATATTTTGTCTTCGTATGATGTCGATTTGTCACTTAGGAAAGAGTTAAATCTCATACATTTATAAATAGCATAAGAGATGGAGTGAAAAGATTAAGCTTGTGAATTGTAAAAAAAAAAACACACACACGCAGACCATCTTTTCACTCCTCCAAATAACTTAGTTCCCGAGATAGCTTCAGTGAGCTCTAAGAGTTGTGCTCGGACTTAGCTGAGCTTAGAGAGGAGTCACCCAACTTTGTCATTTCAATCCCAAGTACTATTCCGCAAGTACTTGGGTAACGTATTCTTTGTTGATTTATTTCTAATAAGAATATTATGTTGAAAATTACTTAGTGTGTTTTCTTATGTTAATTTCAGTCATAGTTCACTATTAACTTGTTTTATGCATTTAAACTATTTTTAAACGATAGTGGCGAGGGAACAACAAGTGGTATCAGAGCAAGGCTAATTATAAAACACGTTTTTAGGCCGCTCTAAAAGTTTTTAAATTAGGATCCTAAATGGCTCAAATTGATGTACCCCAACTAGTCGATAAAAAGGGTGGAGCTTATTCAGTTGTTGCCCCTAGACTTGAAGTTGGTAAATTCAACAAATGGAAAAAGCGAATGCTTTGCTATTTGATTGGGATGGAACCTTATTATATCAAGTGTATAAATGAAGGTCCATTTATCCCAAAGATTGCTGAAGGGTTGCCCAAACCACGAAGCTCAATGGACCCAGATGAAAGAAGAGTGGTCAACCAGACCAAAGACTCAAAAGTATCATAATATCTTGTCTTCCGACGATATTATGGAGTGCAATTATAAGGCGTGAAGTACGACTAAGCAAACCTGGGATGACCTAGTTCATAGTCATGAAGGACCATCCGACACCAAGGAAAACAGGATAATGGACCTGAAACTTGAGTATAACACCTTCGTGGCTAAGGACTCGTAAACTCTCTCTCAAACTTACACCCGATACAAAACTCTTTTAAATGAACTTTCAAATGATGGTGTTAAGTTGTCCAAACATGAAATCACTGTTGGTTTTGTCAATCAGCCTCGAGAAGTGGTTGAATTTCTCTCGGGACTTAGGAATGCTAATCATATCCAAAATCTTGAAGCTTCGAAATTTATGGGAAATTTGTCTATGAGGAAAACCTCATCAACAGACGATACCTTGACTTAAAGAAGTCTCAGGAAGTCAAGAAGTCCTTGACCACCACCTCATCACCAATTTCAACTGCTTTCTTTTCTAACAATGTGGTTCAAGATTTCCAAGAAAACTCAGATGATGAGCCCGATGAGAGATCAAGTGAGGAGTACCTAAATGACTGAATGTCTGAATTTCAGAAAGGGCACTCCTTGCTAACTCTCAAGGTTTATAAAAGAAACAAAGGTTTTTCAACCGCTAAAGCAATCAAGACACCGAATGCTATAAGTGTCATAAAAGAGGCCATTTTGCAAAAGACGTTTTTCAAAACAACTTCAACCCTCTACAAACCATCATGATCTAATCAGTCTTCAGGCTTTAGCAAATTTCAACCAAAAATCTATCAGTCTCATCAAAATGTTCAAAACAAATCCGATCTTAACAAAACCATTGATTATGAAGCTAAGTATAAGAAAGCAAAAGATAAGCTTGCATTGCTGAGGCCGTCCTCGAAACAACAAAAATGTTCAATCTATGCAGGGTAAAACAAGGGTCTTTCTTTGAAACCTTCGATTGGGATGAAGAGCCAGCCCTCATCGATGATGAATTGGTGCATGTCAGGCAGCGATGGCCCTCTCGAAGAGGACAAGCTTCTGTTGGAAAGAATCATGCCAGAAATGGAGAATGGGTCAACATCACAATGAAGAAGGTAAATATTTTACTTTCTATGGATGATGACTCCGATTGGTCGTCTTACATGAATTATCTAAATGTAGACCTTAAGTTCAGTAGAAGAGCAAAGACTGAATCTTTTTCTAAGTACAACAAGTTAAGTTTTGAATTGAATAAGTGTAGGGATGAATTGCTTATTTTAAAACAAGCAAAGCTTGAGGTTGTCACTTTGCAAATTCAAAACACTGAACTAGTTAAAAGAAATCATAATCTTCAAGATGAACTTAAAAAGGCAAATCATATTCTTAATAGTTGGACGCTAAGAATCCTGTCTTTGATGCTGTGGGTGCCCCTACCAAGAAGAGAGTCATAGGTGAAGATAATCTCCCGACCCTCTCAACAAAGACCAGTCTCTAAGCCATTTGTGTCCGGTGGCATGATTACAAATATGTTGGTCGATCCCAATTCCAGAATTGGATTTAACGGGTGAATCCTCGAGAGTAAGCTTCCAAATGTCGATTACGGAAGGATTCTTGAGCGAGAGCCAAGCTCTTAAGAGCATGCTAGGACTTCCCGAGATGACCGGTGGTACTGAACACATCTCGAAGCGAGCAGGGAATCCGAACACCGCTTCCACCCCGAAATCTCTTCGGGTGCCGATCCAAGCTCTGAGCTTACTCCACTACAATTCAATCCTCATTCACCAAAAGAAAGGTCCGGACTTGGTAGAACCATCCTACAAAGACAAGCAAAACTAATCCAACAAGAGTCAACTCCCTACCGAGACTTCAACATCCTCTGTCCCCACCGGGTGACCAAATTCAAGAATCGACCGAACTTGTGAGAAAGCTTACTGAAAAATGGAATCCATTGAAAAGGTCCCTGAACCAATCAAGGAGACAAAGTCAGCTTCCTCCAGTTCCTCAAAGTCTAAGTCAACCTCCAAAATCAAACAAAAGTGTGAAGCGTGTCATTACACCCCATACCATCGACAATTGTTATAGAATCCTTTTCTCAGCATGATGCGCAAAAGGATGATCACAGATCTATGCAGATCATCTACAAGATGTCGGTCAAGCAAACTATACCAAAGTTGGTCATCAATATGCTTCATCCTCCAAAGCTGCTCCAAAGAATAGAGCAAAACCTTTTCCTCTGTCTCACTGCTGGTTTAATGATCATCATCGATGATTGTCTCATGAATACATCGTGATATATGCAATCCAACTCATGAGACATCCCAACATGACGGTGTCATTCATGCAAGGAGAAATTCCAAACAACCTAGAGTCACCGAGTCATCCTCAGCCTCTAAATGCAAAACTCGTGGTAGCACTGCACACAACCACCGACCATGAGTCGATTGCAAATTTCAGAGAGACCTTGAGACCCAAGCCTACTAGTAAGTGGGTCACTAATAGAAACTAATTCAGTTACTAGTTGTGCGGAGACATGCCAGGGAGCCTATTTGGCATCTAGACAGTGGATGCTCAAGAAGCATGACCGGTGTGAAGGAATATCTGCACAAGTATGTAAAGGAACCAGGGCCCAAGGTAGTATTTGGTGATAACTCATCATGTCCCCCTGAAGGTTATGGTTCAAGAACCGTAATGGAATAGTTTTCTCTAGAATAGCCTATGTCAATGGTCTCAAATACAATCTCATCGATGTCGTCAACTATGTGATGCTAAATACATTGTACAATTCAATGATAAACAAGGTACCATTTTCAATGCCAATAAGGAATTTGTGTTGATAGCTCCTAGGAGAGATGATGTTTATGTGCTAGACATGACAACACTCTCCCAAGATGGAACGTGTCTCTTTGCCAAAGCCACTGAAACTATCAATTGGTTGTGGCATAAAAGACTCTCACACTTAAACTTCAAAAACCTCAACAAATTGGCAAAACAAAACAAGGTCCTTGGCTTACCATCACTGGTTTTTGCAATAGACAAACCATGCTCACTGTGAAAAGGGTAAACACCACGAGCATTATTCAAAACCAAACAAAATTTCTCCATCAAAGTCGTCTTCATCTCTGCGACATGGATCTCTTTGGACTGTCACCCGTGATCAATCCAAAGATGAGAAGTATACACTTGTCATTGTTGATGAGTTCTCAAGATACACTTGGGTATACTTTCTTTCCAAAAAGAATCAGGCGGCTGATACAATAATGTCATTCATCAGAAGATTGAAAACCGTAATGACATTATCGTTAAACAAATCGAACCGACAATGGTACGAAGTTCAAAAATCAAGAGCTTGAGAGTTTCGTGATGAAAAGGAATTTCTCAAAATTTCTCATCTCCATATACCTCGAACAAAATGGAGTTCTTTGAAAGGAAAACAGAACTCTCAATGAGGTCGCTAGAACCATGTTAAATGGCTCGGCTCTCTCAAAGCATTTACGGATGAAGCAATCAAAACTTCCTTTACACTCAAAACAGTCAATCATTGTCAAAAGACATAACAAAACCCCATATGAGATCTTCAAAGGTAGACTTCGACATCGCCTATTTTCATGTATTTGGATGTCCCGTGTTCATTCATAACCACAAGGATCATCTAGGCAAGTTTGATGCAAAAGCTGATGGTGGATACTTTTTAGGCTACTCACGATCTCCAAAGCCTTCATGGTTTTTAACACAAGGAGACAACAAGTTGAGGAAACCTTTCATGTCACCTTTGATGAAAGTTCGAAAGCATCAGTTCACTAACACCTCATGGAGGAAATAGGAATTGATGACTCATCAAGATATCCTCCATGAGTTCACCATCAATTCAATTCCTCATATCAAGCGATAATCGACATCTCATATTATGTCTTACCTACAACCTACCCCAACCAATAATCGGTGAATTCATTGATAATCTATCAGTCCCAAAGAGGATAGGTAACACCGAACCAACTATTCAGGATCCTATGATTCATGAAACCCAACCAACAGACATCATAACAGATGCTTAAAATGAATGTTGATCCTGTAACCAATCTCACTCTTGAACTTCCAGTGACCTCATCAAACTCAGATCCTAGACCACAAAGTAAGTGGACAAGATCTCAGGATATTGAGCTAGTAAACATCATTGGTGAACCCACGGAGGCATGCTCATCGGCATGGTCGCTAATCTAACTGCAGCTTGACCAATGAATGTCTATATGTTGATTATCTATCGAAATAGAACCCAAAATGTCAATTGGCTCTAAAACACCCAAGCTTGGTTCAGCTATGCAAGAAGAACCGCAATGCTTTGATAAAAACATGGTCATGACCTTGATCAAATGTCCTCAGGATGTAGTAGTCATAGGAATGAAGTGGGTTTTTAGAAACAAAACTGATGAAAATGGCACTGTCATTAAAAACAAAGCCAGTCTTGTAGCCAAAGGTTATGTAACACCCCAACCCGACAAGGGTAGAAGTGTCACATTCTGGTGTCATATCAGAACATACAAATAAAATATTTACAAACGAAAACCTTAAAAATGAAGTATCAATTCATATAAACAATTGATCGAAGAAATAAAATATCCAAATGAAATGAAAGATCAAAACAAAACTCTTCAAAGTAAGTCCAAATAATAAGGTAACTAGGGTTGGTCCACTCAGATAATCCAACTCTCAGCCCATCAAAGCGCATCTTCAATCCTAAAACTGCCGCAGGAAAGAAATGCGGTGAGCTTAAAAGCCCAGTGAATAGATATAACGAACGAAAGCTAAATAAAATCAGAAATGCTAAAAGACAAGGAAGTCGATAACAAGGTCGTGAACGAAAGGGAGACAATGAGTCAAGGAGGATCCGCAGAACATAATTATACGATATCCAAACGTAACGGATAACAAGGAGAACAAAGCAAAGCAAAGCATCGATGACATATATAGAAGCACATGCAAACCGGGCATACAAATCGACACATAAGCAAGAATAACAGACGTCGATCCACACAACATATACAAGATATAATCAATTCAGAAATCGTAAGACATACGAGTCAAACAGAAATCTAAAGGCAAGCGGAAGCAATTAATTAGTAAGTGAGCATTGAAATCATACAGGTCAAAAACCTTAGTTGAAAACATAACCGAGTAATATAACAAATGGAAGTACTAAAGCGGTCAACACATGGCGTCAGCGTAAGTAGGAATATAGTATAAACGATATAATTAAATGAATTAAAGACATAGCAGGGCAACTAAACAAATTAACAAGTCAGCGTCACAAGTGAACCATTTACCTAATCAAACCGTAGCATAGACGTAAATGTAAACATGGCGGTAAACAATAAGAAGATAAGGACACAACGAATAGTCATAGTCCACGGAATTAACTAAACGAAGTACACAAAATAGACAGACAAAACTAACGATTACACATTAGCATGGTCACCAGACAATTTAGAGGGTCACATAACAAGTGAGATCACATATCATCGATGAAAACAGTAACTCGGATAACCGTATATTAATCATATCGCAGCAGAGTAATCGAGTCACATAACACATGAAAAGCATAATCAAATCCAATAACATATAATAACCCGGTACATAAATATAAACACTTGAACTTCTTGAATCAACATCGAATACTTAATACGAAATAACTGAGATAAAGATTTAGTTAACTACCACGAGCCCGAACATATCATATCGTAAATATCTTTTTTATTAAGGTAACCTCATAAACTAATTGGAGTAGCTAGCTCCCGAATTTTTGTGAAGACGCGTATTACACCACGACATCATTCACCGAAACATATCGATAACATATCGATCTAGGATGCATCCATACGCCCCAATGAACGATAGTGGCCATACTATCAATAAACAGAATAACGGAAAGGGCGTGGTAGAACATCACTCTACCGCCCTAGAGTCATGTCGAGGTGCATCATCGACACGGACATGGAACCCCCATGACTAGTGAAATATTGGCTCGGGTGTCAAACTATCTTAGGTCAAACAGATTGTCATAATTGACACAGATCATAATCAAACACAAAGTTCAACATATAACATATCAGATAATTCATATCATAAGGTTCATGTTCAAAGGTTCAAAAGTCGGGTTAATGTCAGTAGTCACATATCATACTTTCATAACCAAATGTTCACAATTCAAAAATTCATAGTCAAATATAGCAAGGTTCAACAAATGTGCGTATCAAAGTCTTTCTAACATAACGTTCAAGTCAAATATTGCATGATTCAATAAAACAGGTGTTTCAAACAAGCAACAGATCAAACAATCACAAAGGGTTCATAGCAATGGCATAGGAAACCCTAATAATTGAAATAGAAAAGCTAACGAAAGAAAACATCATAAGAAACCTTTCGAAAAGGTCGAATATCTGTACCTTAGCAACGAAATCAAAGCAAACAAGAAAGTTACACCGGGAAGCAACGTCGTATCTCCTTCAACGTATCTACACGAATTGATATCATATATTACTTATATACTCATTTTATAAGCTTCTTATGCATGTGTAAGTGTTTTACTTATTGATATCCTTTTTCTATCTTTCATTTTCTTAAACTCATATTTGGACCAGATTTTAGCGATTTTTATAAAATACTTAGCTCAAATGAAATCAAGTAAAATCCCAGGGGTTCCCATATGATTTAAAAGAGTCTCCAAAAATTGGTGGGTTATAAGTCTATGCCAAATGGCCTATGGAAAATCACAAGTCCGGACCCAGTAATCGAGAAAATACACCTTAAAAGTTTACACTTATTGGACCTGTTTAGACACCTTGGAAAAATTCCCAAAATTCCCAGAAATTCATTTATATCCTAAATGTCAATCCTGTAAAAGGAGATCTCCCAATTCCTTATGGTTTGAAAATGAAAAATCAAACAATCCAACTAAATTTCTGCACGTTTTCTCGGCTTTGACACTTGATCTTGTAAAATTCAAAAATACGACTTAGACAACTCCAAATTCGACCAAACCACTTGGAAAACTTAACTAACACATAAAATAAACTTTTCCCACAAAAACCCAGATTATTGCACTTATAAAATTGGATCTATAACACACACAAATTCGACATATGATGCTGTCCAGTTTTAGGGTTTATTAAAATCAATATAAGCACATGTTTAACCTACCCAAACGCACCCATGACCCATGTAGCTACACAACCTGATTTAAATGACCAGATATGATGTACTCTTATAGACATAACTATGGTGTGATTTCATGAATTTATGTAACACTTAGATTAGGTTTTTAAAACTCTTAACTCGTTACATATAAATGACCATGGTTTAGGTTTTGATTCTCTTAACATATAACATGCAATTGAATATGATTTAAAGGTTCAAAGGTGCACCTGGTTACATAACCACCGACCGTAAGGAAAAGGAAGACAAGGCGAGCCATATTAGTACTTTGTGTAGCGTGGAAAGAGAAGAAGACAAGGTCGTATCAGGCAAACCAACACCACTCTTGGCCTATCACCCCCACGACCAGCGTGAACAATGACCAAGGTCTCTTTTCTTTTGCCCTAGAACCCCACGGTGAAAAACAGCCCCACGACAACAACAAAAATCACCATGACCTCCATAGGATACTTTCTCGATCTCCGGTTGCATTGATGTGAATGGAAGTGAAGAGAGAAAGGGAGGTAGCCGTCACTTTAGGTAGAGGAGATATTAGGGTTTCATGTGTAAGATGGTTGTGCATAGGTCACGAAAAAAAGAAGGGGGGTTATTTTGGGTTCGGTTCTCTGAGCAAGGGAGAAAAAAAACCAAGTCCAACCTTAAATGGGCTTCTATGTTTAGGTGAAATATGCGCTTTGGAAATTATCGGTTCGTGTAACATATAAACGCGAAATGTGCTTAGACGAAAAGTGTTAGAAGGTTTCATTTATTTAGTACATTAGGTTCTACAAATATTTTACAAATTAGGTTAAATTTCACATTTAAGGAGCTTGACGAATTTTTACGTAAATATTAAATAGAGGGCAAAATAGTCATTTAACATGCTTGAGATTTTTAGGGTTTTGCAACTCTTCCCCTCTAAAATAAAATTTTCGTCCTCGAAAATTGCAATCGTAAGGGTACACAGAGACGTACGAGTTCAAGGCAGACGTAGCAATCCATAGTCTCACACAGATCATAACGATTCCGGCTCCAAGGCGTACAAAACTTACATGTATCAGATGTCGGTGAGAATCTCGCAAAGAGGTACAGAATTTTAAACGAATATGAGGAGTGTCAAATAACGGATGTAAGCCTTATTCCATTTACGTACCAACCCCAGGCATTTCCCAAGACGTCGTATGATTTCAATAAGTTCAGATTATATGATCTCGGTATTATCACGTTGATCAGGCGTCATAATACTTGCATCACATAACCAGTTCTTGTTGTCATCATATTTTGCCTCGGTTTATGACAAACCACATAACCAATATCACAATAAAACATATCACATACAGATATCAAGTAACATACCAAAGCGGACCGATTCATATACACCAGCATAAACCACATCAAGCAACTTACCATATCACAATGAAAGAATGCCACCAACTTGCACAAAACGGTTCCTCATGACTCATTACTGACGATCCAAAAGAAAGGCTGAGATATAACCAAATTGCTAAATGATAGAACTTCACAATTCAAACCGAGTTCTGAACAAATCAAAGAAAAGCAATACCGATCAAAATCTCTGACCAAAATAACAAACGCCTCAAAGCGCATGACAAACGAATCGGAGCAAAATAAGTCGCGTTAAAATCATATGAAGTAGATGAACCTTCGACCCACCGGTTGAATCTTGTCTCCGTCTTTTCGTCTTTGGTTGGTCCGTCCAGCTTCCTTCAAGACATCCCGATGCCTCGGCAGAGCGGTCGGGTGTAGCCGCTTCACTTCCACGAACCTCTCCGGCCGAGGGCTGGACATTGCGGCAGCGGGTCGGCACCATCATCCTCGGCTCCACGGGTAGTCTCCATCTGACGGTCGACAAACGGATGTGCGAAGACAAAATAACAAAATTAGATGCGAAAAGAGGAAGGCCAAATCAGTGAAGACAAACGAATATCAAAATCAAATCGAACGAAAATCAAACGAATCGGAGAAGAAAAGAACCGACGGAAGCCTAATGTCTACCCAAGTCCTCACAGGTCAATCCTAAGGTCAACAAGGCGAAACACGGGCTCGATACCATAATTGTAACACCCCAACCCGACAAGGGTAGAAGTGTCACATTCGGTGTCATATCGAACATACAAATAAAATATTTACAAACGGAAACCTTAAAAATGAAGTAACAAATCATATAAACAATTGATGTGAAGAAATAAAATATCCAAATGAAATGAAAGATCAAAACAAAAACTCTTCAAAGTAAGTCCAAATAATAAGGTAACTAGGGTTGGTCCACTCAGATAATCCAACTCTCAGCCCATCAAAGCCCATCTTTAATCCTAAAACTGCGCGGGAAAGAAATGCGGTGAGCTTAAAAAGCCCAGTGAACGAGATATAACGAAACGAAAGCTAAATAAAATCGAAATGCGAAAAGATAAGGAAGTCGATAACAAGGTCGTGAACGAAAGGGAAACAATGAGTCAAGGAGGATCTGCGAGAACACAATTATACGATATCCAAATAGAACAGATAACAAGGAGAACGAAGCAAAGCAAAGCATCGATGACATATTTATAAGCACATACAAACCTGCATACAAGTCTTGACACATAAGCAAGCATAACAGACGTCGTATCCACACAACATATACAGCATATAATCAATTCAGAAATCGAGAAGACATACGAGTCAAACAATCTAAAGGCAAAGCGGAAGCAATTAATTAGTAAGTGAGCATTGAAATCATACATGTCAAAACCCTTAGTTGAAAACATAACCGGAACATAACGGCGGAAGTACTACGGCATCAACACATGGCGGTCACACGTAAGAAGTAGGAATATAGTATAAACGATATAATTAAATGAATTAAAGACATAGCAGGGCAACTAAACAAATTAACAAGTCAGTCACAATTTGAACCATTTACCTAATCAAACCGTAGCATAGACAGAAATGTAAACATGGCAGGTAAACAATAAGAAGATAAGGACACAACGAATAGTCATAGTCCACGGAATTAACTAAACGAAGTACACAAAATAGACAGACAAAACTAACGATTACACATTAGCATGGTCACCAGACAATTTAGAGGGTCACATAACAGTGAGATCACATATCATCGAGATGAAAACAAAACTCAGATAACCGTATATTAATCATATCGCAGCAGAGTAATCAGTAGTCACATAACACATGAAAAGCATAATCAAATCCAATAACATATAATAACCCGGTACATAATTATAAACACTTGAACATACCGAATCAACATCGAATACTTAATACGAAATAATGATAAAGATTTAGTTAACTACCACGCAGCCCGAGAACATATCATATCGAAATATCTTTCTTATTGAAGGTAACCTCATAAACTAATTGGAGTAGCTAGCTCCCGAATTTTGTGAAGGCAGCGTATTACCACGACATCATTCACCGAAACATATCGGATAACAGTCGCGGATCTAGGATGCATCCATACGCCCCAAATGGCGAGATAGTGGCCATACTATCAATAAACATATAACGGAAGGGACGTGGCGAGAACATCACTCTCGCCCTAGAGTCATGTCGAGGTGCATCAATCGACACGGACATGGAACCCCATGACTAGTGAAATATTGGCTCGGTGTCAAACTATCTTAGGTCAAGCAGTTGTCATAATTGACACAGATCATAATCAAACACAAAGTTCAACAGATAACATATCAGATAATTCATATCATAAGGTTCATGTTCAAAGGTTCAAAAGTCAGAAGTTAATGTCGTAGTCACATATCATACTTTCATAACCAAATGTTCACAATTGAAATTCATAGTCAAATATAGCAAGGTTCAACAAATGTGCGTATCAAAGTCTTTCTAACATAACGTTCAAGTCAAATATTGCATGATTCAATAAAACAGGTGTTTCAAACAAGCAATAGATCAAACAATCGAAAGGGTTCATAGCAATGGCATAGGAAACCCTAATAATTGAAATAGAAAAGCTAACGAAAGAAACGTCATAAGAAACCTTTCTTGAAAAGGTCGGAATATCTCGTACCTTAGCAACGAAATCAAAGCAAACAAGAAAGTTACACCGGAAGCAACCTCGTATCTCCTTCAACGTATCTACGCAATTGATATCATATATTACTTATATACTCATTTTATAAGCTTCTTATGCATGTGTAAGTGTTTTACTTATTGATATCCTTTTTCTATCTTTCATTTTCTTAAACTCATATTTGGACCAGATTTTAGCGATTTTTATAAAATACTTAGCTCAAATGAAATCAAGTAAAATCCCAGGGGTTCCCATATGATTTAAAAGAGTCTCCAAAAATTGGTGGGTTATAAGTCTATGCCAAATGGCCTATGGAAAATCACAAGTCCGACACTCCAGTAATCAGAAAATACACCTTAAACGTTTACGCTTATTGGACCTGTTTAGACACCTTGGAAAAATTCCCAAAACTCCCAGAAATTCATTTATATCCTAAATGTCAATCCTGTAAAAGGAGATCTCCCAATTCCTTATGGTTTGAAAATGAAAAATCAAACAATCCAACTAAATTTCAGACCCGTTTTCTCAGCTTTGACACTTGATCTTGTAAAATTCAAAAATACGACTTAGACAACTCCAAATTCGACCAAACCACTTGGAAAACTTAACTAACACATAAAATAAACTTTTCCCACAAAAACCCAGATTATTGCACTTATAAAATTGGATCTATAACACACACAATTTCGACATATGATGCTGTCCATTTTAGGTTTATTAAAATCAATATAAGCACATGTTTAACCTACCCAAACGCACCCATGACCCATGTAGCTACACAACCTGATTTAAATGACCAGATATGATGTACTCTTATAGACATAACTATGGTGTGATTTCATGAATTTGTGTAACACTTAGATTAGGTTTTTAAATATCTTAACTCGTTACATATAAATGACCATGGTTTAGGTTTTGATTCTCTTAACATATAACATGCAATTGAATATTATTTAAAGGTTCAAAGGTGTGGTTACATAACCACCGACTGCGAAAAAAGGAAGACAAGGGCGAGCCATATTAGTACTTTGTGTAGCGTGGAAAGAGAAGGAGAAGACAAGGTCGTATCAAGGCAAACCAACACCACTCTTGGCCTATCACCCCACGACCAGTAGTAACAATGACCAAGGTCTTTTTTCTTTTGCCCTAGAACCCCCACGACGAAAAACGCCCCACGACAACGACAAAAATCACCATGACCTCCATAGGATACTTTCTGATCTCCTGGTTGCATTGATGTTGAATGGAAGTGAAGAGAGAAAGGGAGGTAGCCGTCACTTTAGGTAGAGGAGATATTAGGGTTTCATGTGTAAGATGGTTGTGCATAGGTCACGAAAAAAAGAAGGGGGGTTATTTTGGGTTCGATTCTTCGAAAGCAAGGGAGAAAAAACCATGTCCAACCTTAAATGGGCTTCTATGTTTAGGTGAAATATGCGCTTTGGAAATTATCGGTTCGTGTAACATATAAACGCGAAATGTGCTTAGACGAAAAGTGTTAGAAGGTTTCATTTATTTAGTACATTAGGTTCTACAAATCTTTTACAAGTTAGGTTAAATTTCACATTTAAGGAGCTTGACGAATTTTTACGTAAATATTAAATAGAGGGCAAAATGGTCATTTAACATGCTTGAGATTTTTAGGGTTTTACAGTTACAGTCAACAAGAAGGCATTGACTATGATGAGACAATTGCTCCTGTTGCAAGAATGGAAGCCATCAGGATCTTCCTTGCATATGCAACATACATGAACTTCAGGGTCTACCAAATGGATGTCAAAAGTGCATTCTTAAATGGTGATTTCAAGGAAGATGTGTATGTTCACAACCTCTAGGCTTTGAGAGTAGTGAATTCACGACTATGTGCCAAGCTTGACAAAGCTCTTTATGGACTTAAACAAGCTCCCAGGGCATGGTATGAAACTCTCTCAGCCTTCCCGATACAAAACAAGTTTGTCCGAGGAAAGATAGACAACACACTGTTTGTCTATAGAACCCAACAGGATGTGATACTAGTCAAAGTGTATGTTGATGATATCATCTTTGGCTCAACAAACTACAAACTTTGCAAAACAGCTTTGAAAAACTAATGACAAAGAAGTTTGAAATAAGCATGATGGGGGAACTTACATACTTTCTTGGACTACAAATCGTGCAACTGATAAAGGAATATCCATCAGTCAAGAGAAATACACCAGAAATCTCTTGAAGAAATATGAGATATTTGACTATGCCTCGGTGAAGACACCAATGGTTCCACCTAACAACCTTGGACCCGATCTCACCGGCAAATCATCAATCAAACTCATTTCAGAGGGATTGTTGGATTCGATGTATCTAACCGCTACTAGACCAGACATACAATTTTCAGTCTGTTTAATAGCAAGATATCAGTCCAATTCCAAAGAATCTCACCTCATTTGCAGCCAAGAGAATACTGGTACACGAAGGGAACCCCAAGCCTTGGACTCTATTATCCAAAATTCTCAGGGTTTGATCTCAAGGGTTACTCGATTACGATTATGCAGTCTGCAACATGGACGAGAAAAAGTACCTTAGGGTCTGTCAATTTCTTGGAGGAAAACCGGTCCGTTGGAGTGCAAAGAAGCAACAATCGATGTCTATGTCCTCACCGGCTGAATATGTAGCCGCCGCAGATGTTGTGCCAATGTATTATGGATGAAAAGTCAACTCGGTGACTACGACATCCATTACAAAATGGTGCCCATCTTCTGTGATAACACTAATGCAATTGCAATCTCCAACAACCCTGTCCTCCACCAAAGAACCAAACACATTGATATCGGATATCACTTCATCAGGGATCACATAATGAAAGGAGACATAGAACTTCATTTCATCCCTCTTGAATATCAACGGGCGATATCTTCACCAAACCCTTGGATGAACCCACCCAGGAGAAAGCCGAATTGGGAATGCTGGACATTGAAAGTCAAGTATCGAAAACCAATCTCGATAAGTTCTCTGAAATGGTTCATCCTCCCTGGACACCCAAAATAAACCTCTCCCTGAATGAGTAAGACTCATTCAGGGTCCCTGACACTTGACAAAGAGCATTGAATAAGTAACTAAATGATCCAAGTATCGGTTACTTTAATGTCCTAGGTTGGTAACTATGCCAATTTAATAAAGGAATATATGTCTCTTTGTCTTACTATCATCCAACTTGGCATTTAATGCCTCACACAAAAAATATCAAATTGATATTTTATCTCTGCAAAAGTGCACTGCCTTTGCATTCCCTTGAAAACGGGATTTTTCTGCGGGTAATGGAGTGGTAGCATTAAATGTGAAAATTCAAACGCCTTTCAAAAACCAACTCTTAATATTCCCATTTGTGCACAAAGCACCCCTCTTATCACTCTATAAATACCCTCTTCAAACACAAACAAACACACACAAATCTTTTACTCGCAACAAAACTCATCAAAATCATTTCAAAAAAAAAACATTTGTGTGCTCAAAACTCTTTAAACCTCTTTTGGAAAACCCTTCTTGTAAACATTTACAAAAGTTTTTCATCACAAACTTGAAGAGATCTAAATACTTTGATTGTTCTAGTCAAAACATTTCTTAAATCCTAAAATCTTTGTTAATGGAAATGACTAGAACGCAATCTCTCCATTTGCTTCTCAAATGGGTAGGGAACTTACTAATGTTGAATTTAAAACAAATAATGTCATAGGAAATTTTGAATATCCCGAAAATGTCCCAACCTATAAAGACATTATAAAATTTTTATTCAACTGCCCACTCAAAACGGTCTTTGTAAAATGTCCTCAAGTATTGTACCCAAACTACCTCAGGGAGTTTTGGGCTACAACTAGAGCCTTTGACCCTGACACCTTCTACTGATGAGAATAACCTTAGACCTCTCGGGGAGTATCTCATCGAGTTCATCTTAATGGGGAAACAATACACCCTGGATTTCAAAACGTTTTGCACTACAACAAGGTTAGATTATAACAAAGGTGTTTATGTCGCCCATCCTGAACCCTCCACAGTGAAGGATGGGTTAAAACAAATCGTTTTAGATCCAACTTTTTTGGATAAGACCCCAGTCACTAAAAGCTCATTCCCGTGGCTTGGAGGATCCTCTTCACTTTTGTGATTCAGGTCCTCGGCGGGAACCACTCATCCACTGAACAAGTTAACTCTATTAAGTTGATGATGGCATCTTTATGATGAATGGGGTCATTGTCACATAGGGGAGATCATTTACGGTGATCTCGTAGCAAAGCTTCTGAGCAAAACTAGGGCCGAAATATGTTTAGTATCCTAGGTTTGTCTCTTGTGCTCTGTCGTTCTTGGGTTCAAATTATACTCGGGATGAAAAATTTGGAAATTTACCGCATCGAGCCCTTCAAATTTTCAAAAGGACCCATCCCTCGTCACTCCCATAGAATTGACCCACATGATTGTCATGTAAACAATCAAAGTGGATCGTGTCTCCAAACCCCTGCTCCTAAAAGAAAGAGGGAAGTCTCTGGTGGGACTAAGACTAAACCAAAGTCTCAGGGCCACGAGGCTTGAGCACGACCCTAAGAGGCACAAAAGCCCGTGACCAAAAAGACACCCACTAACCGGGCAACAATCACCCGGTGACAACGAAGGACACGATACATCACGGTCGATTGCCCTTGGTCACACCTACTACTCCCCAAGATCCAGAGGGAAACATACAACCCATTTGGTAGGGGCGCCTTCCACAACGCCCGGTGATGACATTAGCAAATCAAGCCTTTGTCCGAGGGCACACGATCTCTCCCAAAGACTCGAGAGGGACTCAAACAACCCCGATAGGGATACAACTATCACGACTCGCTAAAGGCACTGGAAACGCCCACCGGTGTCTCGAGGGGTCAGCGGGGACAAAGACTCGGAGGAAAGGAACAACCGCCGACGGAACCCACAACCAATCGACTCCGGTGAAGGCAGGGAAACGCCCACCGTGTCCAGAGGGTCAACGGGGACAAAGACTCAGAGGGATATAAACCACCCGCTGATATGGAACCCATAACCAACCTCTTGCTCACAATTGCCGATGTCATCGGGATATTATTCTCGAAGATGAGCTCACGAGACCGATGATGAAATCTTATCACCGGAGAAGAAATGGATCGAGGTTCAAGCGAACAAGAGCCTCAACTGATCCAAAGGAGCTTCTTGAATCCCCATTCCAACATGATCATACTTCGAATCCTCCTCAAGCTCGATGAATTCAAAGAGTTTGACAATGTTCTTCCCTCACCGAAAGGCGGTTGGCTCGATTGGATCACCGTGGCTTCAAGGAAGCTATACTCGGGGTTACTAAAACATTGTGGGAACAACATCACCGAGGTGCGCAAGTTATGCCGATCTAAAGGCGGAGAGGTACTGGGCTTCGATGAAAATGTTCATGAGCACGAGAGATCGATGTATGACAACATTCACCGACCGGATGAAAACATGGCTAGATTCCTCGTGCATCTTGAGGTGTAGGTACCACGATAGATGAAATCGGAGTTTGTCAAAGAAGACCCAAAGAACCAACTCTAAAGTCTTGGAAGCTCTTGAGGTGTACCTAAAACAATCCTCAAACCTCATGAATCGCCAATATACTCAAGTCTACAAATGTTGGGGTCTTCCATCATCACCCATCTCTTCAAGCTACATTGGACTCATTGAATACGAGTGGCTACATTGGCTCGAGGCATCCTCATCTCTCGGCCGGAATCTTGGGCCCGAATGACCGCTTCTTGAAATTTCACAAGCTAATTTGGAAGCAAAAGTCACCGGTATTCAAAGCGACACCTCGACATGAAGGCAATGATCACCGAGATTTATCAAGCCTTCAAGGGTCAAGCAGCTCCGTCCCCCTCAGCACCAACACCAATTCTTGCCCTCACCGGCGCTCACGCAGCGGTTGAGGGGAGAATATTGTCAAGAAACTCCTCTTCACACGAGGGGAGCCAACATCATCGGCCAGTAGCTCGACATCAACATCACCACCGGTCAAAGAACTCCCATCTCATCCATCCCACCAACAACATCATCAAAAACACCGCAGTTATCACAACAACACCACCCTTAATTGCATCATCTTCTTCAGGCCAGAACAAAGGAAAAGGCATAATGGCGAGCCGAGCCGAGAAGATTCCCTATAAAATCGGCGACACTTGAATACTGCTCACACCTCAACGGTGAGTAAACATCTTGCTAAAGAAGAAAGAAGATTGAAACTAGGCGAGGAAGAGAAAAGAACGAAGCAGCAAAGGTTGTGTGAAGAAGCCGAGAATATGGGATTAGATGCAAGCAAGCTCCCAAAGGGTCGCAGACAAAAGTTCAAGGATGCTCGGTCGCTCAAATGGTCGCAATGAGAAAGCGATATGAAGAAAGAGAAAGAAAAGCGAAGCTCTCGTGAAAAGCGAGAATTGAGGAATACAAGCGACAATGAGCGGCCAAGGCTTCTGAAAAATCATCGATGTCAAGATTATTCCCAACACCAAACCATTGGCTATGAATGTTTACAGAGGGAATGACAAAAGATACTTTGAGGTTCATGATCCTTAAAATTCGCTGACTTTGGGATCAGCGAACTTGATGAACTTGGTCCGATCATTGGAAAGAAGCAAAATAAGGTGGTCAAGGAACTGATGAAGATGCTTAGGAAAAGATATGAAAGGTCGAGGATGCACCGACCAACTAGGAATTCACCGCCTTTGATCGCACCTCAAGGATCTCAACCACAAACTTCCACCGGCAAAAGGAAAAGAGTTGAGTTCCAACCACGAGATAAAAGTTCGGCCGAGTGCAGCAGGGAGCCACCTAAAGGTGTTAAGTTTGTGAACTGCTTAGTGATTGAACGACTGAAAGAGGCTATTTTTCATTGATGAGTATGGAAACCCAGTGTTCCAAAGATGGAGCGATATTGATAAGGCAAGAGTAGCTACAATGATAAGCTATATACCGTGGCTTCTCAAATTCGACCCACTGCAAATATCAAATTCGTGACTTAAATGCCAAGATAAAATATCATCCTGACAGGGAAACACTAATCACAAAGAAAGTCAAGCTTGAAGCAGGGGATCCATCCGGGTTTGATCATCTTTATTTATCTCTTTTGTACTAGTAATAGGAACTATGTAATCTGATCAATAAACGATGTATGTTTTATTCATTTACTCGGTGTTCCTTATTGTATTCATTAGTACATTCAGTGTAAGAAGAAGCCATTTGCTCACTACAGCGATCAACCACTTAGGCTATTTGTATATCCAAATAGGGGAGATTTGTTGGGTTCAATAAATACCCAAACCCCTTAATCTAGGATTTGAATAGAAAATAGCCCAAGTGTTTATTCCGTTAAACACTAATCAGTCATCGAGTGCATAGCCTCTCGTGAGTCATCTTCGACACTCAAGTATGAGGCGTAGAAGAAGTCTCTCCACTCAAGAAGGCGGAACTTAAAGGGTGAAGATCGAGTCAGAAGAAGATGATGGATTCAGTGAGTGATGACAATAACTCACTGAATCCCTAAGACTCCACTCCAACTACTTACATCGAAGACAAACGAAGAAGAAGACTAAAGGACAAATAGATCAAGAAAGAGCGGGACAAGCGCGGAGAAGTTTGAATCAGATAAAGAAGTCCTTATCAACATAAGTCAACTTTCCCTGAATGGCTAACTTACAAGCTCGGTGTCATCACCTGAAATATGGAAGCTGACCTTGTCCTTTACTTAGAATAGTCTTTGTAAACAGAGACAAAATACATCAGTATTTTGTCTTCTGTATGATGTCAGATTTGTCACTTAGGAAAGAGTTAAATCTCATACATGTATAAATAGCATAAGAGATTGTTGGAATCACTCCTAAACCTTATTCAAGTGTTAGTTACTCATATGTAATAGTTAGCTTATTATGGCCTTTATGTTTGTTATTAGCCTTAAGCTTATGTAGAAGGCCCATGAGCTTAGGCCCAAGCCCATAGGTGAAAGGGAAGGAGTAGGAGTGTTGCCCTAGCTCCTTGCCTATAAATACCTTATGTAAACCTTCATGTGAAGGTTGGTTGTTCAAGTTATTCTCTCTTTCACATACCTACGCCTAACCGTCTATAGTATATCGTGTGTGTGTGGGTTTTACTTGTTCAATCGCCTTATCTCTTTCTTATAAGCTTGTGTGGTAAACCTTGTGACCTAACAGTGGTATCAATCGCCATCTAGTTGGGTGAAACGGTTTGTTTTTTGTCTACTCGTAAGGTTCACGTTTTTTTTAACCTTTCTCACGCTTAAAAACTTTTTTTACACTTTTCAATCCAAGATTCTTGTACTTTAAAGGTTATTGGGTGTTAAAGTTTAAGTTTTTGGCAAAAAGTTTGAAACTTTATGTGTGTAGAATCGTTTTTAAGCTAGTTTTTGTATAAGGGTGTTTTCCTACAGCGTAATCGCTGTTTTAGAAGCCTTGGATCATCAAGTTTCACACTTTTGTGTTATTTTGGTGATATTGAAGCTATTTCATCACAAAAATCTGGTTTAGAAACATCTTTGGGCAAAAGTCATTTTACGAGTAGAACTACGCGTATCAAAACCCTAATTCTACGCGTAACTTTATCCTTGGTTTGATCTTTAGTTTCGTGGTTTACTCCGTGGTTTCTTGCTTGGATAAGCACGAAAATAAGTCGACTTTGGATATCTTTTGCACTGTGATAGTGTAAAGATCATTTGGGATAAAACCCTAAACTTACGCATAAGCATAAAGCTTACGCGTAGAAAATCCCACGATAAGATTCATCCTACGCCTAAGCCCGTCTTACGCATAAGATAATCCTACGCCTAAGTTTTCGCGCGATAACTTACACGCATAACTTTAGTCTTTTTTCCCTCGCACGCGAAGCTAAAACTACGTAACTCTCATTGTTACGTAACTTTGGTGTTTTACGCAAGTGCTACTTGGTTATTGTGATTTCTACGCCTAAGGACACTTCATCAACAGCGTTTCATTCTACTACAAAGATCCATCAACACAAGTTATCCAAAAAAAAAAGTTTTTGGCGGAAAATTTGAGTAAAATTTAATTTTTCGGGAGACTAAACGTTCAATTTTTACGAGATTCAAATTATGGTTTAAGCTGTGAAAATTTTTGGTCAAAAATTCAAATTTTAGGGCCCAAATTTGAATTTTCGTCAAATTTAGCCAAAATTGTCATAACTCAAAATTTTCTTTCAACCTTAGAATTAGATTTTATAGTGAATTTCAAATTTTGAGAGTCAAAATTTTTTCAAAATTATTTTGGAGGAAACTGAGATTCACTATATCGACCTTCTGTGTGCTATATCGACTTTGCACCTTCTTCTCTCTTTGATTCTTCCAGGGAGTGAAATGGATTCGATCATAAAGATCCATTTGTGGCATTGGAAGAAGGATACATGGCTCTCGGCATTGAAGCGCCGACATCATCAAATTCTCGATATCCCGATGCGTACAAGGTGAAAGAGTTGATGTACATGAACGGAATGCTCAAATGGACGTTGAGAATGTTGTGATTCGCGAATCGTGTAATGCGACAATGAGGTTGTAGCATTGGAAAAGCAGGATGACAAAGCGGCAGATCTGGAGAAGATATCCTACCCACCTATGACACCGACGAACGGATGGTCGAGGTACACCCATCTGTTGATCATATTCTCATTTGCAAATGCGACACAACTTATCGAGCAACTTGAATTTAGTAATGAAGGAGAGGTTGACCGTGTTGCACAATGTCCGCATAACTATCTCATGTCCGAGCCCTTACTTGTTAACAATTCAACCGAAACGTCAAATGTAACTCTTGAATCAAATCATTCTCCTCAAAAGACCATTTCGGTTTCAAAAAGATTTTTCAAAACTTGAGGCTCATTGCATCTCTCTTGAACTTAAAGCGCAAAACAATGTTTTAAACTCAGAGCCAAAAAGTAAATCTTTGAATGAACAAAGTAAACATGTGGATACATTAGTTAAAGAAAATGAGCATTTAAAGGCTCAACTTCAAGCAAAGGGGCTTGCACATGTTGCTTTACTAAACAAACTGAGAAGATTCACCGACAAGAGTGTGGATACTAATTTTGCAAAACCAACAATCTTGGGGAAATCGTCTTTACAACCTTTCAAAAACAATCAAGAGTTAGACAACCAACGCATTTAAATCAACGCTCAAAATCTTCAAAACCACGGTTTCCCTCCCAAGTTGTTGAGAATAATCATTTGTTAAAACTAGTCACTCCACATTCCCCGCCTAAGAATAATGCTTTTGTTTCATTAAACATGTTTCGTAAACTTGTTTCTGTTATACTGCTTCATTAAACCTCAACATATGGTCGCTCTGGCAAATCTAGGATTAGTTCAACACCGTGTCTAAACCGAGCATTAAAATTAAAAATTCATATGATTCAAATGACGCATACAAGAACTATGATCTAGAAAAGGCTAGGAAAAAGGCACTTCTTCAAAAGGATGGAATCTTAGGTTCACGACCTAGTGTATCACCTTCAGTGTATCATCAACACTACCGTAGTAGCAAACCAAAACCTAAGTTAACTCAACAAACAGTTAGAAATAAACCCGTTGATCTAAATGTAAACCGTCGAAACCTAATAGGTAGATCCATATAGGACGAGACTCTTCCCAAAAAAGTTTTAACATCCCTAGATCTAACCTTAGATGGATACCAACGGGTAGGATTTTCAAAACTGTTAGTCTTAGGTGGATTCCTACAGGCAAGATACTAAGTAGTTATACCAAAACAAATGGGATACCAACAACATCCATCCCGAGGGAAAGGAAACCATCAAATTAGCATGTTCAGGTGTCAAGAAGATAATTGACACTACATCTTTATGCTTCTAACATCCGGAACCCGTTACACTTGGAGATCCATGTTTTCTCTTCCTTGCCCCCTTCTATCTTTCTATGCAGTATTAATAAAGAATGGCTCCTACTGCAAAATAGCGTAGGACCCGCTTTCTCACCGTTAAAATATCATGATCCATCAACCGTTCCACCATTGTACTTAATCGTCATGAATTGGAAACATTGCTTGCTCCTCGTTAAAGATTCGCCAAAAGTCGCGTCTTCGATGTATCGAATGTTTCCGGCCGCACAACCCATAATACTCTAATTTCGGATACACTGAATCTACAACAACAACCGAATCTTATATAATAGAAGATCAAACTGCTTCCAACAACAATGACACAGTTGATGATCAACATAATGAACGAGATGTTTTATCGAATTGACTCTCTCGAAATATTTTGGTTCTTCACACTTGTTCAATTAATTGGACATATATGGTTTCGCTGTCTCCTTATACATGGTTTATTTGTCTTCAATTCATCATCAACATACGTGGTGTATGATTCTGAATCATTGAAAACATCGAGGGGAGAGAGTGTGTAGGTGGTCATTGCTTCCTTGTTCTTCTACATGCTTCTTTGTGAAAACCCAATGCCTTCTTGAATTTCTTCAATTAGGGGGAAGAAATAAGACGATCTGTGGATCAAACGTCTCACTTTGGAGTTATCGTCTCGATTTCACGGGTGATCTTGTGTGAAGTTACCCAAATATGATGTTATGATGCCTCACACACGGTCTTGGTATCGATTTATTGCATATTCACAAGATTAGTATTCAAAGACCACAACATTCAGAGGAAGTCGTTTCATTTCGTCTTTCGTGGTTTGTTTGGTGTGATGCGTCTACATACGTGAGAAGATCTTGTTGATTTCTCGCATGTTACCTCGAACGGATCTTCCACAATAAGTCGATTTTCCTTGTGTGGTTTTCGGTCTTCTACAAATTACGCATCTTGAAAACTTCAAAAGTTAGAAGAAAGGTCTACTACATCGTGTTTCAAATCTGCTAAAGGCAGATGTCGGTTTGGGGAAATCGATTAAGAAACTTCGTCAATATCTGCTTATATTCAAAATGGCTTCGAGTATACAAGCTTGGAACCCGGACACAACCGCTAAACTTCCCCAAACCCCATCATCACCGAACAAAGCCCCCGACTTACTCGTCAACAAATGGAAAGTTTATTTGCTCACTGCTCGCTGACGATATTGATGAACGTGCTCGTGTGTATCCGCGTTTCCGCCGCTCAAACCGATAATACTCGATACCGATACACCGCTACAACAACTCGTTGAAGAAGCCCCACCGCTGACTCCAACACAACAGTTGAACACACCGCTTCCAACAATGATGAATCGGCCGATGATGTTCAATGAAGTACCCCACCGCAGATTTTGATCCAAATGCGTTCTTTAACCCGTTTGCTAATGAGGCCGCACGTGATGTCGCAGAATCTTCAACAAGCCATTTGAATCCTCAAAATCGCACAATGTATACCAACATCAACCCTCCACACATAGATGGACGAAAGACCATCCTCTGGAAAGTATTATTGGCAACCCAAATCAACCGGCCGTTACAAGACAACGCCTTCACTCGGATGGTGAACATTGCATTTATGCTCTCACCGCCGCCAATCAACCTAAAACATCAAAGACGCAATGACAAAAGACGATTGAATCCATGCAAGAAGAACTCAACCAATTCAAACGTCTTGAAGTATGGGAAGCGCTTGAAAGACCAACAGGTCTACGCCATTGGTCTCAAATGGATTTGGAAAAACAAATTGGATCAAGGAAATGTTATCGAAATAAGTCACGTCTCGGTGGCTAAGGGTTATCTTCGGTGAAGAGGAATAGACTTTGAAGAATCTTTTGCTCCGGCTGCTCGTCTTGAGGCTGTTCGGATATTTCTAGCATTCGCGGCTCATATGAATATGACGGTCTATCAGATGGATGTCAAAACCGCGTTTCTCAATGGACAACTTAAAAAAACGGTTTATGTCACCAACCGTGATGGATTCGTTGATCCCGAAGTTCAATTACGCCTACAAAGCGAACAAAGCTCAGATGGTCTCAAACAGCTCCTCGGGCATGGTACGATAAGCTATCATCCTTCCTCATTGCTAATAATTTCACCAAAGGTTCGGTTGACCCAACTCTTTTTATACAATATCACGGGCACATATCTTAATTGTTCAAATTTACGTGGATGACATCATTTTTGGGTCTACACATAAAAAGTTTTCAATCGCTTTTGCAAAACTAATGAAGAAAATTTTGAAATGTCCATGATGGGTGAACTCACGTTCTTTCTCGGACTGAAAGTTCATCAATCACCCGTGGTATTTTCTCGAGTCACCCAAATATGCCCTTGAATTGTTAAACAAATTTGGAATGAAAACACATGACACCTATGTCACACCAATGGCTCATACCAAGAAGCTAGACGCCGATTTACATGGGAAATTGGTGGACCCTACCAAATATCGTAGTATCATTGGGTCTCTCATGTATCTAATGACTAGCGCTTGAGACGATATTGTCTTTGCCGTATATCTTTGCTCTCGTTATCAGTCGCGACCAACTGAAACCCACCTCTCCGAGGCTAAAAGAATCCTCCGATACATAAAGGGAACCATTAACTTGGGGATCCGGTATCCAGGGATTCCGGTTTTGAACTAATCGCTTTCAGACGACGACCACGCAGGATGCTTAGACTCACGGAAAAGTACTTCGGAGCTTTACAATTTCTTGGTGATAAACTGGTGTCATGGCAATCGAAGAAGCAGGATTGTACATCGCCGTCCTCAACCGAAGCAGAATATGTAGCCATGTCGGCGTGTTGTGCTCAAGTCATTAGGATGAGAACACAACTCAAAGACTATGGTTACGTGATTTGACGAATCCCGATGTATCGCGACAATCGAGTGCCATTGCATCTCGCAACTCGGCCAAAGACTAAATCAAAGCACATCGATCTTCGATATCATTTCATCAAGGATCACGTGGAACAAGGTAACGTTGAATTATATTTTGTGGGTACAGAATACCAATTGGCGATCTTCTCACCAAAGCCTTGCCTCCCGCTAGGTTTAATGAGTTGGTCCACCGGATTGGTATGAGGTGTTTGACTCAAGAGGAATTGGATGAACTCCTAAAACAGTCTTAAATACCTATCAAACACCAAAATCTCTTTTGTAAATAATTTAAAAAAATATATATATATATATATATATATTCTTCTAATCTAATTTTCTTTCAACATGGCAAGTACGTTTCTTTCGTCAACACTCTAATCTTTCAAAATTCAGTATTTTTTCGATCAAGTGTTGAGGGGGAGAAATTTAATACTTAACCGTTTCAAATCATCCGTGTACTTGCATGCGGTCATATCCCAGTTGTTTCATTTATCATTGGTGGTAAACTTTTCTGGTTTAACTGACACTCCTCGGACTAAAATTTATAACCTTTCATCACTTATTAAATCAAGGGGGAATGTCGTCAAGTTTCTTTCTTAAAATATTTGTTTGGTAACCAAAATGGAAGTTAAAAGGCATTGTTTGAAAAAGGAAAAGGTGGAGGGACCAAAACTGTCAAAATGTTAAAGTTATTTTAATAAAAACATCCTCCACCTAACATTACCCTCACAATTATTACTTCTAACCTAAAAGATCCTACGCCTAATATTTATTCAAGAAATCTGTGTTTCTGATCATCAATCTGTAAGTGTTTTCATGATCTTAACAGTAATACAAGCTAAGGTTTTGAATTTCTAGTAAATCCTACAGCTAAAACTTTTGTTCGCGTGATTATGTGTTCTACGCATAAGCGTATGAACACACAATCATTGTGTGTGTGTTTGTGGTTAAATGGATAGTGTCAAAACGTTCCTAATACATGAATGATAACATTTTAACCATCTAAATCCACCCAGAAACACGAATTGATGGTTTTTGATAATTAGGGTTCTTGAGTCGAATTGGGTGTTTTCAAATGTGAAGGGTTTTGGTTATAAAGATTGTTGTGTTATGTTCATATGTTGATGAATTGATGATTTCCATGCCCTATAACAACCCAGAAACACTAATTTAATCGAATTAGGAATTAGGGTTTAATGTTCTTGAGTTTGGGTATTTTTGATTCATCACGAACTAGATGTTAATACTTGGTTTATAAACTCAGAAAACATCTTAGAACTACCGAGTAATAAGTTTGGTGCAAATCCTATGGTTAGAAAACTTACGCGTAATTCTTAACCATTAGGGTTTTGACCTCACGCTATGACTTTCTACGCATAAATGTTTAACAAGCTTTCATGCCATGATGTGTGTTTAATATGACTATACATGTTAAGATTGATGATATGATGGTTTTATTTCAGGCTTGCTACTCGTAAAATTCAGAATCAAGGTCTTTGTTACTCTACGCATAAGGATCACCTTACGCGTGGCGGTTATGCGTAAGAGTAATCCTACGCGTAACTACTACGCATAAGGTTCTACAATGGGACTACGCGTATCCTGTGAAGGATATGCGAACAAAGGACCTCTACGCGATAAGGTCTACTCTTACGAGTAAGCCTTACGCTTAAGGTCTTTATACGCCTACGCGTAAGCCCTACGCATAAGGTCCCCTTTTCCTACGCGTAACATTTCTTACGCGTAAGTTAGGATCCTACGCATAAGCTTTCTCTCACGATATGTCATTACTGTTTTACGCGAACTTTGCCATATCTACGTCTAAGCCTTGATAGACCTTCATTATGAATTGTTACGTGCACAAACTTGTTAATAAACAATTCATATCGTCACGAATCCATAATGTCACTAATAAACTTAATCGCTTGATATGTTGTGAACAATAAGTGATAACATAAACTTTAAAACTTAAAGTTAACTAACTCATGAAACATTTCACGACGTCATTGGACTATTGAACAAACAAGTGACTTAGGACTCGTAACAATCATTGACACTGTAAATTCAATAACTAGACAATAAGACCTTCCGTTGACTAACACTATGTCTTTCGATATGTTGGTTCTTTTGGCTAATGTTATTTCGGATCACGACATGGCTGAACAAATGAATGTGGATGCATCAGAAGTTCTTACAATTCTTGATATCTTTCCAAAGGGTTATCCGAGAAAGATTGGAAAGAACAACCTTAGGGTTGACTTTGATACCCTCAAATGCTCAGAATCTTCTTGTCTCATTGCGCGTGGATATTCTCGTGAATCATCCCTACCGAACATGCTCTCACACTCGCCCGCTCCAGGTCTACATTCAACAATTTCGGGATTCTATGCGAGGATCATCGGTCAAAGTGCAGTGAATGTGACACTTAATCACAAACAATTCACTATCACTCCTAATGACTTACGGCCGTTCTCATCATTCCCGACATCGCCCAACCGACTTCTTTGCTACCCCTATCAAGAGTCCTAAAATTCTTGATAGATATCGGTTATGATGATGCTTCAGGAATCATTACTAAGCACTCTCACGTGGGTCAAGAATATTCCTCAACCATGGAGAACACTCTACATGATCATCACCAAATCGGTCTCGGTCGCGATAAAGGGCTATGAGCATCCCAAGCTCATGGAACCGCAAATTTTCTGGTCGTTGATCAACAAGAAGGACATTGAAATCGAAGCATTGATATGGGAGGACATGATGCTATTTCACAAGAAGCTTGGCGCCAAGATTCCCTATGTCGGATACACCAAACTTGTTGATCCGAGAGCTCTTGGACTTCATCCTGATATCCCCATGAGGCTCAATGACCCAGATAATCACGACATATTGATCGAACCCATACTATCTCGTAATCAAAGAATCGTCAACAAAGAAACAGGTACGGTATTCGATCACCTTCACTACCGAAATCAAAAAGCTTGAAACATACAAAAGGTATCGGTTAGCCGTAAAAGAAGGTAAAGTTGGTCATCTTGATGAAAAATCTTCCGTACACCTACTAGGAGGACCGTAAGAGGCGTCTTGGAAGTGTCACAAGTACAGATATTTATAGGAAGCTTCCCAAAAGGAATCCTCCTCGTAAATGGATTGTTCCCGTAAAGGAAGCTGAACCTATTCCTACACGAACCGCAAAGAAAGCTACCGGACGAGCTCGAAGAAACACAATCGGGCGAGGAGGTCCACTACTCAAAGCGCAAGGATGACTCTCCATCAAGTACCAAAACCTCCTAGTCCAATAGTCAACATGGCAAAGGAAAGACTCACGTACTTGTACCTTATGATGAAAGCTCAAAGAGTGATAAAGAGCCACCGGAAAATGTATACAAGAAGACGATCAAATTCCATAGACACCAACACAAAGTCAAGAATTTGCTAAAGACCAAATGGGTGGTCCCGAGGATCAAGTGGTGTTGCCACTCAACCATCTCGATGCGGTTAATCAACCCGATAAGGAGGTGCCACCACTCTTGTGCAACAACAAAATCTTGTGGAGGATACTATCGAATATGAGTTTGAGGAACCGGAAACCGAGAAGTCCGAAAAAGATAAAGATGTTGATTATGATCTTCTTCTAGATAGTCCCGCGACGATCAAAGGAAGAAACCTCTGAACCTCAAGGATCCGAGTCTCCTCATATCTCTTCATCATCGATTTGTCTTCTCACTCTTCACCACCACCATAAAAATATCAACAAAATCATCATCCGGATCGGTGAAGAAGCCACTCGATCTTGGATTTCTCGACTCATAAAAGAATTGTGAAAGATGTCAAACAAGTCGAGAAGAAAGCGTGCTCAACAAGAAGTTGAATTTCTTTGTTGATCACATACAAAGATCTCGTATGACGAGAATGAAAAGATGCAAGGAGAAAGGAAGTTTGTTCAAGAATTCATGAAAAATCACCGTCAAGAGGAACTGAACGATATGATCGAAGGATACACGAAAAAGTACCTTTTGGAGTACGTTCCTAAAGTCACAAAGGAGCTGTTCACCAAACAACTTTATCCAAATATTATGCAGATCGCCAAGCAAACTATTCGATCAACGCCCTTAACCGCCACAATCAATCCAACCGATCCGGTAGTTTTCTCAAATAATGAATTGGTGGCCAAGCTAGTAACACAAATGTCGCTACGATCAGCGATGTTCAATTCGAAGAAGCAAAATTGTTTCAAGCATTGCCGACTACCAACTTCAAGAAGCTTGTAGATTCAAAGTCGAAAAGTCTAAACGCCCTAGAGACGATGAAGACAAGGATAAGGATAAAGACTCGCACCTAAACGCCAAAAGCGGTGAATCTTCTTTGATGCAACCTCCTCCATAACGGCCTCCTGTTCAACAAAAATCTCCTCCTCGTTCTTCTAGAAAAACTCGTGATCGATTCCGAAGTTACCACCCCTAACTCGTAAAACCGATGATCACTTTGAGTATACGCGTGGTGACGATGAAGAGGTCCTTGAGCCCCTACAACAACCCACCTCTCCCAAACAAGTTCGAAACCGTAATCATCATCTAGGCCTTCGAAAAAGAAGAAGAAGAAGACGCCTCAGACTGACGCCGTATCATGGCTAGATGACGATAAAACAGAGGAATTTGAATGGTTTGCTACTCTTGTTAACAACACTCCCTACCCCGAAGAAGGTCAGAACTTGGTAGACGGTTCTACATTGGAGCATGCTAAAATTCTGCAAGAAAAGTTCCATGAGAAGAAAATGACGAATCGAAATGGCTTAATCAAGAATGAAGCGCTTCAACTTCTAAAAGACAACGAAAGTGCCCTCGAGGTCGAATATCACCTTGAAAACATTGCTCGAGCTATGTCTAACAACATGGATTGGCTCAACCCCGAAGCAAACATTGACTTCACACAAAGGGACAACCCTCCATACTACACCGATTGGACCAAACCTCTACCAACACTTGGCCAACCAAATGAACCAAGGATTCCTTTCAGATATTTCTTTAACAAAGACTTGGATTTTCTTCTACACGATGGTGATGATTCAAGAAAATATGCTACATCGTTGACACTTCCATTCCCAGCATTTGCCTACCCAAACGCATAGCCATTGAGGAACGTGCCAATCACTTGTTCTCCAACACAGTGGAAGCATACGGCCGAGATGCATTGTATGGGATTCATCATCGGCCGTAACGCCGATGAATCTACTACGTAAGCCGCCGTTCGTAAGTCTCAACATCTGTGTATAGTTCTAAGGATATCGTTGCCATCGACACGCTTGACCTTTCGCCTAAGTGGGACTACACATTCCTAAAGAAGATCGTAGTCAAACGACAAGATGAACGGGACTATGCTTTCTCCGAAGTGACTTTGAGAATTTGTCTCTCAATGACATCGAAGACATGTACCTTGCCAAAGTACGGGGTCGCATGAGACAATTCTCAACCGCAGACAACGCAATTTATCAAGTCACTTCTCATCTCCATAAGACGCATTGTCATCAAGGAACATGTAGAAGATCTCCACCGGCCGTTGAATCTTATCGACGCGTGTCAACTTCACTCCTCCAAAGGTTGATCTTCCCGATATCAACCAGCTATCTCAATATACATTCATCGAAACCTTTCGGCGTTGTTTACTGTAGTGAACTTCAAAGAAACTGCTTAATGGCGTGTAGCTTAACTCCACAAGTTCGGGATCATACTTTGAAGCGGTTAGGGATGGAATGGCATACGAGTTGAAGGATATACGTGAAAAATTGGGTCTCCTAAGCTGGAATTCTCGTGAAAGGAGGGATGTGAGACGGATCATCACAATGATTGATGAACGGTTGTTTCAAGGGATCGCCGCACGATTGGAGAGTTATGTCTGGTCGACCCGGGATTAACATAACCGCTTTCAACGCCTGTGCACACTCCTTGGAACATCACCGCACTTCCGGTACCCCTTGAATTGCTTCCTTCATATAATTTTGGATGTTTGATTGATTATGTTTATGGCTTGTGCACACATTACCGTGTACAACCCGTACTTGTAAATAAAGGACCCTGTGGTACGCCTCAATGCCACAATCCTTAGACAAGGAGCGAAAGCTTCTTACTTTTGAGTAAAACCTATCAAACCTTTCTTTTTCAAGGTTTTGCTCAAAAGAACAAGTACTTTCCCTTATGATTTTCAAAACCTCAACCGTGTATATCACTCGTTGAGGGGGAGTACTTGACTTAAAACTTTGTTCAAAAATTGTTCACAGTGGTCATTCTTCCCGCAACACTCGAAATGGTCATATTTATTCTCAACTTTTCAAAAATAACATCACATATGCCATTTTTGAGGGGGAGAAGATATGTGATAAGAAATATGTTGTGTAAATGCAAATGAATCTTTGTGCTATAGACTTAACTCATGAATTGACGAGATCTCAACTGTTAGTAACTCGAAAAGACTTGTCCGGGACGGGTAATAATTTCAAGCAAGTTCGCTAGTGATGTAAACGTGTCTCGCAAAGGACTTGTCTGAATAGAATGTACCATTCGAGAAACTCTTGGTAGACATGAACTCTGACGGGTTTGACAACCTTTCGAGGATTTTCTACACCTTCAAGGTAGTTATTAGAGCTAGTTGTCACCTAAAAGCCGACAATGCAACTCTTTAACTATGCCACGTAACCGTGTCTCGCGGGGGAATGTCTATCTTGAGTTAATCAATTCAAAAAGTGCGCTCTTTCCTCACTGTGCATTTTAACCGTTAAAACTCTTAAGCACATGTGGAGGGGAGTATTTATGCAAAATCTTATCTCAACAGTGGTACTAAAATGTTTTTCATTCATAAACACTGTGAGAGATTTTTCACATCAATGGTTTTATGGCAACATAGGTTAGTCATGGAGTTATAAGGTGACTAAGGTTAGAATAACCGTCCTATGATCCGCCAGAGCGGATGGATCTACCCGGGACACCACAAATAGTTAGTATTTAGAAGTCCTTAGGTATGATTGTAAAAGGAGAAAATGAGAATCGGAGAAAGAAGGAGTTGAAGAATTAAAAGAAATGCAAAGAAAAGGGTGAAAAGAAATAGCCCTCCAGATTATTCAACTTAGGCGCATAACAGGGTTCAATTCATATGCTCTTGGTTGTCACTTAGTGACGCCGGTATTGAAGATTAAAAGTCGTCATGGACCCAAAGGACGCATGCACTAAACCTTCTTATCCACTCAAGTTTCTCTTAACAGAAGCTTGTTTCTTTCTCACTGGGAACCCTACGTAAACTATCGGCTTCCTCTTAGAGATTGCTGGTATTGAAGAAGGAGATCCTCTCCCTAGTCTCTGCCAGAAAACCAAAACGCACTATTGAGTCTAGAGCCACGAGATTCATCAAAAGATCTCTTAGGTACACTTGACATTTCATCACTTGATATTCAACAATAAGAATTTCGGTGATACATTATCGAGTCCTTCACTGATCTTAGCAACTGTCGAGAACATTTATGAGAGGTTCACATTTGTGATCCTCGGTGATTGAATGGAAACTCCTGCCAGGGTCAACATCAAACAACGACAGGTCGCCGGCAACTCCCGTGGATTGCGCTTAGTGGTCTCAAACGGTCTACTGATGTGAGGTGATGCTTCGGTGTACCTCAACGACTCATCTGAATCGTAGGTGTACTTCGGTACATTGTGTTATCTCACTCGTGGGACTCCGATTCAGAACGCCTTTGTAAGAATTAGAGTTGTGTTTTCACACTATGTGCTAACACTCTCGGTTCAAACTTGTAAGTGCGAAATCCGCTTATTACTAACCGTTTTATTGTTTACTTCTTATGGAAGCTTTGGAGCGGAATGATCGTCGTATTCTTCTCATGCTCACGCCAACAACATCACTAATGGAAGTCTATCCAAAAGCAACACAACAAATCGAATGATTCTTCGTCGATAGAGAATCTACAAAGTTAAAGACTTAAAGAACTCCATCAAGATCTTTGAATTCCAACGTCAAAAGAGCGTGTGAGCATGTTGAAGAATGACGTGGAGACACCAGAAGGCGAAGTAGAACCGAGGCGCACTTGATGCGACAACAACAACATACTATCACTTTCATCACAAAGAACAATGATCAAAGAACAAAGTTAAAGATGACGTCAAAGCATAACCGTTTAAAGTAAACTATCTCTACACCGGGAGATTGTTCAAATCAAGGCAATTCTTCTCACAAGAAAGAAGAATTTCAGAAGACGCCAAAGCTACTATTACATCAACGCCTTCACCGTTTTTCATCACCAACACTTGAGTGTTTGTTACTCGTATGTAATAACACTTGAGGGGGAGATTGTTGGAATCACTCCTAAACCTTATTCAAGTGTTAGTTACTCATATGTAATAGTTAGCTTATTATGGCCTTTATGTTTGTTATTAGCCTGAAGCTTATGTAGAAGGCCCATGAGCTTAGGCCCAAGCCCATAGGTGAAAGGGAAGGAGTAGGAGTGTTGCCCTAGCTCCTTACCTATAAATACCTTATGTAAACCTTCATGTGAAGGTTGGTTGTTCAAGTTATTCTCTCTTTCACATACCTACGCCTAACCGTCTATAGTATATCGTGTGTGTGTGTGGGTTTTACTTGTTCAATCGCCTTATCTCTTTCTTATAAGCTTGTGTGGTAAACCTTGTGACCTAACAGAGATGGAGTGAAAAGATTAAGCTTGTGAATTGTAAAAACACACACACGTAAGCCATCTTTTCACTCCTCCAAATACAACTTAGTTCCTGAGATAGCTCGGTGAGCTCTAAGAGTTGTGCTCAGACTTAGCCCGAGCTTAGAGAGGAGTCACCCAACTTTGTCATTTCAATCCCAAGTACTATTCAACAAGTACTTGGGTAACGATGTCTTTGTTGATTTATTTCTAATAAGAATATTATGTTGAAAATTACTTAGTGTGTTTTCTTATGTTAATTTCAGTCATAGTTCACTATTAACTTTTTTTATGCATTTAAACTGTTTTTAAACGATAGTGAACGGGGAACAACATGTAGTTTTCGTG
>OU343217.1:146537504-146658049 GCA_910596185.1 Chrysanthemum makinoi | reverse complement strand
AATTACTCTACTTATCTAATTATCTAATTACTACGGGTAGCTTGTGTCTAATTGAAGTGTGCTCGTATGATAATTAAAAGTGATTACCTAGATACTGTTACTCCCTAGTTATCTTTTATTGGTCAGTTGAATTGTCACACCTAATCTTAACGCGTTGTATACCTAAGGTCGTAGGGTATGCGTACCCCCTAGTTCTTTGATGTTATCTCTCATATGTAACCTACAAAGTTGACAAGCCTAAGCTATTTCATCCATAGACCACATCATCATAAAGCATACTCAAGCATTAAATACAATGAATGATGCCTAGTTGCACTCCTAAGCCAATTTACAATTAAGATAAGAAACAACCTAACAATAATCAATAACTAGGTTTCACAGATCTAAGTAAACACATAAGAAATTTAGCTAGACATGGTAAACAAGCAAGCATACACACAATCAATCGAATATGGGATAGGCATAATGTTACTTTGGATTAAAGTACTTATCTCGATGTGTAAAATAGGGTATGGGACCCTAAGATACTGTCCAATTCGGACTACAAACGATTTAGGGTTTTTCTCCAAAAGTCTACCTCCCAAAATATAGAAAAATCGAATTCTATATATAGATTTACAACTGCGACGCGGCACCTTGCATGGGACTGGTCACTCGCCGCCATTAGGGTTTCGTCTTGGCCAAGTCATCGATGGGACGGCGTCACCTTAGAGTTGTGACGTCGTCGGTCTTTAGTTGGGACATCGTCTTGATTCTAGATCTTGGCCGTCTGAGTTGAAAACTATGAGTGACGCCCTCCATTATTAAGGCGTGACGCCGTCAGGTTATAAGACCAGAATTTCCATTGAGCCGTCGCGTGCATGTTTTGATCAAGTCTTCATAGTGGGACGGCGTCGCCCTTTGGTTTGGACGCCGTCAGGTACTGTTGATCAGCTTTGAGTGGCTTCAATCTTAACTTTGCCATTTCCTTCATGTATTTTCTCCTTTTCGTCCAAATATGTTTCATTCTAGCATTTTGCTTCCAAAAGACCTAGAAAATGAAAAGGAACGAAATTAAGCAGTAACGGATATAAAGTTGGTCGATTTAGGGCTTAAATGACCCCCTAAAAGTGTACGTTTTAAATCCTTATCAAATATCCCTACACTTGGTATTTGCTTGTCCTCAAGCAAATGTGCTTTTGGCCAATCAATTTATAAGTTAGGGGGCATGAAGCATTGGTTTAAAATATTCCGTAACAAGTAAAAGTACCACAATAGTCAAAACAAGCACGGAAATTATACACTAGCACCTCACAAGTGGTGTTTGGATTCTCTCATCTCTCGGGTTTATATAAAACATAATAAATGGAAATGGAAGATAAACACTCATTACCTGGCATAGTACATAGATTACCAAAAGATTGAGACTAGATCAAACCTCCACCGCTTTGGCATAAGCACCTAGGAACAACTATCTAAGAGGTCTTTACAAGGGTTGTAACGTTAGGCTTACAGTAGGGAAACAAAGGGTTTTGTTGGATAGGGGATATTTAGTGGTGGCAAGTCAAAAATCTTATATTACAAGCATGAAAAGCGTAGCGTTGCTAAGCCAAGACTCGACTCACTAAACTCTAGATAACTTGAAACAAAACAAACATAAATTTAAAGACATAAACATAAAGATAGATGTAGGATGGTAGCCCGTATGTTTTTCTTCATTTTTTCAATTTTTTTTCCATACATTTTTACTCTACCATCCTCTACGATAACATTAAAATATAAAGGATTTATAGGAGCATCCCTACACTTGAATTTTATATTTCTTTAACACTAATTGACCCGATTTGAAAAGATCAAAACACTTGGAGTATTTAATTACGTAGACAAAGGGAATTTGAATTTATCGTTCTTTCCCGTTACTCCATAAAATATTACTTTTACCCATGAGTCCCAATCGTCCCAAAACTGTGTACAAAAGATATGACTTGACTTAGCAACCATGCAAGGAACTAGATATTTGAACTAAGGGTTTAGTAATGATATCAATAATGCACTAAAGATGAGTGCATACAAGGTAGGGTAAGGCGATTTGGGTGTACATTTGGGGTGAATGTAAACAATGTTCTTCATTGATATTCCAAAACCAAACATCAAGAACTACGAAAAGGATAGGCTCGAGGGGTTAACTAGGGGTATCGTGTACTAAAGATGAGTACATCGCAAGGGTGTGGGGTAATTACTCAACCGATGTGGAAGAAGTAATTATAATACAGGTTTCAAACAAGGGTTATCCTAATGCCTCTTTTCATTTAGTTATTCCTAACTACACAAGTGTAGTCTCACTAGCGATCTCAGAATGCATCACAAAACAAGTTCTAGAATCTATTATACTACCGGTACACTCTCTAAGCATTAAAGGTGGATGCTTTTATTCCTAAAGATCTAGGGGTGAACCTCACATTTTTAGGGTGGAATTTGAGTGGTAAACGTTTTTTGTGCTAGTCATATAACTCCTATCCATGAGACGCTTTATTAAGACTAAAGTTTAGCTTGTAAATGTCATAAAAAAATTAAAATTTGGTGCTAAAATTGCCCTAACGAATATTTCTCATAGTTTATTACACAAATTACCAAGGACGAGACAAATAATCCAATGAGTGAATAGTTTCTAAGTTCCCGTTTTATTCTCCCTCCCTACACTTAAACTGAACATTGTCCCCAATGTTCCCCGAAAGTATCAAAGTTATGATAAAGGAAGGTAAGTAAATAAAAGAAACTAGTACTCCCTGATTAGCTCGGTAGGATCCGTGTGAAGTTGCGATTAAATTCTTTTTCAAGAAGAATGCATAAGTGATAAGCTCCATCCAATTTTGTGTTTCTTCTTCTTGCCAAATATAAACTGCACACTTATAAGAAAACAAATGAAACCTTCGCATAAAATCGGCAGAAAAACTATATATGACACAACTACACTATAAAGCAAGTAAGATATAATGCTTTTGGAATGAATGTTTGCAGTTTTTCTGGAAAATTAAGACCTGGGAATTTCCAAAAATTTGTAAGTAGCACAGAAAATGAAAAACTGTATAAACTGTTTCTGCATAGCCTAACGTTGTCAGGCTTTAATCCTGACGCCAGCAGGTTATCCTAACAGAAACTGGTCTACTACGTTTTTCTGGAAATTTTTTGGAAAAATTACATCTTTAAAACCTGGAAAAATTCCTGCAAAACCTCCATTATGACTCGATACAAGCATTTGAGTCTAATAAACACACATATATATCAATTTCACTAGTTGTAATTCTCATTTTCATGTTCTTAAAAAATGTATATGATCTTCCATACACTTATCTTTTTGTAAAATACCTTTATATGTAATTAAGACGAGGTTAAAGACAAAATAAAGCATCTTCACAAAATCAAACATGAGAATAAACAATAATGAAAAAGATATAAGACACAAAACAAGCAAACAATTAAGCATGGGTTGCCTCCCACGAAGCGCTTTTCTTTATTTATAAGTCTTGTAGCTAGACTCGAAGTCGTGCTCCTACGTACCCATGTAAGTAAATTTATCCTCAAGAATGTCATAGGGATCAAACTTATCATTTAACTTCCTATTGGTACGCTTAGTCCAGCATGCCTTTTCAAAATTCTCTCCATCGGGGTCATAGATTGTCATCCTAATGTGCCATTATCCATTCCCATCACTAGGTGGTCTATCGCAACTCCAATCATACTTAGGCTTCTCACTCTCAACTTTCCACTTATTCATGTTAAGATTAATGGGCAAGGTTCCTAAGAATTTGGTCATCTTCCTAAACGCTAAATTATCCTCGAACGGGTTCACTTCAATGTCCCTAGCCACTTGTTTTTCATTGAGAGTTGAGTTACTTACAAAGGTCTCTTCTAGATAGAAAGGTCGTTGAGGGCCTACAAAATCTCTATTGGTCCAAGGTCCATATCTAGATGGTTTTCTATCCAACATGATCTCATAGGGTATTTGTTCATCCTCTTTGTAGTAGATATGCTTCTTTACATCGTAAATTAACCTAGCACTCCATTCTCCTGCCACTATCTTAGACATCTTATAATCAATTATGGAACTAGCGGTAGCTAAGAATCCTCTACTTACTAACAATGGGCATGTTGGGTCTTTATTCATGTCTAGCACATGGAAATCCGCCAAAAGAGTTAATCGACCTACGTGCACTACTATGTCCTTCACTATCCCTACCGGATATGCAATACTACCGCCCACTAAACCTAAGATGGTTTCCGTTGGTTCTATTTTACCTAGGTTAAGGCTTCTAGGGAGGGATAACGAAAGAAGATTGATGCTTGACCCCAAGTCGGCTAATGTGTCAAAAGCTTTGGAATTTCCAATTCTACATGGAAGAATGAATAGCCCGGGATCATCTAAATTCTTAGGTAGCTTATTTTGCACAAATGCGGACCCACGTTCGCCTAATTTTAGTTCTTGCTCATATTTTTCTTCTAAAGCATTGTAATAGGGTGCATGAGTCAAGATTTCAAGAACCGGTTTCTTGGAGAGCTCATCTACTCCTCTTCTAGAGTAGGTTTGGGTTCTTGGTTGATAGGTATCTTAAGAGTTGGATTGACCATTGGCTCGGGTCCTTATTACTTCATGAGGGATCGTTTGGAACCCGTGTTGATGGCGTTGACCGAGTGGACTTTTGGGTGAGAAAGGCATGAATATGCACTCTCCCTTGGTGAGCAAGAACATGAAGTCAATGAAATTGAATTCACTTTTAGGTTCTTTATAGTGTCACTTGGGAGTGCTCCAATCTCCCGGTCATTGAAGGCTTTTAAGAGTGCGTCGAGCTTAGTTGTCATCTCTCTTTGTCGTTTCTTGAAATCGGCTTCAAGCTTAGTCAATCGAGCTTCTTGAGATGACATGAATTTGGACACCATTGCCTCGAGACTAGTGGAATTCCCGGTGTGTGGGGGTTGTTGTAGGAGGTTTGGTTTGGTTGGGACCTATTGGGTAGACTAAATGAGTTATTTTGGGACATGTTTGAGTATTGGCTCCACCTAAGGTTAGGGTGATTTCTCCATCAGGGGTTGTAGGAATTTCCTAGTTGTTTTGCTCGGGCTTGAAAGTGTACCACTTCTCTCCTGCTCCGTTGGTATGCGTGGAGGCATAGTCTGCAAATGCTTGTTCAGGGAGTCTTGTGTAATCACGAGTGTCGTGGGGACCACTACATAAATCACAAGGTAGAGTGATTTTCTTCACTTGGTGTGAAGGCTTAGGATTCTCATAGGAGCTCATTAGGAATTTGACTTGATCTTCAAGTTCGAGTATCCTACGATTGGAAGGTTGTGAGTCAATGGGAGGCAAGGATATTGCCTTAACGGTTTTAGGCAACTCAAGAGGGCCATTCCAACATTTGTTGTCATAGAGGGCAAGGTCCTCTATTGTACCCCACGATTCTTCTGCGGTGAGTTCACTAAGCTTGCCACCGGCTGCTTGTCGATGGTTTGCCTAGTTGAGAAATTGACATGATCGTAAAAGATTTGGACTTGAAGCCAAAGATCGATGCCGTGATGAGGGATTTTATGGAGTAAGTACTAGAATCGAGTCCATGCCTCGTAGAGAGTTTTGCCTTGACGTTGTTGAAACATCAAGATGTCATTCCATAGTTTGGTAGTTCTCCCCAGTGGGAAAAATTAGGCAAGGAAACAAGTGTTGAGATCATCCCAACTTGAGATGGATCCGGCGGGAAGTCGGTCAAGCCAATTACTAGCTTGGTCCCATAGAGAGAATTGGAAGAGACGCAAGTGCATGGTCTCCCGTGTGGTAGCATCAAGGTCGATGGAGTCAACAATTTTAAGGATGTCCTTGAGATGTTAGGATCTTCAAACGAAGTCCATGGAATGCACATCCGTTTTGCACCAACCGGATGGTGTCGGATCGCAAGGCCGTAGTATGAGCTTGATCGGGGAGCTCAATGGTGTTCCTATAGCCTTGATTGCTCGGTCTAGAGTATTCACCAAAAGTACGGCCTCTTGGTGGGTCATTTGGTGGTGGATTGATGGGAAGTGGTTGATTTTGTGGGTTATCACCTTCCATGATAAAAAGTGATGATTTTACGAACAAAGACACGAAGAAGGGGGATAGACTACAAGGAAGCTAATGAAAATGAGAAAATATCTTACTTGATAGGAATCAAGCAAGGGAACCTAACCTAGATAGAAATATAACTAGCTATTCTATTCCCCAGCAGCGGCGCCAAAAACTTGATGCACGCGGGAGGCGCGTTCGGGGTGAAGGAAACTTCCTTTTCGTCGAGCAAGTTTTTCAACCTCCCAGTCATTGAACCTAATCGTTGTAGTGTAGTATTGGGTAAGCCTCGGGGACTGATATCGTTCTCTAGGGGAAAATGAATGCTAGTAAGAAATATATGACGAGAAGGTGGGGGTTGAGGATGATTCTTTTTTTTTTATCTTTTTTAGGGTTTTTTTAGAAAGCTAAGGTAAAATCTCGGGGCAATTGGTTTGGGGGTGGTACTTCTACTGATTACTCTACTTATCTAATTATCTAATTACTACGGGTAGCTTAGGTCTAATTGAAGTGTGCTCGTATAATGATTAAAAATATGTTTACCTAGATACTATTACTCCTTAGTTATCTTTTATTGGTCGGTTGAATTGTCACACCTTATCTTAACGCGTTGTATTCCTAAGGTCGTAGGGTCTGCGTGCCCCCTAGTTATTTGAGGTTATCTATCGTATGTGACCTACGAAGTCGGCAAGCCTAAGCTATTTCATCCATAGACCACATCATCATAAAGCATACTCAAGCATTAAATACAACGAATGATGCCTAGTTGCACTCCTAAGCCAATTTACAATTAAGATAAGAAACAACCAAACAATAATCAATAACTAGGTTTCATAAATCTAAGAAAACACACAAGAAATTTAACAAGACATGGGAAACAAGCAAGCATACATAGAATCAATCGAATACATGATAGACATAATGTTACTTTGGATTAAAATACTTATCTCGATGTGTAAAATAGGGTATGGGACCCTAAGATATTGTCTAATTCGGACTACAAACGATTTAGGGTTTTTTCTCTAAAAATCTACCTCCTAAAATACAGAAAAATTGAATTCTATATACATATTTACAACTGCGACGGCATCACCTTTTGCATGGGACGCCGTCAGCTCGCCGTCATTAGGGTTTCATCTGGGCCAAGTCATTGATGGGACGGCGCCACCTTAGAGATGTGACACTATCGGTCTTTAGTTGGGACGTCGTCTTGATTCTAGATCTACGCCGTCTGAGCTGAAAACTGTGAGTGACGCCTCCATTATTAAGGCGTGACGCCATTAGGTTATAAGACAAGAATTTCCACTAAGCCGTCGCTTGCATGTTTTGATCAAGTCTTCATAGAGGGACGACGTTGCCCTTTGGTTGGGACGTCGTCAGGTACTGTTGATCAGCTTTGAGTGGCTTCGATCTTGACTTTTCTATTTTGTTCATGTATTTGCTCCTTTTCGTCCAAATATGCTTCATTCCAGCATTTTGCTTCCAAAAGACCTAAAAAGTGAAAAGGAACAAAATTAAGCAGTAACGGATATAAAATTGGTCGATATAGGGCTTAAATACCCCCTAAAAGTGTACCTTTTAAATCCTTATCACTTTTCCGAGGGTTCATTTTAAAGTTCTCAAAGTCATCATACAACTGTGACTCTCTATCTTCCTTAGTCAGTTCTAAACTAGAGAGAATCATTTTGACATTATCCCAACGCCTTGGCTTCAGTGTTGTGATTGATCAGCTTGTAAATGTCGTTTGGCAAACTTTGAAGTATGATGTTTGAAGCTCTAATGTCAGAATCATATCTCTTCTTATCCTTATCATCTAGCTCATCATACATTCTTGGTCTATCTAACCCTAAAACAACATTTACATCACTGCAGTTTTAGAATATCCTGGTAGTTCCAATTTGAAATGGTCCTTGTAACACCCCCAAATCTCTAAGACAAATGGGCTTAATCAAGTTTTTAGGGCGTTAAATTAGATTAGTATCTCACACAAGTATAGCAACCAAGATAGTCATTTATCATTCAAAACCAATCCCAAATTTAAATATTCAAAACATTAATCCCAAAATGTAAATATTAGGCCCAAACATGATTTAATATCATATCCGATATCATAATGGGCCCCTAGCGACACTAGCCAGCATAGTCGTAGCAAAGTCTAGAACGATTGCTAACCCTGGACTAGGTCGAGGTAGAAGTCTATACTTAGCTAGGCAAGTGCTATAGCAATTAGGATTGCTACCCTAGACTAAGGCAACAACTAACACATATCTATCTAATCAGTCAAGCACATAAGCAAATCAAAATAGTTTAGAAGGTCCAAAAATAATAGCATGATTCTCACCCCAATTTAGTTAAAAACATAGATAAAAGTGGGGCTATGAAACTCACCTCAAGCAAGCAACATACAAATAAACACTAGCGTAAGATAACAAACTAATCACACAACAACTATCGACTCGGCACAACCTATTAATGTAAACTCATTTTAATATATATTTCCCAAAATGAACATTATCTACCCCAATGTATTCCTTTTCGTTATCTCCAAAAATGTATTGTTTCACCGTTTAGTCCTAGCATTTGGTATCCTCATGTGGGTATATCGACTCAATATGATATCATGAATGCACTCAAACAACCACAATGTGACTCAATGCAACACAATGAGACATCTAAGCGATAAGCTCCATAGTCCAATAAGTTTCGGAATAAATAGTAGACCTTATCGAATTTGTCAACTCGATAATCTCAATTATTTATTCGTGTCACTTATTATCCCATAAACCGGTCGCATCCTAACGAGTCATAAGGATAATTCACCCATTAATATTGTTATCCAACGTGCCTAACGGGCTCTTATTAAATTCGTCAACCTAATAAGTCCGTCATCCACGTGGATCGACACGATTAATGTTAGGTTATCCGTAACCCATGCATACAACGTAAATAAATAAATACTTGAAAATAGCATTAAATGCTCATAAATGGTACATTTTGATAAACGTGCACTCGAAACTTTAAATACTTATTTAATAGAAAACCTTTCCATTTTTAGTCGTTAGTTTCCATTTAAAATAGTAAATTACAAGATAAGTCTTGTTATTGATAGTTTTTGGTATAAAAGCCTTTTTATTATTTATGTTTCATAGTTTATTAGCATTTTCATATATATATATATATATATATATATATATATATATATATATATATATATATATATATATATATATATATATATATATATATATATATATATATATATATATATATATATATATATATTTCGTCAATTTCAATATTAGTTTCATATCGTTATTCGTTTCGAGTCCACAAGACGAGTCATGACCGGCTTTTAATCAATCTAAAGTCCAAAATATACTAAAGTCCATGTTACGACGTTGTCGGGGTCAACTGTTGACTAAAAAGTCAAAGTAACACCGACGTTGCTCAAAGTTGTCAATTTATATAATAAGTCCAAATAAAAGTCATAATAGCGCAATTCAATCTCAAATCAACCCAAATCGATCTCGCCAACCAATCAAACAACCAAATATACCCGAAACCAATGTTATGACCCTAATGGTCATGACACGGTCACGGTTAAGACCACGTGAACCAAACAAGCTCTTTAAGCTTTTCGGCTCTACGGCCTCATCCAAACGCCAACAACAACAACTGACAAGATACCACAACAATCCGACCGGACCGTGGTCCATATGGGTCACGTACAACACCAAACCATGACCCATCATGGGTCTTGGTGCTTGTACGCCCCATCTACACAACCAAACACTCCCCAAATAGCTTCTACAACAACCAAACACAATCAATCAACCTCCAATCATCATCCACACATCAAACCCATCAACTAATCCTAACCAAGAACATGAAACTAAACCTAAAATGCAAAAATACAACAATATGATACACCACATGATACCAAACCACTAGTTATATGTTTATTAGTTGTAAATTAGTTTTAATCCCATGTTTCACCCAAAAGCCCCAAAAGTCGAGCCATGGTTGAGCCATAAATGACCCATTCGTGGCTTTCGATGACCAAAACAAGCTTGACCCATGTTCCATTTACCTTTTTACAACCCGATCTACAAGATTAAATGAAAACTCTAGAATCACGAATCGTATTTGTAAGATTTGGAGGTGTTAATATAGGCTTCTATAGGAGATATATATATATGGATGGAAAGAGGAAAGAGAGATCTATCTAATGGTTGTGGAGGTGTAATTTCACTCACCGTAAAATGGTCGGAAAGTGGCAGGAAGGTGGCCGATGGTTATGGTGGTATTTTAGGGTTAGGGTTTTATTTTTGGGGAGAGAGAGTGTGTAGAGAGAGAAAGTAGAGTGCGTGTGTGTTTTAGAGAGAGAAATGAAAGGGAGAAATGAGGTTAGGATGGAGTATTTATATTTAGGGAAAATGACCAAAATAAAAATGGTAGGGGAGGGGAGGGTGGCCGGCTAGGGTAGAAATAGGGGACCGGCCGTAATTTTTCATAAACTATCCCTTACCCATCCCGAGCTCATATATTGTCCTAAGAGTGTCCCACGACGTTCATTCGACTTTCTATTATGTTTATTTATGTTTTTCCACGAGTTTTGACTATTTATTTGCCAATTTTTGAGTTACGGTCTAAAAGTTACGTTATTACTTGTTTTAGGCTTCTATTGTGCCGAATCGAATAGTGCATATCAAAAAGAGTTAAAAATCACACGATAACTCTTTCAATAACAAAATAAATCATAAAAACAATAAACGATATCAAATCAAGTCATGGTCGATAAAAATAGTGATAAAGGAAAAAGCTCGGTTTAGTTTAATGTAGTGCGGTTACCTAAAATAGACTCCCTAAATTGCCAATTGTCACAGCCTCCCAGCTCGAAGAAACCCGTCCCGGTTTCACTCGAGTGCTTGATGTCATGAAGAGTTTAGGGTACATCCTACGAAATACGTCCTCACGTTCCCAAGTGAACTCGTCCATGCGGGAGTTCCAAAGAACTTTGATAATCGGAATACGGCTATGCTTCATTGCTTAATCTCACGATCCATGATCTCAATCGGTTCCTCAATGAAATTCAATTTCTCATCAATACGGATATCTCTTAAAGGCACAACTAGGTTTTCCTCCGAAAGATATTTCTTAAGATTACTAACATGAAAGACATTGTGTACACCGCTCAATTCCGAAGGTAGCTCAAGGCGGTAAGCTACTGGTCCCATTCTTTCTAGGATTGAAAGGGACCAATATATCGGGGATTGAGTTTTCCACGCTTTTCAAAACGAATCACTCCTTTCCAAGGAGAAACCTTTAACATAACAAGATCTCCAACTTGAATTTCTAAAGGTTTACGTCTCCTATCGGAATAACTCTTTTGTCTATCTCGAAGGTTTGCAAAAGGTTTAATCGAACTATCTTCTCAGTAGTGGTTTCTAGGACAAGTTCGGGACCGGTAAGTTGACTCTCGCCAACTTCAGCCCAACAAACAGGAGAACGACATTTTCGGCCATACAATGCTTCAAATGGAGTGGCCTTAATGCTAGAATGATAACTATTGTTTTAGGAGAATTCGGCCAAAGGGTGATGTCTCTCCCAGCCTTTGCCGAAATCAATGACACAGGCTCTAAGCATATCCTATAAGGTCTGAATGGTTCTCTCGCTCTGAACATCGGTTTGAGGATGATATGCAGTGCTCATATCCAAGTTTGTTCCTAAAGCTGACTGTAAAACGGCTATCTCGATCGGAAATGATAGATACCGATACTCCATGACGCGATACTATCTCCTTGATGTACCAAGCGAGCTTGTCGAGACTATCTACCGCTAATGGCTAAGAAGTGAGCAGACTTAGTCAAACGATCACGATTACCCGTGATAGCCATTGCCGCTAGTGTTCTTGGTAATTTGGTGATAAAGTCCATGGTGATTCGCTCCCATTTCCATTCTGGGAGTTCGGGTTGAACTAAGAGTCATGAGGGTTTCGTGTTCGCCTTTACCTTAGAACAAGTCAAGCACCAACCGACATATCGAGCTATGTCGGCCATGTTAGGCCACCGTAGAGAGTCTTCAAGTCCCTGATACATCTTATCGGCCCGGATGAATAGAGTATTTTGACTTATGCGACTCGTGCATAATCAACTCATGGATTCCACCATGAAATGGTATCCAACTTCAGTCTTTGAAGCATAAAGTTCTGTCATAACACTTCAAGAAGCCGTTTCACTTTCTACCATTCCATTTAGATTTCATAAGGACGGTTTTCCTGTCAATGCCGCAAAGATGGGCGGCTAAGATTTGAGATGGTAGAGACGAACTAATGGTCATTCCTAAGGATCGAACGAGTAATGGTGGAATGTTATCCTTACGACTAAGTGCATCAGCAACAACATTAGCCTTACCGTGATGATAGCAAATCTCACACCATAATCATGAGCAACTCTAACCAACCATTGTCTCATTCATCTCCTTCCGATCTAAGATATGTTTCAAGCTCTTGTGGTCGCAGAACACTACATACTTGGTTCCATACATAATGTCTCCGATTCTAAGGGCAAACACTACAACACCTAACTCAAGATCATGGGTAATGTAGTTTTTCTCATGCTTCTTAAGTTGTCGGAAGGCATAAGCTATCACCTTTCCGTTGCATCAAAACAACACCTAAGCCTTTTTATGGCGCAGTAAAGACACCCACAAAGTCTTCGCTTCCTTCGTGCAAGCTAGGATGGGCGCACTACACAACTTCGAAGTTGGAATGCTTCTTCTTCCTTTTTCTCTATTCATACTTAACGCCCTTCTCGCCGCTTTGGTCACGACTTAGCTATTTTGGAGAATTCCTCAATGAACCTCCGGTAATAGCCTGCTAAACCTAGAAACTGGCGGACTTCTGATGGGTTCTTAGGAGCTGCCCATTCCTTAATGGCCTCAATCTTGGTTGGGTTGATGTGAAATCCTTGAGTATCTATCATGTGACCTAAGAATTGTAGGACGAATCCGAATTCACACTTAGAGAATTTGGCATACAACTTCTCTTCTCTCAACAACTCTAAAATGAGCCTTAAATGCTCTTCATGCTCCTCTCTACTCTTGGAGTATATCAAGATGTCGTCTATGAATATCACAAACTTATCCAGGAATGGCTTATATACTCATGAGATCCATGAAAATCGCTGGCGCGTTGGTCAAACCAAACGACATAACTTGGAATTCATAGTGCCCATAACGAGTCCTAAACGTCGTCTTAGGGATATCTTCCTCTCGAACTCTAAGTCGGTGATGACCGGACCGTAAGTCGATCTTGGAAAAGACACTAGCTCCTCAAGTTGATCAAATAGGTCATCTATCCTAGCTAACTGTACGTTCTTCACCGTTAACTTATTCAACTCCCTATAGTCAATACACATCCGAAATGATCCATCCTTCTTCTTCACAAACAACACCAGTGCTCCCCATGGTGACGAACTTGGTCGAATGAATCCCTTCTCTGACAATTTTGCCAACTGTTTGGATAGTTCCTCCAATTCTCTTGGAGCAAGTCGATAGGTTGCCCGCTACGCATCGTATCAACTCATTTTGGAATTCCACTTGTCGAACAGGTGGAATCCCTGGCAGATCATCGGGAAGCACATCCGAAAACTCTCTAACGACGGGTACATCCCTAAGGTGTCTTTCACTCTTCTCCTCGTCTTTCTTTTCATAAATTCGAGCCAAGAAAAGACAACCTCCCTATCGATGTGTACTGGCCTTGATACAAGAGATGATGCTCAACTGGGAAGGACTTCCACAGTCACTCTGATCTCCTTGTATGCTCGAACTTTTCTCGCCATACGGTAACGCACGATCTTCTCATCGCAGATGATGTGTGCACCGTTCTTCGACAATCAATCCATTCCGATGATGACGTCAAAACTTCCCAAGGTAACTAGCAATAGGTCTATGCTAAACGGGTGGTCTAGGAAACTTAAGGTACAACCTCGGAAATTCCTAGTAATGGCATAAAGGTGGTTGATACGAAACTTATATGGCACCGTATCAAACAGATGGAAGCATAGCGATTATTGAGAAGGAACGTACCCATAACCACGTTAGGGTCCTCACTAGCTTCCTTCCCAATAGCATACACAGCGCCGCTCCCATGTCAAGCATTCCCAAAGACTGATTTCCCTGATTCTCTACAACCTCACGTGTGGAAAACTAGAAGGTAAGTTGAATAGTTTACCGATTAAAAACTTTGTTTTGAAACTTATTGAAAGATCAATTGATATTGATCTTAGATATGTTAGTGAAATATGCAAACAATGTATAAAGAGTAGATAATGAAAGAAACAATCAAACCACAACAAGTTGTTTATAGTGGTTCGGCTACAAGGACTCTTTTTCCTTGCCCCACTCCACTCCCCGAGTCTCACACTTGAGATTTTAACTTCACTAGTCAACAAGCTCCTTTCACCGGCGGAGAAACCTTTACACTTCGCTTACACACTATTTATAACACTAAGCTAGATGTCGAGTTCTTTTCAAGGGTACAACCAATCCCACACACAATGTATTTTGAGGACTAAAATACTAACCACTCACACTCACAAGATTATGATGGTTTGGTACAACAATGATGTATGAATCAACACAAGATCATACAACAACAAACAAACAAGACTTCCAACTTCTTGTTGAAGCTTGAATGTATCTTGATCTTCTTTGCTACAAAAGAGATCACTAATATGATATGAAACTAAGTTAGAAATGTTAGAGAGAAGGAATGTATGAGAATATGATAGAAAGGGATGAAAAACAACTTGGTTTGGATTTGCTATTTATAGCCGAAACATCAGAAGCACCACCGGACCACGGAACCTTCAAAGGGTTCCGCCCGTGTTAATTTTTGCCGCCGAGGTCCTGACAAAGCAAGATCTCAAAATCTTACAAAAGTCAGCCATATCTATCCAAGATTGTGTAAGATATGTAGAGTCTAAATCTACACAAAGTATCTAGTGAAATCTTCTAAGGATTTCAATGATGCACCACATGATGTCATGCGTTTGTTTTTCTATTTTTAGAAATATGTTAAAATGTAAATACATATGTAATGTTTTGTTTTAAGAAACCAAAACATTCTTGAACTAAAAACTATTATCATACATTATGGTTTAGAGTCATATCAAGATATGATTAATCACAATGTAAATGCTTGAGTGATGAGGATATTATTTAAAAAAGCTTGTTTTAATATCTCTTAAACTTGACAAGCTTTAAGCTTTATAAAAATTAAATTTACTTTTGTCGTTAACAAAACTTAGGTAAAGATCAAAAATATAAATGACGTTTAATGACGATATTTGTATTAACAATCTCCCCCTTTTGTTGAGGACAAAACATAAATTTTATTTTTATAAAAGATGTAAAGATTGTACAAGAGTTATAAAAATATTAGTTTTAGAACTTGAAAGATAAAAATGATAATGCAAGTATGTCCAATTTAGACATGATGTTGATTTTTTCGAAAGTCAAAGTCTTCACTAGTTGAAGCATGATGTTGACTTTTTCAGAAAGTCAAAGTATGTAGTTGACTTTTTCAGAAAGTCAAATATAAGCAATGAAGTATGATCTTGACTTTTCAAAGTCAATGTATGCAGTTGACTTTTTCGAAAGTCAAATATAACCAAGTTCTAAATATCTCCCCTTTGTCTTAACAAAAGAAGATGCGAGCGGATGTGTAATGAGCCCGAGCCATTATCTCCCCCTTGACCAATGCTCCCCTAAATTGGGTGCCAAGAGAAAGATACATGGATTGTGAAAAAGCTACAAAAAAAATTGTTAGTTATAAGCATCATCACAAGCATTTCTAAACACCATGTAACAAGCAATAACAATATAAGAAACACCATTCATTTGGTAAAATCTTTCATGATTTAATAACCATGAAAAGGGAACACAATGAAGTATTTAGTACAATGATAAATTCGAAAAAAAAGAAATTATCCTAGAAAATAATATAAAAATAAATACAAGAAAAATCCTAGAAAAAAAAAATGCTTAAAGAAAATAAGTTAGGACCCTCCTATTGAGGTGGTGGATGAGCAAGAGCATTGAGGTGCTCTAGGATGTGATTGAGGATGAACCTCATTTCCTCTTGGAACTCATGGACCATCACCCGGTCCTTTGTTATTTGGGAGGTTCTCACAATTGGAGCAACCATGCCTAGGAGGGTAGTATGGTTCATGGTTTTGTAGTGGTAATGGAGGTGTTTGTGTTGGTGTTTGATGTGGTGATTATGGAGGCTAGCAAAGCACTTTGCATTTGCATAGCATCATTAAGATGAGAATCCACCATATTTGAAAATTGGTGGAGATGAGTGAGTTTGGCTTGTGTTAGGATTTAGAAAATCCGTATTAAAGTGTCGGTCACCTCAAGTATTTGTAATCGCGAAAGCTCAGAGTCGTAGTTATTTAATGTCAAGTAGTATTTAGTTATGTAACACCGGTAGGACGGACGGTCTTTACCCACTGTATGCCTGATCCACAGCCCGTTAGGTGGTGATTTATGTAAAGACTATAAATACTCTCTACCTCCTAAGGTAGAGAGTTGGAGCTCATAATAAGATTTTTCTTTCTCTCACTAAAGTTCCCAAACCTCTAACTCTTTCTCTCTCTAGAAATCATCTTGTACGCCTAATATGGTAGTGATTTGATGTGTATGTGAAATCCAATATGTTACAAATGGTATCAAGAGCCATGGTTAGATCATCTCTTTTATATCCTTGGATTTCTTGTGGTTTTTAGATGGTTTTTGAGTTTGAAAAAGTGTAGTGTTTTTGCATCATTTGGTTCATTTATAGTGTTAAAGTTTGAATTTTGGGTGTACTTTTGTGTTTAGGATCATTGTATGTGCTTGGGTTTTGATTTGGTAAGCTTGAATCATCGTGGTTGAGCTTGTTTTGGATTGAAAAGTGTGTTTTTGAAGTTTCTCTTGGTAGCGATTTGGCTCTCGGAGTGAAGTTCTACTTAGCGACTTGCTTCAGTAAAGGTAGCGAAGTTGTAGTGTTGTTGGTGGCAAGTTAGTCCTAGCGACTTGTCTTTGAGACAAGCCGACAAACAAGACACTTAGTGGATTCTTCACTACGGTAGCTTAATTTGTAAGGTAGCGACTTACTTTCAATTTTGATAGCGACTTGTTCTTTAAGTATCTTAGCGAATTGGTGTTAGCGATTTGGTGTTAGCGATTGGACCTTAGCGAAGTTGTTATTTAGCGACTTGACGCCTTAGCGATTTGGTGATAGCGACTCTTGTCAAAATTGTGAGCGATTTGGAACTTAGCAACTTGTCTTCTAATTACTTAGCAACTTGGTGCTTAGCGACTTGGTTCAAGGATTCTTAGCGACTTGGTTGACTCTGTCTGTATACGGTTTTCTCTTGATTTAGTAAAATCCCGTGAAAGAATCTATTTCCCGGTTTAATCATTGAGTTATAAAATCCCGTATAATCTTTAAACATGTCTACCAATGTACCTACAATCATCTCCATCGCTGCGAGGATGTTCAAGCACCGGTTCGATACTGCCCACCCATGCTTGACAGAACCGACTATGACTCTTGGGCTCAAAGAATCGATTATACTCGCCTTGAAAGGAAAATGGGGTCAACATTCTCAAATCGATTGATGAAGGACCTTATCGTATTGAGACTACAAGAGACTTAATTGATACAAATGCAGATGGAACAATGATCTATGGAATAGATGCACCAAAGACATATGATGAGCTCAATGATAAGGAGAAAAAGAGATTCGATGTCGATATCAGGGCTTCTAACATCATACTTCAAGGTCTTCCAAAGAGATATCTACAAGCTTATCAATCACAACACCGGCGCAAGTTGGGATAATGTCAAGATGCTTCTCTCGGTTCTCAATTAACTATGGAAGAAGAGAATCACAACTCTATGATGAATTTGAGCACTTCAAGATGAAACCCGATGAGAGTGTCTATGAGTATTACGTGAGATTCCACAAGCTTGTTAATGATATGAGGAATATCAAAATGACCATGCCAAACATTCAGTTGAACTCAAAATTTGTGAACAACATGAATCCCGAATGGCACAAGTTTGTCACCTCTGTGAAGCTAACCAAAGGTTTGAAGAACACCAACTATGAACAACTATATGCCTTCCTGCTTCAGAATGAGAGACATGCCATGTTTGAAAAGATGATTCTTAATCAGCCAAATCAAAACAGGGAGAAACAAGTTCATCAAATGATTCAACAGCATTTTACACCAATGTTGGAATTACAACCAAAGCTTCACAAGTCATACCCATGGGTAATGGTAATTCAAACTCATTCCCGATCCATCATATAAGCCTCCAGACTCTAACACACTCATGGAAAACTTTATCAACCAACTGTCCCTCATGGTTAGTCAAAACATTAACACTCTCCCACACACCAACAACAACCTCGAACAAAGCATCTAATCCACACAATCAAGCCACTATCGAGATGGAAGGTTATGGTACAACCGGTTCAAGAAAGGCAAGATGAACAGGAAGAGGTAGAGGATATGTGGCAAATCGTAATAGGGAAGGAATGGAAATCAGGGACAAGCAAAGCCGATCAAGTGTTACAACTGTGGTGGTGAGGGACATATTGCAAGGAATTGCACATCGCCAAACGCACGCGTAGAGTACTTCGGATAAGATGTTGCTTGTGCAAGCTCAGATAATGGTGCGCTTTGGATGAAGAGGAGTTGTTGTTTCTTGCCGAGGGAAATGCCAAGACATATGATGCGATGATGAGCGTACCATTCGTGAGATAGGCCACAATCATCAATGCCTTTCAAGTCAGCCGATTGTGATGCATACGACTCTGACGTTGATGATGAACCTACCGCACAAACCATTTTCATGGCTAGCATTTCTCCAATGGTCCCTCCTAAAGTCTCTTCATCACCAAAAGCTGGTCCATCCAAAGACAAAATCATTTTCTGAGGTACTAAAACTATATGATGAAGTTGATGAGCAAAAGATACATGACGAAGTACAATCAACTGTAACTATTGAGTCTGATATTGAAAATATGGGTAATATCAATGTTGTCCCATATGATCAATATGTGAAACAAAGTGAAAGTGAGATTGTACCAAGTGATGTATCTTATGCAGTCAATGATGACTATGTTTTTGACGAATACATTGCATGTGCCCTCGATGATTCTGTTATCTCCAACTCAATGCCTATAAAGAACGTGTTACTATTTATGAACAACGAGCTAAGTTTGAATTAACCACCCAGCAGTGAGATGGATGACCAAATGCCTACAATTATTAGAAAAGTAATTTTAGAGAAGAAGTGTTAAAACAAGAGTTAAACTCCTTACAAGAAAAGCTTTCTAAAACCGCTAAGCAAAAACAAGAACTTCAAGAAAATGTTAAAGTGCTTAAGCAAGAATTTCATGCTAAGGAATCAAAACTTTTGAATGATTTTTCCAATCTAAAAACTTTGAAGAACAAGCTTGAAAATAAGTTGTACGTACAAGGGAATACCATTCAGACACATGGTCACTAAGCATAGAGTTTTAAGCGATAAGCATAGTGTTCCCATTATAGATAAACCCAACCCTCGAAGTACGGAAGTTAGCAAAGGCGGCTCAAAATGTAATCTATGATGGCAATGAGATTCTTAAACCTAGTCAGACACCTAGTTGCATTGAGGAAGATAGAAAATTAGATGATACATCTAGGGAGAAAATGGATGAAGTTTAATGATCCCGAAAAGTAAAAAGAATATAATAGTCAAACCCTATGATTACAAACCCTCCTTAGAAAAATGCTGCCTCGAAGCCGACTGTATCCTCCAAATACATCAATGCATTTAGTTCCTAGAACTATTGCCACTAAGAGCAAGACCTTAATCAGTCAATATGTTATTTTTAAACTATTTGTCGATTTTGAGAAAACTTGTAAGAAAAGGATCACAACCACTAGATAACAAGGGGAAAGGGGTTTTGAGCAAACAAAAGAATGCTATTTAACCGAGGTCACTTTTAAACAACTAAAAGATCAATTTGAGAGTCTTAAAAAGGGTATGGATTCGATATTAAAGGAATGGAAAAGGAATTTGATGCAATGATAGTTGAGGTTAGTGACTATGAGCAAGAATTAAAATATAATGAGATTGAGAGGAAGAACTTGCATACATTGAATGAGACTCTTATTTCTGAATGTATTAATCAAGATGTTTTTATCAAGCTACTAATTGTTCCATTAATGCTTCTCAATTTCATGAATTATCTGTTGCTCTGAAAGTCTCCCATGATCGAGTCATTGAGCTTGAAAAGATTAATTCAAAACTTAATGAGAAAATTGATCAAGATGATCACGATAATTTGGTAAAGCATCTTTCTAAACTAGAAGTTGAACATTTTGATTTACAACTAAAATATCAACATCTTAAAGAAAATGTCAAAACCTCAAATATCAAGACATCCTCGGATGTTCCGAGTTTGATGCGCTTTTTAGATAAACAAACGTGATGAACAGATTCAAGCTCATTGTAACACGATCATAAAGTTGAAAGCCCAAATTTCTCAATTAAAGGGTGAAAAGAACAATGTGATTGGCTCCCAAATGCCTCCTCCTTTAGATTCTTAGTATTCTCAAAATTTTCATCTTCAAAACTTGGTTAATGTTTTACAAAAAGAAAACGAGAGTTTTCTAGAAGAAAATGAAAAGGTTAAGCAAAACTTTAATGAGTTATATGATTCAATGAAAGTCACCGTGACAAAAAAACAATGAAAAATAACTTCTTTACAAAAAAATTGAGAATCGAGGAGTCGTGAAAAGGAAACCGCCACTTGTTTTAATGAGAATGTTGCATCAAAGTCACCTCTGCATCAAATACCGCGGATCAGTAAATACATTCCTCCTCATCTTAGAAATAATGAACATGCGTTTCATGACTATTTTGCTTACCTTAAGGATAGTCTAGAATGTCTCCATGAGATTGTGGAAGAGGATTTCATTAATAAACCCCTTGATAGAGAAATTAGGTTTGCTTGCATTCGTGCCAAACGATCTCAAGAGTCGCTAGAATGTTTAATTGCAACATGTCCTAAATCCTAGGTGCAAGTGCAAAAGGTGTGTGATGCCTTGTTCTATGCCTAGTGCCAAGCATACAAACCATTCTATGCCCAGCTTTAAGAAAGTGAACACCAATGTGCCTTCTAGTATTACTGCACTTTGCACATCTAGTTCAGGAATGCAAAAAGTAGCCCAACCAACTAATGTTCCCATAATTCCCCTACAGAGAGTAATCAAGGACATTAAAGCAAGCGTCAAAGCCTCCAACAATACCAAGCAAGATGGACCTCGCAAGACCAACCTAGGAACTTTAAGTTTGAGTTGAATAAAGCGAATCGTGTTGATTCTAGTATTAGCCATAGGCGCATCAGTAATTAATTGAATTCTCGATACTATTTGCAAACCATGTAATGATGTCCGCTTGAATTCGTTGTTAATCATGAATATGGTGTGAATGCTTTGTCTAATGTCGTCAAATGCCCGTTAAAATTGTTAATGCCAAAAATCATGCTAAGAAGCCTAAAAGGAAAAGACGAAAGAAAGTTAGAAAATAGTGGAAACCCACAAGAAGAACATTTAGTAAGATAGGTTATCAATGGATACCTTTTAGCCATAAGGATAATCGCTTTTGCCCTCAAACTGCTAAGACAATGCCCACTAGAAAATGGATGCCTACTGGTAGAACTATTCCTTTAAGAAGCGAACATTCTTTGAATAGGTCAAATACGCATACACCAAAGATCGCATCTATTCCTAATGATTCCATTACTTCTATTTTTGATATGGGTGTTTCTATTTCGATGGGAGTTCCAATCATCGTTACTAACCAAATGGAACCCATTCTTGCATGGGGATCCCAATTATCCAGTTATCCATCTTGTCTCGGTTCAACTACGCATCGCTCAAATCGCTCAGGGTACTTGGACTCAGTCGCTCCAAGCATATGACTGAGACCGGTCGCGCTCATGAACTTCGTGAGTAAATTCATCGAGACAGTTAGATTCGGAACGACCATTTTGGAGCAATTATGGGTTATGGTGATTATGTAGTTGGCAAAAGTGTAATCTCCATGGTATATTATGTGGAAGGTCTTGGTCATAATTTGTTCTCTGTTGGTCAATTTTGTGATTCCGATCTAGAGGTGGCCTTTAGAAAACATACTTGTTTCGTTAGAGAACTTGATGGTGTGGAATTATTAAGAGGTACTTGTGGTTCTAACCTATACACCATCTCTATCGATGACATGATGAAGTCTCTCCAATCTTGCCTGTCAAAGGCTTCTAAAACAAAGTCATGGTTATGGCATCGCCGTCTCAATCACTTGAACTAGGCACCATTAATAACCTTTCCAGAAGGATCTTGTCGAGGCTTACCTGCATTAAAATATGAAAAGATCATCTTTGTTCAAACTTGCCAATTGGGTAAAAGCACAAAATATGCCCAAAACCAAAACCCACAAATTCAAGAATGGAAGTTCTTCATACCCTTCATATGGATCTCATAGGACCAATGAGAAAAATAAATGGGAAGAAATACATTTTAGTCGTAGTTGATGACTACTCTCGATTTACTTGGGTAAAGTTTTGAGGACAAAGGATGAAACTCCAGATGTCATTATCAAACTAATCAAACAACTTCAGTTCGACTCAACAATACAAATGTAATTGTTCAACGACAATGGCACAAAGTTTGTTAACAAAGACTTAATTCAGTTTTATGAAAGTGTTGGAATCAGTCATCAAAGAAGTGTTCCACAACTCCTCAACGTAATGTGTAGTTGAAAGACTAAATCGAACTCTGTGGAAGCCGCAAGAACAATGCTAATTTATTCAAAGGTTCCAATGTTTCTATGGGTCGGAAGCCATTGCCAATTGCTACACCCAAAATCGCTCTTATATACACCTCTCATGGAAAAATCCATATGAACTTGATCATAAAACTGATCTCTACCTTCATGTGTTTGGTGCTTGTGCTATCCAACTAATGACGGTCAAGACTTAGGTAAATTAAGAGCAAAGGCAGATATTGGAGTTTTGTTGGTTATGCACCAAACAAGAAGGGTTACCGAATCTACAACAAGAGAACCCAAATATCATGGAAACAATTCACATTACGCTGATGAGTGACGGGTCAAATGGGCTGGACAAACCGCCTGACCTCAACTCAACTTCATCAAGTAGTCCCATTGGTTCTACTCTTATTTCTAACCTCTCCAAAGAACTCCTTATGTACCTCCATGAGAAGATGATTTAAAGAAATTGTTTGATCCAATGTTTGATGAACACTATGAACCAAATGCGATGAAATGTCAATTCCATCAACAGAGGTCGCTCCTATCCCTCGCGAATGAAGTCAACCCTTCAGCCTCAATATCATTAAGTCAAGAAGCCCGCCATCACCTGTCTCATCAACAAATCATCAATCATCGAATGTACATCATGGAATTGTTTCTGGCATCAATGATGAAGTTAATCCCTTTACTACTCCCAAAGATGCTCCATTTGAAAACATATTTGCTCGAATCATCATCGAACCATCTTCATCGAGACATCGACTCAAGTACCTCAACAAACAACCACATGAACACCTCGGAAATGGACACATGATCATCCATTGACAACATCATTGGAAACCTCTCTCGCCCAAGATCCACACGGAAACAACTTGCAACCGATGCCTTATGGTGCTTCTTCAACTCGCAGACTCTCTAAGGTCGAACCAAAAGACATTAAAACCGCCATGAATGAAGAATCAATGCCATGCAAGAAGAAATTCATGAGTTTGATCGACTTGATGTATGGGAATTAGTACCCGCTCCAGATTGTGCTATGATCATTGCTCTAAAATGGATCTTCAAAGTGAAACTTGATGAGCATGGTGATGTCTTAAAGAACAAGGCTCGATTGGTTGCAAAAGGATACCGCAAGAGGAGGGTATTGACTTTGAAGAATCATTTGCTCCTCGTTGCTCTTATCGAGGCAATCGTAATCTTCTTGGCTAATGCTGCAAGTAAGAACATGGTAGTCTATCAGATGGATGTAAAGACGACATTTCTTAACGCAGATCTTAAAGAAGTCTTCACGCCCAACCCGGCTTTTGTGAATCCAGCAGCCCTACTCATCGCTTATCGCTTGAAGAAGGCTCTTTATGGTTTAAAGCAAGCTCCAAGGGCATGGTATGATACACTATCAAAGTTTCTTCTATCAATCGGATTCAAAGAAAGGAGCAGCTTGATCCGACATTGTTCACCGTGAAGTCGTGCAAACATTTAATTCACGCTCAAATATATGTTGATGATATTATCTTTGCCTCGACTGACCCCAATGAGTGTGACCGCTTTTCAAATGAAATGGGTTCTAAATTTCAAATGTCAATGATGGGACAAATGTCATTTTTCTTCGGATTACAAATTTCACAAAGTCCCGGAGGCATTTTTATAAATCAATCTAAATATGCAAATGAGATTTTAAAGAAATTTGGATTTGATTCTAGTGACCCTTTTGACACTCCCATGAGGAAGTACTAAACTAGATGAGGGCCACTCAGGGATCATGGTAGACCAAACAAAATATCGTAGTATGATGGATCCCCATGTACCTCATGCCTAGTAGACCGTACATCTTGTTCGCCGTTTGCATGTGTGCTAGATACCGTGCTAAGCCTACAAAAAGCACCTTGAAGCGTTAAACGGTCTTCGGTATTCCAAGGAACCATCAATATGGGACTTGGTACCAAGGACACCGGTATGTCACTAAATGTACTCTATGCATATGCCGATCATGCAGATGTCAAGATACTCGCCGGCACGCCCTGAGGTGCTTATTTTGGGTGATAAGCTTGTGAGTTGGTCTTCAAAGAAGCAAATGAGTACTTCTATTTCATCTACAGAGGTTGAATACATAGCCATGTCATCTTGTTGTGCTCAAATCCTATGGATGAGATCCCAATTATCCGACTATGGCTTTGACTTCAACAAAATCCCTCTCTCAGACTGCGGATAATAAAAGTGCTATTGCTCTCTCATGCAAAAACGTTCAACATTCAAGAGCAAAGCACATCGACATTCACATCATTTCATCGTGGAGCAAGTTGAAAATGTGTGGTGGAACTATACTTTGTGAGGACTCAATACCGCTAGCGTATATCTTCACCAAAGCTCTTCCTAGAGAACGCTTTGAGTTTATCCTTCCACGACTTGGTCTTAAGAGCCTACAACCGGAAACACTCAAACGCCTTCAAGAGGAAGAAGAGGAGTAAAAGGTTTTCCTTCATCTATCTCTTTGTATATATTTATTCAAAAGCAAAATACAAAATTACAAAACCAACAAAAAGCAAATAGAAAAATATAAAACTTTCAAAAATCCATAAAAATCAAAAACTTGAAAATCTCAAAAATATTGTCTTTTTGTCATATTTTCTTGATTCGATATATCTACTTGCCTTTTGTGTCATTCAAAGAGTGACACGCGGTCTTTAGATGTTGTTCTAATGTACATATATCTTTTATATATAAAAAAATTGAGAAAGAAATTTTTTAGCAAAACCATGGTTTATCATTTCAGTGCAAGAACCCGCCTTCAAATGAAAGAACAGAGCCATGCTTTATCTTATTTTTTTAATCTCATGCTCGATTCTATAAACAATTACTTACTATCTTATGAAAACTAATTGCTTTGAAAAATAACTTGAACTCTATTTTTGAAAATCATCCGACTTCACGTTTGTCAAAATATCTATCTCTCAATCAACAACTTATGTCATTGATTGAGGGGAGAATGATTTCAATTAAATCAAAAGGTTATTTGTCATACAATTATTTTCAAAAGATATTCATGCATGTTTAATCAATGGAGTTTAAAGTCTCAAAATCCGATCCTTATCAGTTAAAACGCTTTCATAATCAAGTCACAATTCTCCTTAAAAGCTTTTCAAAATCAATTTAATTGCAGAGATCACAAATCTCAAATGATTTGATAATTGTGATCGGGGGAGAATTTATGATTTAAATTGGATTTAACTGATAATTGTAAATGGTTTTATAAGGATGAACAAGCTCTCCTTCCCCACATGTGCCAAACGATTTCAAATTTTCCATGCACATGTTGAGGGGGAGCACCTATATTAAACCACAAAGATTTGAAATGTGATCAATTTATTTCAATGTGCGTTTTTCCTAATATGTGCAAAACATCTTCAAATTCCATGCACATATTGAGGGGGAGCAACTATTTTGAAAACCACATTCTTCATATAACTACTCCTAGATGCAAGCCAACCCCTCAAAGATGAAAATTATCTCTATTACAAAATGATGCGATGCACATGTGAGGGGAGCTTTGTTTCTAAAATTATCAAAAACAATTCAGGTACAAAATGTTTTGATAATATATCACAAGTATCTAGATTGATTTTCAAATGGTTCCAATGGCGATGAACAATACCAAATAGACCGACCAAATTTACTTTATGTATGGTGATATAAGGATGGTAAGGTTAGGTACTTGTTCCCATGATCCCGCCAGAACGGAGGGATCTACCAGGACAATCCACTAGATAGTGTAGAAGTCCTTAGGTATGATGAAAAAAGGAGAAATGGGAAGAGTGCGGATCGAAAGCTAGTACTAGAATAAACCCAACAAGGTTCTAGTAATGAAGTCTCGTAAGCAATCAAGGGGTTGAAGAATGAAAAAGAAATGAATGTGAAAAAGGGTGAAAAGAAATAGCCGTCTATTTATTCAACCTTAGGCGTAAAACCGGTTCAATTCATATACTACTGGTGGTTACCAAGGTAACATCGGTATTGAAGACTAGACGTCATGGACCCAAAGGACGACCGCACTTCAACTTTCCAAACCACTCAAGTTCCTCTTAAAAGGACTTGTTTCATTCTCACAGGGAACCGACATAATTTATCGACTTTCTCTTAGAGATAGTTGGTATTGAAGAAGGAGACCCTCTCTAGTCTCCTCATAGAAACCAAATATGCACAATTGAGTCTAGAGCCACGAGATCATCAATAAATCTCATTAGGACACTTTCAATGAAGACTCTGTTTCACACAATGTGGAAAGAGAGATTATATCTTATGAGTCCTACATCCTTGTGGTATTGCCGTAAAATCTGAGTGATATGCATACATATTCACAATGAAGATGGAAAGCCTTCTGGAGCCATCATCAAACAAGCTCTTCGGGTGGTATGTGAGATCTATCCAATAGATCAACCATGTGACAATGAACGTAAACAATAGGGCGATTCAATTGTTTGAATCAATCTCCGGTTCAAAGTTATGGATTGACGGATTCCTTTGAAAAACTGGTCATTGTGCTTAAAAACTCTTTTCTTTAGCACATCGACTGCGTACAAATATTTCAAAATAAAAGGTGTTTATGATTGATAATTGATTTTCATTAAAACCTTCGTTGTATTGCAAAAACAATTTCTATTGAGCGATACACGATTGTTTTTTCAAATATCTTTATCAATCATGAATCTCAATTACCGGTTCACTCACTCGCGGTTGTCTTCTTTGAGACGCTCCGCAGAACAAACTAGAGCAGCTGGAAACCCTGCCAAGGAAATTCTTCGAATTTTACCCGATCACAAAAGACTTGTAATGATCAACGGGAACCGTGGCCGTGTACCTCAATTCAACGAAAGTGATCAAAGATACTCTCGACGCTTTATTGCTAATCGTTTTATGCGTGTACACCGACGCTTGCGTACCATCGTAATGAAGAGGTCAATCCATAGCCGCATGCTCACACAACCATTCATATCTAAAGAAATCATGATTAGTGCATCAATGACTCTGATGTTATCACTCCATGCTTCGCACTTTGCCAATATCATGAATCAACGAAAGCTTCCACTACTCGATGAGAATATATCATGATCCGTAATGTGAGCATGTCGGTCCAAAAGTCACACCATCACATAATACCAACACCACAAAGGATGAGTCAAAGATTTATGTTTGCCGATGATCTCAAAGTCGGCTCAAAATTCAAGATCATGTGGATAAGTTAAAGACCTCCACTCAGATTATCCAAACATGCAAAATGAAGAATCAAAGACTACGAGCTATAGAACAAAGAATGAACAAGAATCCAAGAACAATCTCAATGTAATATCTGTTTGTATTCTATGTAATTTGAGGTGACCTCCCTTAGGGGGATATTGTTAGGATTTAGAAAATCCAGGTATTAAAGTGTCTCTCACCTCAAGTATTTGTAATCGTTAGAAAGCTCGTAGTCGTAGTTATTTAATGTCAAGTAGTATTTAGTTATGTAACACCGTGGAGGACGGACGGGTTACCCATCAGTATGCCCGATCCACACTCGCTAGGTGGCATTTATGTAAAGACTATAAATACTCTCTACATCCCAAGGTAGAGAGTTGGAGCTCATAATAAGATTTTTCTTTCTCTCACTAAAGCTCTCAAACCTCTAACTCTCTAGAAATCATCTTGTACGCCTAATATGGTAGTGATTTGATGTATGTGAAATCCAATATGCTATAAGCTTGAATCTCTTCTTTGGTGGAACAAAATCTGTAGGTTGGAGGGAATTTTCGATTTAGTATCATTATGTCAAAACTATACACAAATTTAAATCGATTAAGCTAGATTCACAAAAGAAACATGCTCACATAGGGAGAGATAATCACTTGGAATAAATATCAAAATCCATTTATATGAGAAGTTTTATAGGTTATGATATCAGTCACATGTAATGAGTGACAAAATTGATTAAGATGCAACTACAATCATCCCTAAAACATATACTAACAAAATTGTACATGTTGTGTATGTCTAGCATTTAGATTTTAACTTACCTATGTTATCATATACTTGTATATAGTAGTATGCGAAAATCAATATCATCTAAGAGTTTAATATAGATAAGGAAATTCACATGCTACCTTCAAAGTTTCTCTATTAGCCAACAGTTAATTCAACTTTCGCAATACATCATTTTAACGTTCATCATAGTAGCCAACAATTAACTTCAAAGTTTAAGATATAACATTAAGTTTAACAATAAAATCATGCTTATAACTGATGTTCCAAAGCTATTCTAATATGATCATGGTTAATATGCTAAAACGTTATGATAGAAAAATTCTATATATTGAACCAAATATATTCTTGGTTTAAATCCCCATGTTAAGAATAATTTGAGATCCAATTAAAACATAATATGGCAATTGCGAAAGTTCTGCTCATATTATTACTTCCCCTAACTTATTCATCAAGCACTAATGAATAACATAGAGTTAGGATCAAATAAGAAGATTACTTAAAATAAGAAGGAATAAGAAGAACAATAACCGCAAATCCGAGATGTACCGACCTAAATTAGATGCATCCCTATAATCTTAGATGCATTATAACGCACCATAGTGTGTTTTCTAGCTTTTAATCAGATGCATAAACGTATATTAGATGCATTTCATGATTTCTTTTGTTTTTTGTTCCTCTGCACGTGCCGAAATCAAGAAAATCAATTTGCACCATCTATACATCAAATTAACTTTCGAAACTCAATATGTTGCATCCATATGAATAGAAATGCATCTAATGCAAGTCGTTGCATCTCAAATACGTGGTATTGGTCACTTCTTACCACTTCTTATTTTAATTTACTTCTTATTGGATCCCTACTCGAATAACATATAACAATATATCCACGGTATAACCAATAATACATCCATGTTTCAACAATTCAAAGTGAAATAACATCACCATGTTACTAAACAAGATCCAATCAAGCATTCTAAAATAAGGTTGATGTGTTTAGAGGAAATGGACAACGTGGTTGATTTATTATTAATCATTCAACAGTTTCAATTTTATCTATCAAAGTATTTATAACACATATTATATATTTAATGTAATTAACTTGCACTAACAAGTAAAATAACATTAATATATGATTAGAGTTTTAGACTTACCTCTTGAAATCAAAACCTCCCATTAAAACTCGAACAATCAACTTCAAAGAAAACCCAATAAGATTCCATCTTCTATCGTAACTAATGAGATTGTTCTCCGATCAAAATCAAAGATCGCACTTTGAGACTATCATGCTAATAACGTGTTACGAAATAACAACTAATCAACAAGGAGTATAAACTAGAAGAATTGAGAGATTATGGAATGCATTTTCATTTATATCACAAACTACAAAACTAGCCTTAATTTATAGGGCTCTCTTCATCAAGTACTTAGTTTGTGTCACTAGGATGTAATACGTAGATCGCCCCATACATCACTTAGAAAAGCAATTGAGTGGGTCTTGTGGCCGGAAAACACATAAAATAGCATGGCAATCTCAATTATCAAGTAATTACGCAATTTTATGTATTTAATAAACAATATGTAATTCTAATTATCATAATAATTCTAATTAACAATTAATAAATTCAAATTAACTTTTAATTCTAATTAGCAAGTAATTTTGATGGATCTAGACACACACCTTGTGTCAATGATATTTTGAATTATATTAACAAGCACGCGGAATTTACTTAGTAATACTTAGAAGACGGATTATGTGATGTATTGTAAGTAAACACATATTAAACATACAAACTAAGCTCCAATATTATTAATGAATAATACGAGTGATCTTGCTTATCACTAAGGTTACACCTTGAAGCTTATGTGAATGATACGTATGTAATTCAGTACCTAAGACAATTACCTAGGACCTCCTTTTATAATACAAGGAGTCCTTTACAAGATAAGTATAAAGCTAACAATATAGAATATACACAAGATCTTTTCTATACTTATCTAAACACGTTTTCCTAACAATTATCTAATAGCAGTGGTAATAATGTGCCAGCAGTGGTAATACGTTTACACTGCTAGTGCAATACTTAGCAGTGTCTTCCAAAGCTATCAGTGGTAACAGATTATTCCCAACAATCCTCCCCTAAACTTATGATTTCTCTGCAAATCAATAAGTTTCTTCAATCTGCATCATCTTCAAGGATTTGGGGAATTCTTACCAAACACTTCACTTCTTCCTTAAATTCTGAATAGCTCTTCAAAATTAATCTTGAAGCCTGAGTAACAATGCTCTGACCTTCTCACTATCTTCATGAACTCTTATATTAGTACACAACATCACTGTGAGAGTTCCAGCTCTGAGTAGATATTCATTCTCAGCAAGCATGAATGCATCTACTCCATTTGCTGTAGAAACATGATGAACTTCACATGAATCATAGTAGAACCATTTAGTACCAGGACATGAACATGAGAATTTCCAGAAATCATCATTAACATTTGGTTCATAGAGCCTTCTAAGATTAACCCATAACTGCATCTCCTTCATATCTTTGAGATCTTCAAAATCAAACCTTTCTTGAACTAACTTCCATAGTGTATCAAGATCATCTCTATCAAAAACTTTGATAAGATCTTCAAATTGAATGAATAATTGAGTTTCACCACCTAGCCTTGTGATCTTCCATGTTGGAGCAAAATTGCTAGCAGTGTATACTTTCCAATCAATGATAGGATGTCTGACATGCAGTGGTTCTGGATAAAAATCTTCTTCTTCAATCACAATCATATCAGTCAGCTTGTTCTTCGTTGAACTTCTCTTGGAACTTCTTGTTCTTCAACAAACTTTGTCTTCTTAACAGTCTGAGAATCACTGTCTTTGGCCTTTCTCTTCAAACCAGGATACCTTCTTGCTTCTTCTTCAGAGTCCATTGGAAGGAAATCTTTATCTTGTCTTTGAACTCTGTAGTAGATACTTTCAACTTTATCATCAGGCATTCCTTTGAATTGATGTCTTTTCCAGCCACCAACATTGCAACAATAAGTCTTCATGTATGCAATAACTTGTGCCTTAGTTGGTTGCCTTGGTTTCTTTTGACCCTTTCTAACTGAACTAATCACATCTTGAAGTGCTTGATTATTTTTCATTTGAATAAAATCTTTCAACTGAGCAGTTCTTTGTTCCTTAGTTAAAGATTTATCAGCTACAAGGTCAATTGCCTTCTTCTTGATTACTGGATCATGTGCAATCAAGAAATATATTTCTTCTTCAGTAGGTACATAGCTGAACTCTGGAGTCTTCTCTCTAAATATTGTAGGTTGAACAGTGGAAAGTGGATCTTCTATTTGATCTTCCATTCTATCCAGCCTTTTAGCCTCCATAAAGCTTGCAATCTCCAATTCTTCAAGCTTTTTCTTCTCACCAACTTGTTCTTCAGTAATCTTTTCAGCAATTCTCTATCAAGAGCAATCTGAACTTGTTCTTTCTTTGAAATCTTTCTTCTTGTTTGCTCCTTGCTTTGCATAACAGCTTTACCTTTGTCTTTCTTCAGTTTATCAATTTCTTCACTTGCAGTGGCAATATCATGTCCAGCAGTGGAAATATTTGGCTCTGCAGTGGAAATTGAATCAGTGGTAAAATCTGCAGCTGCAGTACTGAAGATATCTTGCTCTAGTTGCTCTTCATGAGTATCAGATTCCTCTGCGCCTTTACTAGAAACACCTTCATCTAAAAAATCTAGCTTCCTCCCTTAGCTTCAGCACCTGTTTTCCTCCCTTATTTGGGAGAATGACCCAAATCGGCACTGAAATCTTCTGAATCACCATCATGAGGTGAGGATGGAGATGATAGCACAATCTTTGTAGTTCTTCTTTGCTTTAACCCCTGCAACTCTTCCTTCAAGGTCTGAATCTCCTCCTTCAAAGATGTAATATCCTTGGCATGATGCTCCTTAAGTTGTGCCAAGTCTTGTTCCAGAGATTTAACCTGCTTTGCTAATTTTGTACAAATTTCCATCAATTCCATTGGTTGCCCACTGCCCTCAACACTTCCAACTGTGTGACCTGTTGAGAGAGGTGAATCATAGGGAATTGGTTCAGATTCCTCCCTAGTTGGACTAGGTTGAAGCCTGGAACCACCACTGCTTGTGCCTAAACCAAAAGGATCAGGTACATGCTGTGTTGTAATGGGAGGATTTGTCTGTTTTTGCCTCCTCTCATAGGTGTGAGAAACTGGTGGAGTATAATCAATGTGTGAAACAGTGATTATGGGTGTAGTTTGTACTTGTGAAATCTTTGCAAGCATTTGAGGAAAGAGAGGTGTAAAATCCATATTGCCATCTTTATTCATGTTTTGAAAAACTTTAGGCTTAAGGCAACGGATTTGATAAATGTTTTTATGGGGTTGCAGTTGAAACTCATTTAGCACTGCTTGCACAAACCTTGGATACATTAAAAATTTTGTTGAACACTTTACATTGCCTTGCATACTTTGAAAAATATATTTTGACCAATTAAAAGTCCTATCTAAAGCTAGACAAACCAAAGGGTAAGCCATTGTTGAACTGAATTGTTCATAAGATGTTTTCTTAGGACTTAGGCAATGCAGAAGAGTATGTATCAAAAATATCCAATGGGGACAAAAACCACTCTTTTTGAAAGTAGCCTTTTTATCAGTGGTATCATACCCCATGGATGATAAATTTTCATGTATTTTTGGCATAGGTAATGTGATGATACCATTGAGATCATCCAATTGGAGAACTCTCCTCAAGGATGCCTCAGTAACGTCAATAGTTACCCCGTCCACAGTGGCTCTTAGAGCATCCACTGTTTCATGTGTATCTCTAGTCTCAAGTGTTATGGACTTAGCAGAAGTCCAAAACTGTTTGATTTGAGAGATATATATTGTGGGATTTAATAGTAAAGCATACCTTATATGGGTAGTATTGAGAAAGTCCACAATCTGATGCAAAACAAGGCCACTCTTCTCGTTTGACTTTTCTAAGTAGGCCACTTGGTTGTGCTCATCTGCAAATTTTAATGGTGCCATAGAAACTTTTGATGAAAAAGATATTATGTCAGTAAGAATTGAAGGAATAACTAGCCAATTGAGACAAAAGATATATAGAGGTAGGGTTTAAGAGTTTTGCGCAAGAAAGATTATCTAAGGAAAGTATTTAGCTTTAGAGGATAAATATCAAATAGGAAAGTAGCTAATCTTCTAAAAAGTTACCCTATATATATGGAAAGCAATTTTTCTACAACGGCTAGTAAAAAATTAGTTACTGACACAACAGTTGTAACGGCTAGATCAACAGTGGTAAAAATAACACTATCAGTGGAAACTGTGAACTAGCAGTGGTAAATTTTCACAAAAATTTTCAAAGAGCAGTGGTAAAGAAAAACATATAAAAACTAGACTGCCCTTATCATAGTTTTTAGCAAACTACCAGCTATCAACGGATTTGATATGTCTTTACCATGAGTCGTTTGCTATGGACTAGCCAACTCTTAATCATAAAGAATATGGTGAGTTGATAACCATATAGTTTTTGGTAAACTATCAACCATAAACGGATTTGTCAAGTCTTTACCAGTAGCCGTTTGCTCTGGACTAGTTGATTCTTATGTGTATTAGACATGGTGAATCAATAACCAATACACCTTTTAAGATCAACTCCCATCTATGCTGCATAAAAGTTATTGAACAAGCAAAAACACAAGCACAAAACTTATACAAACTAATACAACAATGTTAGTACCCAAAGACTTCCACTCAACACCAAAGACCTTTAGACACAAAAAGTTTATGGATTTAGCATTCCAATACTTGTTACCAAGTACTGAAATCTACCCACATCAAGTCCTTTTGTTAATAAATCAGCATAGTTGTCATCAGTATGAATTTTGACAACTTGAATTAGTCCTTTTTCATAACAATCTCTTATGAAATGGTGTCTAATTTCAATATGTTTAGTCTTTGTGTGTTGAACTGGATTCTTAATAATGCAAATGGTACTGCTATTGTCAATATGAATGATGGTATTCATGAAATTGTACCCATAGTCCAAAAGTTGATTCTGAAGCCATAGAACTTGAGCAGAGCAACTTGCAGCAGCCACATACTCTGCCTCAGTTGATGAATTAGCCACCATTGTTTGTTTCTTGCACTGCCATGACACTAATCTGTTGCCAAGAAATTGGCATCCACCTGTTGTAGATTTTCTATCCAAACTAGCTTCAGCATAGTCACTATCTGAGTAAGTAACCAAATCTAGAGGAGATCTCTAGGATACCATAATCCCAGAGTGGGAAATGCTTTAAGATATCTGAAAATCTTCTTCACAGCAGTCAAGTGAGAGAACCTGGGAGTGACTTGAAACCTTGCACAGGCACACACAGCAAAGATAATATCTGTTCTAGATGATGTAAGATACATCAAAGAACCAATCATAGACATGTACATGTGCACATCAACTGCTTCACCACTATTTTCCTTCAAGAGTTGATGTGTAGTCTTGTCTGCAGGGGTGCTGGATGACTTTGCATCAGAGAACTTGAACTTTCTTAGTATCTCAGCCACATATTTATCTTGATTGATGAAAATACCATCTGGTTTTTGTTGTACTTGAATTCCCAAGAAGAATGTGAGTTCACCCATAGAACTCATCTTGAATTCTTCCTTCATTAGCTTCTCAAATTATTTGCACATCTCTGTCTTTGTAGATCCCAAAATGATATCATCAACATATATTTGAACTAGCAAGATATCATTCTTGTCTATCTTGATGAACAAAGTCTGATCCAATCTGCCTCTATGAAACCCATTATCAAGAAGATAAGTAGTCAGGGTCTCATACCATTTTCTTGGTGCTTGATGCAAGCCATACAATGCTTTAACCACCCTGTACACTTTGTTAGGATATTCAGGGTCTTCAAAGCCTGGAGGTTGTGAAACATAAACCTCCTCATCAATCTGCCCATATAGAAAAGCACTTTTTACATCCATTTGATAAACTTTAAAGCCCATAAAGGATGCATAGGCTAAGAACAGCCTGATTGCTTCAATTCATGCAACTGGGGCAAACACTTCTTCATAGTCAATACCCTCCTCCTGAGTGTATCCTTGAGCCACAAGCCTAGCTTTGTTCCTGATAACAATTCCTCTTTCATCCTTCTTGTTCCTGAACACCCATTTAGTACCTATTACCTTCTTGCCAGAAGGCAAATCACAAAGCACCCAAACCTTTTGAAGCTTGAATTGAAGCAACTCTTCTTGCATTGCTTCCACCCAACTTTCATCTTCAAGTGCCTTGTATACATTCTTTGGCTCCATTTGTGACAGAAAACACATGAAAAGACATTCATTCTTGCCTGCATGATGCTTAGATTCATAGATTTCACTGATAAATCCATGAATATCAGACAATTCTGTTTGTCTTCTAGTCTTCACTGGTGAATTGACAACCCCAATCACATTTTCAAGAGGATGTGATTTATGAATTGTAGTATGGGGAGTCTGAGGAACTACAATCTCATTTGGCATATTTGAGATTTCAACATCATTGGCTTGAGCTCCCTCTGTAACTGGAGTTGTATTTTCCACTTCTGGTGTTGCAGTGGAAACTTCTGGCCTAGTAGTGGAATCTAAATTTCCACTGCTTTTAGGATCTTCAGTGTTCATGTTGCTATCTCCTTTCTTACCAGAATCATTAGAAGGATGAGCATCTTCAATCTTTGGAATATCATCATTATCTGCATAGTCCCAAAGAGGCAACCTGAATTCATCTTGATCATCTACTTGATCCTTGCTTGATTCATCATCATCAAGAAACTCTTCTGAACCTGCAAAATCATAAAAAGATGTACCTGTAGAGATAGGTACATAATTCATAGTATGGGTTAGTGTATCAAGATCAAACAGCCTTTCTGGACCAGTTCCTTTGACATTCACTTTGTTTTCCAGGAACTCAACCTGCATATTTTCTTCAATCTTTTGGGTTCTTAAGTTGAATACTGTGAAAGCTTTACTGACCATGGAATACCCAACAAAATACCCTTCATCAGCTTTTTCTTCAAATTTGCCCATATAATCTATGGTATTGAGAATAATAACATGACATCCAAATGGTCTCATGAAGTCAAGGATAGGTGATCTACCCCTAAATAACTCATAAGGTGTCTTGTTCTTTGTTTTCACTACTAAAACCCTGTTTTGTACATAACAAGCAGTGTTAACTGCTTCAGCCCAAAAAGTGATTGGCAACTTAGAGTCTGCCAACATGGTTCTAGCAGCCTCTATAAGTGTTCTGTTCCTCCTCTCAGCAACACCATTTTGTTGAGGAGTCCTAGCAACACTAAATTCTCTTTTAATACCTTTATCTCTGCAAAAATCATCCATAACTCTATTCTTAAATTCTGTTCCATTGTCACACCTGATGATTTTCACTTTTAAATCATATTGGTTTTCTACTTGTGTGATAAACGTCTTAAGGATGCCAATTGTTTCATCCTTTGTATTAAGAAAGAAAACCCATGTTAACCTGCTGAAATCATCAGTTACAACAAGACAATACTTCTTAAGATTTAAGCTGCTCACGGATGAAGGACCAAACAAGTCCATATGTAACATTTGTAGTGGGTGAGCAATAGAGTTAACCAACTTTGACCTGCAAGAAGCTCTGTGTTGTTTGCCTTTAAGACAAGCCACACAGGTTTGATCATTTTCAAATCTTTTCTGAGGTAAGCCTCTTACCAAACCATCTTTGACTATCTTATTAATGGTTTTGAAGTTAACATGACCAAGTCTTCTATGCCATAGCATGGATTCATCCACTGTGGCCTTTGCAATTAAGCAAGCATAATCATCTTTAGCAACAATGTTGTTCATATCAAAGTTATATAGATTGCTGATGAGTGTGCAAATACTCATCATTTTTATACCTTTTAGACTGCAAAAACATCTGAAAACACTCAGAAATGCATCAAAATGATAAAAATATCACAAATAAGTGTTTTATGTGTTTTAAATGCAAAAATATCAAAATCAGATGAAAAACGTATCAAGTTTGCATAATTGGCAGTTTTAGTCCCCCAAGTTTCAAAAGTTGTCAAATTTAGTCCCTGGTAAATCAAAATAAAGCAAAATATCATTTAAGGTCCATGGGATTCAAAAGTTGTCAAAACAAACCCTTCAAAGTTTAAAAATTACAAAATTACAACTTTGGTCCCTCAACTTTGAAAAATGTCAAAAATAGTCCTTGGATATTTAAAAATGGAAAATTATCAAATACTACCCTTGTAATATTCATAAATGGCAGGATAGGTCCTTGTGTTAACTTTGGAATAGTGGCAGTTTTGGTCCCTCAAGTTTGCAGAAATTACAAAATGGTCCTTGTGTTATTAAGCTACCAAACGGATCCCTTTTATTAATCCAATCCAAAAACACAAAACCAAATCCAAGCCCAATCCCAGCTGGCCCAGTCACAAGCCCAAACCCACGGTTTTAAAAAATATAATACCGCCGCCACTGTTCATCCTCCTCTCCCACGCCTGCAACCCAAAACCAGGGTGGTTTTTCCACCACCTCACCACCTTTCCACCTCACCTATCTACTCTCCAACTCATCACCCCTCAGCCCACAAGCATTTAATGCTTCCCCACCATCAAACACTCCATCCTCACCTCAAAACCTGTTTTTGTTGCCAACTCACACCTAGCTCCATATCTACTTCCCAAATTGTCCCCTTACACCTCCACAACATACCAAAGTGCATTAATTGCAGCAGAACTGCCTCAATCCACTAGTATCACTTTTGGCGCCAAAAGTAATTTCAAAGGCTGTGATCATCTCTGCTCATCCAATGGCCAAGATTGCAAGTGGGAAATGATCAGAAGCATGTGGGGAGTCTCTAAAGTCTATAAAGAAAGAAGGAGAAGCAATGTGAAGAAAAATCTAGTGTAATTTAGTTAATGTATGTCGTTTTAATTAATTTTAAAATTCCAGTGTAATTTCAAGCTTTCAAGCACTTTGTTTAAGTATTTTTAGTGTATGTGAATCTTTTTCAGTGATCAATTTCAAGTTTTAATCATATTTTCAGTTTATGCAAATTTCAAACTTAAATTTTCAATATGTGTGAATGTTGTTTATAGTTGTTTTTTTGGACTGAATAAGCTCACTTAAGCTCCTAGAAAGCTTTTTAAAGCTTTTAGAAACCTTAAAACTCTGTTTAGTATCAAAAAGAAAAAAATACCAAAAATACAAAAAAATTAGTTAAAAATAAAAAATCAATGGAAATGGAGATCACAGCTGGAGCAGGGTGAATATTGGATTGCCCTTGGGTTTAGAGCTTCTTGGGAAGCTATAGGTTGAGTTCTCAGTCCTTGGTTCTCATTTTTCACTTGGAATCCATTTTGTAAGCCTTTTGTTCCATTTTGGCATTTAACTGTTTAAGTCATTAATTAACTTAAAACTTTGTGTTTCTATGTTTATGAGTTGTAGCTAAGTAGAATTAAACAATAAAACAGTATGCTTGTTTTCTAGAATTGGTAGTTGCTAAAAATTTTATTTTAACAGTCAAATTAGCATAATTGTTATTTCTTAGTTTAATAATGTTATTGTTGTTGTTCAGTGCTTATTTAGTCTTATCATATGATAATATAAGGTCTTTAATCAAGTGCATGGTCTGAATCTGTGAAATACTTTGAAAATCACAAAATCAGTTTTATAAAGGGTTGTTTGGATTTACTGACTCAACTGTATTAGAGGTTGTTTGTGTTGTTGTTTGTGGTTGTTACATGTTATTTTAGTCCAATACAGCTCATTGAAACCATAAAACACTGTCCTTATTTGGTAAAAAGTCAAAATACCCTTTAATCTCACACCATTAGTTAACTTTTAGGATTAAGAATTTAAAAATCATCACAGTTGCTTAGGACTTGTTAATCTAGCTTGATTTCATCTTAACATAGCTTATTATAACATAATCAGTTAGTAGAATCAATCCAAAGTTCATATTAGTCAACCTATTAGTGTAATATAAAAAGTCAAAATTTCAGTTTAGTGGTTTTTGAATAAAATAGATAATTTTATATAGGACTTAATTTTGAGTTTCAAGATTTGAGCTTTTGGGATATTAATATTCAACTGCTCATATTTATCATAATATTTTTTATAATTTCTAGTTAGACTGCTTATTTCTTAGCTTATTTTGAACATTTTTTCAAAAAGGTGCCCTGTGCACAGTTGAGCCAAGCTTTTTCACAAGCTCATAAAGAGCTCATTAGTTAGCTTTAGCTTATGTATTTTGGCTTTTTGGAAAGCTAATCTACCCATCTTTTTAGTCCAGTGCTTATTTCTCATTTTATAGCCTATTTAATAAGGCTGCTTGTAGCTTTTAAGTTGTCCCATTTCTGTGTAAACTTAGTACTCAGTGTTTACAAGCCTTTTTCACAAGCTCATCACAAGCTTATTAGTGAGTCCCACAGTGTGAGCTTGGACTTTTTAGAAAGCCCACCAACCCATCTTGCACCCTCAGTTCTTATTTTGAGCTTTTTAGCTTATTTCATGAGCTTAATTTGCTTTTAGATTTGACTACAGGCCTGTTTGGTTGCTTAGTTTAGTATAAGTGCTTATTTGCTTATTAAAAGCTTATCAGCATGATTCTTTGTATCTTTTAGCTTCATTTGAGTAATTTTAGCTTGTTGCATTTTATTTCATCTTTGGTTCCAGCTTGTAAGCTTGTTTGAGCTTAAAAACATCAAAATAAGCTCATAAGCTCACTGTTAAGCCAATAAGCCTTCAAATAGCTTATTTTTAAGTTTCAAAATGTTTTCATTAAAGTTGCTTATAATCAGTAGTTAAATAGGTTTAAAAAAGAAAAAACACAAAAACATTATTTTAAAAATAGTGATAGCGTTTATTTAATAGAAATTAGCTTTTTAATTTTCTTTTTCAACTTATTATTAAGCACTTTCTATTTTTATAATTTTCTTAGCTTTCTGTCACCATAGGATATTTATATAAAAAAATTCATAATTTTCCTAGTTTGTTTAGTATTTATTAGAATTTAAAATAGTTAAAAAGTATTAAATAATTAATAATAAATAAATAAAAAGCATAAAAAATATCTTTTCAGTTTTAAAATTAGTTTTATAATATTTTAGATTTTTCTAAGTTAAAATTTCATTTTTCTAGGTTAATTTTATATTTTCTTGTATTTAAGTGTATTTTAAATAATTAATAAATAGTAATTAATTAATAATAAATAGATAAAAAGTGTAAAAAATATATTTTCAGTTTTAAAATAAGTTTTATAATATTTTAGATTTTTCTAAATCATAATTTCATTTTTCTAGCTTTATTTCACATTTTCTTATATTTTAGAGTATTATTAAATAGTTAAAAATAGTTTTTAATTAATAATAATTAAATAAATAGTTATAAAAATAATTTTAATTTTCCAATAATTTTATTTTATTATTAGGTTTATAAAAATATCATTTTCATATCCATAGGTCTTTTACTCTTTTAATTTTACGTTTTATTTTGTATGTTTACGTAAAATTTAGTAAACATACGCATTCACGTTTGTTTAATCTGATTGTTGTGCTTTATAATTATGTATCCAAATACCATTCCAATCACTCAGTAGTGTAGTTATCAATCAAAATCCTTACAGATCATTATCCTTAGTGATCATTCGACATCTGAACGTTTTTAAACACCATTAATCCTCCGTGGGACTTAACGACCCAGGAATCCACTATATTCCAAGGGAAATTGCATTGGTTTTAGACTGTTTGAATTTTATTACGGTTGACCATTCACAAGTGGTTGACTTGTGTAATAAACTTGACAGTTTGAAGCGGATCAATTGCCTTTTCTAGGAATCTTAAGAAGAATCTGACTTTCATCAGGCATCTTAAAATCCTTAGAGAGAACAAAGCACATATCTTTAGTAAAAAGAACATTGTTCTTCTTGTCACACATTTGTGACACACTAAAAAGATTATATTTAAGCTCTTTTACATAGTACACAGGTTCAAAGTCCAAGTTACCAGTTTTGATTACCCCTTTACCAGCAACTTTTCCATTAACTCCACCTCCAAAACTGACATACTGTCCATCATAATGTTCAAAATTTGACAGATAGGACTTGTTGCCAGTCATGTGCCTTGAACATCCACTGTCTGTGTAGCCTTGATCTGATCTTTTTGTCCTTGGATGTTCCTGCACATAAAAGTAAAGAGTTAGTTTCTTTTGGGGACCCAAGCCATGATTGACTTGGATCTGCCTCGTGTATCAATATAGTTAAATCTATCAAAGGTCATTGATACACCATTGGGATTGGTTGATGAGGTATTTCCTTTAGGTTTCCATTCCCAACGTGCTGAGGCCTTCACAGCATTGCCCATATCCCCCCTTTTCTTGTTTACAACCCTTGCAGTGGGAACTTTTGAATGAGCAGTGGAAACTGCTGGTTTGGTTTTAGGTACCCACTGTTGGTTATAATGAACCTTTTTATTTTGAAAAGTTCTTTTCCCTGTTTGTGCAGATTTTGCAACAGTTGCTTTAGGTTTTGCACTTGAAACAGGTGATTTAGGGTGAGCAGTGTTAACAGTTTTTGCAGTGGCAAAAGTTTTGAGGCCATTTCTTAGTTGAACTGCTCTTGGAACCATTTTGCTGTGTGAATTAGGATGTAAATTGTTTTGAAACTTGTTAGACTCCACCCTTTTATTCCCATGAACTTCCCTTCTCCTAACATGATAGTCACAATAAGCATGTAAATGATCAAAACTACCACAGATATAGCATGCCTTATTGTTCATCACAAAGTCATTACCTAGTTGTTGAGATTTAACATGATTCCAACTCCTCTGGTTACCCCTAGGAGCTGTAGGCTTGTTTCTATACATCTCAGCATACCTTACAGGTGATCTAGGTTTATTAACTGGTTTCCTAGGTTCCTCTGTAACAGTATTAACAACTTTTGGGATAGAAGCCTCTACATTCTTTTTAACATTTTCATCAACAACTGATGAGTCACTAGCACTTTCAAAAACATCAGTTTCATGCTTAACCTGTTCCTCATTTTTCACAAAAGTGTCCTTTAGAGGACCATATTCACGTTCAAGATCCAGAAAATCTTCTAAGCCTGTATGAGCTAAATCTATGCCTGGAGGTGATGGAACACCTCTGTATGGTGGTGGCACTATATTATAACCCATACCTGACTTAACTTTACTCTGTATTTGAGCATTCCAAATTTTATCAATCGACTTAGACTGATAATAACAGGTGTCTACAGTTAAATTGACATTTTCATTTATCTTTTTAAGTTTTTCAACCTCTTCTTGGTATGCCTCATTCACAGCTGTCTTATGATCTATATTTCTTCTAAGAAGAATCATATCATCATTATATTTTGACTCATTTTCTCTATAGTGCTCTAGTTGTTTTTCTAATACAGCTATAGCTCTCCTAAGATTTGACACAGCATAATTAGCAGCAAACAACTCTGTTCTTTCATTAGAATATAGATCATTAAACCTTTCAACTTCCTTAGCAGCTCTACATGTTTTAGAACAACTTTCAAAATTTTGCACCTTAGAGTCAAAGAAAGCAATGAGAGCATGTTCTGTAGCAATGAAAGCACCATCTGAAGTTTGTTCCTCTTGTTCATCAGCCATGAAATTCCAATCATAGCTAACACCATCAATAGCCAACATTGCCTTTGGTTCCTCCATAGTTGGTTCTTTATTTTGCTTGTACCAAGTTGACCTGTTGTCCTTCATCTTTGGTCTTCTGCATTCCCTAGCAAAATGCCCCAACTTGTGACAATTGAAGCACTCTACTTTCTTTTTGTCGAACCCTGCAGTTTCACCACCATTGATGTGGATTGGCTTGCCAGTCTTCTTGTAGAATTTCCTAGCCCTCATGCTAAGAAGAGCTATTTGCCATTTTATATCCATCTCCTCCAAGTCATCTTCATCAATTTGCTCTATGTCTTCATGAGTTAATATAGAGCCATTAACTTGAGTGGAGATAAAAGCATAAAAGGTAGGATCTCCAATACCAGTGATCTTCTTCTTTGAACCTGCAGTGGTAATGCTAACATTACCAGTGGAAACTGTAGAACCAGCAGTGGCTATATCATCATCACAGTCATCTTCAGAATCATCACTCTCAACAGAGGTTGACATCAAAGCCAAGCTGCTTAAGCTTGTACTAACTTTCCCAGCCTTCTTCAATCTTTGCTCAATGAGTTTGAAGTTGTTGTAAAGATCATTGAGCTTCATAGTTTCAATATCTGGTTTATTTTCCCAAACAGTAACATTAGTATGAAACTCTGAAGGCAAACTTCTTTGAAACTTCAAATTGAGGTCTTCCTTTTCTACCTCAATGCCAAACACAGTCAGTTGTGTAACAATCTTCTGGAGTTTAGTGAAGATGCTATCAAGTGAATCATTGCTTGAAGCAGAGAAGTTGTCATAACTTTGCTTCAACAATGTATTTTGTGTCTTCTTTGTAGCATCATTACCACCAAACACTGAGCAAATCTCTTCAAATAGTTCTTTAGCAGTCTTGAACTTGCTGAATGCTATGATCTGGTCTCTAGGAAGAGTCATCAACAACAAACTTCTAGCCTTTAGATCATTCTTCTTCAATGCATTTTCAATATTAGTCTCAGCACGTAAACCTGCCACAACATCTGTGTCACCAACCTTCTGAGTACTAGTCACTGGCTTGAAAGAATTACCAGTTAAGATGATCTCCCATAGAGCATAGTCTTGAACGAGAAAGTATTGCTCAATCATTATCCTCTACATCTCAAACTCATTAAGTTTGAGCTTAGGCAGTCTTGGAGTAGAAGAGTTGGACTGGTTGTTTTCCATCTCCATTGATTTGAGTGAGTAGGTTAAGCTTATTCCTTGGATCTTCTAAAACAAAATATCAGAACCTGGCTCTGATACCACTTGATAGATCTGGACACACACCTTGTGTCAATGATATTTTGTATTATATTAATAAGCACGCGGAATTTACTTAGTAATACTTAGAAGACGGATTATGTGATGTATTGTAAGTAAACACAGATTAAACACACAAACTAAGCTCCAATATTATTAATGAATAATACGAGTGATCTTGCTTATCACTAGGGTTACACCTTGAAGCTTATGTGAATGATACGTATGTAGTTCAGTACCTAAGACAATGACCTAGGACCTCCTTTTATAGTACAAGGAGTCCTTTATAAGATAAGTATAAAGCTAACAATATAGAATATACACAAGATCTTTTCTATACTTATCTAAACACGTTTTCCTAACAATTATCTAATAGCAGTGGTAATAATGTGCCAGCAGTGGTAATACGTTTCCACAGCTAGTGCAATACTTAGCAGTGTCTTCCAAAGTTATCAGTGGTAACAGATTATTCCCAACAAATTTTAATTAACATGTAAATCTTAATTAACAATTTAATTTCAATTAACAAAGTAATTTATAATTAACATGTAAATTAAATTCTAATTAACAAATTAATTCTAATTATCAATATAATTTTAATTTGTGTGTGACTAGTTATTATTTATTAAAAATTGACAAGTATTGCATGTAATTGTCAAAATAAAATAAAACAAATAACTAAATTAGGTTTCATGCAACCTTTTAAAACATGTTTATTAATTAAGAAACGTGTAACGCATAATCGCAAAAACGAGTTGACTCGTGATGCCACTGTTGGGATTTTAGAACCAGTTAACCATTAACCTCTACGAGTACGCAGCGGATATAGGATCTAGTTAATGCAATTATGTTAAGCACGTATTTAATAAACAAATAATTAATACAATATAAATTAATTAAAAGGGATAAAAGAAACCCTAACCTTGTTTGGCAATTGATCTCTATTAACGGAACAAGAAACCAATACGAAACCTTAAGTATCTAAAATAGATACCTCGAAGAGTATTACACACAAACCCGATTAACGTATACGTTCGATTAAAACGCTAGTCGATAACGTAAATAATAAACCAAATCAACACTTGACCTTTTGTCACTTGAATTAAACCCACGGCAGTAATCTTCCAAGAAAACAATTCACTTCTGCCCAACCAGGTTCTGTCCGAGAACAGTGCCAAACAAACACCCGATATCAGATATAACTTATCCGATATATACCTACTTCTGTCAGAGATTAAACACCACGATCAGGAGCAGATTTAACCTACTTGTTGCTGCTGTTTGTGTCGACAAGGAGAACTAGCAGTAAGCACCAAACAATATTCTAAACACTTGGATCAAAGTTAGGATGCAAGTTTAGAACTTACGAAACAAACAAACCCCTAATCGATCTTATAGAAAATCGATTAAAAATTGAAGCTGGAAGACTGAATATTTTGGAGAAGGTTTTGGGGTATGATATATCGTTTTAGCTGAGAAGGGGTGGGTTTGTTTTTATACCCAAAACAAACCGGTTATTGGTTAAGCTTTGTCTTGGTCGACAAGCAACCAAGCCCAACCAAAACTTCCCTCTTTGCTACCCGATCAGTTAAGCATTCAAGTAAATAATCCAACCCAAGTCCACGAATAAACTGTCCATGGGTCGTATAAAACGGGTCAAGCTCTCATGCATATTCGGGTATATTAATTCAAGTATATTTTACGTTAATCACGTATACTCGTGTTTATCGCGTGTGCCCCAATCGGCTCACACACTCTTAGTCGTTTTGTCGTGTTTATAACTCCCATAAACCAATAGCTCCTTCATACCGAACGAAACCGCAACACAGGCAACGGTGTTTCCGAACGGTTTCAATGCATACCGAACGAAACCGAGACCCGTTGCCACCACCCTAATGAACTCAAATTACCAGATTTACATGTCAGTTTTTTTGGGTTTAAATGTGTGTTTTTGATGGTGGATAAAGGAAGACTCTGATTACCATATTAAAATTTGAAAAAAAAAAAAAAAAACTCATGCTCAATTATTATATTATTAATGATCAAATATGAATATATCAAAAGTCTTACACAATAAGATAAGTAAGGCTAAGCGCGATAGTAAATAAAAAACAATGCATGGGTTAATAAAAATCATCCGGCTAATAAACATGTGATATGAATGTAGTCAAATATTATGGTGAACAAATAGTATGTTGAAAAAACAAAATATGTGACATAAATGGGGTAAAAAAATAGAATGAGAACAAATATATTGTTTGAAAAAGAAAAAACTTGCTAATGTATTGGGTGGTTGAATTTATGAAGTATGATGACACTTAGCTAGTCGTGCAAGTAAGAGTAAACTGCAAATTAAAACACGCCTTTGTGGTTTGTCCATTTTGGTCAAAACGATCCCTATCAGGATAGTATTGGCTTGAATTTGTTAGCCTAACAAGCTCAAGCCCGAGTCTAAAACATTCTATGTATCAATATTTATCTGTATAATGTAATGTTAGAAATGAATCAATCAAATAAACATATGGTTAATATCAATCTCATTGATTGACATGGTATAAGTGAGCCTACCGATCTTCCAACTCTAAAACCAAAAACAGCCGCCTCCTTTAATGTTAGAAATGATAAATCAAATAAACATATTCGGTTCATATCAATCTCATTGATTGAAACAATTATCCTCGAGACAAAAATAGTATTCGTTACTTTTGACATCTTACAGATAAGGCACGCCAATTGTTTTTGACAATGATAATTTTTGCGAATATGGAGAAACCGCATGGACGAATTTTGCATTTTACTCAGTAAGTAATTAAGGATCAAGGAACCTTTGTTTTGGGGGAGTGTCGAGTAATTTTAGGCACATCATGGTTTATCTCGGTGATTAATGCCAAAGTATGCCCATGCAAAAGCTATTAAATTACGTGTGCCGATGTCGCTTTGGAGGTAAAATGTAAGGTATGTATGTACCGACGTACGCCACACTAAAGATTTGTCATAGCTGCACGAAATGTGTTGAAGTTATTTTGGTCAATTGTTTAGATTCGTGAATGATTTATTTGTACATAACAACTTGGTAAACATCTTGTGTTTCTCAAGTTTGGAGGGGCTATGGGATTCAATGTTTAACAAATTGTTTAGAAATACTAATGTTAGTGCATTTCGATGATCAATTGTATTCTTGACGGAAACGTGTTAGAATATACAAAATATGTGAAAGGATAATTTGGAAGAAACAGATTGTTTCGTACTAAATATATGAATAAAAACCACACATAGAATTGAAGTTACAACTTTAGATAGTCATATTTGTCATAGATTTAATAAATCAATCTTAACCATGTATTTTTCATCAAAATTAATAAACAAGTATTTTTCACTTTTTTTTTTTTTTTTTTTTTTCAAAACAAACATATCTTGTAAACGGTAAATCTTCAAGCTACGAAAAATACACTATCGCGAAGAGAATTAAATTATCTTTCTATAAATATGCACCTCTATATACTTTCGGCGAATTTTATTTTATTTTTTATTTTTTTTTTCAAAATTTCGACGAAAAAAATCACATGTGATTCATTTTAAAAATCACCATGTGTTTTTTCCGAATCACATTTGATTTTTTTAGGCGGAAATTTTGAAAAAAAAATAGTCGAAAGCATATAGATGTGTATATCTATAGAAAAATAATCTAATTTTGTGATGTTATGATTTTTTTCGCGTAATGATTAATAGTTTGCGAGATATTTAATTTTAAATAAAATGGTGAAAGTTTATTTTATTTTATTTTTTGATAATTGACATGATTAGTTGATTGAATATATGATAAATATGAAATTTTGCTCTTTTCTCTTGTGCAATATGAATTCATATATAGTCGGTGGATATGGTTTACTTGAAAGAAAACCCAAAATCTAAACAAAATCTACACTATATTTTTTAATCGGTGGATATGGCCTTTGTGGAAAGATTTAATCGGTGGATATGGTCTTTATGGAAGATGAGGTGACCGTATGGCTTAAAAAATATAATTACTAAATCTAATGAATGTTTTTTTTTGCGCGGAATAGTGTGTAGCTTTTTAAAACGGTGAGTAATGAACATTTTAAATTTTAGTAGTCGTTTGGTAAAAAAACGCCGAGCTTTAGCTAATTTTTTTAAAAATTAATTTTTTAAAGCTTTTTTAAAAAGCGGTGAACAGTGAGTTGTGGTTACTGCTCAGTACTACTTTTAACAAACACATTAAATATAATATCAAGTTGAAGCAAAAGTTATTGAAATATGCAAATAAATATGCCTCACTTGAACTTAAACATTTTTTTAATATTTTTGTGAAGTTAAGTTTATGTATTCTGGGCGTACAAAATTAGTATATCTTTGTAGGACCCAAAATTAAACTTTCATTTTAAAGAGAGAAAGTAGAAAGTGATAGAAAAATAATAAATTTAAAGGTGTGTTTGTTTTATTAAGATGTTTTTTGGTCTAAATCTGATTATCACATTTTACTGGTAAGATGTGGCAATAAAGTCTGAATCTGAATGAAATAATGTTGTTTATTTTTTTATATAATTGTCTGAATGGTTTTAATTGTCTGTTTTTTTAGTTGTAAAAAAAATACTCCCTCCGTCCTAAAATTATAGTCTCCTTTTGACTTTTTAGGTCTTTCTTTTATAACTTTGACCTTAAGTATTTTTGTTTGTGTTATATAATACTTGATGCAAAATTTATGAATGGATTAGGTTTTTAATGTATTTTCATTTGGTATAATTTTCATCAACTATTATATAACAAAATAAAAAATATTTAAGATCAAAGTTGAAAAAAAAAACCCGAAAAAGTCAAACGGAGACTATAATTTTAAGATGGAGGTAGTAATACATTATTCACTTCAATTCGTCAGTTTTCACGAAACTAGCACGATAATTATATTAACGAATTCAAAAAATCAACCTGAGGTTAACAACCGAATTGATCTCAAATCAAATTCAGCCGAAAGTATTTTCATGTAAATGAGCAAATTACCAAGCCTACACTAAACGTAACTACAATTTGGATCATAGGGAAGTTGGCCCAACTATAAACCCACTAATCCTAAAACAACCCTAGTTATATAAGAATATCCTAAACCTAATATGTCACAATCCCACGCCTTTTATTTAAAAACTTCACTTATACTTGCATTCTTTCTTTCTTCCATCAATAACTGAATAAAAACTCTACTTGTATTATCTTGTTTTCAAATGTAACCACAACCACAAGGTCACGACTAAGATCTCGTAATGAGGTCTCAGGTAAGGTTTTTTGTATCTAGGAATGACGGGTATCTTATGGTATTTCGTTATTTGTAACCTCGTAAGTCGTAACGTTATGAAATTTTCTTTTCTGAGTTCTTGTAAATCGATGATCGGTTAATATAGATCTTTAAAGATCTCTTTCTTGAAATGATAAAACCCGAGATCTTTATTTATTTTTGTTCTTTTCAGCTTTCATTTGACTATGTGGAGTTGGATATATAATGTTAAGAGACCATCAGACATTTACACCACCTCTTACTGGATAAGACGTGAAAGGTCTTACCGCGTCTGACTTGAAAAGAAAAACAAACACCTCTTGTGTCTGACCGCGTCTTACCAGTAAGTGGTAAGAGGCCTAATGTTACAAACACACCCTAAGTAGTCGATTTTCTATCTCTCCAAATGTTACAATAAGTGAATTATGAATGTGTACGTCATATGGTGGCTTAATGGGTTTTATTTTTTATTTTTTATAGAATGGCACCACACTTAAAATATTCAAACGGGCAGGTCCAGAGACCCGAACCACTAGAAGAGACCCACGAAAGGAAACTATAAAACGCACGACTTCGCATTAGAAGGAAAATCTAGATTTTTCATTGTCTCTTGTGAGACTCGAACCCACCTACCCACTTAGGAATGGCAATGGGTGGGGCGGCCATCCCCATCCCCATCCCCAAACCCGATTACAAAAATCATCCCCAAACCCGCCTCAATCCCGATTAGAGATCTTATCAGGGCGCCCCATTGGGGCGAGATGCTCTCCTAAACCCGCCCCATTCCCCATTGGGGTCTTATCGGGTTTTCTTTTTTGAGCGCGATTCTCCATCATACTCATGTCTTTCCCTGTTTATTCTTATTTTTACACTATTAACAATATGATTTTAAGGAATAACTAATCGAGAACCCATTAATAATATATTAGGCATCGGAATAAATCACAACTTTTTTAGAATATTATGACACAAAACCAGATTTTATGATCACATTTTGAAATATTTCAAAGATAAAAATTAACAAAATTAAAGGATTATATTTAGTACGATATCACTAGCACAATATTTAAGCCTTTAAGGTATATAGATATATGTATATGTATATGTTTCGAGGCGGGGATAGTGTGCCCCGTCCCCGCCTCAAACCCGATAAGAATCCCCGTTAAGGCCCTAAAACCCGAAACCCAATAAGCATGCCCCGCCCCGATAAGTTCGGATTCGAGTTTTTTTCCATCCCTACACCCACCAAACCTCCAGAAGAAACCCAGTGGCCAAAATGGCTTATCTATACTCTGTGATGCAGCTATATATAATCTAAATACATTAATAGTCGCTAGATTATTTCCTCTTAAGCACATTGATCATAATCTAGTTACACTCTATCTTTACATTATAAAATAGAATTCATCTCAAATTCCAAAGAGTCTCGATAAGATTTGCAACAATTATTTATGATCAAAAACCTTTTTTAACGGATAACTTCCACGTCCAAGTTGAAACATATATTTTGATTTTTAACTTGCACAATTGTACCTATAAATTCTGGAGAGAGAAGGAAAAAAAAAAAAACAAAACAAAATTGCATGGAACATGAAATCGATAACGAGCTTTAAATATATAACCAAGTTGAACTGAGATCAAGTCCAGTTGGTGCATAAAAATAAGCTTAAAGTTTATCCTATAAGGCAAAACACACAATTTCTTATGGAGCTTTTTGAGCCAAAGTGAAAATAATCATGTTCTTTAATCTTGGGATTTATTTTGAATTTTTATGTTTCGAATGGAAACCTTCATTTTTTGTGGCTCAAATCTACATGAAATATTCAAATACTATAGATATTTATTGCAAAAGTGGGGCAACAGATATTTTGCAAGGATCTTTCATATCCAATGAGTCTTGATAAAACAGAGTACACTCAAATTATTGAAACTATTGAACACATCTTTTTCTTCTTCTGAACATGGAATCTTCAACCATTCTTCCACTATCTCACTTCTCTATTTTACATAAACACCATGGATCAACCATTGTAGCTTTTCCTTTTAAGCAATGGAACCAAAGAACGTCTCGTAGGACTCGTTTAAATTGTCAAAAGATGTATGTCCCAGGTGGGTTCTCTCCTCTCCTCGGTCTTTCTATAAACAGACTTCTAGTTTTGACCCGTTTGCCATTTTAGCTAAACTTTCAAGCTTTTCCTCTTGACCACCAATGTAATGAAATTCAGCTCAAACTGACTCATGTTGACATGAATGTTTCAAAACCTACTATCTAGTCTACATAAACCTATAGGACTGTTTGAGACTTCGAATTGTAACTGAAACTTTTAGGGACAGTTTTTTAGCCTAATTCTAACCATTTTGTTTAAACTCTAAACAAAATTATATGAGCCAGGCCTAAGGATTAAGTTTTAAAATGATGATGATTTGGACTTTTAATAGGATTTGGAGAAGCATCGCCAGAAGCCAAAGCGGCAAAGAACCTCCACAACTTATTTACATATGTTGCAGTCAGGATTGTCAAAGCACAGCTTGAGGTGTGTTCCTCCTTGAATTGACTTTTATTGTCAAACAAGTAATCTTTAGAAAACAAATTTTGCTATAAATTTTTTGGATCTAGACTTAACAAAGGGACTTTATTAGAGTAGATACCAAATATCGCTGATACAGTTTTGGTCACCGAAACAGTTCAGAAGCTGTGCTGATTTTGGATATAGAGAATGACTGTTGCGAAAGTTAAAATAAAATTGTAGGTAAACAAAAGCAGCATTTGATTTAACTGTATAATTTGACAGAACAGAGCTACAACACAGAGGCCCATAAGGAGTTGATGGAATTTGTGGAAACACATTCTTTAAATGATGGCGATAAGTTTTGTGCAGCGTTAATGCGTGAATCATCAAGACATAAAAGCCTAGGTATGCCATATCTTCACTATTCCTATGTCGCAACCCATAGCCTACTCTTACGTAAAAGTCTTTAGCTTATACATAACTTCAATACCCCCTTTGTTCTAATATTTTTTCCGGTTAAGGTTTTACTGCAGTACATAGCTGATTCCTCTGGGTGACCACAATCTCTTTGTCTATTCTTGTCTTGAATCTTGTAAACAGTTAACGTTTTCTTATGATCAGATAACTATATTTCTACAGTGACGATCTAATTTCTGAATAAACGATCAAATATGCATTGTAAATACATTTTGGGTTACTATTAACTCGCTTTTTAATTTAAATTTTTTACCCATATGACCTGTTAGAGGCAAAGTATAAAGCAAGTAGCCTGTTTAACTATATATGGGTCATATATTCCACCTCTACCACCTCTAGAAATTGATATACTCGATACCTAATAACTACAATATCCCTCTTTGACCCTTGTAAGCTGTGCAACCTTTAAACTTACTGCACAGAGTGACAAATATTGATGTAGGGTACAATAAAAACAAATCTTAATTTGATAATACCTAGATCAACTAGACAACTTACCTTGTAAAAGTCAAGTCTAACTATTTAAAGTAAATGGTATTCTTATATTGTTATATAAAAGATCTAACGTATGTGATTGTTCTTCATTCTTGTGACCGAATCTGATTGATTCACATAATGCCACTTCCTTCACAGCCATGAGAATATTAGAGGTATGTATAGTTGTTCATCATTAATCTAGTTCTGTAGTAAGCACAATAACTCAAGAAAGCTAATGATCAGATATTTCATTTAGGTTCGATCTGCATACTGCAAGAGAGATTTTGAGTGGGACAATTTAGAAAAATTAGCTAAAAAGGTAAAATTTTGGCGTCCGCTATGCATAGTTCTTTTTCATATTATGCTTAAGTAACTAAGTTGTTATTTATGCTCTTTGTAGATGGCCGATGAATCCAACACTAGACTTATGAGGGATTACGTGCTGGAAACAAGTCATGTCGAAGGTGAGAACTGAAGCTAGTTGGGTATCTGATGGATAATATGCTACTTCGTTTTCCATTAAGGTGTTACATACAATCATGTCTAATAACGTTTCATGTAATGAGAGCAATTAGCACCGTTTTACACTTTATTCAATGTAACATATTACAAAGCATTTACACAAGTCTATTACATACTAAATACCTGTATTATGAGACATACATGATCTTCATCATACATGATTACTGCCTATTGATCTTCTTTCTTATCCAGAGGCTACAAATGAAAAAAAAAAGGTGATGTCTTGAGCGCATATATGTGTATAATCCTTTTAGGTGTGTCTGTGTTAGAGAGTTCGCATGCCGAATGTAAAGTTATGGTTTTTAAGATAAGATATTACCTCGGTATAGCGAAGGACATCAGGGGAAGCTTGGATATGGCCTGTGCTGAAATATGCCTGAGCATAATCTTCAATATGTTCCAGACTGCAAATATGTACTTATAGTGATTATGTTGCACAATGTTTAGAAAATTTTCCATTAGTTCAACACAACTCTTCAAAATCTTGATTTGACAACAGAAAATGAAAAGTGAGAACTACTTTAATTCTTTTGTACGTGCATCGTCTACAATAACTTCTTCCATTCTCCACTATCTTCCTGTTTGTGGGTATCATCTCCATTTCTCTTGACATCAAGAAACGGACCCACAATCACATTTCCATTCTCCTTGAACAATAGAAGCGGACCAACAAATTTAAAGTATGATTGGTCCGAAATCAAGACCTTCTATTGTTTCAAAAGAAATAAAAATATGAACATGGATCTCGGTGTACTTGGTTTCCGCAGATATGAAGATAAGAAATCTGATAGTTTAGTTATGTTACTTACCTGTAAATGTAATTGACCATAATTCCTCCACTTTGACTAAGTCCCTTTTCTGACCGATCAGCCATCCAATTTAGTCTCCCAATCATCTGTAAACAAAAATAAGCAATGGTTTATCATAACAAGGAACAAACAATGAAAAAATGTAAGATAACTCGCTTGACATACAGCTCCGTTTTGTAAGTGGAAATTGGCAACAGAATCTAGAGCTTTCCCTCTCTTCTTCTCACGTAAAAGGTACCTGTAGTGTCAAACAAGTGCAATACTGAGATATATTTTAAATTAAGTAGCCATAAAACTACTTAAACTTGGTCAAGTTTTTTACTTTTTCCGTAGATTATTAAGAATGTAGATGAAGAAAACTACACGTAAGACCACCAGAATGACAGCTTGTGCTGCGTAATATGGGATCACAAATTCAACCTTTCCGGCCAACTTTTGTCAATTAATCATAAATAATAAAGGTGAAATTATAAAACTTACCTGGCACACAATCTTAGCAAAATCGGTTCTAATGCAGTTATAAGTCTATCAGACTGAGTCCACTCGTGGTTGGTTGAAGTCAACAAGTGCAGTAAGACTTCCATGCCATTTCTCTCCGTATTGGAGCCCCTGAAACATATTTTTATTTATTAATTAGAAATAAAAGGATCCGGAACAATCAAGGATGTGCCAATATTTAAATTTGAAAATAGCAGACTTTTATGCCTTAGTCTATCAGAATCCATGCTACCATTGAACTTCATGTGAAAGGTGACATACATTATACCACTTGCTTCCATAGTGCCTAGTTGTTTATACCATTAACCTTCATTCTCCAATTCATTGGCCACATAAAAACATTCACATCAAGTAAATGGGACCCAAAAATCATATCTTCAATTCACCTCTTTCCACATGAAATCAGCAAGAAAATGTTATCATTTAAACGACCTACACTGGCTATCTTCCCCAATTTCCATGAGCATACAATTCTTACATTTATTCGAATTCTAATTAAATGTGCCTACGACATATTAAATAAATAAACTTCAAGGGCAACGTGCTTCCAACTATGGTGTTGTGTGTTTATGGTCGCATATGGTAAATGGTTACGAAAATGATAATATGATATAAGATGGCATGTAAATTCATCTTACACATATGCATCCACCAGTGCTCTTTCTTCCTCAGGTTCGAGAATGTTCTCACTGAAAACAGGGCCAGATCTCTCAGATGATGCCAACTTAGACAACAGCCATTGCATGAATCCTGGGATAGGACTTAGGGTTGCAAAATTCTATAGAGAGAAATAGGCAGAGTCAGAAGTCAGAAATATAACTATACGGTTATGAACCATGAATGAGAAACTCTACACCTTTCACATTAAAACCAACATCAGTTTTGCCTTGAAGGCTATATTACTAATTTATACCACTTACAGATATATTAGGCATGTCCTTCTTCACCAGATATATCACTCGTTTAATAAGGAACTTCCCTAAGTTGATTCCTGCCAAGCCAGGCTGCAATTTTCAAAACATTATCTGTATTGGTCAAATGGAAGACATCCATAAAACATATTCTATTTAAATGAAATTTATATCATTATCTAACTGCAAAAAACACCACAAAACTATACGGAAACGAGACAGTGAGATAAAAAAGAGCGGTACCTGAGTTGACGAAATAGAGTAAAACAATGCAGTAGTTGCTTCGCATTCAGGTGTTGGAGGATCATGCCACAACACTTCCTGCAATGAAGCAAATTCTGGTTACTATTAGAAACTGCTAAGGGGTCCAATGATGAAGGACCAGTTATTCACCTGTATGGTACCAGCTATATTCTTCATAAGTGCAACTTCAATAAATATAAGCGGTTCACCTGAAGAGAAGATTAGCTACTAGACATGTTATTAACTCAAAGACTGGTACAACTGTCAGGCATCGCATTACTCTTAAAAGGATTATGTGTTCTACAAAGGGGACTTTCTTTGATCAAACTCAAGAGGAACTGTGAAAAATAAGCACCATTACTAGGAAGTGTTTTTTTTTCAATCAAATTACCATTCTTAACTTATATGAATCGTAAATAAAGAACATCATAAGTAGAAGTGGATATTTAGACTCATTTACTTATGAATGGGTCGATTTGGTTTTTGTCTCAAACGAAACAAATGGGTAAACTAAAGTGGCTGTAAGGGAACGGGTCGAATAGATTGAAAGTCATTTGAACTCCATGTTTAAGCCATACAACCTCCTAAGCTATTTATATTGTGATAAAATTGGTTTTTGTGATCATAATTAGCGCATCAATTATCTACAAAAAACCTTTAAAAAATGGACAGAAAGTTGTTTCAGGTCAACCCAGTCCATACTATAACATGACACATTTTGACCTGAACCAAATTTGACCCGTTACCCAACCCGCCTGAACCCATTGTGACAAGCCAGGCATGATGACTAACCAGGTATAGCTGGATGTATGTATCCAAAACATCGGCGGCCTACTCCCAACCTTCTTTTTAGATCTATAAGATTACTGATAGGATGCACAGCCTGTGAGCATTAATGTTCAAAATTCATAAGCCCCAAAAATCCAAAATATTGAAGATCATCAGATTACTCTAATGAAGTGGTAACAGATGCAAACCTCATAAGCTACAATTTTCTCTAACAAAGAAGCAGGATCGTCCCATGTAATTTGGTGAAGCTCAAGGTTAGCCGGGCTTAACCATGTAATAAGCTTTTCTTTCAAGTAAGAGTCAAGCGCTCGTAGTGATGCAACATTTTCATCCCTATATGTGTGACATAACCAACTAAGAACCCAAAGTTGCTTGCTTAATAGATAACTATCATTATTCATAATCCAGAAACTATCAAGCTAATGTATAAAGTATAAATAGATACACACAATGGAGTGTACTCGTGAAAATACATTAGTTTTGGGCATAACCTTACGCGATAATAGATAGAATATCAGCTCGAACAGTGGCCAAAAACTTCAAACCACCAGGATGCGAGTTGAGTCTTTCGAACAGAACCGCATACATTGGATTAAGAGCATTTCTCAAATTTCTTTCGATTCTATAAAAAGCAGAAAGTTGTCCTTCATGCCCATGATCATCACTTTCATCACCTGACAGTTAAATCTATATTCACAACCAAACCACGCAAAACCAAAATGCACCGATGTAACACAAGAAGACTCACCATGAGGTATCTCAAGACCAACATACTGCTTCATCAAATCCCGAACTTGAGTCCTGTTGAGATCATACTCTCGGGCAAGAATGAGTAGCAATTTGTGACGGTTTTCTTGAGAAAGACTAAAGTAACCCTGTATCAAAACTGAAGTTGCTTACACAACAGCAACGTAAAGAAAGTAAAGAAAGGGAAGAATCTATTTTCTTCACCTCTGAGAATTCGGTTAGCGCGGTATCCAATATCTCTTTCTTGTTCATTGATATGACTGAATGCATTGATTCTCGTACATTCACAAAGTCTCTGAAAGTATTCCAATAACATTTTAGAGCTGTGTAGAAACCTCATTTTGTTGATAAACTCATATGAAATGGTTAAGTATTAATAACCTCGGGGTCTTGATGGAGGTATTTTGAGTCGCTAATTTGTTCCCATTCAATGGATCAAGTTGCAGTTGGTTAACTTTGTTCTACGTACCCGGAAACAAATATAAGGACAAAAAGTTATATTTGCAGTTTACTAACACAAATCAAAAGGTGAACTAGCGCGAAAAAGGACATGGAAAATTGCAGCAATTTAATTCATTAAAATGGTTAGCTAAGTTACAAATTAATAATCTATTCTAAGTAATCAACATATAAATAAATAAATTATCAAAGATTCAATTCATATCATAATCATAATAACTATATAGAATAAAGATACCTCTGAGTGATTACTTACAGAAAGAGTGGGGGAAATGGGTCTCATTTTAGAACGCAATATAATGGCTAGACCTTTCTTGTTCATTATATTCTGATAAAATTTCTTTCGGTTTTTATAACTTTACGATTACGAAAGAGAACATTTACTCATTCTGGTCAGATGTCACCATACGTTGTTGAAGAAGGTTATGAATTTTGCTTTTCCAATTATGGCCCATCTTTATTTTGGCCCAATGTCTTATACTTATTTAAATGGGTGTAAAAAAAAACCGGAACCAAAAGAACCGAGAAACCGTACCAGAATCAAACCGTATATTAGAACCATGGTACGGTTCTTGGTTCCTAAAATTTTAAATTTTCGGTTCTCGGGACGGTTCGAGTCGGAACCATCCGGTTCCGGTACTTTCCCGAAAAAACCAACTACTTTGAAAATATGAAATTTTATAAGGTTTATTTGAGACATTGTGTAATGTGTGTAACCTAAAAATAATAATAATAATAAAAAAAATCAATCATTGTTAAGCTGTAACATAAAAATCTAAAACTTAAAAACACGTAATAAAATTAAAACCCTAATTTTTAATCCATTCAAAGATCATTATGAATTCATCATCATCATTCATCAACCTGAAAGTAAGTTTATTTTGAAATCATTATCGTAAATTTGAGACTTACCTATGGTTTGCTTGTTCAATCATATTTGACGTAATTACTACTCATGTTGTCGATAGCTTTTCTTGATGAAATACATGTATAGTAATAGAAAAACCAAGTGACTTATATAATTCAGATGGTTAGATACTTAGATTCATTAACCAATATCACACTTGCCAAAATAGAGGCATATGCATACGAAAAGTTGTATAGTTACAATTATTTGATTTTTTTTTCTTTTGTAAAGTGTTTAAACTCTTTTACTGACTTTACAAAGTTAGTTCATATACATCAGTGGCATTTTTGTGTATTTGCATTGTCGGAGACATTTTTGTGTGTGTTTATATTGTTACAGACTTATAGCATTATTAGCATGTCCTTTATTAATGATCTACGACCGAAAAAATAAATTATTTAGACAATTAGGTACTTGTGAGAATTACTGAAAATTCTTGTACCAGAACCGAGAACCGAACCGAAGAACTTGGGACGGTTCTTGGTTCCACTTTTTCCATGTTTTCGGTTCTCGGTTCTTTCGGTTCTGGTTCGGTACGGTTCCAGTATCATGGACATTTAAACACTTTTGAGACAATTTGTCGGATGAGGGGTACGGTGGGTGTAGTGATGACCACGTTCATCATCGTTAATATAACGGCGCGTTTGTTTTTTTACCATCAATTCAACCATATTGTACTTAAACACAAATATGAAATATACAATACAATACACTTACACACCAAAACAAAAACACAAAATTAGTTTGTGCACACGACCTAGTTGTGTAAAGTTTTGGTTGATAACGCGGTGGTGGGGATGGTGTTTTAGGCCATAACCTTGAACAAGAAAGGGGGGATACTTCATAGCAACATGTACGTTTTTTTGGTGAGACACGAGTATTGAAGGAATATGGATAGTTATGAATGATTGGTATTGCACAATTATTTATTTCTTTGTTTGAACGTCCATTGAGTGAATGTTATTGAACGATGATGCAATCTACTATTCAGTAATTATAAGTTTCAACCGGACAATGAGAAGAGACTGGACAATCAGATATCAAAACAACTCTTACCATATTCCGTCAGAAGATGCCTTTATTTATACAAATATAAAGTATATGCAATAGTAGCATATGTGAGACCTAACAGACTTGATAGCTTACACACTTTTACATTATTACATACCATCACACCACACTAAAGAAAAAAGTGCCTAAATAGTCGGCACATTAAACTAAATTGCTTTTAGTATAGATATTGATATTTTATGTTTGATAGCACCTTGAAAATAAGTACATTAATTAATCGAGTTGAAATGTCAACCCGAGACTTATTAATATTAATATTGACATTTTATGTTTGACCTACGATTCATAAATTTTTATTAGGGTTTGACTATATATAAATAAATATTTCAATAACATTTTTAACATTGCTATTCTTCATTTGACCCATTTAACTAATTGTATAAAAGATTGTTAGGTTTAAGCTATTAAATAAGTACATACTTTCTCTAAAGTCTCGTTTTAGTATATGAACTACAAAATGTATTATTAAATATCACAAACTTTGAAAAGTGTTTCAAGATGAACTACAACAATGTTTCAGTACTACGAGAATGGGATTGGGTGTTTTCACGTCTCACCCCACGAGAGAGAGAGAAGGGGGGAGGAGGGTGGGGACGGGGTTGGGGTGTTGTCCAATCTTCTGTCTAAACTCCAACACGACCCATTATACTAATTGTAGAGAAGATCGTTAGGTTTAAGCCATTAAATAAGAATTTTTTTTCCCTAAAGTCTCGTGTTAGTACATGAATTACAAAATGTGTTATTAAATGTCGCAAACTTTCAAAAGTGTGTCAGTATGCACATCTCGATGATTTGTCATGCAGTGTCATTATTTTTAATGTGACAACTTATCAAAATGTGCATATTACAACGATTTATGAAAGTTTGTGATATCTAATAATACCTTTTATACATACTTTATAAAAAAGTCGTTGCTATTTAATAGTTTAAATAAAAAATCATTCCATATTCTGTTGTGGACGAAATTTAGCCAAGGTACAAGTAGTGTAATATATGTCGTAGTAATTATATATATTAACTAAAGATCGAGCAACAGTTGCATTGCAAACATTAATTGCCAACTTTCACAAGTTGGCAAAAAAATCCGAGGTTTAAGTGTGTCAGTAAGTCCAAGTTGGCAAAAATAGTCCTAAGGTTTAAGTGTAAGTAAGTCCTTTATAGCAATTTGGCAAAAATAGTCCCTATCCAAATTCAGCATAGCAATCATCGCATCTCGTTTAAATGGTCTGAGTTGAAAGTGATGCATCATTTTTTATTATATAGTGTCAAACATGTACGCAAGTTGTTTCACATGAGAAACACTTGTTTATTTATTATTATTATTATTATTATTATTATTTTTCAGGATTATAATTCTTTCATGAATTAATTTGGATTTATATAAAGTTGAAACACAAACGAGCAAAATAGTTGTTTGTTTAACACGTAATTTCAATTATTAAACAAGTCTTCTAGGTTATGGCCTGAATCAGTTTAAAGTTTAAACACATTCCTAATCTCGTGCCGTGGTAGAAACTTTAGTTCCTAAATTTTCCTAGGTGTTTATCATTCAACCAAATCAAAATCCAATAAATAGTTGTGTTTCAATATAGCTAAACTGATTGATTCTATCAAAAAATACTCTTACATCTTGTTTGAGCATGATTGTAGTTCCTGTTCTTGAAACTTATAAGTTAATTCTCTTCCACAGTTTAGGGTAAACATTATCTGGATTTTGTTTAAGGTATTCAGTCAATGCAATTTTGTTGGGTTTGGAAACCCAGATCTGTAGCTACTTAGGTGCGTGGATTGCAGGTAGTCTTGCTTTCGCGATTGCAGATCATTTAATGTTGAAACAAAACTTGCCGTTTTGTTCAGTCATTTTGGGTTATAATAAACCAATTCCAATGTGTAGGAACACAAGTGGACCACGTACGAGTGCTGCCATGACTACTAACATATGACTGCATCAGCAATAAGACCAGTAGCCCGATGCCATGGTCCTGGGTCTGCATCAACACCAACAGAAACCATCTATACCAAAAGGCCAGACTTGCCCGGTTGGATTAAAACCAGCACCTGGTTCTATGGTCAACAAAACATGTGCACAAGACGGCAACACCATGGTCAACAAAACCCGACAAATAGAACCACCAAATTAGGAACAGAGATCTCAAATCACAAGATAAGGAGTTGGACACTTAAAGGACAGTGTTTAACCTACGACTTCTCATCACTAACTGTTCCATCATAAGATATTTGAGCAGGAGCATGAGCAAGATTATCTGTACTGTACAACACCCAAATACATGGTACAAGCCTCTTAAGCACGCCCTGAGAAATCACCTTTTTTGGCGCTTGGTTTCAGCCTGAAAAAACAGACAAGAGACACAAGTGAGATCACGAAATTAGAGGAAATAAAACCACAGCTGCTATAATGGTGTTTGTAAGAGATATTGTGGTGTCTGTACATTGAAATTGCATATTTTATAATATCAAAATCGTAGCAAATACTTGCAAGTTTTTATAAAGCGACTGCTGATAATTTTCTAAATGAACAAAATTCAGGGAGGAGACGCATTTTGTGGTGTCACATAACAAAACTTAACCATTCTAGTTCTAGCATATAGCAATATTTACACAAACAGTGTATCATGATACGTCTACAAACAAGCCAATCATTTGAATAAGCATTTAGATGTACGGAGTATCAACTTTTTGGACACTTGTGGTCATTGACTGCTTGCATACATTTCTTTTAAAATGTATTAAACTAAAAAATAATGGGATAAATATGATAAAAGAACATCCAGCAAAAACATAATTTAAGCAAGCTATGCCCAGAAGACTGATATTATGGTGCCCTTGTTGAGAAAATATTTGATTAAAATTGGACTACAATACACAGAAGTCATGAAAAATCGATTAAAATTTGTGGTATGGTCTGACCTTGCCATTGGCCAGAGCAGATGCAGAGCTTTTATTGTGAGGTCTCTTACCATCTAAGGATAAGCAATCGTCACATGTGAAGTTATCTAGTTGCTTAGCCTGATCAGTAGTCATATTAAGGCACGCAGGGTGATACCTGCAAATAAAACAAACAAATGACTTAAAACAACCAAACTGAATATTACATTCTCATTTTATACTATGACATGGCATAATAAAGAAAAAACAGGACGTGCAAACTAGTTACTATATCAGCAAGCCAATCAGATAATATCCTTATTCGAGTATTTGACGAACAGCAAATAGTCTAAGTGTCATTTTATCACCTAATTACAAGCTCATCAGGGAGACGCTTTTCACGGAGGATCTCTATACACAAATCATGAATTTTACTTCAAGTTCATCCTAGATGGTTCAGATGTATAATCAAGCTGCCCAGAAAAAAAAAGTTGCGGGAAACAGAACGCAAAAACACAATGGCTATGTAGTTCAACAGTTCTTGAATGGTAACTGCTGTGTTTTACCATAAACTGCTTACGTTCAGTAGCAGTCTTATACCAAAGGAAGGATCATTCAGTTTATATGAAGAACACCAGATTTTTAACTGTTGTGTACTGTTAAGAAGACAATATCAAGGCAAAACCTTCAACTACGAATACGGAATACACAGATTTGGCAAGAAAGAAAGAATGTGAACAATCCAATCAATCGTGCGGAAACCATTTAGGACCTCATTTTAACAAGGCTAACTCTCTTATATAAGTATGCAACTTGTAACATGTTAATTTAACATACATACCCTTCTTTTAACCATTCAACGCAACAAACTGAATACTTTGTTAAATGATCATAAGGATCTTGCATTAAATGATAAAAGAAAATTGACTACATGCTTCTGTAACATGATTCACTAACAAGATAGATGAAAGAATTGAGCATAAAGCATTTCCTATAGGGACATAATGGTGACTTAGCAAGATGTCATTTCATCATTTTAATTACACAAGTCATACCAGTCTTTGCAAGCTTCGCACTGCACCATCAAGTCATCAGGGTTGTACGGCATCTCGCATTTGCAATACCTTCAAAAAACAAACATGAAACAGTAATTCGAAGTCTCAAAGCAAAAATGATTTAAATAATCAACAAAGCTGAAGGGTGCAAAACATACACCGCAACACGGTCAGGCGTGAACCCTCCAGTGGCAGCCTTGTACTCAAATCGACAGAAGTAGTCTTCCAGTCCAACATCCTCAAGCTTGGTGTAATTCTTGAAGGTATGAACGGTACACTTGTCTTCAATAGTATGAGCACTCTGAGTATCATAGTGGTCTGACAAGAATAATTCCTTTATTCCATGAAACTGCCTTCTCCCACCAATTGATTCCTCTGGACGATAGTACCATCTAACTCGAACCTTCACATTTCCCTTCACATCAGCCTCAATGGTCTCAACACGAGCCACATATGGGGCTTTCTCATTCTCTGAAGATCTCATTAACACTGAATCCCCAACTTCAATATCATATGTAAACAGTGAAATCAGAATCTCGTTTGCTTCACTTTACCCTCATAGAGAAAAAGGTATTACTACTTACCTTAATAAAGATGCATGTAAAGGAATGATTATGATCAATACTAACTACGCTACACCCATCACACTCGCACAGTGAAAAGAAAATGATGAATGTTTTGTATAGATGAGATAGTGGTAAACCCAGGATGTATTCATATATTCAGGAGATGTACTGGAATAACAATTTTTATGTTTTATTTGTTGTACACAACAAAAAAGGGGTGCATATGCAAGCAGGAACCAGTTTTGTCCTAGTCCATGAATTTAAATTTTTATCCGAACAAATAAACAAACAGATTTCTATGTCTGTTTTCATTTTTGTTTGGTAAGACAATGAACTAAGTCACATGGAACGGGATCGTGCCAGTACAGGATCACGGATCGTGGTTCGGTAGGTGAGGGGGTAGGTTCATTTGGGATCGCTCTGCTACAACGAACAACAATTATTATATTCCTAAGGTGTTATAAAAAACCCAAACATTTAAACAGAATAGTGTTTAGAAAGTCATAGTGTTCAGAGTATGAAATATTCTAGAACTTTTTGATCTTCCATTAATCAGAGTGTTTAAAAGAAATGACAATATCACAGTTCAAAATAAAAATGAATGTCAAATATTCAAAATAAACGTTAATTTCTCAAAATCTTGACTATCCATGACCTTGATGGTTGCAGCATCGATGCACTTTTAAGATCATTGGAATTAGATGATTCAACCATTAATCAGAGTATTAAAGCAACTTTTTAGAGTATACTATCTATAATAATACAACGATTTCCATATCATATTTGGAAGTAAATTGTCAAAACTAAGGATCGACTCCCATATGGATACCAAACCAAGACTAGAACGTTAATTTTCCTTGTACGATTTAAACAATCCGAATTGAATCGTACACGATTGAGTACCTGGATTGCTATTCGTTGCCTATCTAGAGAATTATATTTTAATGGAACTAACACCCCGATAAAGAGAGTATACAGGCATATTCACGACTTCACGTGTCACTAAATAAACACAAAAAAAAGCAATATGCTTCAAATCCAAACATCCAAACCATTTATAATCCAAACATCATTACGAATGCGTCTACAGGGAGATGCAAGGTGACAGAATTAACAATCATGACTTGCAACAGAAAAGGCAATTATGCAAGGAAGCGAGGTTGTGGGTCATGATTACCACATTTTTTTGTTTTAAAAAGCCTACAAAGTGAGACTGATTGATTGTAGGGTTAAGATACTAATCCCATGCAAAGGAAGTATGTGTGCACCTAGGCTCTACCACACAGCAAATGAATTCATATGAACAGTTTATGTAACTTTCACGAATATTAACGAGCGAATGAGACCTTGTTCGTATCAAACAAACCAACATAAATAAACTCCCCACCGAATGGTTTACTGGAAGTGTAAGGTTCACTTATAGCTCTGCAGCAAATTGCAAACCATTGCTTCCAAGTTGATCCACCCATGATATAAGCCGAAGGTCATGTACTAAAACAATAATGTGCATTAATAATACATGATAAACCGAACTATCAAATTTCAAAATCAAATAACTTAATACTGATTGGGTAGACCTTAACTAAACTAGACCCATTATACATACATGAACAATAATACTAACTAGTAACTACGTTAAACCGATCACACATTCATGAACAATCGTGAATCTTATTTATATATGAATTAGTGGCGCATACATGTTTAACCTAACATATAAAGTAAGAAGAACACATAAACAGACAAATCCTCGTGTCCGTGTTCTTATAATAAGACTAAGAATGTATGGATGTGCAAGTTAGTTGAACCTTTGAGAACTATGAAATTCGGATTTGAAGTCTTTAAGAATTGAGGCTGAATGTTAGATATCAAAGCTAGGATACTGCTATATGCAAAAGGAGTATCCGTACACCTAAGACATAACACAAGGTGAGGCGCATACTTAAATAGCTCTTAAAACAGCAGCAAAATATGACTTTAAACTCAAAATTGATCCATAAGATGCTTTAAAAAGAGAATAAGAAGAAAAAGAAAAGCTAAATGTCAAAGTTGGAAGAAAGAAGGGACATTTAGGATTTTAAATGTAAGGAAACCACCTTATTTTGTGATATAATTGATTTGGGCTTTATTGAAGCCCAAAATTGCTTGATTAAAAGGGCCCATTATGACCCGCTGTAGGTTTAATTCTTATTTTGGACCCACAGTAGTGAGGCGCTAAATTGCCAAAGATGCCAGTAAAGTGCCACTTTATGTAATGGCTACGCATCAAGGGTCCCGATGCGATAACCTTACTGCCTCGACTCGCCTCACGCCTCAGGCGTTAAAAGGCGCGCTTTTTTAAACACAACACTCAATATGTACAAACCAACAAGACCACAGTTCACGTTCGTTCAGTTAGTTACCTGAGTACGTTTATTGAACTGTTAGCTCAAAGTTCGTTTATCGAAGATAGAAATTAATTTTAACTTGAAAACTTGATTTATCAAAAATAGAAATTAATAATAATGTGAAAATTTGACCAATTGTCAATTTAAATGCTTCTTGAGAGTTTCAAATGTTTTAGAGTCTTCAAAATAGACACCATCCACTTTAAATTGAGACACAACAGAATCTGTGATCCCATCGTCAACTAGAATGCCATTTCTATAGGTACAACTCGTGAACCCGCCATCAACCGAAAATCACGATCCCGAGCGTTCCCAGGTCCATATCGTACCCGTTGTAGTACAATTGTATCGGGATCGCGGATCGTGGCTACTGTAGCGAATTAGGTAAGTATGAACTGGACTATCAAACTTTATTAAACTTAATATCGATCCTCTTCAGCCTAACTAAAGGTAGAGCTAGTTAATTCTAGCTCAAGATCCTGTTCGTCTTAATTATAACCAATAACAAAAGAAATGAACAAAAATAAACTAACTTTAACAAACAAATTACCTAGCGTTCACGAATGTAAACAGACAAGCAATACCATAGTTCAAGTTAGTTCATTAAACTAAAACATGTGTGAAGCTCATGTATATGTTTGATCATTTAATAAACCAAGTAACCAAGGAACTTCCAGCTGAACAATCGCAGAAGAACAGCTCACTAAATGTGCTATTCGCTTATACATACGTGCAAAAAGTGGCTTCCAAATTCCAATTACATGCCCTATAAGGTCCTGTACTAACACACTCACTTGCATTATGTCATAACAGAACGACCACATAGAAAACTAATATCAAACAACAAAATCCTAACTAAAAGAAATACCGATTCTATCTTTTCCCAAAAAAAAAAAAAAAAAAAAGTACCGATTCTATTCTAGCCTTTTAGTTTTATCATATTCAACTTTATAACACTCCTAACTGAACTTAGACATAGAAAACTGATCTATAACTGTAAAGGTTAACAAATTTAAGTAATAAAATGATTTTGAAAGTTGTAACAGAGTACAAATATACCAAAATAACAAACACATATGAATCGGTTTTAACAAAAAAATTACCTTAACATTCACGAATGTAAACAAACAAACAAACAAGACCATAGTTCACGTTCATTCATAATATTAAATGAATGTAAAATCGTGTTTACATTTATTAACTTACTAAATAAACGAACTTGGTGCACAAAAGTTCACTTATTGGTCTACGCCCTTACCATCCAGTGTCCACCCATTCAATAATATAACCTTTTTGGCCAACTAATCCACGACACAGATTCAAACTAACTAAAGCCCTCCCTTTTCAACAAGAATTGAACTTGAGACCACTCACACTTTACTATAGTCACAACCCTTTTTCCGCTAAAAGTGATTTACGAAAACCAAACTTAACACATCTTAAAATCAATCCGCTAGCTCAACTAGTAATAAATTTCAGCTTTTGTGACATATCTATTATTCCGTTTAATAAACTTAACACACACTTGCTTATAAGTCAAAGTTTGAGCTCAAGTACCAAATTAATTTAATCAATAAATATGACACACATCTTAAAAAAGAAATGAAATAGATAGTACCTCTAACAACTTTGTTAGTGCCTCTGATAGTGTAAGAATCAAGGTCTCGTTTGGCGCTGCTGCTGCTGCTGCTACCTGGTCTAGTTTTAGCCATTTGATTTGATTTGATTGATGAGATCTGATTAGTGGATCTGTGGAGGAGTAAAAGATTCCGATTGTAGTAGTGAAGGAGGACTGGACTTATTAGGTGAATCGAGAATGTAGGGGTAGGGGCTTTGTTTTCTTCATACGGATTTGTTGCGGTGCTGTCTTTAAATGGTAACTATTGTTTATTTATAGCAAGCCCTAATTTGTTCACTTTTTGTGTCAAGTGCAAAGCGCGGAAGCTGCCAAACTCGACTCGATCGATTACCAAAATTCGGTCTTGAAAATTTGACACAAGCTCGATCGAACTTTATATTTTACGTTCGAGCTCAACTCGTAAGATAAAAACGTTATATGGAAAATAGTAACGAAATCAAAACTAACAATGAAATAGATATTATCTTACACACATATATTTAAATAAAAATGTTATTCTAAATTGAAATTTTGTGAAATAAGATAAATACGAATATCTTGTTAATATATAAAAGATTTTTTTTAGCTTTCAAATGCCAACCACTTATTAGCATGGCTTCTTTTGCATGACTTCTTAAATTAAACATTAAGGTTAAAGATTTATATTACCAACGAACTTTCTCAAATTTTCAAATATTATCAATTTACTTTTTTTAATGCATTTATCACCAAAAAAAACTTGATGTTACCTGTAAATACCACCAGTATACCAATTTTATTTTTCACGTCATTAATATTATCCCACATGAAAAATCCAATTGGATAGTTGGGTTAAAGTGCCCTGGTTTATACCCATTTCAAAATGTTTTATCATTCTCTTAAACTCAAATCATGAACCATACATAAATCATCATTCAAATCATTAACACAAATTTGCATGTCAATCTAAAACTCAAATTTCCACAAATCATTAAATCATACAGCAAGATCATGAACACAAATTAGAAAATGTAAAAATTGGAGAAAACATGTAGAATACCAAGAACCTATGATTTGCATAAATCAACAACACATGATTTGTTGTATAACACATAATTAACCTGCAAAAGACAATATAACCAAACTGCAAAACACAATATAACAAACCAAATTGCTACCATTTAAAGTTATAAACTAGATCCATTTAAACTACATTAACATGAAATCTTTGCATCAATCTGTAACACCCCAAAAATTTGCACGGAAGTGTTCCTAAATCAATACTCATAACACAAGGTAATAAAGAATGGAAAATCTATTTCATTATCGAAAGATATATTAATTTAAGAAATAGTTTTATAATATTGTTTCAAAGTGCGGAAGTAAAGCCCATAAAAATATATGTTGTCCCATTAAAAGTGGTATTAGATATGCTCGAAAACACTTCGGATGCCAGTCTTTAATGAATGCCTTTGCCAATGCCCACGTCAAGAAGTAAACACGAGAAAAACATGCTAAAGTTTCAACACAAAGGTTGGTGAGTTCATAGGTTTAAGTTAAAGTATTCAAGTTGGACCACAATTGTACATATAAGCATCTCGTGAATGATACTATATGTAGTAAAAGTCTATTACGTTAGTACCAAGTTCATGCAACTGAAACTACGACGGTGTACATGTATCTAGAAGCATGATAAATAAAAGCCGACAAGTGTATTTCCGTACACTTGTAATAGATATGATATATTTCGGACGTTTGCCTATCCGGTCAAACTCGAACGGGGTTGTCATCCCCAATAGATCTATTCATAACAATCGGCTTCCCAAAGGAAACTAACGGTAGCATAGTGGGATTCAAGGTTGTTTCAAGTAATAGTTTAGTCAGTACCATGTCTGAAAAGAGTTTTGCATGTTTCTCACCCCATAGTTTTATAAAGTAAGTAATAAGAGTGAAAGTGGAGCTATAAACTCACCTTAGCAGTTCGGTGAATAAAGCACAAAGAGATCAAGTGACAAGTGGCTCCAACTCGCAACCTAAATTAGTATGGAAATTCTTAGTTTACAGTTTTGTGTACTCACGACTCAAAGTGTTTAAATAAATTTAAGTGTTTACAAGTGGGTGTGTTTAATGTTGCTTGTGTGGCAGAGTTTACATTAAAATCGTTTCAAAATGTTTTGTAAGTATTGGCTCTTGGAATAGATGGAGGAATGATATATACGAAACTTTCGTATAAGAGTTGACTCGAATATTGGCTCAAGTGTTATCAAAGAATAAATAAATACAAGTCGAATTGTATTCGTTTGGTTTCGAGGTGTGAAAGTATACATTTATTAAAGTCTTGGTTAAATAATATATTTGGACAAATATAGTATTTAAAGTTTACGCCAATGAGGTTTCCAAATAAAGATATGTGTTAAATATATTTACTTAAACGAAAAAGTGGTAAAATGTATAAGTTTATCGAACTTATAAAAGTTTTGGATAAAAATGTCAAAGTATTCAACTAAAAGGGGTTAAAGTTGTAAAGGTTTAATACAAGTCTCAAAACTTAAAAGAAAATTATATCAAATGAATTAAGGTTGGGGGGTTGAAAGTGTAAAAGATTTATATAAGTTTTAAACTTATAATAGCTTTTAAGAAAATGATAAGTGTTTGAAAAATGGAGGGCCAAATTGTCAAAAGGGCGAAACTTGCAAAAATCACAATAAGTGAAAACAATGCCATGGACCAGTTTCGAACCAAGGACCTCTAGATTGCAACTTAGATGAACCAACCATCTAAGCTAAGTGCTCTTATTGGTTAAACATTGCAACAGTTTGTACATAACACGTTTTAGGCTGTTTGAAAATGGGCTTATGTGTAAAAGAAATAAAAATCCTCAAAGGGCCATTGCACAGATTGAACTAGGGACCTTATGTAAAGAAGTTGCAAGACTTACCATTAGACTAGAGATCCTATGGTGTTAAGACTTGCTATACTTTATATTTATGCATAGTTAATTGATTTCAAATATGGCTTAATTCTACTCAGATATACACATGCGTGAATACATGCATGTTTAAATCGAAGGTTTATATGAGCTTGCATGTTGATAGTGAGTGTAAGGTAGGAAAGTAAGTATCACTTTTAATTTTCATTCTTATTATTCAAACACAAGCTTCGAAACATAATGATCTTAAATAAACGACATACAAGTTGAGGAGAGTTTCGAGTGCTACAGGTGGTGAGTTTGGATAGTGTGAAGTCGAATGTGACGTGAACAAGAACAAGTGAGACAATAAACGACCTAGCTTCCAATGCTTAACCCGACTAGAAACTAACCCGAAGTGAATGCTTAGCTTATGAAAATGAAACCCGACACCTTGATTTTCTCCTTCTTCCACCTTGGCAGTGAACAAGGAGTAACAAGGGGTGTGTTGGTGAGTTGGGAGAGTTGTAAGTGTGAGACTAGGATGTGATAAAAGGGTTAGCTTATATAGCCAAGACTAAGCATGGCCTAAGCAATATTTTAGCCTTCTCCTTGCATGAATTTCAAGCAAGTTAAAAGAAAAGTATGCAAGCATGCATGCATCGGCTGAAATGAGGGAGGGTATAGTGGTTTGGTCATGTCAATAAGGTGGATAAGGGAACACATTATACCAAGGTTCTAAGGGTCTAGATGGTGAAGGTATGTCTAGGGTCTTAGTTTATGTATAGGGTGGCTTAAAGTGAAGGTCTTGTCTCCTTTTTGGGTTGTGTTTACACGCAAAGGAAAGAAGCAAAAAAGAAGTATGCCGTGTTTGTGTTTTTGGCTTTTGTTCGTAGGGTCACAAAAACAACAAAATGCCATTGGTTATTTTAGTTATCAATATGTACATGTAACTTGACCATGCATGGAATTTGTTTTGTTGCTTGGTTTGGTACATGATGGTACCACAAAAACATAGGAGTATGAATTCTTATTAGTGCAATCACTTTGTATCCATTCCAAATAAAGGGTGCGTTGGGGTCACAGTAGCATTTGGAACATGGTACCAAGATTTTTGCTTGCCAACATATTTGACTATCATAAAATGAAAAGAAAAGTTGGGTTTGGACGATTTGTACAGCAACTTGAAAACATAGAAATACATGTCAACTTTTACTAGTGTTTATATTGTAGTATCATTTCATTAGTGTGCATTTGGGCTAAGAGGAAAAAGAAAGGCTAGGCCCAATAGAAGAATCATGTTGGGTTGGACTTGTGAATATACGGGAGCCCAAGAGAATAAAATGAATTAGATTGGATCGGGTTTAGGCTTAGAGGCCCGGTAGAAAATAAAGATATAAAAGTTTATTATATATTTATTTTATATAGTTATTATTATCGAGGTCGAGGTGAAAAGAAAAGAAAAAAAATATCATGTAACTTGTCGTGATTATAGATCGAAAAGAAAGAAAAAAAATAGCCATGAAAACCGGTATGGAAATTTACGAGTTATTACAGTACCTACCCCTTAAAAGAAACCACGTCCTCGTGGTTTAAGATGCAAGAATCGTCGAGGTCGATACGGTGACGAGATGTGTGTATATATGCTTAAAATGTGGCGTGAGAAAAAGGGGCTAGTCGTACAGAAAAGATTTAACGTCATGAGGATATTTTTAAATAAAAGATAAAGGATTCGTTAAGCGGAATATTCAGAATACATCGCGGTTACACAAAAGAGTACAATAGATAGGAAACTTAAAGGATTGCAATCTAAGAAGGCGGAGAGTTTCTTTGTTGTCATTAGTTTAGATAGTGTTGAAGTTGATCTTGACGCTCTTCTTTTTCTCCAAGGAAATAAGCTCTTCCTCGGGCTGCTTCAATCTGGTTGTTTTCATTCCGATCCTTTGGATTGGGACATTCATTCTTATAGTGTCCTCATTCTCCACACCCGAAGCAAGTTATGTCAGCAAGTGCCTTTGACTTGCAATCTTTGGTCATGTGTCCAATCTTCTGGCAGTTGTGACATTTCACAGTACCCTGACCACTGTGGTGGAGTTTACAGCGGTTGCGCAAAGGGTGATTCCCCTCATAGCCCTTCTTCTCTTCTGTCCCAGTAGAGTGGACCTTAGCTACTTTTTGTCTCTTGTTTTGATTGTTGTTGTTGTTCTTGGAGTTATTCCACTTCCGTTTGTTGTTCTCTACTGCTTCAGCGGCATCCTCGATCACTTGATCCATCAACTTGTTTGACACTTCAATAGTCTCGTGAAGGTCAGCAGCCTTGGAGGTAGTCACATTTCCCTTGATAGATGAGGGTAGCCCTCCGATGTACCGCTCTATCAAGTGAGTTTCAGTTGGTACCATCTCCGGACATAGCAAGGCCAACTCTGGGACACGTTGGTTGTAGAATGCCATATCAGTGCCCTTTACCGTGAGATTCCAGAATTCAGTCTCCAGCTTCTTGATCTCATTGCGGGGGCAATATTTCTTAAGCACCATATCCTTGAATTCTTCCCAAGGCATGGCATAAGCAGCATCAATGCCTACAGACTTTAGGTAATCATTCCACCAAGTTAGTGCATCCTCTTGAAAAGTGAACGAATCAAACTTCACTCTATCTTCATCTTTGCATTTGCAGATTCTGAACACAGTTCCGGTTTTCAAACCATCGGTCAACACAACAACTCCCTCCGTTTCATTATAACCACCCGATCATACAGCTTGCGGAACTCCTTGTACGTGAAGCTACGTTTGTCACCAGTAGGCCTAGAAGTTCTGACATCGTTGGTTGAGTTGTTCGTATTTATTGCAGCTAGCGCTGCTGTCACGCGCTCATTGACCAATTGATCAATCATAGCTTGGTTTATAGCAGGTGGGTTTCTAGCAATCTGGCGAGTGAGCGAGCGAGTGGGAGTAATCGGGTGACGCGGGTGATTCGGTTGACTTTCTCCTAGCCATCTTCTTTGATACAAGAAAAGTCGATAATTGAGTTTAGAATGAAAGGAGTAGTGTCGTATGAGGTTATGAAGGATAGAACGTATGAGTGAAATAAGAAGATGTGACCGGTGACAGAGGTGGTTTAAATACATGTGTGAAAATAATATAATCAAGTAGTTGTATGTTACATAAAGAAATAACATAGAAGCAGTTGGGAGCATAGCATAGTGTTGATATCGTAATAATGTGCATGTTACGCAGTTTAATATGGAGAGGTAACAAGTATAAGCATTCGTAGTCTACTCTACACTATCTTTAAGTTAATTATTCCTTAATTTCATTCAGTTTGTTACATCAACATTATTCTCATTTAAGCATGACCCAATCAAACAAGAACGACCTTAAAAGTTTAAATGAGAATAAGCTATACACATTTAAACCGCGACCTTAAAGTTTAAATGTGAATTAATTAAGAAACTTAATGACTTTGAGAATAATTAACTTAATTCAAATGAGAGCTTATCTGAACCCAAAATGCAACAGAACACATAGCACGACTACTTCGTGTAACAGCTGGCAAGGCATGGCAGAGTCGTGTGATAGTGTTGCGTGTTTTTTTTGGTTATAGTTTAGGTTTTGAAAAGTACCTAATTTCTATAACCTTGGCTCGATAACAATACCAATCTGTAACACCCCCAAAATTTGCACGGACAGCGAAGTGTTCGAGTCATGGGGTGCTACTAAATCAATACTAAACACAAGGTAATAAAGAATGGGAAATCTATTCCGTTATCGAAAGATAGATTAATTTAAGAAATAGTTTTACAATATTGTTTCAAAGTGCGGAAGTAAAGCCCATAAAAATATATGTTGTCCCATTAAAAGTGGTATTAGATATGCTCGAAAATACTTCGGATGCCAGTCTTTAATGAATGCTTTTAATGCCCGGCCAAGTAAACCTGAGACAAAACATGCTAAAGTGTCAACACAAAAGTTGGTGAGTTCATAGGTTTAAGTTAAAGTATTCAAGTTGGACCACAGTTGTACATATAAGCATCTCCATGAATGATACTATATGTAGTAAAAGTCTATTACATTAGTACCAAGTTCATGCAACCGAAACTACGATAGTGTGCATGCATCTAGAAGCATGATACCAAGTTCATGCAACCGAAACTATGACAGTGTGCATGCATCTAGAAGCATGATAAATAAAGGCCCGAAAAGTGTATTTCTAGTACACTTGTAATAGATATGATATACGCTCGACGTTTGCCTATCCGGTCAAACTCTAACGGGGGTGTCATCCCCAATAGATCTATTCATAACAATCGCGCTTCCCCAAAGGAAACTAACGGTAGCATAGTGGGATTCAAGGTTGTTTCACGTAATAGTTTAGTCAGTTCCAGGTCCGAAAAGAGTTTTGGATGTTTCTCACCCCATAGTTTTATAAAGCAAGTAATAAGAGTAAAAGTGGAGCTATAAACTCACCTTAGCAGTTCGGTGAATAAAGCACAAAGAGATCAAGAGACAAGTGGCTCCAACTCGCAACCTAAATTAGTATGGCAATTCTTAGTTTGATTTTGTGTACTCACGACTCAAAGTGTTTAAATAAATTTAAGCGTTTACAAGTGGTTGTGTTTAATGTTGCTTGTGTGGCAGAGTTTACGTTAAAGTCGTTTCAAAATGTTTTGTAAGTATTGGCTCTTGGAATAGATGGAGGAATGATATATACGAAACTTTATAGAGTTGACTTCGAATATTGGCTCAAGTGTTATCAAAGAATAAATAAATACAAGTCGAATTGTATTCGTTTGGTTTCGAGGTGTGAAAGTATAAATTTATTAAAGTCTTGGTTAAATAATATATTTGGACAAATATAGTATTTAAAGTTTACGCCAATGAGGTTTCCAAATAAAGATATGTGTTAAATATATTTACTTAAACGAAAAAGTGGTAAAATGTATAAGTTTATCGAACTTATAAAAGTTTTGGATAAAAATGTCAAAGTATTCAACTAAAAGGGGTTAAATTTGTAAAGGTTTAATACAAGTCTCAAAACTTAAAAGAAAATTATATCAAATGAATTAAGGTTGGGGGTTGAAAGTGTAAAAGATTTATATAAGTTTTAAACTTATAATAGCTTTTAAGAAAATGATAAGTGTTTGAAATATGGAGGGCCGAATTGTCAAAAGGGCTAGGGGTGTTCATGGGTTGGGTAATATCGAATAAACCGAAACCGAAACCGAACCAAACTCGTAACGAAATGAATTTGCAAAAGAACGAACCGAAATAAAAGTTCGGTTTTCGGTTGGTTATGGTTTTAGCAATCCAAACCGAAAACGAATTTAAATAAATATATATATTTATATAAAAAAAATATATTAAAACTCTTTTATAATATATATATATATATATATATATATATATATATATATAATAATTCTTGGCTTAAAAATTATTTTTTCAAAATATATATATATAAATGAATAAATTATTAAATTTATGTAATTAGGGTTATTAGGTTCGGTTTTCGGTTATTGGGGGTTTTCGGTTTTTCGGTTCGGTTTAGTCAAATTTGAATCGGTTCGGTTCGGTTCGGTTCGGTTATACCCAGAAAAATAATTAGCCGAACAAACCGATCCGAGCAAACCGAACAAACCGATAACCGAACCGATGAACACCCCTAAAAAGGGCAAAACTTGCAAAAATCACAATAAGTGAAAAAAATGCCATGGACCAGTTTTGAACCAAGGACCTCTAGATTGCAACTCAGATGAACCAACCATCTAAGCTAAGTGCTCTTATTGGTTAAACATTGCAACAGTTTGTAAATAACACGTTTTAGGCTGTTTGAAAATAGGCTTATGTGTAAAAGAAATAAAAATCCTCAAAGGGCCATTGCACAGATTGAACTAGGGACCTTATGTAAAGAAGTTGCAAGACTTACCATTAGACTAGAGATCCTATGGTGTTAAGACTTGCTATACTTTATATTTATGCATAGTTAATTGATTTCAAATATGGCTTAATTCTACTCAGTATACACTGTACGTGAATACATGCATGTTTAAATCGAAGGTTTATATGAGCTTGCATGTTGATAGTGAGTGTAAGGTAGGAAAGTAAGTATCACTTTTAATTTTCATTCTTATTATTCAAACACAAGCTTGAAACATAATGATCTTAAACAAACGACATACAAGTTGAGGAGAGTTTCGAGTGCTTACAGTGGTGAGTTTGGATAGTGTGAAGTCAAATGTGACGTGAACAAGAACAAGTGAGGCGATAAGCGACCCGAGCTTCCAATGCTTAACCCGACTAGAAACTAACCCGAAGTGAATGCTTAGCTTATGAAAATGAAACCCGACACCTTGCTTTTCTCCTTCTACCTCGGTGAACAAGGAGTAACAAGGGGTGTGTTGTTGAGTTGGGAGAGTTGTAAGTGTGTGACTAGGATGTGATAAAAGGGTTGGCTTATATAGCCTAGACTAAGCATGGCCTAAGCAATATTTTAGCTTCTCCTTGCATGAATTTCAAGCAAGTCAAAAGAAAAGTATGCAAGCATACATCAGCTGAAATGAGGGAGGGTATGGTGGTTTGGTCATGTCAATAAGGTGGATAAGGGAACACATTATACCAAGGTTCTAAGGGTCTAGATGGTCAAGGTATGTCTAGGGTATTAGTTTATGTATAGGTTGGCTTAAAGTGAAGGTCTTGTCTCCTTTTTGGGTTGTGTTTACATAAAGGAAAGAAGCAAAAAAAGTATGTTGTGTTTGTGTTTTGGCTTTTGTTAGTAGGGTCACAAAACAACAAAAGGCCATTGGTTATTTTAGTTATCAATATGTACATGTAACTTGACCATGCATGGAATTTGTTTTGTTGCTTGGTTTGGTACGTGATGGTGCCACAAAAACATAGGAGTATGAATTCTTATTAGTGCAATCACTTTGTATCCATTCCAAATAAAGGGTGCGTTGGGGTCACAGTAGCATTAGGAACATGGTACCAAGATTTTTGCTTGCTAACATATTTGACTATCACAAAATGAAAAGAAAAGTTGGGTTTGGACGATTTGTACAGCAACTTGAAAACATAGAAATACATGTCAACTTTTACTAGTGTTTATATTGTAGTATCATTTCATTAGTGTGCATTTGGGCTAAGAGGAAAAAGAAAGGCTAGGCCCAATGGAAGAATCATGTTGGGTTGGACTTGTGAGTATATGGGAGCCCAAGAGAATAAACTGAATTAGATTGGATCGGGTTTGGGCTTAGATGCCCGGTAGAAAATAAAGATATAAAAGTTTATTATATATTTATTTTATATAGTTATTATTATCGAGGTCGAGGTGAAAAGAAAAGAAAAAAAAAATATCCTGTAACTTGTCGTGATTATAGATCGAAAAGAACGAAAAAAAATAGCCATGAAAACCGGTATGGAAATTTACGAGTTGTTACAGTACCTACCCCTTAAAAGAAACCACGTCCTCGTGGTTTAAGATGCAAGAATCATCGAGGTCGATACGGTGACGAGAGGTGTGTATATATGCTTAAAATGTGGCGTGAGAAAAAGGGGCTAGTCGTACAGAAAAGATTTAACGTCATGAGGCGATAGTTAAATAGAAGATAAAGGATTCGTTAAGCGGAATATTCAGATTACATCGCGGTTACACAAAAGAGTACAATAGATAGGAAACTTAAAGGATTGCAATCTAAGAAGGCGGAGAGTTTCTTTGTTGTCATCAGTTTAGATAGTGTTGAAGTTGATCTTGACGCTCTTCTTTTTCTCCAAGGAAATAAGCTCTTCCTCGTGCTGCTTCAATCTGGTTGTTTCCATTCCGATCCTTTGGATTAGGACACTCATTCTTATAGTGTCCTCGTTCTCCACACCCGAAGCAAGTTATTTCAGCAAGAGCCTTTGACTTGCAATCTTTGGTCATGTGTCCAATCTTCTGGCAGTCGTGACATTTCACAGTACAGCAATTGACCCTGTGGTGGAGTTCTACAGCGGTTGCACAAAGGGTGCTTCCCTCATAGCCCTTCTTCTCTGTACGTCGGTAGAGTGGACCTTAGCTACTTTTTGTCTCTTGTTTTGATTGTTGTTGTTGTTCTTGGAGTTATCATTCCACTTCCGTTTATTTTTCTCTACGCTTTGCCGTCGGCATCCTTGATCACTTGATCCATCAACTTGTTTGACACTTCAATAGTCTCGTGAAGGTCAACAGCCTTGGAGATAGGCACATTTCCCTTGATAGATGAGGGTAACCCTCTGATGTACTGCTCTATCAAGTGAGTTTCAGTTGGTACCATCTCCGGACATAGCAAGGCCAACTCTTGGAAACGTTGGTTGTAGAATGCCATATTAGTTCCCTTTACCTTGAGATTCCAGAATTCAGTCTCCAGCTTCTTGATCTCATTGCGGCGGCAATATTTCTTGAGCACCATATCCTTGATTTCTTCCTAAGGCATGGCATAAGCAACATCAATGCCTACAGACTTTATGTAATTATTCCACCAAGTTAGGGCAATGATGAGTGTGTAAATACTCATCATTTTTGGGTCAAATCTGAACTGCAAAACACTTAAAATGCTCTGAAATGCATCAAAATACTGAAAATATCTCAAAATTGCATTTTATATATTTCAGATGCAAAATGTTTAAAATCAGATGAAAAATGAGCTAAGTTTGCATAATTGGCGGTTTCAGTCCCAGATTTTCAAATCTTGTCGAGAAATAGTCCCCGAGCACTTATTTTAAAAGAAAAGTCACCAAAGGTCCTTTTAAAATCATAACTTGTCATAATTAGTCCTTTGGTGAAAATGTCAAAAGTTTTGAGAAATTACAAGTTTAGTCCTTTGAGTTTCAAAATTGGCAAAATAGTCCTTGGAAGTTTGAAAATGTCCATTATGGTCCTTGTACTATTGAAACTTGTCATTTTTGGTCCCTTGGAACAACTTTGAAAAGTGCTAAGCGGTGGTCCCTCAAGTTTGAAAGAATGGCGAGTTTTGGTCCAGTATTAACAAACCAAACACCCACCCTTTGCACCTTGACCCCGCCATTAACCTTTGGACCCTGTAATGGACCCTTCCAAACCCTGACCCTGTGGAATGTCCAATATACCCACCAAGTCAAACAAACCACCCCTTTTCCCTCCAAAATCCTATCTTCTTCACCCACACCGCAAAACGGATATCCCTCACCTCCACAAGAAACCCACATTATCCCTCCACCTTCACCAACAATCCAAAATGCATTAAATGCTTCTTGTAGATTGCACTCAATCCCTAAAACTGGCCATTTGGCACCAAAATGCATCAGCAACCATTATCACTCAAGTGATCCAATGGCCCCAAAAGCAAGTGGGAAAAGCAGGAGGAAGAGGAGTTTTGGTGTATAAAAAGAAGAAAGAGAGCAAGAGAAGAGTAGTACTTAGTTTTTTTAATTTCATATGTATGTCGTTTTTCTTGTTTAAGTCTTAATTAAAGTTTTAAATTGTATTTTCAACCTTTTGTATTAAACAAGCATTTATATCAGGTTTCAACTAATTTTAGAAGTAATTCAAAGATTGGTTAGGTTTCTTGTTTTTGAGTTTTCTTTCACCTATGCAGTTTTAAATGTGGTAAAACCAGTCCAGGCTTGTTTATTAATCATCTAAGATTGCTTAAGCTCCTAATAGCTTTTAGCAAGCTTATAGATCAGTTCAAGTAACAATTGGAATTCGGTCAACAAAAGTCAACTGAAGCATCAAATGGACTTGGTTATGGAATTTGGTTGATGCAGAGCTTGGATGGGTTTTGGATTAGACTAGGTTAGTGTAGGTTGGGTTCTGGTTTAAGCTGCAAAAATAAGTTGGACACTTGTGAGTTTTTTATCTCATTTAAATTAGTTTGCATAAAGCTGCTGTATTTATCTGTGGTCATTAAATAGTTTAGACCTGTTTATTTAGTGGTAATTAGATTAGGGACAGTGATAATACAAGCTAATTGATTAGTTGTAGCTTCAGTTTAAATTGCAAATCAGTTATATAAGTGGTGTTTGGATTGTATAGCAAACCTGAGATAGAGGCTTGTTTAGTGGTTAAAATATGTTGCTTTAGTCCCATTTAGTTGAAATATAGCCAATTTGGTCATTCTTTTGCACCCTAGAGTAGCCCAAGTCAAAAGTGCATATAATCTGTTCTTGTGACCACATTTGCTTGAATCAGTTGGTCATAATCAGTGTTTAGGTTTGTATGATGAGAAGCTCAAAGACAAAACCAAAGAGCAAATGGAATTTTTTTTCCAAATTTTCAATGAATACTTTGATATAAGCCGTTGATGCTCTCGTTAATGCCTAAATTTGCATCCACGCTTGAGCAACAAAGATAAGTTATCAGAGATGGCTAAAACTCCTCTCAATGAGCAATGCTCAGTGGTCCTTCGAAGCTTCCCAAAAGCTTGAAGAAGACCCGCGAGGTTTAATCCGTGTGATTTCTTGGGGATGGTTCAATGCTCCGCCTTGCCGATCTTGGCTAGCATTAACCTCATGCCACCTCGTATGGAAAGCTGTCTCTTCCTAAACTTACATCCACTTGTATGACACTCGAGCTAGCGGACTGTACCATAACTCGTCCACTTGGGATAGCCGGGATGTCGTGATAAGTAGGAAAGTTTCACTTGACTTTGTTGTAGTAGACTTTGATGAGATCCTAGAGTTCCCTCATCTTAGGGAGCTTTTCTTGAGCGAGTAGTGCTCTAATTGATGTATTCTTTGAAGAGTTGACCATACGGGTTGACAACGAAGAACTCACGTTTAATATCAACCAAAACTCCAAACCTCTATCCAAACCGAGTGTTGCCACAATTGATCAAAAATCTGAAAGAATCAATGCAACACTCTCAAATTTCCTGTTAAGAAGTCACCAAAACGTCTTGCGAGCTAAAAGCGTTGAAATCAACCCGGTTCAAACAAATGGTTTGAAAGTTGTACCAAGGAAGTCAAGAGTGTTCTTGATGATGATGATCTAAAATCGGAGACTTTATGGTGGTGGAAATTGCTAGCTCTAGTAGCACACTTGTCCCACCTCAATCAGTTTATTAGAGTTTGTTAACTCAGTAGATGAAACCAAACTCTCTTGATTTCATCGGATTGGATGATGATGTTTGTGATCCAATGGGAGACATTCTTTCCATTGAAGAATTGCTCAAAAATGATCCATCATCTCCTAGTCTTATTATTTCTGACTCTTCCATCCCTATGGGATGAAAGATGACAACTTTGGGAATGAAGTCGATGCCTTTCTTAGTGATGAGTCGATTCCAACAGGAATCAATAATACTTACTTTGATCGGAGGGGACATCCTTTTTCTCAAAATATTCATCGTTTCAACAATGTCAAGCATCATCAATTTCTCATGCATCTTTATCCATTCTTCCGCACAGATGGTGTGGTTGCTCTCCCTTTTCTTTCGGAATGAGGACACCATCTTTGTTGATATCATCCTTTATAGTTTCTATTATTAACAATACGGGTTGTATCTCGTCGGTTGGAACTTTCGATGTTCATATGTTTATTAACATTGTGAACGAAAGTCCGATCGAGATTGGTTTTCCACGTTACTTTCCCCATGAACCAATGATCTGGGGTCGAGTCAAGCTAGCGACTCGGGATCAAAAACAAGCACACTATATGGGTTTTCACCGTATTTCGACTTCTTTCTTTCTACCACAGAGTGTGGGGAGTTGCCCATTTGTAGTATCAAAAAAAAATCAAAAAAATGGCCGTAGTATTTCCTTTTACGTTTTATGTTTTGGCATAACCGCTAGGTACTGAATATTGAGGGCAATATTCATTTCTAGTGTGGAATTTATCATATAATTATACCACCCAATTCCCTCATTTTGGCCAAAATTTTTTTTGGAGTAAGTGTTTACAAAACCGACTACGGTTATCGCATGTCTTATAGACAAAAGGATTGGCTAATCCAAGCAACGGCTCTTGGTAAAGATATCTCAAATCCGTTGACGGCTTGCAATTTGCCCAAAATTGTATGGTATTCAGTTCACCATATCTTTAATTAGTGAAGAGTTGGCTAGCCCGCAAGTTTATGGCTTGTGGTAAAGGCAGTTGGAAAACCATAATTGGTAATCGACTCACCAAAGATATTTTATCTAAATAGTTGGCTAGTCCAGAAGCAAACGACTTCTGGTAAAGATAAATCAAACCGGTTGGAAGGTGATTTGCTCAAAATCATTTGGTTATCATTGTACCAAGGTTCTTACTTGCAAACAATGGCTACTCAAGTAATGGCTTTTGGTAAAGAGATTCAAATCCATTAAGTTTTTCTCAAAAGATTGCTAGGGACTAGCAATAGTTTAATGTGGGGGATTGATGAGTGTGTAAATACTCATCATTTTGGGTCAATCTGAACGCAAAACACTTAAAATGCTCTGAAATGCATCAAAATATCTAAAATATCTCAAAATTGCATTTTATATATTTCGATGCAAAATGTTTAAAATCGTGATGAAAAATGAGCTAAGTTTGCATAATTGGGAGTTTTCCCATTTTCAAATCTTTGAAATAGTCCCCGGCACTTATTTTAAAAGAAAAGTCACCAAAGGTCCTTTTAAAATCATAACTTGTCATAATTAGTCCTTTGGTGAAAAATGTCAAAAGTTTTGAGAAATTACAAGTTTAGTCCTTTGAGTTTCAAAATTGGCAAAATAGTCCTTGGAAGTTTGAAAATGTCCATTATGGTCCTTGTACTATTGAAACTTGTCATTTTTGGTCCCTTGGAACAACTTTGAAAAGTGTGCGAATGGTCCCTCAAGTTTGAAAGAATGGCAGTTTTGGTCCTTGTATTAACAAACCAAACACCCTTTGCACCCTTGACCCCTGCCATTAACCTTTGGACCCCTGCCAAACCCTTTGGACCCCTGCCAAACCCTTTGACCCCTTGTCTTGAACCCCTGTCCAATATACCCACCAAGTCAAACGAACCACCCCTTTTCCCTCCAAAATCCTATCTTCTTCACCCACTCACCTGCAAAACCAGATATCCCCTCACCTCCAGCTCGCAAACCCACAACCTTATCCCTCCACCTCACCCAACAATCCAAAATGCATTAAATGCTTCTTGTAGATTGCACTCAATCCCTCCCAACTGGCTAAAACCATTTTGGCGCCAAAATGCATCAAACGGCCATTATCCACTCAAGTGATCCAATGGCCCCAAAAGCAAGTGGGAAAAGCTCAGAGGAGAGAGGGAAAGCAGTTTTGGTGTATAAAAAGAAGAAAGAGAAGCAAGAGAAGAGTAGTACTTAGTTTTTTTTAATTTCATATGTATGTCGTTTTTCTTGTTTAAGTCTTAATTAAAGTTTTAAATTGTATTTTCAACCTTCCTTGTATTAAACTCAAGCATTTATATCAGTTTCAACTAATTTTCGAGTAATTCAAAGATTGGTTAGGTTTCTTGTTTTTGAGTTTTCTTTCACCTATGCAGTTTTAAATGTGGTAAAACCAGGCTCCAACTAGCTTGTTTATTAATCATCTAAGATTGCTTAAGCTCCTAATAGCTTTTAGCAAGCTTATAGATCAGTTCAAGTAACAATTGGAATTCGTCAACAAAAGTCATCAATCAAGCATCAAATGGACTTGGTTATGGAATTTGGTTGATGCAAAGCTTGGATGGGTTTGGATTAGACTAGGTTAGTGTAGGTTGGGTTCGTTTAAAATTGCAAAAGTCATAAGTGGACACTTGTGAGTTTTTATCTCATTTCTATTTCTAATTCGGTTTGCATAAAGCTTGTGTAATCTGTGGTCATTAAATAGTTTAGACCTGTTTATTTAGTGGTAATTAGGGTAATTAGAGTTAGTTTAAGTGATAATACAAGCTAATTGATGGTTAGCTCAGTTTAAATTGCAAACAGTTATATAAGTGGTGTTTGGATTGTATAGCAACCTGAGATAGGCTTGTTCAGGTGGTTAAAATCATTTGCTTTAGTCCCATTTAGTTGAAATATAGCCAATTTGGTCATTCTTTTGCACCCTAGAGTAGCCCAAGTCAAAAGTGCATATAATCTATTCTTGTGACCACATTTGCTTGAATCAGTTGGTCATAATCAGTGTTTAGGTTTGTAATACATAGAGATAGCTTGCATTAGGTTTATTTCATCATAAAACATCAATCTCAGTCCACAAATTGGTTTCAAATCTCAAAATAGTCAACTTTTCAAACTGCCAAAAGTCAAAAGTGAAAATCTCTGTTTTCACCCAACTTGGGTGATTTTTCATGGATTCAATTTTGGGTCAAAGCAAGTGAAATTGTGGTTTTTTCTAGTTCAGCTGGTCAAGTTTCTTAATATGATTTTTGTTGAATTTTTGTAATTTTTTACAAAGGGTGCTTCCCCTCATAGCCCTTCTTCTCTTCTGTCCCAGTAGAGTGGACCTTAGCTACTTTTTGTCTCTTGTTTTGATTGTTGTTGTTGTTCTTGGAGTTATCATTCCACTGGTTTATTTTTCTCTCACCAAATGCATCCTTGATCACTGATCCATCAACTTGTTTGACACTTCAATAGTCTCCAGAAGGTGCAACAAATTGGAGATAGGCACATTTCCCTTGATAGATGAGGGTAGCCCTCTGATGTACCGCTCTATCAAGTGAGTTTCAGTTGGTACCATCTCCGGACATAGCAAGGCCAACTCTTGGAAACGTTGGTTGTAGAATGCCATATTAGTTCCCTTTACCTTGAGATTCGATTGAGTGGGCGGCTTCTTGATCTCATTGCGGCGGCAATATTTCTTGAGCACCATATCCTTGATTTCTTCCTAAGGCATGGCATAAGCAACATCAATGCCTACAGACTTTATGTAATTATTCCACCAAGTTAGGGCAATGATGAGTGTGTAAATACTCATCATTTTTGGGTCAAATGCTAAAAACACTTAAAATGTTCGAATGCATCAAAATATGAAAATATCTCAAAATTGCATTTTATATATTTCGTATGCAAAATGTTTAAAATCGATGAAAAATGAGCTAAGTTTGCATAATTGGCGATTTCAGTCCCCGATTTTCAAATCTTGTCGAAATAGTCCCCGAGCACTTATTTTAAAAGAAAAGTCACCAAAGTTCCTTTTAAAATCATAACTTGTCATAATTAGTCCTTTGGTGAAAATGTCAAAAGTTTTGAGAAATTACAAGTTTAGTCCTTTGAGTTTCAAAATTGGCAAAAATAGTCCTTGGAAGTTTGAAAATGTCCATTATGGTCCTTGTACTATTGAAACTTGTCATTTTTGGTCCCTTGGAACAACTTTGAAAAGTGGCATGTAATTGGTCCCTCAAGTTTGAAAGAATGGCGCTTTTGGTCCTTGTATTAACAAACCAAACACCCTTTTGCACCCTGACCCCGCCATTAACCTTTGGACCCTCGCCAAACCCTTTGGACCCTGCCAAACCCTTTGGACCCCGCAAACCCTTTGACCCCCTGTCTTGAACCCCTGTCCAATATACCCACCAAGTCAAACGAACCACCCCTTTTCCCTCCAAAATCCTATCTCTTCACACTCACCTTTTGCAAAACCAGGATCCCTCACCTCTCAGCTCAGAACCCACAACCTTATCCTCCACCTCACTACAATCCAAAATGCATTAAATGCTTCTTGTAGATTGCACTCAATCCCTCCCAACTGGCTAAAACCATTTTGGCGCCAAAATGCATCAAACGGCCATTATCCACTCAAGTGATCCAATGGCCCCAAAAGCAAGTGGGAAAAGCTCAGAGGAGAGAGGGAAAGCAGTTTTGGTGTATAAAAAGAAGAAAGAGAAGCAAGAGAAGAGTAGTACTTAGTTTTTTTTAATTTCATATGTATGTCGTTTTTCTTGTTTAAGTCTTAATTAAAGTTTTAAATTGTATTTTCAACCTTCCTTGTATTAAACTCAAGCATTTATATCAGTTTCAACTAATTTTCAGTAGTAATTCAAAGATTGGTTAGGTTTCTTGTTTTTGAGTTTTCTTTCACCTATGCGCTTTTAAATGTGGTAAAACCAGGCTCCAACTAGCTTGTTTATTAATCATCTAAGATTGCTTAAGCTCCTAATAGCTTTTAGCAAGCTTATAGATCAGTTCAAGTAACAATTGGAATTCGGTCAACAAAAGTCAACTGAAGCATCAAATGGACTTGGTTATGGAATTTGGTTGATGTAGAGCTTGGATGGGTTTGGATTAGACTAGGTTAGTGTAGGTTGGGTTCTGGTTTAAGCTGCAAAAATAAGTTGGACACTTGTGAGTTTTTTATCTCATTTCTATTTCTAATTCAGTTTGCATAAACTCGCTTGTATTTGTAATTCTGTGGTCATTAAATAGTTTAGACTCTTTTATTTAGTGTGGTAATTAGAGTCGCATTAAGTGATAATACAAGCTAATTCAAGGGTTAGCTCAGTTTAAATTGCAAATCAGTTATATAAGTGGTGTTTGGATTGTATAGCAAACCTGAGATAGAGGCTTGTTTAGTGGTTAAAATATGTTGCTTTAGTCCCATTTAGTTGAAATATAGCCAATTTGGTCATTCTTTTGCACCCTAGAGTAGCCCAAGTCAAAAGTGCATATAATCTGTTCTTGTGACCACATTTGCTTGAATCAGTTGGTCATAATCAGTGTTTAGGTTTGTATGATGAGAAGCTCAAAGATAAAACCAAAGAGCAAATGGAATTTTTTTTCCAAATTTTCAATGAACTGCACTTTGATATAAGCTTCGTTGATGCTCTCGTTCTAATGCCTAAATTTGCATCCACGCTTAAAGGCTTACTGAGCAACAAAGATAAGTTATCTGAGATGGCTAAAACCTCTCTCAATGAGCAATGCTCTCACGGTCCTTCTCAAGAAGCTTCCCAAAAGCTTGAAGACCACGGCGGTTTTAATCCGTGTGATTTCTTGGGGATGGTTCAATGCTCCGCCTTGGCCGATCTTGGCGCTTGCATTAACCTCATGCCACTCTCGGTATGGAAGAAGCTGCTCTTCCTAAACTTACATCCACTTGTATGACACTCGAGCTAGCGGACATTACCATAACTCGCCCACTTGGGATAGCCGAGGATGTCGTGATGAAAGTAGGAAAGTTTCACTTTCCTACCGACTTTGTTGTAGTAGACTTTGATGCAGATCCTAGAGTTCCCCTCATCTTAGGGAGAGCTGTCTTGAGAACGAGTCGGTGTTCTAATTGATGTATTTGTGAAGAGTTGACCATACGGGTTGACGAAGAACTCACGTTAATATCAACCAAAACTCCAAACCTCTATCCAAACAGAGTGTTGCCACAATTGATCAAAATCAAAGAATCAATGCAACACTCTCAAATTTCACGGTTAAGAGGAGTCACCAAAACGTCTTGAGCTAAAAGCGTTGAAAATCAACCCGGTTCAAACAAATGGTTTGAAAGTTGTACCAAGGAAGTCAAGAGTGTTCTTGATGATGATGATTTAGAATCGGAGACTTTGGGAAGTGGTGGAAATTGCTAGCTCTAGTAGCACACCACTTGTCCCACCTCCGAATCAGTTTATCGATCGAGTTTGTTAACTCTGTAGATGAAACCAAACTCTTTGGTTCATCCGGATTGGATGATGATGTTTGTGATCCAATGGGAGACATTCTTTCCATTGAAGAATTGCTCAAAAATGATCCATCATCTCCTAGTCTTATTATTTCCGACTCTTCCATCCCTTCTCTCACCCCGGATGAGGAAGATGACAACTTTTGGAATGAAGTCGATGCCTTTCTTAGTGATGAGTCGATTCCAACAGAAATTGATAATACTTACTTTGATCCGGAGGGGGACATCCTTTTTCCGGAAAATGTTGATTGAAGAACCGTTCCAACCCTCCATCCGGACATCTTATTGACAATCACCATACAAGCTTCAAGTTTAAGCTTAAAATGTCAAAATGGTGATTTGCTTCTTACTAATGAGGAATGGACATGCATTCTCATGCACATCTTTATTCCATTCTTCACAGATGGAGTGGTTGCTCTTTCCACTTCTCTTTTCGGGAATGAGGACACCATCTTTGACCAAGATATCATCCTTTATAGTTTCTATTATTAACAATACCATGCGTTGTATCTCGTCGGTGTGGAACTTCTCGATGTTCATATGTTTATTAACATTGTGAACGAAAGTCCGATCGAGATCAGATAGTTTTCCGTTGCTTCCCATGAACCAATGAATCAGGGGTCGAAGTCAGCTAATTCGGGAATCAAAACAAGAGCACACTATATGGGTTTTCACCGTATTTCTCGACTTCTTTCTACTTTCTACCACCCAAGTGTGGGGAGTTGCCTCACTGTAGTATCAAAAAAAAAAATCACAAAAAAAATGGCCGTAGTATTTCCCTTTTACGTTTTATGTTTCGGCATAACCGCCGGTACTTTGAATATTGAGGGCAATATTCATTTCTAGTGTGGGGGGGGGGGGATTCTCACGAATTTTATCATATAATTATACCACCCAATTCCCTCATTTTTGGCCAAAATTTTTTTTGGAGTAAGTGTTTTACACTCACTCAGCTTACGGTTATCAGTCCGCCATGTCTTATAGACAAAAGGATTGGCTAATCCAGGATCAAACGGCTCTTGGTAAAGATATCTCAAACCGTTGGTGCAATTTGCCCAAAATTGTATGGTATTCAAATTCACCATATCTTTAATTAGTGAAGAGTTGGCTAGCCCGCAAGTTTATGGCTTGTGGTAAAGCCAGTTGGAAAACCATAATTGGTAATCGACTCACCAAAGATATTTTATCTAAGAGTTGGCTAGTCCATAAACGGCTTGGTAAAGATAAATCAAACTCCCGTCCATGGAAGTCGGTGATTTGCTCAAAATCATTTGGTTATCATTGTACCAAGGTTCTTACTTGAACTGAAACAATTGGCTACTCCAAAAGTAATGGCTTTTGGTAAAGAGATTCAAATCCATTAAGTTTTTTCAAAAGATTGCTAGGGACTAGCAATAGTTTAGTGTGGGGATTGATAAGTGTGTAAATACTCATCATTTTTGGGTCAAATCTGAACTGCAAAACACTTAAAATGCTCAGAAATGCATCAAAATACTGAAAATATCTCAAAATTGCATTTTATATATTTCAGATGCAAAATGTTTAAAATCAGATGAAAAATGAGCTAAAGTTTGCATAATTGGCGTTCAGTCCCCGATTTTCAAATCTTGTCGAAATAGTCCGAGCACTTATTTTAAAAAAAAAAGTCACCAAAGGTCCTTTTAAAATCATAACTTGTCATAATTAGTCCTTTGGTGAAAAATGTCAAAAGTTTTGAGAAATTACAAGTTTAGTCCTTTGAGTTTCAAAATTGGCAAAAATAGTCCTTGGAAGTTTGAAAATGTCCATTATGGTCCTTGTACTATTGAAACTTGTCATTTTTGGTCCCTTGGAACAACTTTGAAAAGTGGCAGAATTGGTCCCTCAAGTTTGAAAGAATGGCGCTTTGGTCCTTGTATAACAAACCAAACACCTTTGCACCCTTGACCCTGCCATTAACCTTGGACCCTGCCAAACCCTTTGGACCCTGCCAAACCCTTTGACCCCCCCTTGAACCCTGTCAATATACCCACCAAGTCAAACGAACCACCCCTTTTCCCTCCAAAATCCTATCTTCTTCACCCACTCACCTCGCAAAACCGAGATATCCCTCACTCCAGCTTCATAAAACCCACAACCTTATCCCTCCACCTCACCCAACAATCCAAAATGCATTAAATGCTTCTTGTAGATTGCACTCAATCCCTCCCAACTGGCTAAAACCATTTTGGCGCCAAAATGCATCAAACGGCCATTATCCACTCAAGTGATCCAATGGCCCCAAAAAGTGGGAAAAGCTTCGTGAGGAGAGAGAGGAAAGGTTTGTGTATAAAAAGAAGAAAGAGAAGCAAGAGAAGAGTAGTACTTAGTTTTAATTTATATGTATGTCGTTTTCTTGTTTAAGTCTTAATTAAAGTTTTAAATTGTATTTTCAACCTTCCTTGTATTAAACTCAAGCATTTATATCAGTTTCAACTAATTTTCAGTAGTAATTCAAAGATTGGTTAGGTTTCTTGTTTCTGAGTTTTCTTTCACCTATGCAGCTTTAAATGTGGTAAAACCAGCTCAACTAGCTTGTTTATTAATCATCTAAGATTGCTTAAGCTCCTAATAGCTTTAGCAAGCTTATAGATCAGTTCAAGTAACAATTGGAATTCGGTCAACAAAAGTCAACTGAAGCATCAAATGGACTTGGTTATGGAATTTGGTTGATGCAAAGCTTGGATGGGTTTGGATTAGACTAGGTTAGTGTAGGTTGGGTTAGGTTTAAGCCGCAAAATAAGTCGGGACACTTGTGAGTTTTTTATCTCATTTCTATTTCTAATTCAGTTTGCATAAAGCTTGTATTTTGTAATCTGTGGTCATTAAATAGTTTAGACTGTTTATTTAGTGGTAATTAGTTAGTAATTAGAGTCGTTTAAGTGATAATACAAGCTAATTCGTGGTTAGCTCAGTTTAAATTGCAAATCGATTATATAAGTGGTGTTTGGATTGTATAGCAAACTGAGATAGAGGCTTGTTCAGGTGGTTAAAATCATTTGGTTTTAGTCCCATTTAGTTGAAATATAGCCAATTTGGTCATTCTTTTGCACCCTAGAGTAGCCCAAGTCAAAAGTGCATATAATCGCTTGTGACCACATTTGCTTGAATCATTGGTCATAATCGGTGTTTAGGTTTGTAATACATAGAGATAGCTTGCATTAGGTTTATTTCATCATAAAACATCAATCTCAGTCCACAAATTGGTTTCAAATCTCAAAATAGTCAACTTTTCAAAACTGCTCAAAAAGTCAAAAGTGAAAATCTCAGTTTTCACCCAACTTGGGTGATTTTTCATGGATTCAATTTTGGGTCAAAGCAAGTGAAATTGTGGTTTTTTCTAGTTCAGCTGGTCAAGTTTCTTAATATGATTTTTGTTGAATTTTTGTAATATTTTACAAGCTCCAAAATGGCTTGTCAATATGGTCTAAAATCCCTCACTTGGCACTCACTCCGTATATCTTGAGTGTGCGTACAGTGATTTGGAGGGCTTGTCACAAGCTCATTAGAGCTTATCTTAGTCCGTTCTTGGTCTATAAGTAGCTAGCCAGGTCTAGTGTAGGATCCTATATCTGGTTTTTTAGTTTCAGCTTATTTGAGTGGCTTATTTTCAAACCACAAAGTAGACATAAAACTGTTTTAGCACTTGATTTCAAATCATCATCAAATGCAGGCTTTGTATTTCAGAGGTTAAAGCTAGTTGATATTAGTTGCTTTTGAGTACTTTTAGCATTTTATAGGTTCTGTGATAGTTTGGTGCTTATTTGTGGCTTTTGGCTTATTTCAAGTGCTTATTTATAAGCACTTGCTCTGCAGTTCCATATTCTCACACATAAGCTACTGTTTTTATATTTTTCTTAGATTCATAATATTAATTTAGACTTTTCCTGAAATTTTCATAATTTTTCATCACTGTTTTCTATTTTTCCTCATTTAAAGCAGTTTTAGGTATTTATAATTAGCTTTTAATACAATTAAATCAGAAAAGCTTCAAAAAATAAGTTTTCATTTTTCCTAGGTTAAGATAAATATAAAAAGTCAAAAAAATATTTTTCCAGATTTTTCATAGTTTAAATTGTAATTTTTAGCAATTTAATTAGTTTTAAATAGTTTTTAATTCATAGAAAATACAAAAATAATCAGAAAAATACAAAATTAGTTTTTAAAATTCTCTTTAGTTATTTTAGATTTTTCTAAGTCATAATTTCATTTTTCTAGCTTTATTTCATATTTTCTTGTATTTTAGGGTATTATTGAATAAGTAAAAATAGTTTTTAATTAATAATAATTAAATAAATAGTCATTAAAATAATTTTCTTTTTCTCAAAATTTTCTCTTATCATTAGGTTTGTAAAAATGTCATTTTATATTTTTAGGATTAATATTGTTTCAGTTTCACATTTTCTTTTTGTACGCTACGTAGTTTTCAATTTAAATTTATAAAAGAAAAATCAAAACATCGATTTTAAAATAGTGATAGCGTTTATTTAATATAATTTATCTTTTTAATTTTCTTTAATTTGCATTTAAGCCCTGTAATTTATAAACTTTTTCTTTAGGTATAATTATTCTAATCACAAACCTTTCCCGTTCAAATTTACCCATCACTATACGTTTGATTATCAGGTCACCTGCACTACGTTGGGACTTAACGCACTGGGAAACACTAAACTCTGGACTTCATTGCATTGTTCCAACGTTTGAAGTTTATTACGGTTGACCATTCACAAGTGGTCAGCTTGTGTGATAAAACTTGACGGTTCGGAAGCGATCAAATTTTGCCGCTACTTGCCACGGGGTGTTATGCTAATTATCTTACGCTTAGCAGATTAGTGATTTGAATATTCACTCCTTGTTTATACCATCTATATCTATATATATTTCCTTATAAAAAATCCAAAAACCCAAAAACATCTTAAAACGTATAAAACACAAAAAAATATTTTTCTTTTGTTTCTATATATATATAAGATAAAATACAAAAAGATTTGTCGTTTTCTTTGTTTAATAATAACAACATAAAAATTTACCACCGCAAACCAAGGCGGTTGTACTACCTAACTGGGAATGCACCATAATAAGTTCCCGAACCAAAGATTAAAACTTGCCTTTGTGTCCTTGTGAGTGGTGTACCTTTTCAAAGAAGCCATTCATCTTGTGATTATTGGTTTAAGTTCACTGTCGTTTTGCCTCGATATTGTTTTAATTGGATTTGTTGTTATATCTACTTTTCAAAACCATAAAACCCAAAAAGATTTTTCTTTCCCCATTTTCATAATTCTCTTGTTTCCTCGAGTTACGTCTAGTGCATGCGCACTCGTTCTTCTAGATCATTGAGTCCTTTCTGATCTACAAATTCTAGAAGACGTTCTCTGAGTCGTCTTTCAAATAGTCGAACCCGAGATTCGTACTATTTCAAACAATAATATGGCAGACGAACGAACTATGGCGGAAATGCTCCAAGCACCCATCGAGGGTTATAGAGATGCCATCATTTTACCGTAATCAATTCGATCACTTTGAATTGAAGACACATTTGATCCAACTTGTGTCTACGAATCAATTCCGCGAGTTTGATCGAGAAGAGTATGCACACATCCGTTGGTTTAACAAGTTGACTTCAACGATCAATTTCAAAGATGTACCACAAAAAGTGATCAAGTTGATGCTATTTCCATTCTCACTTGAGGGGGCAGCCCGGATTTGGAAAAAGAACCCTCGATCCATCGAAACTTGGGAGGATCTTGTTCAAAAATTTGTCAATTATTTCTTTCCTCCATCAAAGACAACTAATCTTAAAAATGAAATTTCTGAGTTTCCAAAATAAATTCGATGAAAACTTTGAGAGGCATGGGAGAGATTCAAAGATCTCCTCGGGAAATGCCCCCATCATGAATTCACGGAGCTTCAACAAGTTAATATCTTTTATAATCGGTTGAACGGTAACGATCAAGATTCTTTGAACGCAGCCGCAGGTGGCAATATCTTGAATCGTAAGCCTAAAGATGTGATTGAGATTTGCGAAATAAAATCAAAAGTTCCTATTTCTCTCAACAAAGTCAATATTCGAAACTCCGCTTCTTCATCCGTAATCTTCCGAGTTAGCCGCTCCAATAGCCGAGCTAACGGACGTCATCCGCTGTATGATGAAAGAGGTAAAGGAAATCAAAAGCGAAATTCATAAGCCGGAACCAATCAAAGCCGTAAACAAGGTGTGTGAAACTTGTAGTGGTCCACACGCTTATTATGATTGTCAAGCAACCGATGCTTCCTTTTACCAAGCTCCCGTAGCTTCGAAACCACAATCAATACCGACCACAAGCCGTAATTATCCTCACTACCGCACCTAGCGGTATGACACCACCTGGTTTTCTCCCGCAAAACCATGGAAATCAAAATCGCTTTGTTTCGAATCAAGGACACAACTTCAATAACTCTCAAAATTTCAATCAAAACCGAAACAATTTCAACCAACCTTATCAAGCTCCAAATCATCAAAGTTATCAACAACCTTCTCAAGCTCCCCTACCAAATGACTTCATGAAAATTACTGAGTCAAGCATACGCTCAATGCAAACTCAGATCAATAACATGAGAGTTGAGCTAAAAAGGGAAATTGATACCACATTGTCTCGGCGGACAAATGAGTTAAAGAATATGATGAGCACTTTCATGAACATGAATATGAACAAAGCTTCGTCATCTTCTGGAGGACTCCCAAGCAATACATTTCCTAATCCAAATGCCGAAGTTAAAAGTCACCACTCGTAGTGGTAAGACACACATGGACCTTCGACTCCATGCCTCCTCCACCAGGAGCAATGAGTCAAGTTACCAAGGATACAACGGACAAGTTGCATTTCTCAAGCCCCACAAGACACGTCCCACCTTCGTAGTCCAAGCTTTAAGTCCGAACCCAAGTTCGAAGACAAATTTGAGCCGAAATGACTTCCCATTTCAAAAGTCTAATCAACTTCCTTACCCATCAAGATTGCATGATGAGAAGCTCAAAGACAAAACCAAAGAGCAAATGGAAAAATTTTTCCAAATTTTCAATGAGCTGCACTTTGATATAAGCTTCGTTGATGCTCTCGCTCTAATGCCTAAATTTGCATCCACGCTTAAAGGCTTCTTCGAGCAACAAAGATAAGTTATCCGAGATGGCTAAAACCCTCTCAATGAGCAATGCTGGTCCTTCTCAAGAAGCTTCCCAAAAGCTTGAAGACCGGCGGTTTTAATCCCGTGTGATTTCTTGGGATGGTTCAATGTCGCCAGCTTGGCATCTTGGCGCTTAGCATTAACCTCATGCCACCTCGTTATGGAAGAAACTGTCTCTTCCTAAACTTACATCCACTTGTATGACACTCGAGCTAGCGGACCGTACCATAACTCGTCCACTTGGGATAGCCGAGGATGTCGTGATGAAAGTAGGAAAGTTTCACTTTCCTACTGACTTTGTTGTAGTAGACTTTGATGCAGATCCTAGTGTTCCCCTCATCTTAGAGAGCTTTGAGAACGAGTCGTGCTCTAATTGATGTATTTGCCGAAGAGTTGACCATACGGGTTGACAACGAAGAACTCACGTTTAATATCAACCAAAACTCCAAACCTCTATCCAAACAGAGTGTTGCCACAATTGATCAAAAATCGGAAAGAATCAATGCAACACTCTCAAATTTCACGGGCAAGAGGAGTCACCAAAAACGGTGCTGAGCTAAAAGCGTTGAAAATCAACCTGGTTCAAACAAATGGTTTGAAAGTTGTACCAAGGAAGTCAAGAGTGTTCTTGATGATGATGATCTAGAATCGGAGACTTTATCGGAAGTGGTGGAAATTGCTAGCTCTAGTACCACACCACTTGTCCCACCTCCGGAATGGTTTCGTATCGAGTTTGTTAACTCGTAGATGAAACCAAACTCTCTTCGTTTCATCGGATTGGATGATGATGTTTGTGATCCAATGGGAGACATTCTTCCCATTGAAGAATTGCTCAAAAATGATCCATCATCTCCTAGTCTTATTATTTCCTACTCTTCCATCCCTTCTCTCACCTCGGATGAGGAAGATGACAACTTTTGGAATGAAGTCGATGCCTTTCTTAGTGATGAGTCGATTCCAACAGAAATTGATAATACTTACTTTGATCCGGAGGGGACATCCTTTTCCGGAAAATCATTTGATTGAAGAACCGTTTCCAACCCTCCATCCCGGACATCTTATTGACAATCACCATACAAGCTTCAAGTTTAAGCTTAAAAATGTCAAAAATGGTGATTTGCTTCCTACTAATGAGGAATGGACATGCATTCTCATGCACATCTTTATTCCATTCTTCACAGATGGTGTGGTTGCTCTTTCCCTTTCTCTTCGGAATGAGGACACCATCTTTGACCTCGGTATCATCCTTTATAGTTTCTACTATTAAAATACCATGGTTGTATCTCGTCGGTGTGGAACTTTCCGATGTTCATATGTTTATTAACATTGTGAACGAAAGTCCGATCGAGATTGATTTTCCACGTTGGTTCCCCATGAACCAATGAACGGGTCGAACAAGCTTAGCGACGGGAATCAAAAACAGAGCACTATATGGGTTTTCACCAGTATTTCTTACTTCTTTCTACTTTCTACCACCTGGGGAGTTGCCCCCCTTGTAGTATCAAAAAAAAAAAAAATCACAAAAATGGCCGTAGTATTTCCCTTTACGTTTATGTTTCGCATAACCGGTACTTTGAATATTGAGGACAATATTCATTTCTAGTGCTGGGGAATTCTCACGAATTTTATCATATAATTATACCCACCCAATTCCCCATTTTGGCCAAAATTTTTTTTTGGAGTAAGTGTTTTACACTCACTCACTACGGTTATCAGGTCCGCCATGTCTTATAGACAAAAGGATTGGCTAATCCAAGAGCAAACGGCTCTTGGTAAAGATATCTCAAATCCGTTGACGGCTTGCAATTTGCCCAAAATTGTATGGTATTCAGCCCACCATATCTTTAATTAGTGAAGAGTTGGCTAGCCAAGCGAAGTTTATGGCTTGTGGTAAAGGCGTTGAAAACCATAATTGGTAATCGACTCACCAAAGATATTTTATCTAAAGAGTTGGCTAGTCCGCAAACGGCTTCGGTAAAGACAAATCAAATCATGGAAGTCGGTGATTTGCTCAAAATCATTTGGTTATCATTGTACCAAGGTTCTTACTTGAACTGAAACAATTGGCTACTCCGGAAGTAATGGCTTTTGGTAAAGAGATTCAAATCCATTAAGTTTTTCTCAAAAGATTGCTAGGGACTAGCAATAGTTTAGTGTGGGGGATTGATAAGTGTGTAAATACTCATCATTTTTGAGTCAAATCTGAACTGCAAAACACTTAAAATGCTCTGAAATGCATCAAAATACTGAAAATATCTCAAAATTGCATTTTATATATTTCAGATGCAAAATGTTTAAAATCAGATGAAAAATGAGCTAAAGTTTGCATAATTGGCGTTTCAGTCCCCGATTTTCAAATCTTGTCGAAATAGTCCCCTGAGCACTTATTTTAAAAGAAAAGTCACCAAAGGTCCTTTTAAAATCATAACTTGTCATAATTAGTCCTTTGGTGAAAATGTCAAAAGTTTTGAGAAATTACAAGTTTAGTCCTTTGAGTTTCAAAATTGGCAAAAATAGTCCTTGGAAGTTTGAAAATGTCCATTATGGTCCTTGTACTATTGAAACTTGTCATTTTTGGTCCCTTGGAACAACTTTGAAAAGTGGCGAATTGGTCCTCAAGTTTAAAGAATGGCAGTTTGGTCCTTGTATTAATAAAACCAAACACCTTTGCACCCTTGACCCTGCCATTAACCTTTGGACCCCGCCAAACCCTTTGGACCCTCTGCCAACCCTTTGACCCCTTGTCTTGAACCTTCGTCCAATATACCCACCAAGTCAAACGAACCACCCTTTTCCTCCAAAATCCTATCTTCTTCACCACTCACCTTGTAAAACTGATATCCCTCACCTCCAAGAGAAACCCACAACCTTATCCTCCACTCACCCAACAATCCAAAATGCATTAAATGCTTCTGTAGATTGCACTCAATCCCTCCTAATCAATTTGCTAAAACCATTTTGGCGCCAAAATGCATCAAACGGCCATTATCCACTCAAGTGATCCAGTGGCCCCAAAAGCAAGTGGGAAAAGCTCTTCTGGAGAGAGAGGAAAGCAGCTTTGGTGTATAAAAGAAGAAAGAAGCAAGAGAAGAGTAGTACTTAGTTTTTTAATTTCATATGTATGTCGTTTTTCTTGTTTAAGTCTTAATTAAAGTTTTAAATTGTATTTTCAACCTTCCTTGTATTAAACTCAAGCATTTATATCGGTTCAACTAATTTTCAGTAGTAATTCAAAGATTGGTTAGGTTTCTTGTTTTTGAGTTTTCTTTCACCTATGCAGTTTTAAATGTGGTAAAACCAGTTCCAACTAGCTTGTTTATTAATCATCTAAGATTGCTTAAGCTCCTAATAGCTTTTAGCAAGCTTATAGATCAGTTCAAGTAACAATTGGAATTTGGTCAACAAAAGTCAATCAAGCATCAAATGGACTTGGTTATGGAATTTGGTTGATGCAGAGCTTGGATGGGTTTGGATTAGACTAGGTTAGTGTAGGTTAGGTTCTTGTTTGTTTAAAAAAAATTAATCGACATTTGTGAGTTTTTATCTCATTTCTATTTCTTAATTTGCTTTTGCTAAACTGCTTTTGATATTTTTCCTCATTTAAAACAGTTTTTAGGTATTTATAATTAGCTTTTAATACAATTAAATCAGAAAAGCTTCAAAAAAATAAGTTTTCATTTTTCCTAGGTTAAGATAAATATAAAAAGTCAAAAAAATATTTTTCCAGATTTTTCATAGTTTAATTCGTAATTTTTAGCAATTTAATTAGTTTTAAATAGTTTTTAATTCATAGAAAATACAAAAATAATTAGAAAAATACAAAATTAGTTTTTAAAATTCTCTTTAGTTATTTTAGATTTTTCTAAGTCATAATTTCATTTTTCTAGCTTTATTTCATATTTTCTTGTATTTTAGGGTATTATTAAATAAGTAAAAATAGTTTCTAATTAATAATAATTAAATAAATAGTCGTAAAAATAATTTTCTTTTTCTCAAAATTTTCTCTTATCATTAGGTTTGTAAAAATGTCATTTTTATATATTTAGGATTAATATTGTTTGGTTTCATTTTCTTTTGTATGTTACGTAGTTTTCAATTTAAATTTATAAAAGAAAAATCAAAAAACATCGATTTTAAAAATAGTGATAGCGTTTATTTAATATAATTTATCTTTTTAATTTTCTTTAATTTGCATTTAAGCCCCTGTAATTTATAAACTTTCTCTTTAGGTATAATTATTCTAATTCACAAACCTTTTCCCGTTCAAATTCACCCGATCACTATATCGCTTGATTATTATTCAAACGCATTCGTTGGGACTTAACGACACTGGGAAACACTAAACTCTCTGGACTTCATTGCATTGTTCTGAATGCTGTTTGAAGTTTATTACGGTTGACCATTCACAAGTTAATTGGTCACTTGTGTGATAAAACTTGACGGTTCGAGCGATCAAATTTTGCCGCCATTGCTGGGGAGTCTGTTAATTATCTTACGCTTAGCAGATTAGTGATTTGAATATTCACTTCTTGTTTATACCATCTATATCTATATATATTTCCTTATAAAAAATCCAAAAACCCAAAAACATCTTAAAACGTATAAAACACAAAAATAATTTTCTTTTGTTTCTATATATATATATAAGATAAAAATACAAAAGATTTGTCGTTTTCTTTGTTTAATAATAACAACATAAAAAATTACCACCGAAACCAAGGCAGTTGTACTACCTAACTGGGGGTACGACCATAATAAGTTTCCGAACCAAAGATTAAAACTTGCCTTTGTGTCCTTGTGAGTGGTGTACCTTTTCAAAGAAGCCATTCATCTTGTGATTATTGGTTTAAGTTCACTGTCGTTTTGCCTCGATATTGTTTTAATTGAATTTGTTGTTATATCTACTTTTCAAAACCATAAAACCCAAAAGATTTTCTTTCCCATTTTCATAATTCTCTTGTTTCCTCGAAGTTCTTACGCATGCGACTCGTTCTTCTAGATCATTGAGTCCTTTGCGTGATCTAGCGAGAAATTCCTAGAAGACGCTTCGTAGACGTACTTTTGAATAGTCGAACCGAGATTCGCACTATTTCAAACAATAATATGACGAACGAACTATGATGGAATGCTCCAAGCACCCACCGAGGGTTATGGAGATGCCATCGTTTTACCAGTAATCAATTCCGATCACTTTGAATTGAAGACACATTTGATCCAACTTGTGTCTACGAATCAATTCCGCGGGTTTGATCGAGAAGACCCGTATGCACACATCCGTTGGTTTAACAAGTTGACCTCAACGATCAATTTCAAAGATGTACCACAAAAAGTGATCAAGTTGATGCTATTTCCATTCTCACTTGAGGGCACCGATTTGGTGGAAAAGAACCCCTCGATCCATCGAAACTTGGGAGGATCTTGTTCAAAAATTTGTCAATTATTTCTTTCCTCCATCAAAGACAACTAATCTTAAAATGAAATTTCGATTTCAAAATTTCGATGAAAACTTTGGAGAGGCATGGGAGAGATTCAAAGATCTCCTCGGGAAATGCCCCCATCATGAATTCACGGAGCTTCAACAAGTTAATATCTTTTATAATCGGTTGAACGGTAACGATCAAGATTCTTTGAAGCAGCGACGCAGTGGCAATATCTTGAATCGTAAGCCTAAAGATGTGATTGAGATTTGCGAAATAAAATCAAAAGTTCCTATTTCGCGCAACAAAGTCAATATTCAACACTCCTTCTTCTTCATCCGTAACTCTTCCGAGTTAGCCGCCCAATAGCCGAGCTAACGGACGTCATCCGTTGTATGATGAAAGAGGTAAAGGAAATCAAAAGCGAAATTCATAAGCCAGAACCAATCAAAGCCGTAAACAAGGTGTGTGAAACTTGTAGTGGTCCACACACGTATTATGATTGTCAAGCAACCGATGCTTCCTTTTACCAAGCTCCCGTAGCTTCGTAAACCACAATCAATACCGACCACAAGCTGATCCTCACTACCGTGCACCTAGCGGTATGACACCACCTGGTTTTCCTCCTGTGCAAAACCATGGAAATCAAAATCGCTTTGTTCCGAATCAAGGACACAACTTCAATAACTCTCAAAATTTCAATCAAAACCAGAACAATTTCAACCAACCTTATCAAGCTCCAAATCAGCAAAGTTATCAACAACCTTCTCAAGCTCCCCACCAAATGACTTCATGAAAATTACTGAGTCAAGCATACGTTCAATGCAAACTCGGATCAATAACATGAGAGTTGAGCTAAAAAGGAAATTGATACCACATTGTCTCGGCAGACAAATGAGTTAAAGAATATGATGAGCAGGTTCATGAACATGAATATGAACAAAGCTTCACATCTTCGAGGACTCCCAAGCAAGTTTAGGCCCAAATCCAAATGCCGAAGTTAAAGCCGCCACCACTCGTAGTGGTAAGACACACCATGGACCTTCGACTCCAATGCCTCCTCCACCGGGAGCAATGAGTCAAGTTACCAAGGATACAACGGACAAGGTGCATTTCTCAAGCCCACGAAGTACCGTACACGTCCCACCTTCGATAGTCCAAGCTTTAAGTAGGAACCCGAACCCGTTCGAAGACAAATTCGAGCCGAAATGACTTCCGTCCGCCAAAAGTCTAATCAACTTCCTTACCCATCAAGATTGCATGATGAGAAGCTCAAAGACAAAACCAAAGAGCAAATGGAAAAATTTTCCAAATTTTCAATGAACTGCACTTTGATATAAGCTTCGTTGATGCTCTCGCTCTAATGCCTAAATTTGCATCCACGCTTAAAGGCTTACTGAGCAACAAAGATAAGTTATTTGAGATGGCTAAAACCCCTCTCAATGAGCAATGCTCGGTGGTCCTCTCAAGAAGCTTCCCAAAAGCTTGAAGACACCCTGCAGGGTTTTAATCCCGTGATTTCTTGGGGATGGTTCAATGCTCCGCCTTGGCCGATCTTGGCGCTAGCATTAACCTCATGCCACTCTCGGTATGGAAGAAACTGTCTCTTCCTAAACTTACATCCACTTGTATGACACTCGAGCTAGCGACCGTACCATAACTCGTCCACTTGGGATAGCCGAGGATGTCGTGATGAAAGAAGGAAAGTTTCACTTTCCTCTACGACTTTGTTGTAGTAGACTTTGATGCAGATCCTAGAGTTCCCCTCATCTTAGGTAGAGCTTTCTTGAGAACGAGTCGGCTCTAATTGATGTATTTCTTTGAAGAGTTGACCATACGGGTTGACAACGAAGAACTCACGCTTAATATCAACCAAAACTCCAAACCTCTATCCAAACATAGTGTTGCCACAATTGATCAAAAATCCGAAAGAATCAATGCAACACTCTCAAATTTCACGGTTAAGAGGAGTCACCAAAACGTCTTTGAGCTAAAAGCGTTGAAAATCAACCTCGGTTCAAACAAATGGTTTGAAAGTTGTACCAAGGAAGTCAAGAGTGTTCTTGATGATGATGATCTAGAATCGGAGACTTTATCGGGTGGAAATTGCTAGCTCTAGTACCACACCACTTGTCCCACCTCCGAATCGAGTTTATCGATCGAAGTTTGTTAACTCTGTAGATGAAACCAAACTCTCTTCAGTTTCATCTGGATTGGATGATGATGTTTGTGATCCAATGGGAGACATTCTTCCCATTGAAGAATTGCTCAAAATTGATCCATCATCTCCTAGTCTTATTATTTCCGACTCTTCCATCCCTTCTCTACTCGGATGAGGAAGATGACAACTTTGGAATGAAGTCGATGCCTTTAGTGATGAGTCGATTCCAACAGAATTGATAATACTTACTTTGATCCGGAGGGACATCCTTTCCTGGAAAATCTTTGATTGAAGAACCGCTTTCCAACCCTCCATCCCGGACATCTTATTGACAATCACCATACAAGCTTCAAGTTTAAGCTTAAAATGTCAAAAATGGTGATTTGCTTCTTACTAATGAGGAATGGACATGCATTCTCATGCACATCTTTATTCCATTCTTCACAGATGGTGTGGTTGCTCTTTCCCTTTTCTCTTTCGGGAATGAGGACACCATCTTTGACCCTGTATCATCCTTTATAGTTTCTACTATTAACAATACCGCTGGTTGTATTCGTGTGGAACTTTCGATGTTCATATGTTTATTAACATTGTGAACGAAAGTCCGATCGAGATTGATTTTCCACGTTGGTTCCCCATGAACCAATGAATCCGGGGTCGAGTCAAGCTAGCGACTCGGGAATCAAAAACAAAGACACACTATATGGGTTTTCACCTTATTTTTTACTTCTTTCTACTTTCTAATTACCACCCAGTGTGGGGAGTTGCCCCCGTTATCACAGAGTATCAAAAAAAAAAAAAAAAAAAAATCACAAAAAAAATGGCCGTAGTATTTCCCTTTTCGTTTATGTTTCGGCATAACCGTGCTGACTTTGAATATTGAGGGCAATATTCATTTCTAGTGTGGGGGGTAATTCTCACGAATTTTATCATATAATTATACCACCAATTCCCCATTTTGGCCAAAATTTTTTGGAGTAAGTGTTTTACACTCACTACCTACGGTTATCATCCGCCATGTCTTATAGACAAAAGGATTGGCTAATCCAGAGCAAACGCTCTTGGTAAAGATATCTCAAATCCGTTGACGGCTTGCAATTTGCCCAAAATTGTATGGTATTCAGCTCACCATATCTTTAATTAGTGAAGAGTTGGCTAGCCCGCAAGTTTATGGCTTGTGGTAAAGGCAGAGGAGTTGAAAACCATAATTGGTAATCGACTCACCAAAGATATTTTATCTAAGAGTTGGCTAGTCCCAAGCACGGCTTCGTAAAGACAAATCAAACTGGAAAGTGATTTGCTCAAAATCATTTGGTTATCATTGTACCAAGGTTCTTACTTGAACTGAAACAATTGGCTACTCCAGTAGTAATGGCTTTTGGTAAAGAGATTCAAATCCATTAAGTTTTTCTCAAAAGATTGCTAGGGACTAGCAATAGTTTAGTGTGGGGATTGATAAGTGTGTAAATACTCATCATTTTTGAGTCAAATCTGAATGAAAACACTTAAAATGCTCAAATGCATCAAAATATCTGAAAATATCTCAAAATTGCATTTTATATATTTTATGCAAAATGTTTAAAATCGATGAAAAATGAGCTAAGTTTGCATAATTGGCGCTTCTCCCCGATTTTCAAATCTTGTCGAAATAGTCCCCGAGCACTTATTTTAAAAGAAAAGTCACCAAAGGTCCTTTTAAAATCATAACTTGTCATAATTAGTCCTTTGGTGAAAATGTCAAAAGTTTTGAGAAATTACAAGTTTAGTCCTTTGAGTTTCAAAATTGGCAAAATAGTCCTTGGAAGTTTGAAAATGTCCATTATGGTCCTTGTACTATTGAAACTTGTCATTTTTGGTCCCTTGGAACAACTTTGAAAAGTGGCGATTGGTCCTCAAGTTTGAAAGAATGGCGCTTTGGTCCTTGTATTACAAACCAAACACCCTTTGCACCCTTGACCCTGCCATTAACCTTTGGACCCCGCCAAACCTTTGGACCTGCCAAACCCTTTGACCCTCTTGTCTTGAACCCCGTTCAATATACCCACCAAGTCAAACGAACCACCCCCTTCCCTCCAAAATCCTATCTTCTTCACCCACTCACCTGCAAAACCAGATATCCCCTCACCTCCAGCTCGCAAACCCACAACCTTATCCCTCCACCTCACCCAACAATCCAAAATGCATTAAATGCTTCTTGTAGATTGCACTCAATCCCTCCCAACTGGCTAAAACCATTTTGGCGCCAAAATGCATCAAACGGCCATTATCCACTCAAGTGATCCAATGGCCCCAAAAGCAAGTGGGAAAAGCTCAGAGGAGAGAGGGAAAGCAGTTTTGGTGTATAAAAAGAAGAAAGAGAAGCAAGAGAAGAGTAGTACTTAGTTTTTTTTAATTTCATATGTATGTCGTTTTTCTTGTTTAAGTCTTAATTAAAGTTTTAAATTGTATTTTCAACCTTCCTTGTATTAAACTCAAGCATTTATATCAGTTTCAACTAATTTTCAGTAGTAATTCAAAGATTGGTTAGGTTTCTTGTTTTTGAGTTTTCTTTCACCTATGCAGTTTTAAATGTGGTAAAACCAGGCTCCAACTAGCTTGTTTATTAATCATCTAAGATTGCTTAAGCTCCTAATAGCTTTTAGCAAGCTTATAGATCAGTTCAAGTAACAATTGGAATTCGATCAACAAAAGTCAACCTGAAGCATCAAATGGACTTGGTTATGGAATTTGGTTGATGCAGAGCTTGGATGGGTTGGATTAGACTAGGTTAGTGTAGGTTGGGTTCGTTTAAATTTGCAAAATAAAATTTGGACACTTGTGAGTTTTTATCTCATTTCTATTTCTAATTCAGTTTGCATAAATCTTATTGTATTTGTAATCTGTGGTCATTAAATAGTTTAGACACATTTTATTTAGTGGTAATTAGGGTAATTAGAGTCAGTTTAAGTGATAATACAAGCTAATTCAGGAGTGGTTGCTCGGTTTAAATGCAAATCAGTTATATAAGTGGTGTTTGGATTGTATAGCAAACCTGAGATAGAGGCTTGTTCAGTGGTTAAAATCTGTTGCTTTAGTCCCATTTAGTTGAAATATAGCCAATTTGGTCATTCTTTTGCACCCTAGAGTAGCCCAAGTCAAAAGTGCATATAATCTGTTCTTGTGACCACGTTTGCTTGAATCAGTTGGTCATAATCAGTGTTTAGGTTTGTAATACATAGAGATAGCTTGCAGTAGGATTATTTCATCATAATACATCAATCTCAGTCCACAAATTGGTTTCAAATCTCAAAATAGTCAACTTTTCAAAACTGCTTCAAAAGTCAAAAATTGGAAAAGTCAGTTTTCACCCAACTTGGGTGATTTTTCATGGATTCAATTTTGGGTCAAAGCAAGTGAAATTGTGGTTTTTTCTAGTTCAGCTGGTCAAGTTTCTTAATATGATTTTTGTTGAATTTTTGTAATATTTTACAAGCTCCAAAATGGCTTGTCAATATGGTCTAAATCCCTCTGGCCACTCGGTCATAGTATCGAGTGTGTGTGATTCTGAGGGCTTGTCACAAGCTCATTAGAGCTTATCTTGGTCTGGTTCTTGGTCAATAAGTAGCTAGCCAGGTCTAGTGTAGGATCCTATATCTGGTTTTTTAGTTTCAGCTTATTTGAGTGGCTTATTTTCAAACCACAAAGTAGACATAAAAACTGTTTTTAGCACTTGATTTCAAATCATCAAATCAGGCAGTTTGTATTTCAGAGGTTAAAGCTAGTTGATATTAGTTGCTTTTGAGTACTTTTAGCATTTTATAGGTTCTGTGATAGTTTGGTGCTTATTTGTGGCTTTTGGCTTATTTCAAGTGCTTATTTATAAGCACTTGCTCTGCAGTTCCATATTGTCACACATAAGCCACTGTTTTTATATTTTTCTTAGATTCATAATATTAATTTAGACTTTTCCTGAAATTTTCATAATTTTTCATCACTGTTTGATATTTTTCCTCATTTAAAACAGTTTTTAGGTATTTATAATTAGCTTTTAATACAATTAAATCAGAAAAGCTTCAAAAAAATAAGTTTTCATTTTTCCTAGGTTAAGATAAATATAAAAAGTCAAAAAAATATTTTTCCAGATTTTTCATAGTTTAATTCGTAATTTTTAGCAATTTAATTAGTTTTAAATAGTTTTTAATTCATAGAAAATACAAAAATAATCAGAAAAATACAAAATTAGTTTTGAAAATTCTATTTAGTTATTTTAGATTTTTCTAAGTCATAATTTCATTTTTCTAGCTTTATTTCATATTTTCTTGTATTTTAGGGTATTATTAAATAAGTAAAAATAGTTTCTAATTAATAATAATTAAATAAATAGTCGTAAAAATAATTTTCTTTTTCTCAAAATTTTCTCTTATCATTAGGTTTGTAAAAATGTCATTTTTATATTTCTAGGATTAATATTGTTTCAGTTTCACATTTTCTTTATGCGTTCGTAGTTTTCAATTTAAATTTATAAAAGAAAAATCAAAAACATCAGATTTTAAAAATAGTGATAGCGTTTATTTAATATAATTTATCTTTTTAATTTTCTTTAATTTGCATTTAAGCCCCTGTAATTTATAAACTTTCTCTTTAGGTATAATTATTCTAATTCACAAACCTTTTCCCGTTCAAATTTACCCGATCACTATACGTTTGATTATTCAGTGCACAGCTCGTTGGGACTTAACGACCTGGGGAAACACTAAACTCTCCTGTACTTCATTGCATTGTTCTCGAATCGTTTGAAGTTTATTACGGTTGACCATTCACAAGTGGTCAGCTTGTGTGATAAAACTTGACGGTTCGGGAGCGATCAGGCAACCTCTTGAAAAGTGAACGAAGCAAACTTCACTCTATCTTCATCTTCGCAAATTCTGAAACACGGCTTATAGTTTTTCAAACCATCACGGTCAACACTGCTTGACTCCCTGGATTCTATTATAACCGGATCATACGGTTGGAACTCCTTGCGTAAACCGCGTTTGTCACCGATGAGCCTAGAAGTTCCGTATCGTGGTTGAGTTGTTCGTATTTATTGCCCGACTATGCTGCCACGTGCTCATTGACCAATTGATCAATCATAACTTGATTCATAGCAGGTGGGTTTCTAGCAATCTGGCAGGAGCGGGAGGAGGAGGAGGAGGAGAGGAGTCGGCGGGTCGGCCACGGTGATTTCGGTTGACTTTCTCCTATCCATCTTCTATGATACAAGAAAAGACGATAATTGAGTTTAGAATAAAATGAGTAGTGTCGTATGGGGTTATGAAGGATAGAACATATGAGTGAAATAAGAAGATGTGACCGGTGACAGAGGTGGTTTAAATACATGTGTGAAAATAATATAATCAAGTAGTTGTATGTTACACAAAGAAATAATATAGAAGCAGTTGGGAGCATAGCATAGTGTTGATATCGTAATAGCGTGCATGTCACAAATTTAACATTGTGACAACTAGCAATTAGGAGTCTATTTTGGTAACCGCATTACGTTAAAATAAACCGAGCTTTTGCCTTTATAACTATTTTTATCGATCATGACTTAATTTGATATCGTTTATTGGTTTTTATGATATATTTTATTATTGTATGAGTTATCGAGTGAGTTTTAACTCTTTTTGATAGGCACTATGCATTCGCACTATAAAAGCCTAAAACAAGAAATAATGTAACTTTTAAACCGTAACTCGAAACTTGACAAATAAATAGTCAAAACTCGTGGAAAAACATATATAAATATAATAGAAAGTTGAAGCAAAGTCGGGGGACAGTCGGGGGACAATATATGAGCTCGGGATTGGGTAAACGAGATAGTTTATCAAAAATTACGGCTTCGGCCCCTCCCTTTTAGTGTGGCCGCCCCCTCCCAAAATAGTTTTATTTTAGTCCTCATGCCCATGTATAAAAACCCCATCCTACCTCATTTTACTACTTTCATTTCTCTCTCTAAAAACACCTACGCACCACTTTCTCTCTTTAATATTTCTCTCTCTACAAATAAACCCTAACCCACGCCGCCACCTTTTCGGCCAAATTCTGGCCATTTTCCAGCGATGGAAATTACACCACCACCACCATTTTGACGTGGTCTTAACCGTGACCGTCTCATGAGCATTAGGGTCATAACATTGGTTTTGGGTATATTTGGTTGATTGATTCGTTAGCGAGATTGATTTGCGTTGATTTGAGATTGAATTGCGCTATTATGACTTTTATATGGACTTATAATATAAATTGTCAACTTTGAGCAACGTCGGTGTCACTTTAACTTTTTAATCAATAGTTGACCCTGACAACGCCGTAACATGGACTTTAGATTGATTAAAAGTCGAGAAATCATGACTCGTGCTTGTGGACTCGAAATGAATAACGATATGAGACTTATATTGAATTTGACGTAATAAATATATATATAAACATGAATAATAAATGGTGAAACATAAATAATAAAAGGTTTTTATACCAAAATTATCGATAACAAGACTTGTCTTGTTATTTACTATTTTAAATGTGAATTAACAACTTAAATTGGAAAGATTTTCTAATAAATAAGTATTTAATGTCGAAAGTCGCGTTTATCGAAATGTGCCATTTATGAGCATTTATTACTAGATTCAAGTATTTGAATTAATTACATTGTGTGCATGGGTTACGGATGACCTAACATTACAAATAGCGTCGATCCTGGGTGGGTAGCGGACTTATTAGGTTGACGAACCTAATAAGAGCCCGCTAGGTACGTAGGATAACGTTATTAATGGGTGAATTATCCTTATGACTCGTTAGGATGCGACCGGTTATGGGATAATAAGCGACACGAATAAGTGATTGAGTTTATCGAGAATTTGACAAATTATAAGGTCTACTATTTATTCCGAAACTTATTGAACTATGGAGCTTATCGTTTAGATGTCTCATTGTGTTGCATTGAGTCACATTGTGGTTATTTGGGTGCATTCATGATATCATGTTGAGTCGATACACACACACACACACGATGATACCAAATTCTATGACTAAACGGTGAAACAAGACATTTTTGAAGATAAATAAAAGGAATACAATGGGGTAGATAACGTTGATTTTGGGAAATATATATGAAAATTGGTTTACATATTGAGGGCAATATTCATTTCTAAGTGTGGGGGGGAATTCTCACGAATTTTATCATGTAATTATACCACCCAATTCCCCCGTTTTTGGCCAATTTTTTTTTTGGAGTAAGTGTTTTTCACTTACTCAAAGAAATGGTAATCAGTCCGCCATGTCTAACCCCATAAGGATTGGCTAATCCAGAGCAAACGTCTTGGTAAAGATTTCTCAAATCCATTGATGGCTTGCAATTTGCCCAAAATTGTATGGTGTTCAGCTCACCATATCTTTAATTAGTTAAGAGTTGGCTAGCCCTAAGTTTATGGCTTGTGGTAAAGCAAGGTTGGAAAACCATAATTGGTAATCGACTCACCAAAGATAATATTGATAATTTATCTAAGAGTTATTAGTCCGTAAGCGGCTCGTAAAGACAAATCAAAACCGTTGAAAGCTGGTGATTTGCTCAAAATCATTTGGTTATCATTGTACCAAGGTTCTTACTTGAACTGCAACAATTGGCTACTCCGTAGAATGGCTTTTGGTAAAGAGATAAAATCCATTAATTTTTCTCAAATCATTGCTAGGGACTAGCAATATCTTAGTGTGGGGGATTGATGAGTGTCTAAATACTCATCATTTTTGTACTGTTTAGAATGCCAAAACATCTGAAAACACTCAGAAATGCATCAAAATGATAAAAATATCACAAATAAGTGTTTTATGTGTTTTAAATGCAAAAATATCAAAATCAGATGAAAAGCATATCAAGTTTGCATAGTTGGCGTTTTAGTCCCCAAGTTTCAAAAGTTGTCAAATTGGTCTCGTAATTCAAAATAAAGAAAAATGTTATTCAAGGTCCCTGAAATATTCTAAGTTGTCAAAAATGGTCCTTGAATGAATCTTTGGTCAAATGGCGAAAAAGGTCCTAAAGTTTGAAAAGTGTCATAAATAGTCCTTGGATTTATAAAAAAGTGAAAATTATCAAATGTGGTCCTTGTACTATTAAAGAATGGCAAGATTGGTCCTTGTGTGAACTTTGGAAAAATGAAGTTCAACCCTCAAGTTTGGTGGAATTGCACAAATGGTCCTTGTCATAAAGCTACAAACCAATTGGACCCTCTTTTGTATTTTGATCCCCAACCAAATCCAAAGACCCTGCAAATAACATTGTGAACCCCACTTATTTAAGCCCCCGTCAAATAAAGTCAAACCCGCCAAACCAAAAGCAACCTTACCACTGTACATCTCCTTCTCCACGACTGTAAAACCAAAACCACCTGGTTTTCCCCACCTCTCCACCTCACCACCACCTGTCTATCACCTCTCCCAGCTGTCTACCCACTACCATTCCACCTTCACATCCACCAAAAATCATTAAATGCAAATAACCTGCTAAAGGAAATTTGGCGCCAAATTTCCACTTGGACGATTATGATGATTCTGAGAGACTCAATAGTCAAGATAAGGTGGGAAAGATTCAGAGATGTCGACAGAGTCTCAAAAGTCTATAAAGATGAGAGGAGAAGCAATGTAGTGAGATATCTAGTGTAATTTTAATTTTCTTATGTCGTTTTAATAAATTCAAGCTTTCCAGTTAAACTTTTAAGTACTTGTTTAAGTGTTTTTGAGTATATGTGAATCTTTATCAATAATAAATTTCAAGTTTCGTTGTCATTTTTAGTTTATACCAATTTTCTTGTTCAAAATCTCATGTTAAGATCAAAGTGTTGATAAGGACCTAAGCTAACATAATCCTAGATAGCTTGTTTAAGCTATTAGTAACCCTTAAAATCAGTTTAGAAGAAAAAAGAGAAAAATACCAAAATACAAAAAATTAGTGAAAATTAAAAAGCAATGGAAATGAAGATGGAAGCTGAAGCAGGGTAAGATATGGATTGCTTTTGGGTATAGAGCTTTGTGGAAATCTATAGGAAGTGGTATTGATCCTTGGTTCTCTGTTTATTGCTTGAATTCCAATTTGTAAGCCATTTCTTTGATTTGCATTTTCTAATAAAAATACTTAAATCCTGTTAATATTGGCCTAATCCTGTTTAAATATAGTAATTATAAGTTAATAAATAGATTTCTCAGTTTAAGAACTTGTTTTAATGATTAATGCTTCAGTTGTATAAAGAGGTGTTTGATCTGCTTATATCATGAGTTAGAAGTTATTTGAGTTATTATTTGTTGTTGTTCTGTGTCACTTTAGTTCCTTATAACTCATTGCATTCATAAAATCTAGTGCTTGCTTTATAAAAAGTCAAAATTAGTTTTAATTGTACTTTACTAGTTAACTGTTAAAAATTTGGGATACAAATTACATCATAGTAGCTTATAACTTGATACAATAGCTTAATCTCATCTTAATATAGCTTAATATAACTTAGTCAGTCCATAGAATTGATTCAAAGTTCATAAAAGTCAACTTAGTTCACTTCTTTAAAAAGTCAAATTTTACTTTGGTCAGTTTTTGAATTAAATTAAGAATTTTATTGTGTGTTTAATATTGAGATTTAGCTCATAATCTTTTGGGATAGTAAAATTTAGTCGCTTAACTAAATTAGAAAATATTAGTTTACTTCTAATTAGCTTATAAAGTGCTTATTTCTTAGTTTGTTTAGAGTCCTTTTCTGAAAACATGCTCTGTGCACCAGTGAAGACTTATGCTTATTTTGGCTTATTTAGTGCTTATTTCTAAGTCATTGAGCTTGTTCAGTTGTCATTTTAGCATATTACAAGTTTCTTAGCTTATTTTCAGATTCACCTTTGCTTATTTTTAGCTTATAAGCCATTTAGCTTAAACTTTAGTCTTATTTCCATTTCTAAATACTTTGTTGAGATAAATAAGCTCAAACTGAGCTTATTATTGGTTTTCATAAAAGTTGTAGTTTTAAAATTTGCTTATCTAAGTATACTTAATAAGTTTGTTAAAGAAAAATCCAAAATAAAATAAAAGCAAAAGGGAGTTGCTTTGGGATTCAACTCTGCCACCCATTTCACCACACACACACACTATACCAATCACTTGGGACTTTGACTGTTGTATCTTGCAATACTTAATATATAACCCTTGTTTTCATTTTAGCTTATACGAGTTTTAGCTTATTTTCACTTATTACAATAAGTTGTTACACCTTTATATTTTTCTTAGCTTTGTATCAGATTAAGTATTTTATAAAAAGTTTGGATTTTTCTTAATAGTTTTAGTATTTTTAATCATTTAATTAGTCTAAAATAGTATTTAATTCATAATAAATAATATAAAAGTCAAAAAAATATATTCTTTTTTCTAAAATTTTCTTTTGTCATATAGTACGTAAGAAAATTGTTTTTACACTTGTAGGACTTTTATTTTAAAAATTTTACGTTTTACTTCAAAGACGTAATTTTTATACATAACGCACGCCATTTTGGTCACATTTTTAGATAATTTAAAGTTTACGTTTTAGTTAAAATAGTTTATTTAAGTTATTTTGTTTTATAAAATCAGAAAAACATCATTTTAAAAATAGTGATAGCGTTTATTTAATATATTTTAACTTTTTAATTTTATTTAATTTGCATTTAAGCCCCTGTAATTTACAAACTTTCTCTTTAGGTATAATTAATCCAAAATCCTTACTGATCACTATCCTTAGTGATTATTCGACATCTGAAAGTGTTGAACACCATTCATCCTCCGTGGGACTTAACGACCCAGAATCCCTATATTCCTCCGATCTTAATTGATTTTTCGAGCCGCTTTAAGTTTATTACGGTTGACCATTCACAAGTGGTCAGCTTGTGTGATTAAACTTGACTGTTCAGGAGCCAATCAGTTGTGCCGAGTCGACATATTTCGAGCCGTGATTATTAGTTATCTTCGCTAGTGTTTATTTGGCGTTGCTTGCTTGAGGTGAGTTTCATAGCCCCACTTTTATTTATGTTTTTAACTAAATTGGGGTGAGAATCATGCTACTCTTTTTGGACCTTTTAAACTATTTTGATTTGCTTATGTGCTTGACTATTTAGATAGATATGTGGTCGCTGTTAGTCTAGGTAGCAATCTAATTTGCAATAACACGTTGCCTAGCTAAGAATAGACTTCTACCTCGACCTAGTCCAGGGTTAGCAATCGTTCTAGACTTTGCTACGACTGTATCTGGCTAGAGACGTACACTATGACGGATATGATATTGATGATATTGTGATTGTGATATTGGTATGTGATTGATGTGTATCTATCTTAGGTCTCGCATAGCAAATTAACTCCTATAGGTCCACTATTTTAAACTTGAAACTAAACCTATGTCTCAAATAAGCTAACCTTTTAGCATGTTTGTCTCGGTATTTAAGTGATGTTTGGATTATTGTGTGGAAGTTTGGCAAGAAGGCATGGTTGAAGGATCATAATTAAGACTCTGATAATTTATGGGGACCTATTTTTTATAAATCATGTTTGGGCCTTTTATTTACATTTTGGGATAATTGTTTTGAATATTTAAATTTAGGATTGGTTTTGAATGATAAATGACTATCTTGTTTGCTATACTTGTGTGAGATTCCAATCCAATGTAACAAAACTTGATTAAGTCTTCCACTGTACGGAGATTTGGGGGTGTTACAGATTATTATCAGAGTTCATAGAGAACTAGGTATTTAATAAAACCTAAACTATAACCACTTTTATAAAATTGATCTCGACCGACGAGATGCTCGCTCCGCCAATGAAGCTTCCTTATTTGATTTTGGTATGAACTGCGATTTGATTTATGATATATTATGTATTATGAATTGTTTATTGAGATGTTATGTTTTGAGATATGATTATTGATTTTAGGTAAATGTGATTCGATTGTCGAGATATTATGAACTTGATTGGATTATTGATATGTTATGATTTTGGGATTTTGAGCTGATTGTATGATTGATTTGGTTTGGGATTATATGATTCGTGAATTATGTGATAGAACTGAACTTATGTGTTTTATTTAAAGGCATATTTTGAGTAATGCGGTACCTCTATTTTAAAGCTTTCATTATGTGATACATGTTTTGGTTGAGTTGATGCGCTTATTAGAACTAGTTGTTTTCAAACACTTATACCTACCCTATGCCATTGTCACAGACTATGCCTTCACTAGCTTATGTGTCTGAGGATGTCCTTGCGCTGCTAGTTCCCCAACATTGACTCTCTCTCATGATCAGCATGCTAGGTGATCCCTAGACCGCCCTGGCCACTCTAGTTCATCATCAACAGTTGACCGCCCTAGCTCATCTAGGCGACCACATTGCATCGGGTCTTAGCACCAGCCCAGACTAGACTTACTCAGAATGCCACATGTCCTGCAAGGACGACCATCATCACCATTCACCTAGCAGCCCACTCTCCACATCACCACCACACCACCATGTCTTAAAGCTAATCCTAGATTCCACTATACCACCTGGGATTCACCCACACAGAGACTCCGACTCATGGACTCTCCCTCCAGGATGAGGGCGATGAGGAGCATGAGATCGAGGAGGAGCATGAGATTGAGGAGGAGTATGTAGATGAGGATAAGGATCCTCGGGGAGGATGATGAGGATATCCCGAAGGGGTACTCCTCCATCAGGAATAGTCCCCGCATACATCTCCAGACAACAAGCCTCCTCACCATTTCCTGAGCCCCATTCTCTCCCTTTGATTTTGGTTCACCTCCACATTCACCTAAGATAGGTAGCCCATTAGGTTTAGAGATACCTTCTGAGATTGCTTCTTGAGCCCAAGGAGTATGGAGGTACGGTTTGATTTTGAAATGATTATATCCCGTATTATCTTAGCTTGTCTGATCGACTAGATGGAGTGACGCGGACCGGTGTAGCGGATTTGAGAGTGGATATGACTAAGATGGAGAAGAAGTCGATGGCCTTGAGAGAGGGCATGTCAGAACTCTATGAGAAGGTAAGGAACCGGCAAGCAGAGTATTCGATAGCCAGAGGCACCAAGCGCTTTAGCGCAAGGTCGACGAGTTGGAGGAGGAGGTCATGAATCTTAAAAAAGATCGCGACTCTCAGTTTCTGGGGATTTTGTCACTATGGAGAGTGATGGATGATGTTAGGAGATCTGTTAGTGGTATTCGTGATCGTGGCTAGATTTTGTTAGATTCATGGCTTTGTACCATCTTGAAACTAAGTAGTTCTTGGTTCGGGATGTAGATCTATCCTAGTTATGGCATTCCACCAGAGGTGACACAACGTGTAGCTAAACTGATAGCTGAGTCTAATCTCTAACACCTCTGGTGGAACCCCACTACTTAATCGAGCTCGAGGTTGTACCTACAAAGAGTTCCGATTTTGTGGTCCCATCGAGTTCGGAGGAACCGAGGTAGTGTTTTACCTAACTAGGTGGATGGAGAAAACTGAGTCTATGTTTACCGTTAGTAAGCGTGAAGAGGATTGTAAGGTTAAGTATGCAACATTTACCTTGAAGGACTAAGCATTGACCTGGAACGATTATCACAGCATCCGTTGGAAGTGATGTAGCTTATAGCATGACTTAGACCCAGTTTAAGGCTCTCTTGATCAAGACTTATTGTCCTAGGAAGGAAGTTAAGAAGCTAAAGATTGAGTTCGAACCATAAGGTTAAGAATCGACATGACGACTTACAATCGTCATTTCCAAGAGTTGTCGCCGCTTTCCTAAAATGGTTCGCACCTAAGCCCTTAAGATTGAGAGGTATCTGATGGATTTCCTTTAGCTACTAGGAATGATGTCATCATCGAAGCCAACTAACTTACATGAGGCAATTACTGGCTCTAATGTTTGATGGACTCTTGTGTGGAAGGAGGAGACAAGGGTAAGAGTGATAAGAGTGATAAGAGAAAGAGGAATGAGGTTGTTAAAGGGAATGGCAACAAACGGTAAGAGATAGCCAGGGTGTTCGCCATAGGAAATGGAGAGAAGAAGGGTTATGAAGAAAACAAGCCATTGTGTGGACGTTGCAATCGACACCACCATGGACCGGCTCAATAGTGTGTAGGAATTGCTCTAAGGTAGACACGTGGGCCAAAGATCAGGTCCCGGCCCACTTGCTGCAGCTCAAATGCATGTAAGGAGCGGACTGGAAGGCCAATGTCACCTGTTTTGGATGTGGAAAGAAAGGGCACTACAAGAATGAGTGCCGAGAGCCATGGATGAAGGGAAACCCTGGTAATGGAGGAGGATTTGCTAACCGAGGTGTGAGAAGTAATGGTCTAAACCCCGGAAGCGAGAGGTTGTAGGGAACAGTGGAAATCGTGGTGCTAGAAATCAGTAGAAAGACATGGGAACAAGACGTGTGTATGCTATTGTGAAGTAATCTGGTGAGGACCCTAACGTAGTTACGGGTACTATCCTTCTCAATAATCGCTATGCTTCCATATTGTTTGATACTGGTGCCTATATGAGTTTCGTATCCACCAACTTTATGCCATTACTAGGAATTTCCCAAACACCTCTAGGGTTCAGTTACGATGTGGAATTAGCTAATGGGAATAGGGAGAAGATAGACACCCTAGTCCGAGGTTGTACCTTAAGTTTCCTAGACCACCCGTTTAGCATAGTGACCTAAATGTGAAAGTGAACAACCTATTCTTTCTTGTCTATATTTCTTCTATTGATGCTTGTGTTACAAATATGGGAACCTAACAGTGGTATCATTCGCCATCTAGCTGGGTGAAACGGTTTGTTCTTTGAAGTTGTCTTATCTACACGCAAGGTTTCACGTTTTTCAACTTTCATACGCAAAAAGCTTTCATTTTTTCACTTAAAAACTCAAGATTCTTGTACTTTAAGGTTCATTTTGTGTTAAAGTTTAAGTTTTTAGCATCAAGTTTGAAACTTTACGCGTATAGATTCGTTTTTAAGCTTGATTTGGTTCTGCATCCTTTCTGGCGCATAAGCTAAAATTTCATTTTGGATCATCAAGTTTACAACTTTCTTGTTATTTTGGTGAATTTGAAGGTATTTCATCATAAAAATCTGGTTTCAAAACACTTTTGAGCATAAAATCAGTTTTTGGTAAAAGTTGGTACTTTCTACTGTAAGAAAACCTAAGTTTACGCTAAGCCCAAGAGTCTACGCATAAGGAATTCTTTCTTTGATCTTCGATTGCTATTTGTTTCCTTAGTGTTTTCTTGCTTGGATAAGCCTGAAAACACTTCGACTTTGATATTTTTACACTTGGATAAGTGTAAAGAATTTTGAGTAAACCCTAAGTTTACGCCTAAGCTTAAGCTTTCACGAGTAGACATTCCTACGCCTAAGCATTTCCTACGCCTAAGCTTGTCTTATGCTTAAGGAAATATTACGCATAAGGATTTATATTGTTAAGCCTTTGGTTTACACCTAAGCTAAGCTTTTATCTCAAGTCTAACGCTAAGCTATCTCTACGCGTAAGCTTTTGTCTACGCGTGTTGGGTATTACGCGTAAGGTTCCTTCACGCTGCATTTCTTATGTGCGTGCTTCTTTCTACGCGTGAAGGTACTTGTCTACGCCTAAGCATCTTTCTACGCCTAAGTGTACTTCATCAACAAACATCTAGTTTCATTCGACTACAAAGATCCATCAACAACACAAGTATTAAAAAAAGTTTTTGGCGGAAAATTTGAGTAAAATTTAATTCTAGGGGAGACTAAACGCTCAATTTTACGAGATTCAAATTTTGGTTTAACTACTTAAAAGTTTGTCAAAATTCAAATTTTGGGCCCAACAATTCTTTTCGGGTCAAATTTAGCGTCAAAATTGTCAAAACTCAAATTTTTATTACAACCTTAAAATTGGATTTCATAGTGAATTTCAAATTTTGGGAGAGAAAATTTTTCAAAATTATTTTTGGAGGGAAATTTTGAAAATCACTATATCGGCCTTTCAAGAATGATGACTTCATTAAATCTCCTCACCTTCCATCTATCATAAAACCTTCATCACCAAACCTTCTACCCATGATTCAAGATGAAATGCATTTTATGGAGTTGAAAGAAGGGATGGATGGTTCATTTCAAGATGTTGAACTCAATGATTAACAATTCCAAGGCCGTACATCATCAAATTCCCAAAATCCCGGCAATGTGCAAGGT
>OU343217.1:146339502-146537404 GCA_910596185.1 Chrysanthemum makinoi | reverse complement strand
GATCATTCATGTCGTTACTTTCAAAAGTACATTATCGTTCCCAAAAGTTCATAATTAATATCCCAAAAGTTTATTTTTAACATTTCGTGTGGTGGTAAGGAACATAGACGCGACGTACAACTCACGCGAAGGAAAAGAAGACATCGACGTAATCGAGACCTACCGACCATAACTCACGCCAAAAAGGAGAAGGCATTGACAAAGTCAAGAAATACAGACAATACTCAAGCTAGTCAAAGACTAGAAAACAACGACAACTATTTATGTGACTTAAATAGGTTAATTGATAAGTTTGGGCAATTTACCCAACAATTCCCAAACGTACATGTTTCATAATAAAAGATAAGTTTTCATTTATCGCTCAATTAATAAAGGTATCTCAATAGTTATTCATAATCATACAAGTTTACCCGAAATTACTTCATATAAGGTATAGTAAATAGTGTACCATAAATTACACGTTTGTTTATTCCAACGTTTCCAAATCTATACGACTTCAATAAGCTATATTATCAAAACAATATTTCCAACAAGTTTATAAAAGCTAGCATGTGTTATAAAACACGAGTTACCATTGTATTTAATAAGGGTTTATAATAGATTGAACCATATCCGTCCATAATATATATAGTTATATATTCCAATAGCAGCTTAGATGTGAAAACGGAATATTTAGCTTTGTCGCAAAAACCATTATTCTAAACTCATTTAAACCAAAACGTTTAATAGAGTACAACACACTAATTAATATAAATGTTATCAACAAGTTTATAAAAGGTATTTTATATTTATAAGGTATGATTTATTATCGTAGTTCATAAAGGGTTTATAATAATTAAAACCATATTTATTGACAATATATATATATATATATATATATATATATATATATATATATATATATATATATATATATATATATATATATATATATATATATATATATATATATATATATATCTCTAATATCTCGTTATTAGTTAAAATGTGAGAGTATAATACTTGGGCCTATCACAAAATAAACATATCAAACTCATTTCTCGAAGTCTTATCATGCTACACTCATTTAAGCAAAAATGTTTAATAAAGTTATCCTCATAATCAATATAACCGTATATCAAATGTTACTTCAAATTTATAAACCGTATTAAATGTTATAACGTATACACAATATTCAATATGACACACAAATTGCCTACTTAGTTCCAATGTTTATCGCTTTATTTTACAAATATTTACTCATTGTTAACTCCAGTTTTATATCATTTATCCGATAGTTCTATTCCGTTTATCGTTGTATAAGTGATTTGTTACCCAATCATGTCGTTAAGTACATATATAGTTAATTCATTTTAACAACCATTCGCAAATTATAGACTATTATCGCGTCTTATCGAATTGTATCCGTATCAATTTTTAACTCATATCATATGTCTTTAGTATATTCTAATTACCGTATTTACCACGAAACTATCTCAAAACGTCTCAAAGTTACATTTAAACCGGTGGTACCATTTACCATCTACTCGTAATCACTATTAAACCGTGACCATTTTATCATCATCTATACTTATTAATAACCAACAATCATTTTAATCCTAGCAACTCGTGTGACATACTCCGGGATTCGACCCATGTTTAAACCGAGACACCACCAAACATAAAACCCAACTTAAATGATTAAAACTCAACAATAGACAACTCAAATGAGACTCAAGAACCCATGGTTGACCCGACACCACTTAAGAATTCACCAAATATTCACCTTCTTATCTCACCCGTCACCCAAAACAGACCCGAATGGGCCGACCCGACTCGACTTGGCTGAGTCAACCTTGACTCACTGAGTCCACCGACCCAAAACAGTACCAATCACACGACCTGTTTCATTTTCTGTTTACAACATATCTTACCATACCATTTCCAAACCAAAATAGACATCAAGCCACTCACCACCCCGACCTAGGGTTTCATCCCACTCAGTTTTGTTCCAACTTGTTTCCTACTCTCGATTTAACAAATATTACCACACGAATCCTTACCCATTTGTCACAAAAATGCCACCACACGAATACATATCTCATTCTTAACAAAGTTACCATTCGAATTTATCAAAACGTTTCACAAACTGTTTTTAATCCGTTTTATAACTTCTTAAATTCGTTTAGTACTGTTATATCCACGAAAACAAATGAAACACAATAGCAAGTATACGAATAAAAAGAGAGAAACAATTAGATGGGGTGCGTTTTACCGTGAGAAAAAGAGAGCGAAAGTGTAGCTGTGATGGTGTTACCGACGGATACAACCCGTAACCATCTCACCTTGATCTCTTGAACACGATTTAACACAAACCCTAAGTATCCAAATCTTGAAATCAAGATTGGAGGTGCGTGAAAAAGCTTTAACGTGATTGTTTTATGAAAATGGAACCACGGGATCCCGATCTACAAGATGGGATGGGTGGTGTAAGTAGAAGAGGTGGACGGAATTTGGCCGGATTCTGGTGACGGCGCCGGAACCCTAGTTGGGTGGCCGGATTTCTAGAGAGAAGGTGGAGAGTGATATTTTAGAGAGAGAGAGAGAGAGAGAGTATGTGTGTGTATTATGAGGTGTGTGAGAGTTGTAGGGTATTTATACCCGGGGAGGACTATTCTTGCCAAATCAAAAGTTTAGGGTAACAAGAATAAAAAATGTCATAGGAACCATATCGTAACTTTGAAGCTTTAAATATATTAGGTTCGGGACTCGTTTAACCTAGTAAACGAAAGATTCATGACTCGAGAGTTACGCCAATGCTCTTAGAATATTAATTCCAATAAAAACGATATAAAATAATCGACTCGTGATCTCAAATTAAATCAAACGATCGCTCTAATCGACGTTTCTCTAATCACGACGCATCGAGGAATTTACGAGTTGTCACAGCCTCACCTCCTTAAAAGGAATCGCGTCCTCGCGATTCAATCCAAATTACCCGTGAAAGTCTAGGAGGGGTGAGTGCAAAAGCACGAGGGTTTATCTTCACGTTCCCTACGTGAATCTAGGGTCTTACTGTGAGTTTCTATGAACTTCGAAGATAGAGAGGAAACTTTACTAAAGTTTCTAGGTTTCATCATCTACGGTTTCGATAAGTCAACGAAGTTTAAACGTCCAAAGATTAGGATTTCCTATAAGGATAACGATTGCCTCATCGGCGAGTCATTTCTTCCTATTACACACGAAACGTTAGGAACTCTACTGAGTCTTGATGGTAGCTTAAGGTTCTGAGCTACTGATCTCAGTCTAGCAAGGATTTTCCAAAGGATTTATATGGCGGGGATTAAGTTTTCACGTTTACTACTCGCTTCACATAGTTTCATGGTGGATCCGTAAGCTTAATTCTAGGTTATCTCAGAGGGTTCAAGAGATTTACGTTGTCTATGTCTCCAAATGATTTGTGAGTAACTTACATATCCATCTCAACTTAGAACGGTTTCCTTGGTATCTTCTTAAATAGGTTCAGAGTTGGTAGGTTGGGTATTTCCATTTCTACCCAACAATCGGGATCGGCACTTATGACCATAAAGGATCTCTTACGGTGCTTTAGGGGTACTAAAGTGATAGGTATGGTTATGGAAGAAGTTGGCAAATGTAAGGTGTCTATCCTATCCTTTTCCAAACTTGATAGGCGCGCTACGTGTTCTAATAGGGCTCGAATGGTTCCTCTACTTCAGCCATTAGTCTGGAGATGATATACTGCAAGTACAACCAGATCGGTTCTCTCGGCCCTAGGAAGTGATAGATGAAACATGGGTGTATGGCGATTGCCATAATCCGGAAAAGAGAGAAATTAGTCGTTCCTAAAGCACACGGTTCCCTTTTACGTGTGAAAAAGTTTGTTTGTGTAACTTAGGTTTTCCGATCGCACTTCTTCCTTAAAGAGTATCGAATGAGTTGAAGGTTGAGGAAGGAGGATCAGGTGTATACTAACTAAATGAATCTCAGATAGGGAAAAAGGATCAAGGAAATTTCCCTCTTTCCAATAGAAGTGCCATAGTGGAAGGAAGGTAAGGAGCTAGATTTCAAAGGTGAGGTCTAGCTTATTGGAGCAAGTCACTTTACCGGAGGGAGAGGATTAGGTACTACCTCTCCTCCTTAAAAGAAGATAGCTGGGTTCTCTAGTGTTGCTATAACTATATGAGGAGAGACGAGCATTGTCGTCCATACTTTTCCTTTTCACTAATTCGCGGGAAGTGAATAGGTTGGTAAGGCTACTAACAACCACTTAAGTAAAAGCGGGAATCTACTTCCAAGGTTTCGTCTATGGTGTAGCTTATCATTTGGTGAGAGGTCCGAAAGGTTAGCAGGTGCTTCTCGAAGGATGAGAGAAGGATTATGTGCTTGTCTTAGAGAACGTGGTTCAGGTTTCTCCTTAGGATTTCAAGATTTCTGCTGAGTACGGAATCTCTACATGATGAGAAGTCTAGGAAGTTCAGAGTATGTCTCTATTAGAAGGTGTTGATTGCTACCAAAGAATTGGTCGGTTGACTTAGCATGATATCTAGGTCAGAGAGGAAAGTACGACTCCTAAAAGAGAGTATTGGTTACTAACCACAGTCAGTCGATGGACTCATTGGTGCACTCAACACTTAACGTAGAAAGGTTCAATATTCAACTCCAAAGTTCTAGTTCCCAAAAGAAGTTCATCTATCGATCAATATCAATTCAACTCTTAAATACGAGCGAAGGTTAACGGCTCTAAGTTGGTTTACTAAGGAATTTCGCATCGATGGAGTGTAAGGTACCATATTATTAAAATAGGGTAGGTATTACCATAACAGGTGGTGTGACGTAGCAGACTATTGTTGATAAACAATGTTGAGGGTTCAATGCTGCTAGAGTCAACATCAACGAAACAATATCTAAGGATAATCCTCGGTGAATAGCTTCACTAAAACAAGTCGTTAGATCGTTATCGATAGGGGTTCGTACATAGAGGATAAGGTACGACATCAACAAAGACGTAAGGTACTACCTTAACTGAAAGTTGTTGGCGAAGCAACGCCGACCACAATATTATCGGTTTAGGGAATGAGCAACGTCGACTTGATGATGTCGCTTAAATCAACTTCGAGTGAATGGTATGGTTTCGGAAGTTTTCTCAACAATCAGTTCAAGACTAGGCTTGAGGTATAAGTGTCAGTAACAGAGTTACCAACGAAACGAGGCTAGATGGAAAATCCAATGGTGTTACTACGGAAATGATGTGGAATGATAATTCCAACAAGATTATTATCAAAATACGGTGGAATAATAATTCCAATACGGTTACTATCGCAATACTGCAGATGACGTTTCGAAATTGAATACCGATTAAAGGTCGAAAGATGATTTTGACAAAGTTTTCAATGAAACTGAGCCGAATAATAATTCGAGGCCAAATGATGACCCGAAGTCAAATTACGAGTTAAGACTCGGAACGAGATCAAAATCTCAAATTCGAAAACCCAAAGACCAAATTCCAAAACCGAATCCAAAATAGCCAAGACCCAATACAACACAGCTAAAAACAGTTTCAAATGCTCGGATAAGATCAACTAGTCTTACATCGAAAAACAATTTGGATACAAACAGTGCCAATCGGGTCTCACCCGATTTATGGCGAACTACGCTCAAGTGCTATAACCAAGAATTTCACATAAAGCGAGACGTATAGTGATGCCAGAAGTGTTACGATTCAAGAGATGTTACGATGCCAGTGTGTCATGTGTGAGTGCGGGCTTTCGTGATGTTTAGCGAGTGTGAGTGTGCGAGTCCACCTTAAGTTTATCGTTCTTAAAACCAATCTCAAACCCGAACACAATTTTGTTATAACAATTCCCAGTATTTGAAACATTCACCTCTGAGATGAACATAGGTGATTAGTCCATGTCCTGATGTCTCTGGCTGAATATAGGTGATCAGTCTATATTCAATCGAGGTTCGATAAATTTTTATTAAGCAAGGCACAACCAATTGTTATAACCAATTCTTAATATAAACTCCCAACTTCAATGTTATATGCCCAAAATGTATTCATTTTCTTATCTCAAAAATATCTCGTTGCTTTATTTAGTTATTAGCGTTAGGTATCATCGTGTGTGTGTGTGTGGTATCGACTCAACAAGACACCATGAATGCACTCAAATAACCACAATGCGACTCATAATGACACAATGAGACATCTAAATGATTGTAGGATCGAAAATATTATTGTGTTGATGATTGATAAAAATACATGTTTGCCATTAGAGAGAGAAAGTATAGAGAGGGTGTTCTTGCTAGAGACTTGCTTCTATAAAAATGAAAGGTTAGATTGCCAAGCCACACCCCTTCCATGGATGGAAGGGGTATTTATAGTTACAACCTTAACGTCCTCCTGTCGGACTGTGGATCAGGCATACAATGGGTAAAGACCCGTCCTTCCTCCACGGTGTTACTCTAAACTAAACTACGCTACAAACTAACTAATAAACTATTAAACAACGTAAATAACGACAAGTCTACGAGCTAACTTATGCTAGATAATATTTGGGGTGACCGACACTTTAATATGGAATTTCCAATTCCTAACTATCTCCCCCTAAGGGAGGTCACCCCATGAAATACATTTTGCATCCTAGCATTCTATCTTTGTCTTTAGTTCTTGAGCTCGTAGACTTGAATTCTTCAACATCTGCATCTTTGTGCTTTTGTAGCGATTCTTTAAAGTCCGCATTGAATTGTACTTTAAGTGGAGGCCTTTAACTGATCCACATCATTGATGATCTTCGAGCTTTCTTTGAGATCATCACCCACAGCAAATCTCTCTGGATCATCCATAGTTGTGTTGCCTTCATGTGATGTTGTGACTTTTGGACCGACATGCTCACACTTTTGGATCATGACATCTTTCCATCAAAGTAGCGGAAGCTTGACTGGTTCATGATATTTGCAGCAGCGTAGCAGAAACATAATATAGCAATATCAGAGCCAGGTTATGTAGATATGCACCAGTCATGATTTCTTCAAATTAAGTTTGGATGCTGTGAGCATGCGGCTTTGGATTGACTCCTCAATTCTGATCAGCTGCAACCGTCCAAATGTACCCGCAAACAACAGTTAGCAATAAAACACATGAAAGTGTCTTTGATCACTTTCGTTGAATTGAGGTACACGGCCCACGGTTCCCCGGTGATTAGTACAAGTACGCCTGATCGTAGAGTTTCAAGAACCTCCTTGACAGGGTTTCGTTGTTCTCAAACCGAACGTCTCAAAGAAGACAACACGGAGTGAGTGAACCAGCGAATTGAGATTCACTGATTGATGAAAAATTGATTTGAAAACAATCGCGTATTGCTTGAAGAAAGAGTTTTGCAATACGACGAAGGTTTTATGAGAAAGATCAATTTACAATCAAAAATACTTTTTGTATTTGAAAAGAGTACACATTCAATGTGCTAGAGAAAAGAAGAGATTCGCAAATCGAACGGTTTTTCCAAAAGTACTTTTTCAATCAGAGATACTTTTTGTGTTTGAAGACATAAGTACACATTCGACGTGCTAGAGAAAAGAAGGTTTGCACATCGAACGGTTTTTCCAAAAGTATTCGTCAATTCCAATCCTGGACCAAGGTTGATTCACGAGTGAATCGCCCCATCGTTTCTATCCAGTTGTCACAAGCTTGATCTTTAGAAAAGATCTCACATGCCACCTACCAAGAGCTTGTTTGATGTTGGCTCTAGAAGGCTTTCCATCTTCATCGTGAATATGTATGCATATCACTCAGATGTTCTGGCAATACCACAAGGATAATGCGTAGGACTCTCAATATATACTTACTTTTCACATTGTGTGAAATAGCAAGACTTCATTAATTTTGTGTCCTAATGAGATATTGTGGATGATCTCTTGGCTCTAGACTCAATAGTGCACATTTGGTTCCTATGTCGGAGACTAGGGAGAGGGTCTCCTTCTTCAATATCAACAATCTCTAAGAGAAAGTCGATAGATAATGTCGGTTCCCCGTGAGAATGAAACAAGCCCTTTTAAGAGGAACTTGAGTAGCGTAGGAAGTTTAGTGCAGGCGTCACTTGGGTCCATGACGTCTTGTCTTCAATACCGGTGTTACCTTAGTAAACACCAGTAGCATATGTATTGAACCCGGTTTCCGCCCTAAGGTTGAATTATTGGAGGGCTATTTCTTTTCACCCTTTTCATATTCATTTCTTTTTCATTCTTCAACCCCTTCAAAGCTTACCGAGACTTCATAACTAGAACCTTGTTGGGTTTATTCCAGTACTAGCTCTGTCTCAGTCCGCACTCTTCCCATTTCTCATTTTCTCCTTTTTTCATCATACCTAAGGACTCTACACTATCTAGTGGATTGTCCCTGGGTAGATCCCTCCGGTTCTGGCGGATCGTGGGAACTAATACCTAATCTCACCATCCTTATAACTCCATACATAAAGTAAAATGGTCGGTCTTTTGGTACAGTTCATTCTTCCTTGAAACCAATTGAAAAATCATTTGGAAAAACAATCAAGGTACTTGTGATACGAGATCAAAGCATTTTGTACCTTAATAGTTTTGATCATTTAGAAAACCTCCCCCTCAACATGTGCATCATATATAGAAATTTTTTAGCACATGGAGGCAAGAGGACTTTGAAACATTTTCTTTGATCATAATTTTCATAGAAAAAGCCATTTGATTTTCTTGGTAAATTCTCCCCCTCAGTATGTGCATAGGATATTTGAAATCATTTTATCACATAGAGGAAAGAGTTCTTTTGAAGTTCATCCACGATCACAAAAGCCATTAAGAAACCATTAGAAAATTAATCAATGTACTTTATGTTGAAACATATAAATCTTTGTACCTTGAAAGTTTATTTTCTTTTGAAATCTCTCCCTCAATATGTGCTTCGAGATTCGAAAGCGTTTAGCACATATGGGAGAACAGTATGCACATTCGAATCAACACGATAACCTTTTATCAAATTTCATTATTAAATCACAAATTCTCCCCCGATCAAAAATATCAAACCCTTTGAGATTTTGGATCCCAAGTGATTTAATAAGGTTTAGAAAACATGGGAGAATATGTGGCCTGGTTTAAATACTCATATTGTTTTTGGATAAATCCTCCTCCTCAACATGTGCATTGTGTATTTGAAATCGTTTGGCACATGGAGGCAGGAGTGCCTATAAAGGACTAAAACCAATTCCATTTAAACATATAAGAGATTTAAATCACGATCTCTCCCCCGATCAAAAATTTCAAACCAATTGAGATTTGTGATCCCAACTGATTTAAATCATTTAGAAAAGTTTGGGGAAAGACGTGGCAAAATTTAATATAGAAAAATGATTAATAAGGAACAGTTTTTCGACATTAAAGATTGTTAGTGTCAGGTATGATAGTTTTTAAACGATCTTAAAGTAAAATAAAACAATTTCACAATCAAACAAGAACAGAAAAAATTTCATTTCGTAAGATCTTTGAGTTTTAAAGAAAATCATACCATCACATAACATTAAATCTTTAGATCACCACTTATTATTGTACAATCCGGACTTTAATGAAGCAATATTGTTTGAAAATAATTTATATTAAATCACTCTCCCCCTCAATCGATGACTGTAGTCGATGATTGAGTGACTTAAGTTTTGATAAAATGAAGTCCGGTGATTTTCAAAATTTAGTCCAATTAATTTTCAAAACAATATTTTCCATTTTCAAAACAATTTATTCAAATTTTTCTTAAAAATTGTTTAAAAATGGTATCATGCACAAGATACGTTAGGTGGTTGAGAAGCTTATGTTGATGCTGTAGGGCTTGGAAGAAAAACCGTCTGTAGATGCAGTGAGACTTTTTACGTTGCATTTATAATGCCAACTCTCCATTGAAGTCTAATTAAGCTTCGTTTCTTCATATGTCAACCCAAGATATAGTTACCCTTTCCTTTCGGCATCCAATCATCATATTATGTGGGATCTGGATCGGGAACATTCTTATACCAAAATACCTGCATACGTTAGTGAACACAAACAGATATATGGTGGTCGACATCACCCAAAAAACAATCGACTAATAACAGTCAATTCAACATATTAATCAGATCATATAAGGTATGGGAATAAGGTGTTCATCAAACTATAATCATCTAAACCTAACAATCTTATCCTAGGCACCTAGTCCTTCAACGTAGGTTAACAACATTTTTCAGTTAAGCATATAGGATAATTAGATAAGCTCGTTTAGATGATATAAATTTGAAAACATTCTCCCCCTCAATCAATGACTCATATTCTAAAAAATTTAAAAGCGCTGAAGTCATTGATTGAGTTTTCAATTTTTTTTCGAAAACTCTGAAACTGATTGATTTTCAAGCAACTCATTTACCACTACTTTTTGAAAACAACAAATATTTTTCTGGCGAATTTTAGACGGAAAAACATTTGTGTAGGAACAGCAGTCCTTCGACATACTTTCCTCATTATGTTTTAGGATAAGTGCACGAAATTTTTGAAAATTGGTTTAGCACAGCACTTTCCTTTCTTTAAAAGAGCGGGTTGCTATCAGAAATAATAGCAAGCCATAGTTTTAAGCACGGGTTACAGTCTGAAATAACTGCAAGCCATATTTTGAGACATGTTTTGGAAAAGAATATTTACACCTCCTGCTCGAACTTCATCTATGGTCCCGTGCCATTATTGAATGATATTTCTAAGACCGCAGATGTTATCGATACCAGAAGACATGTCTTTAGAAAACATATTTTTGGTATTTTTGAAATTTTCTGATTTTTATGGGTTTTTGAATGTTTTATATTTTTCTATTTTCTTTTGTTGGTTTTATATTTTTGTATTTGGTTTTTAGATAAATATTTACAAAGATAGAATAGATGATATAGTTTAAGAAGATGATGATACGAGTACCGAGATAAGGATATCGAGCAGCCCTGTTGTAGAAGATAGAAGTCATCATCCTTAAAACTTTCACCACCAAAGCTTCCGAGGCTCTTGCATTGAAGAAAGAAATTGAACCATCTGAAAGTGAGACTTTGGCAGCTTCCCCCCAAACCGAAAGTCCTTTAGCTGAGCAGATTCAAAGCTTTCTTTCAAGCTTCTCTTAGCCAGGTGCATAAAGAAGCACACCATTATCATCGAACTTGCTGCTCCTTTTAAGAATAATCATAGTGATTCGTCGTTCGGGGTTATATCATCCAATAGAATAACAAAGAACGTATCATCCCACATTTAAATAACTCTTCTCAGATTTCATAACCACGAAGTCGACGCAATCCATTCCAAAAGGTTTCAAGAGAGCAATTCCTCCAAGTAGTCGAATTGATGCGGTCTCTTTGTATAATGCTCAAGAACTCTCCCGAATACACTTCATGAGGGAATGAAGAACACCTTCCCATGTTCACATTTTTCTTCCCTGATGAACGTGTATGAAGCTCAAGAACCCGAAGTACCCGAATGCCCAAAGAGAGAATAACCGATAACATTGAAGAAGCAGGCGAATCACGATTATCTCTCGGAGGACTATCTCTGATTTCAACTCCGAATAAGTGATCTCTGAATCACGATTAAGCACTCAAGTGAAACAAATGGCGTCCTCAATGTACACAATCCTTCTCCCCGATGATTGCGATAACATCGAAATCATCACACACTTGTGTAACTCTTTTATCATCGAAACTAACTCTTACATCTCTTCCCCCACGTAGTTGGAATAAGAACACTAAACGCCTTGATGAGTAAACCTTAAGTTTCTTTGCGGTCATGACATATGTTTTCCCGGGATATCTTCAATCACTTAGAAGAATTAAGTTCATCAAGTTTACTCGCCATGAGTCAAACCTTGAGTTTCTCTGCGGTAATAACATTTGTCTTCCCAGGATATCTTCAATTACTTAGAAGTATTAAGTTCATCAAGTTTACTCGCGTTTAGATACGTGTCTCCTTCCCCTTTGCTGGTTTTGACACTTCGAATCAGAACTTATTATAAGCCCAAATACTAGAAATCTGTTGAGAAGAACGCTTGAAGTCTTTGTGAGAATCAACTTGCTAAAGTACAGTGTGAGCAAGTCTAATTGGGGATTAAATCAGACATTTCACCCTCCCCAATTAGTGCTCTCCCCTAAACCGACAATCTTCATGATGAATGCATGAATTAAGAAGAAGTCTTTAAATACTCAAATGAAACTCGTCTTAAGTCTTCTAACATGTAGCAGAGAATGTAGAACCGATCAGACTCGACCTTCTTCAAGATTGTCCAGTTTGGGAATAGAAAGTCAACATCTTCAACTCACCAAATGCATTCCCGTTACCTTATATGTAGCAAATCTCCTTAACTAAAATCCCTCCCAATCAAACAAGAAAGATGTTCATCAAAAATCAAAGAATCAACAACTAGAAGCACTTTGTCATTAATCTCATTAGCCCGTGTGAAGATGTCAACCAACGGCTCGGAAGAAACACTCCATGTAAAGATGACCCGATAAGAAGAAGCTCGGTTCTTTCATGAGTTTGGAGCCGTTTGACCAATTATTCTCATATATCGATCAACCATGCATAATTATCATACTTCTTTCTCCCCTCAAGAATTGCATACAGAGTTGCCATTCTTGATTGAATAAGTGAATATCTTCAACAAATGTATTCTATTCACACTTCTCCCCCGCAAAATAAGCTCATGATGTCGCCATCGTCATTATAGTTGAGCAAGTGGAATAAGAAAACAATCAACAGTAGCCTGATTCACTTGATGACTGAAGCGCATGGAAAAAGTATGAAGCATGTTGATGAGAATGGTCATAATAAGAAGATTTCTCTTCTCAGAAGATAAAGCGCACTGAAGCGTACACTTTTCTTTTCTTTAGAGTACGAGGCTTGACCTGAGGTATTCAAACGTCATTGATTTGATCGTTTTCGTACAGATATTTTCCGAAGAAATACAAAGGAATGTATTTCCCGGGTCGTTTTCCCAGCGATGAATGAATGGAGATTTCAACTCACGTCGCGATTCGGGATTCGAATGGGTAAAGAGGGAATTTTGAGGATTTCTAAACTACGGGATAAGCAATGGTAAAGGGAAGCAATAAAATCGACTAAATCTATGATGAAAACAAGTAAATGCAACTAAGTATGCAATTTTAAAACTAAAAACACGAAAAACGCAATTAATAAAACGCGAATAAAATGCAAACTATTCTAGTTTAACCCATGAAAATGAAATACTATTTTTCTACAGCTAAAAATGATATTTAAAACTTATTTGGAATTTAAATCTAATTTTTTGGGGTTTTCCTTGATTTATTTTGAATTAAAAACTAATTTTAAATATTTAAAATAGAGCTAAAATACTAAAAATAAGAAAAACATGCAAGAAAATTTCAAAACTATTTTTCAAAAATAAAAATTAACTAAAAAGAATTTTCAGAACTGGAATCACATTTTTTGACTTTTTCTCTATTTATTATGAATTTAAAACTATTTAAAACTAATTAAAATTCTAGAAAATACTAAATAAGCTAAGAAAATTCTGGAAAAATACTTTTTATCACTTTTTGATTTTTCTAAAACTAGGAAAATTGAAATTACATTTTTCTGAACATTTTCTGAATTATTTGGATTAAATGCTAATTAAAAATGCTAGAAAATGACATAAAATGCAGAAAAATAGCAAATGAACAGTGAAAAATATGAAAACTTCTAGAATATTATAAAATAAAATAGAGAACTAGGGAAAATTAACAGAAATGATTTTGGAGCACAAGAACTATGATTTGGGCACACTACTGATGAAATAAGCATTATTGAAATAAGCTATAAGCTACAAAAAGCTACCATAGGCTTAAACTAAGCTAAACTAACCAATACTAAGCTAATGCAACTGATATGGGTCAAAGAAGCTCAGGCAAAAAGGAATTAAGCACAAGAATCAGATTCTTACTAAGCTAGCCAAACAGCTTCTAAGGGGGTACTTTGAGCCTAAATCTAAGTGATCTAGCAAAATCCTAAAATTATACTAAAATGAGCTAATGAAAGACAACCAACAAGAGGACAGGAATCCAAACTTATAGCTAAAAAGGACTAGAAATGAGGAAATGACAAATCAAAAACAAAAGGTGATTGGGACTTAAGGGTGTCGATGCAGATCGATGGAGGAAAAGGGAATTGCAGAACTAATTGAAGTACCTAGATAAGCTAAAATGGACTTTTAAGGGAAATTCATTATAAATCTATACTACTAACTATCTAATGAATCAATAAGCTAACAATCTCACTACATTATAAACTGAAAATCAGCTTTGACAAAGCAAGGCAAAGAACAAGAGAGAGGAGAGACTGAATGGGGTTAAGGCCTAATTAGCTAATTAAATGAACTCCTATCTAACTGAGATAAGCAAATCAAATTCTAACCACTATCTAATGCCAAACAACAAATCCCAAAAGCAGCAGAAAACACAAATGATCAGCAGTCTAACTAAGCAATCAACTTCAGTTTTGATGAAGGGATTAAAGCTAAACTACTTAATTCTACGTTACAGAAACCAATCCAATTCATTAAACAACTATGCTAAGAGAGACGACTTTTAAAACAGAACCAAATGCAGCAAATAGGAAACACAAAATAGATCAAATGGCAAACTTCAAGCACTAAAAATAGACAAGCTAAGGCTTCTAATTACTAAACAAGCTGAGCTCATATGATACTAATTAACCTAACATCAATTAAAGCTAATTAAACTGAGTATGAGACCTGTTTTGATCCATGGAAAATGCTAATGAACTGACAAATATAGCAGAACAAAGGTGAGGTGGACAGAGTTGGGAATTGAGATGAAAACCAGTTTTTGACTCAGAAACTTGAAAACTTACTTATCAAAGTAAAAAAACAGTTTGTAAACTTAATTCAAAAGGATTTAGCCAAACAACTTCATTAAAAACTCAACTTCAAATTTTAATCCAAACACCACTTTTGAAAACAAATTTCAAAGAACAATTTTACATTAAACATTCGATTCTTTAACGAAAAGAACTTCGAACACCAATTACTTCTACTAAGATGCTTTCAAACACAGATTACACTAAGATTAGCATGAACTCATCAGTTGACTTTCATTGACTCTTTAGAAAACTTGAAGTTGAGAAAAAGATTTGAAAAACCTTAAGAAATCACAAAAGCTTAGATAAACTTCTGTGATTCTTAACACTGATAACACAAGCTTTAAAACGAGATTAACAAACAAAAAACAATAGCAGATTTTTCATGAAACAAACTCAAAGGTAAAATAGCATTAACAAAAGATTGATTACATTACAAAATTGAAATTATAGCTACTAAAAATAAAAGAGCATGACAGAAATATAAATGGTCAAAATCTCTCTAAAGCCTAAGAGATTGGACACTCAAATCTGTGACTGAAGAAGGGTATAAATAGCTGATGAGGAGAGCTTGGATTAATCTTCAGAAGCTCCTAGATCCTTGAATATCATCCATTGATCAATCTTGTGAATCATCCCATTCATTCTTGACCTTTGGATCACCCTGATGACTTGTTCTACCCAATCATAAGCTGCCAAATTGCCAACGTGTCATTCTATTGATGTCCGTGAGTATGACATGGCAGAATCTATCTAAGTACAAAGTTTGATGGGTAAATTGGAGTGTTTTGGGTAAAAATGGGGGAAGGGGATAAACAGTAAGAAACTGGTTTTGGGCGCGTTTATCTCTGGGTTGGGATTTTTATTATTTGTTTGACCGGGTTATAAGGGTGGGTTGACCGGGTTGAATTAATGGTTGGATTTATGGGTCGTGGGTTTTGTAAGGGTATACGGGGTAAAAATTTGGGATTTGGGCTTGGGTAATAAATTTGGATATTGGGCCAAGGTAAGTGATGGTGGATTTGGTGTGTTGGATTTGGATTGTTAAATGTATTTGATATTTATTAAGTGTAAAGGTAGTAACATGTAATTATCCAATTCTCAAGGACCAAAATTGCAAATATGTGCAAGGGTAAGGGTAAAAGGTGAAAGTTTGGAAAAGTGAAAGGTGTAAAGTGAAAACTCCCAATAATGATCCCGAACTCCGTAAATCAATATCTTAAACACAAAAATCCCTGAAATAGCATCCCGGCATCGGCTTTTGCTCTCTTCTTTCTCTCGTGATCGGTTTTCTTCGGTTTTGGCTTCTTTTTGTCTGTTTTGTCATATCCGTACCTGCACATGCATAAACTCAAGAAACACGCAAATATTAGGCATTAACGGCTCTTTCTTGGTTATTTTGGGTCTGATTTTGATAAGAAAAGGTATGTGTTTTAGCACATACCAAAATACCCCAGACGAGACCATTGTCGTGTCCCCACACAATGCAATCAACTCACGCTTCTAAAACCAAGGATTTCAATCTCTTTCTACTAAACCTATGAAAAGTAGCAAAGATTCCTCAAAAGAGATTAAGAAATCCTTAATTCTAAAAACGCCCCGTTTACCTTTTAATTTCACATATAGATATTACGATTAAGCACATTCTGATTATGAGTGACGGTTTGCTGAACTTTCATGTCGATCAATAACTCCAACATTTTTCAATCAACACGTTAGGATCACGGAGTAGAAAACACAACACAGCGTGAAGTGACCATACGGATAGAATACATCGTCCCTGATTTTTCACAAGTCCCCAAACTAAGCGTAAAATCGAAATCATTGTTAAGAATGATTCTAGATGCTAACACTACCCATGGAAGTTACTTGTGTAATTACCTTTTGCTCCCATTTTCCTATTTTCCTCTAGATTTTTTTTATTTTTGTTGAGAAATGAATTTCTTCAAGTTTCTCATTTCGATAATTTTTATTCCGATAAAAATATAAAGGTAAGTCGCTAATTAGTTATCTACCTTCCCTCGAAAACCATTGCACACAAGAATGAGGTCCACATCAAGGTCCTAATTTCACACGATTTAGGGAGAATATCCTTTTTATGGCGACCGAGACTACTCATCTACGAGTCCGAGACGAAGCTTTATTTAGACATCTCCCGGATCCGAAGTTTGGCTTAACACTATTTCAAAGACATTTGCATTTTTGCAATTTAGGCCCTTGGTCTTTTAAACTACTAACTCAACGGGATTACCGTTTTATCCGAAGTCTTATTATGACTTTGGATTTTTCCTCTGCTTTTATAGAAGTCTATGACAACTTTTATAGCTTTGGATTTTTTTAATTTTAAAACATTTGGGCTTTATTTCATGTTAATTTTTGTGCCAAACTCCAAACCCTACGGCTTTTATAATAATAGAAACAATAGCAAAAACTATCGAGAATCAGTTGTCTATTACACCGTAATACTGACAGTACCTTGATGTGTACCCAACTCTCATGGGCAAAGATTCTCTAAAGAAGACCAAGAACTAACTATCGCCAAAAACTCAACATCTCTAATTATTATTTAACAAATATGGGGTGAAACAATTTTGTGGGAACAAAAAGCCATAAGTACCTTCGATGGGCTCTAAAGAGAACCAACTACTCCACGCTTAGCATCTAAACTCATAAGTAACTCTATCATTTCTCGATCTCCGCAAATTTAAAATCCCAAATAATGAGATCCGTGGATGCTTAGCCGATAATTTTTAGGTTATCTATGGTTAAGGGAACAAGCTAGGGCTCAACACGCCCGGTCAAGTCAGAATTCTATTCCTACTCTCACCAGCTGAAAGTCAACAAGGTGTCAAAACATATATTAACTTAGCAAATGCTTTGTCTAAATGAAATTAAGTACTGCATATTTAAAATCACTCAGGGAAACTTGCAAATTCTTGGCCTTGTGAGCTAGAATTCGCATTTTATAGCTTCTTGTCTAAGAGACTAGCAAAACTTTTCAATCAAAAAGACTTAACAAAAGCTTCAAATTTTTTTTAATTTTTCACATTTTAGCACAATTTTTCATTTTCTAAGGAAAAACGGGGTTGCAAGAGTACACGATAAAAATAAGCAAGTGCGGTCAAATCAAATCGAAGATTACCCTACCCCAGACTAGAACGAAACATTGTCCTCAATGTTTAAAAGCAAGGGTATCAACGAAAATCTAAAAGCCGTTTATTAAGTATGCTCAAAGATAAACGTTAGTCGATAAGATTTCGGATATCGGATTTCCATCAGCAACGATCAAGAAACTCGAGTGGAGAAAAGACAAACTTCGAGCACGAGAGTCTTCATATCGGGAAAATCCTACACAACATCACAAACAACCAAACCCGAGAAATCGAAGAGGCTAACCCTTCACGTCACTTATTAGAAAATAGAAAGAAGATAGAGATAAGCATGGGGTGCCTCCCACGAAGCGCTACTGTTTTTCTTCAACGAGTCGCTAGCCTGACTCGTCCCCGAATTCATTTGTCCTTGGGGAAGAAAATGGTAGAGATACCAGGGTCAAAAACGGTGTCCTCATTCCCGACAGAATGAGACTGGGTGGGTTGGGTGGAGAAGAAAATGGGTGGATAAGGCATATCATGTAAGAAGGATCCATCATCCGGTGGTTTTGCGGGTGGACGAAAGGATGATGGATAGAAATGAGAAAACTCCAAGAAAGACGGGAGCTCATGGTAACGGATAAGAGGTTTAGGCTCACAAATGAAGGCATCCATCCGAGGATCCTTATCTCCAGATATGATTTTAACAAAAGGCTCATCAATGCATATCCCGGGTTTAAAGATTTTGTCTTCACATGTGGGCTCAACGGGATAAGTGAGGGTTGACTCAACAGAGGAAGGAGAATCGTCATTAAGCAAGCTTTCAAGAAAAAGGACATCTTGATCAGAGTCGCACCTGTCACTCTCAATACCCGGCGGTATTGGATCATCAAGAAATAAGTCGATTTCTTCCATATCATAATCATAAGGCGGATTATCAAGAATATCGTCTTCAACCACTTTAGTCAATTCATTAATCTCCATAATATCTTCAAGTGTCGATTCATCACTTTCTTCATCTTGCATAACATCATATGACGGAGAGAAAGGTCGAACACGAGATGGGACAAGTGGTGTGCTCGAGAGCTAGAAATATCCACGACTTCCGTTGTGGTCTCCGAATCGGACTCAAAATCTTTGTCGAAAAGAGGATTAACTTCGCAAAAGGTATAGTCATCATTGAATTCAAAAAGTAGATTTGAGAAAATCCCTAAGTAACCTCAGAAATGTCAAGAGAATCACATAAAAGCAAATCACAATCACTGTCAAATACATCCTCGGACTCACTTGGGATTGGGTCTAGGCTCTCAACACTAGACGATTCCGTTTCCGGAATAGTGCTAAGAGGCTCGTCCCCCATTATGAGAGAATCCTCAGGTTCAACAATTATCGAAGACATAGAATCATCGACCTCTTCCAAAATGACGTCACTTCTCTCAATCGGTGTGGCGAAGGGAAGAGTCGGAAATGAAAAGCTCGAAACGGAGTGGTTTCACCGACAAACTCTCATAATATTCTTTCATTTGGATGGAATCCTCATCATCATCATCAATGTAAGTCTCGAGCCATCGGGCACGTCTTTCAAGTGCTTGCTCCTCAATTCGTATTTCTTCAAAACACTTTTCAATCTGAAATGCCGTTTTTCTTCTTCGAGTAATTCTAACATAGATCTTTCGTTTCGAGATGCTCGATCTTCGGCAAGTAATTCACCATACGTTTTCTGATGAGGATCTTTTTCGATACCATGTTTATCCATAAATTCTTCGAGTATATTAATACATCGTTGGAAACTATCTTGAGGAATTTGTGGATGTTGTGGTTGAATCTCTTGGTATTGTGGAGATGGGTCATAAGAATAGTTATAAGGAACTTGCTCGTGAACAAGCGGGTTCTGCATTTGACAATCGGAATTAAAGTGCGGACCTCCACAATACTCACAACAGTATGATTGTTGTGACGGGTTTGGTGAAGTATATGGATAAGGTTCATAACCAAAGGTTGTATTGTTAAATTGGGCTTGACATTGAAAACCTTGGTGAGGACCTCCATAGTACTCACAAGAGTATGACTCCGTCTCATGGTATGGGGATTGGTTAAGGAAATCGGTCGTTTCATTGTAGGGATGTTGGTCGTAGACAAACTCGTTTCCCGTATTCACAATGCTACAACCGGGACAATTCCCACCATTTTGAAGTCCCCCACACCATTGACAACCATAATGGTAAGACGAAGACATCGATAAGAATTATACGAATAAGAGGGTTAAGGGATAAAGAATTGACGGTTCAGAGAGTAAAGAAGAATATTTTTGGGTTTTTAATAAAAGAAAACGTAAAAGGAAAACAAATTTTAAAAAGGAAAATCTTTTTGGATTTTTATAAAATTAATATGTACAAAAACAAAATGGTAACTTCACGAGGAAGGATCTTCAAAAACCACGAATCGAGACGGAATACAAAAACTCACTACATGCCCTCCCCGGCAGCGGCGCCATTTTTTGATTTGATCGTTTTCGTACAAATATTTTCCGAAGAAATACAAAGGAATGTATTTCCCGGGTCGTTTTCCCAGCGAGGAATGAATGGAGATTTCAACTCACGTCGCGATTCGGGATTCGAATGGGTAAAAAGGGAATTTTGAGGATTTCTAAACTACGGGATAAGCAATAGTAAAGGGAAGCAATAAAATCGACTAAATCTATGATGAAAACAAGTAAATGCAACTAAGTATGCAATTTTAAAACTAAAAACACGAAAAAAGTAATTAATAAAACGCGAATAAAATGCAAACTATTCTAGTTTAACCCATGAAAATGAAATACTATTTTTCTACAGCTAAAAATGATATTTAAAACTTATTTGGAATTTAAATCTAATTTTTTGGGGTTTTCCTTGATTTATTTTGAATTAAAAACTAATTTTAAATATTTAAAATAGAGCTAAAATACTAAAAATAAGAAAAACATGCAAGAAAATTTCAAAAATATTTTTCAAAAATCAAAATTAACTAAAAAGAATTTTCAGAACTGGAATCACATTTTTTTGACTTTTTCTCTATTTATTATGAATTTAAAACTATTTAAAACTAATTAAAATTCTAGAAAATACTAAATAAGCTAAGAAAATTCTGGAAAAATACGTTGTATCACTTTTTGATTTTTCTAAAACTAGGAAAATTGAAATTACATTTTTCTGAACATTTTCTGAATTATTTGGATTAAATGCTAATTAAAAATGCTAGAAAATGACATAAAATGAAGAAAAATAGCAAATGAACAGTGAAAAATATGAAAACTTCCAGAATATTATAAAATAAAATAGAGAACTAGGGAAAATTAACAGAAATTATTTTGGAGCACAAGAACTATGATTTGGGCACACTACTGATGAAATAAGCACTATTGAAATAAGCTATAAGCTACAAAAAGCTACCACAGGCTTAAACTAACCTAAACTAACCAAGACTAAGCTAATGCAACTGATATGGGTCAAAGAAGCTCAGGAAAAAAGGAATTAAGCACAAGAATCAGATTCTTACTAAGCTAGCCAAACAGCTTCTAAGGGGGTACTTTGAGCCTAAATCTAAGTGATCTAGCAAAATCCTAAAATTATACTAAAATTAGCTAATGAAAGACAACCAACAAGAGGACGGGAATCCAAACTTATAGCTAAAAAGGACTAGAAATGAGGAAATGACAAATCAAAAACAAAAGGTGATTGGGACTTAAGGGTGCTGATGCAGCAGATCAGATGGAGGAAAAAAGGGGAATTGCAGAACTAATTGAAGTACCTAGATAAGCTAAAATGGACTTTTAAGGGAAATTCATTATAAATCTATACTACTAACTATCTAATGAATCAATAAGCTAACAATCTCAGTACATTATAAACTGAAAATCAGCTTTGACAAAGCAGTGCAGCAACAGTAGAGAGGAGAGACTGAATGGGGTTAGGTCCTAATTAGCTAATTAAATGAACTCCTATCTAACTGAGATACGTAAATAAAATTCTAACCACTATCTAATGCCAAACAACAAATCCCAAAAGCAGCAGAAAACAAAAATGATCAGCAGTCTAACTAAGCAATCAACTTCAGTTTTGATGAAGGGATTAAAGCTAAACTACTTAATTCTACGTTACAGAAACCAATCCAATTCATTAAACAACTATGCTAAGAGAGACGACTTTTAAAACAGAACCAGATGCAGCAAATAGGAAACACAAAATAGATCAAATGGCAAACTTCAAGCACTAAAAATAGACAAGCTAAGGCTTCTAATTACTAAACAAGCTGAGCTCATATGATACTAATTAACCTAATATCAATTAAAGCTAATTAAACTGAGTATGAGACCTGTTTTGATTCATGGAAAATGCTAATGAACTGACAAATATAGCAGAACAAAGGTGAGGTGGACAGAGTTGGGAATTTAGATGAAAACCAGTTTTTGACTCAGAAACTTGAAAACTTACTTATCAAAGTAAAAAAACAGTTTGTAAACTTAATTCAAAAGGATTTAGCCAAACAACTTCATTAAAAACTCAACTTCAGCTTTAATCCAAACACCACTTTTGAAAACAAATTTCAGCAACAATTTTACATTAAACATTCAGATTCTTTAACTGAAAAGAACTTCTGAACACTGAATTACTTCTACTAAGATGCTTTCAAACACAGATTACACTAAGATTAGCATGAACTCATCAGTTGACTTTCATTGACTCTTTAGAAAACTTGAAATTGAGAAAAAGATTTGAAAAACCTTAAGAAATCACAAAAGCTTAGATAAACTTCTGTGATTCTTAACACTGATAACACAAGCTTTAAAACGAGATTAACAAACAAAAAACAATAGCAGATTTTTCATGAAACAAACTCAAAGGTAAAATAGCATTAACAAAAGATTGATTACATTACAAAATTGAAATTATAGCTACTAAAAATAAAAGAGCATGACAGAAATATAAATGGTCAAAATCTCTCTAAAGCCTAAGAGATTGGACCCCTGAATCTGTGACTGAAGAAGGGTATAAATAGCTGATGAGGAGAGCTTGGATTAATCTTCAGAAGCTCCTAGATCCTTGAATATCATCCATTGATCAATCTTGTGAATCATCCCATTCATTCTTGACCTTTGGATCACCCTGATGACTTGTTCTACCCAATCATAAGCTGCCAAGTTGCCAACGTGACATTCTATTGATATCAGTGAGTATGACATGGCGGAATCTATCTAAGTACAAAGCTTGATGGGTAAATTGGAGTGTTTTGGGTAAAAACGGGGGAAGGGGATAAACAGTAAGAAACTGGTTTTGGGCGCGTTTATCTCTGGGTTGGGATTTTTATTATTTGTTTGACCGGGTTATATGGGTGGGTTAACCGGGTTGAATTAATGGTTGGATTTATGGGTCGTGGGTTTTGTAATGGTATACGGGGTAAAAATTTGGGATTTGGGCTTGGGTAATAAATTTGGATATTGGGCCAAGGTAAGTGATGGTGGATTTGGTGTGTTGGATTTGGATTGTTAAATGTATTTGATATTTATTAAGTGTAAAGGTAGTAACATGTAATTATCCAATTCTCAAGGACCAAAATTGCAAATATGTGCAAGGGTAAGGGTAAAAGGTGAAAGTTTGGAAAAGTGAAAGGTGTAAAGTGAAAACTCCCAATAATGATCCCGAACTCCGTAAATCAATATCTTAAACACAAAAATCCCTGAAATAGCATCCCGGCATCGGCTTTTGCTCTCTTCTTTCTCTCGTGATCGGTTTTCTTCGGTTTTGGCTTCTTTTTGTCTGTTTCGTCATATCCGTACCTGCACATGCATAAACTCAAGAAACACGCAAATATTAGGCATTAACGGCTCTTTCTTGGTTATTTTGGGTCTGATTTTGATAAGAAAAGGTATGTGTTTTAGCACATACCAGTCATAATCTCTCTCTTTTCAGCTCTTTAGGCAAAACATGTAATCATCCTCATTATCATTCAGTAGGCTTTTTGTCGTGACAGCTGATGGAGAAAACCCAATTTGATGAATTTGACCCTGAAGTAAACTAACCCGAACTCGTGACTTAAACTTGCACATATGTAACAAAGAGCGGTGCCGATTTCCATTAGCATCTCTAAGTACTCTCTATGTACTCTATACTCTTCAACCAACCAACCATCAAGTATAAGAAGTACATTACCTCTTGAAAATCCACAATTGAATGTGACACTGAGCACTACAACGTAACTCCTTAAAGTGATAGTTATTTTGTGATGGTAAGAATCCAATTCCCCCAAGTGGTAAAAGAAAAGGTAAAAGACACCCAACAATAACTAGATTTCCAAGTCTTCGTTTTTAATAATAAGCTTGAACAAGGATCTTGAAGAATCTTCATCCATCCATCCCCGATACCTTCAGATACTAAGTACACTTGCCCGTGATATTTCACTTCAACCTCAAATAAATAATAGTGAATTAACTCCGTTGTCACATCTTGTTAAAAGCTCAAATCTAGCCTCCTTTGACTTTAAAAGTGAACTTTGATAATGGTTTCATCCCGACCATGGTTAAAAGCACATAACCCTGTAAAACCATGTAATAACCAAACTGCCATGACGAATATCCAAACACACATCCAATTCATGAAGTACACCCTTTTATCCCTTCTTCGAATTAGAAACCGTAGCACCAAAGATCAAATAAGATCCCGAAACACACTTTACTTTCTCCAGGATGGTTCCATCAATACGGGATTTTACAATTCTATGGTTTAAACCGAGAAATAGTTTCTTTCGCGGGATTTTACAAAACAAAGAATAAACCGTAAGATAGATCCGGAAATGCACTTTACTATTACCCGGATGTTTCCATTGTCACGGGATTTTACAAGTCTATGATTTAAACAGAGAAATAGATTCTTTCGCGGGATTTTACAAAATCAAGACAAAACCGTAAACAATGTCAGCTTGAATGTGAAATGACAACTTTGGTTTCAGTGAATATCTGTTTTAGGGGAACATGCAGTGGTTCATCAGCGGTTCATTATCCAACATCAATAATATCATCAACCATCCAATCAACACTTTGGTAAACACATCATTCACGCATTCTGTCGGCTGTTGTAGTGACCATATGGAGAAGTAAACCCGATATACCAAATTTGATTATGAAGTATAACTCCCCATATTTGCTACTTAAACTTGTACTACTCCTCGTGAAAAAGAAACTGTGTACCCAATGTACAAAACCTCTTGACGTATCCTCAACTGCGTGAGACACCGAAGTGATAGCTATGTTGTGGGTAAACAGAGAAAGAATCACAACCGTACCTAAATAGCCAAGTCTTTATCACACTCAATAAACGCCCAGACAAGTCATCTTCGCGGAAGGGTAGAAAGAAAGAAGACGAAATACGTAAACTCGCCCGGAAAACCTTACTTCAAATCCAAATGAGAAATATCATACAAACAACCCCATAGTAAACTTCGTTCAAATATCAATCCAAGCCGAGACATAATATCTTTCGTGAAAATGCATAAACCAGAGTATCAAACTGCATACCCTACCAACTCTCATTATCAAGCTAGATCACAACAAATCTTATCATCATCAAATCTCTTAAACAAATCACATAAAATCTAACGACAAATCTTATCATCATCAAACTTAGAACCAGATCCAATTAAGCTTTACAAATTTGTCCAAATAGTACCACTTAGCAAAAGTCTCGTGCAACTTATAATGTAGAGGGAACACGGACCAAGACAATTACAAGGCCCATGATGACAACACATATCATCCATTAGTCCAGGTCCATTACAGATTAGATATTGGATCCAAAGTATAACTGCAGCCCAAGCGAAGTCACCTCACAATCAAGAGGTTATCAGTTTTTCACCAAAATATTCGATACCATCATTTGTGAGTTAAAGCAATGTGTTACTAGGTCGATGTAGAAGTCTATTCTTAGCTAGTCACGGTTAAACCTAGGCTAAGGCAACAACTACCGCACATCTATCTAAACAGTCAAGCATATAAGCAAATCCAAATAGTTTTCACGGTCCAAAAACAGTAGCATGATTCTCACCTCAATTTAGTTAAAAACATAGATAAAAGTGGGGCTATGAAACTCACCTTAGCCACAAAAATGCACTATTCACTATTGACACGACTGGCATCTAAAGCTAATCTCCAAGGCATCCAGATGAATGTACAACAAGTACGATAGAATAGAAGCGACGCAACCTAATGCGTATACGATAATCTTAAAATACAGCTCATATGATAAATAAGTTGATAAAAGTATTGTGTTGTAGTTTTCGTGGATCATTCATGTGGTTACTTTCAAAAGTACATTATCGTTCCCAAAAGTTCATAATTAATATCCCAAAAGTTTAGTTTTAACGTTTCGTGTGGTGGTAAGGAACATAGACGCGACGTACAACTCACGCGAAGGAAAAGAAGACATCGACGTAATCGAGACCTACCGACCATAACTCACGCCAAAAAGGAGAAGGCATTGACAAAGTCAAGAAATACAGACAGTACTCAAGCTAGTCAAAGACTAGAAAACGACGACAACTATTTATGTGACATAAATAGGTTAATTGATAAGTTTCGGCAATTTACCCAACAATTCCCAAACGTACATGTTTGATAATAAAAGATAAGTTTTCATTTATCGCTCAATTAATAAAGGTATCTCAATCGTTATTCATAATCATACAAGTTTACCCGAAATTACTTCATATAAGGTATAGTAAATAGTGTAACATAAATTACACGTTCGTTTATTCCCACGTTTCCAAATCTATACGACTTCAATAAGCTATATTATCAAAACAATATTTCCAACAAGTTTATAAAAGCTAGCATGTGTTATAAAACACGAGTTACCATTGTATTTAATAAGGGTTTATAATAGATTGAACCATATCCGTCCATAATATATATAGTTATATATTTCAATAGCAGCTTAGATGTGAAAACGGAATATTTAGCTTTGTCGCAAAAACCATTATTCTAAACTCATTTAAACCAAAACGTTTATTAGAGTACAACACACTAATTAATATAAATGTTATCAACAAGTTTATAAAAGGTATTTTATATTTATAAGGTATGATTTATTATCGTAGTTCATGAAGGGTTTATAATAATTAAAACCATATTTATTGACAATATATATATATATATATATATATATATATATATATACACACACACATATATATATATATATATATATATATATCTGAATATCTCGTTATTAGTTAAAATGTGAGAGTATAATACTTGCGCATATCACAAAATAAACATATCAAACTCATTTCCGAGTCTTATCATGCTACACTCATTTAAGCCAAAATGTTTAATAAAGTTCAACTCATAATCAATATAACCGTATATCAAATGTTACTTCAAATTTATAAACCGTATTAAATGTTATAACGTATACACAATATTCAATATGACACACAAATTGCCTACTTAGTTCCAATGTTTATCGCTTTATTTTACAAAAATTTACTCATTGTTAACTCCAGTTTTATATCATTTATCCGATAGTTCTATTCCGTTTATCGTTGTATAAGTGATTTATTACCCAATAATGTCGTTAAGTACATGTATAGTTAATTCATTTTAACAACCATTCGCAAATTATAGACTATTATCGCGTCTTATCGAATTGTATCCGTATCAATTTTTAACTCATATCATATGTCTTTAGTATATTCTAATTCGCCGTATTTACCACGAAACTATCTCAAAACGTCTCAAAGTTACATTTAAACCGGTGGTACCATTTACCATCTACTCGTAATCAATATTAAACCGTGACCATTTTATCATCATCTATACTTATTAATAACCAACAATCATTTTAATCCTAGCAACTCGTGTGACATACTCCGGGATTCGACCCATGTTTAAACCGAGACACCACCAAACATAAAACCCAACTTAAATGATTAAAACTCGACAATAGACAACTCCAATGAGACTCGCAACCCATGGTTGACCCGACACCACTTAAGAATTCACCAAATATTCACCTTCTTATCTCACCCGTCACCCAAAACAGACCCGAATGGGCCGACCCGACTCGACTTGGCTGAGTCAACCTTGACTCACTGAGTCCACCGACCCAAAACAGTACCAATCACACGACCTGTTTCATTTTCTGTTTACAACATATCTTACCATACCATTTCCAAACCAAAATAGACATCAAGCCACTCACCACCCCGACCTAGGGTTTCATCCCACTCAGTTTTGTTCCAACTTTTTTCCTACTCTCGATTTAACAAATATTACCACACGAATACTTACCCATTTGTCACAAAAATGCCACCACACGAATACATATCTCGTTCTTAACAAAGTTACCATTCGAATTTATCAAAAACGTTTCACAAACTGTTTTTAATCCGTTTTATAACTTCTTGAATTCGTCTAGTACTTTTATATCCACGAAAACAAATGAAGACACATTAACAAGTATACGAATAAAAAGAGAGAAACAATTAGATGGGGTGCGTTTTACCGTGAGAAAAAGAGAGCGAAAGTGTAGCTGTGATGGTGTTACCGACGGATACAACCCGTAACCATCTCACCTTGATCTCTTGAACATGATTTAACACAAACCCTAAGGGTGCGTTTAGTTAGAAAACATTTTCTTTCATTTCCTATTTCTTGTTTTGTAGGAAAAGGGAGGGGAGTTTTATTTCCACAAAACAATGGAAAATTTAGAAAACGCGTTTAGTTTGAGAAACATGTGTTTATGTTTTCCATTTTGCAAAACTAAAAAACATGCTTTAAGTGTTGTTGTTTTCTATCTCAATTCTCTATTCACCTTTGTAATATCATAAAAACATCTTCAAAACACAAAAGCAAATATTTTAAACTAACAAACTAAATTATAAAATAACTAAAAAATCTAATACGAGAAAATAAAGAATTAAAAAAGTAAAATATAACATCAAATAACATGAAAAAATCTTCAAGCGACTACAATTCGACATAAAAACATTAAATTTGACATAAAGCAAAATTTCCTATTTCATCCGTTTATATCGTTTTATCCGTTATGTTTTATCCACTTTTTACGTTTTATATGTTTTGAACAATTTTATACGTTTTATTAGAGGTGGCAAACGGGGTCGGGTTGGGTCGGCTTGGGTCATGGGTCATATATGTCATGTTTTAAAATGGGTCTAGCAGGTCATGGGACAGATGGTTTGATTCGGTTCGACCTACTAAATTAGTGTTTTCATCCGTTTTTTTTTTTGTCGTTTTTACTCTTTCGTTTGTTTCTTACGTTTCGTCCGCTTTTATTGTTTCGTCCGTTTTCGTTTGTTATGTTTTCGTCTTTTTACGTTTTTCGGTTTATTTACGTTTTCGTTTTTACGCTTTCGTCCATTTTCTTACTTTTTCGCCCCTTTTTAATGTTTTCGTACGATTTTTACGCTACCGTTTTTACGCTTTCGTCAAAACCTTAAAAACCTAAAACGGACGAAAACGTAAAAAAACTGAAAACGTAAAAATTGACGAAAACGTAAAGAATGACTAAAACGTAAAAAATAGACGAAAACGTAAAAAAAGGAACGAAAACGTAAAAAACGGACGAAGACGTAAAAGGGTCGAAAACGTAAAAGGGTTAAAACATAAAAATCCGACAAAAAAGTAAAAAAGTGGACGGAAGGTTAAAAACGCACGAAAACGTAAATAAATCGAACGAAAACGTAAAAATCGGGCGAAAGCTTAAAAAAAATAAAACGCATAAAAACAGATGAAAACGTAAAAATGAACTAAAACGGACGACAACGTAAGGAAACACTAAAACGTAAAAGAAACGGAAAACGTAAAAAACGGACGAAAATGTAAAAAAACGGACGAAAACATAAAAAAAATACATAAACATAAAAAAAATCGTTAGAAACGGTAAAAAAAACGTAAAAAATCGGACACAAACGTAAAAAATGGACAAAAACGTTAAAAAACAGATGAAAACTTAAAAATTCAAACGTAATCATAAAAAAATAGACGAAAACATAAAAGAACGAACGAAAACGTAAAAAAATGGACTAATAAGGACGGCAACGTAAGAAAGCGGATGAAAACGTAAAAAATTGGACGAAAACGTAAAAAACAGACAAAAACGTAAAAAGTCGGACGAAAACGTAAAAAAACAGACAAAACGTAAAAAATGGGACGAAAACGTAAAAAACAGATGAAAACGGACAAAAACGAAAAAAAACGGATAAAAACGTTTAAAAACGGATAAAAACCGACAAAAACGTATAAAAACGGACGAAAACTAATTAGGGGTATTTTAAAGGAAAATAGGTGAAAACAAAAAAAAAGTGTTTTCCACTTTTGTGTATTAAAGTTGGAAATAAGAATTTTGTGTTTTGTAGAGAATTTTATTGGAAAACACTAATTTGAACGCGATCTCTGTTTTCCTTGTTTTCCACAAAACATTTTGTGGAAAACAAGGGTGTTTTCCCTCAACTAAACGCACCCTGTGTTTTGTAGAGAATTTATCAAAAACGTTTCACAAACTGTTTTTAATCCGTTTTATAACTTCTTGAATTCGTCTAGTACTTTTATATCCACGAAAACAAATGAAGACACATTAACAAGTATACGAATAAAAAGAGAGAAACAATTAGATGGGGTGCGTTTTACCGTGAGAAAAAGAGAGCGAAAGTGTAGCTGTGATGGTGTTACCGACGGATACAACCCGTAACCATCTCACCTTGATCTCTTGAACATGATTTAACACAAACCCTAAGTATCCAAATCTTGAAATCAAGATTGGAGGCGCGTGAAAAAGCTTTAACGTGATTGTTTTATGAAAATGGAACCATGGGATCCCGATCTACAAGATGGGATGGGTGGTGTAAGTAGAAGAGGTGGCCGGAATTTGGCCGGATTCCGGTGACGACGCCGGAACCCTAGTTGGGTGGCCGGATTTCTAGAGAGAAGGTGGAGAGTGATATTTTAGAGAGAGAGAGTAGGTGTGTGTATTATGAGGTGTGTGAGAGTTTTTGGGGTATTTATACCCCAGGGAGGACTATTCTTGCCAAATCAAAAGTTTAGGGTAACAAGAATAAAAAATGTCATAGGGACCATATACGTAACTTTGTGAAGCTTTAAATATATTAGGTTCGGGACTCGTTTAAACTAGTAAACGAAAGATTCATGACTCGAGAGTTACGCCAATGCTCTTAGAATATTAATTCCAATAAAAACGATATAAAATACGACTCGTATCTCAAATTAAATCAAACGATCGCTCTAATCGACGTTTCTCTAATCACGACGCATCGAGGAATTTACGAGTTGTCACATAAACATTGTCAAGGAAGTCAAATATTGCTTGAATACATACTCACTAGTTGATGCAAGTCAGCTAGTATGTAGAAGGAACTCATGCTGATGGATAAAGGTTTCAACAATACCTTAATGAACCTCTCAGCTCTTTGACTACCAACAAAGCTTAGCTCTTATTCCTTGAAGTTTAGGTGGGACTTTTCAAAGACACAATTGGGCGGGAGAAAATGTATTTGGTGAAAAGTCAAAACAAATACGAGTTGGGGAAAGATAGTGAATAGTTGGCAAAAATGTTAACTAAAGCAAGCAAGGAGCGTTTCCAAGAATAGAAGCATTAAATGAAAGATTTACTTTATTATATTTCTTCAATAAGATGTTTGACACATATTTGCCTAACCCCACTTGCAACTACCTCGTACATAATATATAAAGGAATATTGGTCGAGAGTAAATGTTTGTTACTTTCACATTCAAATTGTTGAATTTATTGAAGTGCATCTTACTCTCGTATTGAACTTAGAGCGAGTCCATCAGGAACTCATAAGCTCACTTTCAAACTTAGTATTCTAAGTTTGCTTCTTCAGAGAGCTGAGTTATACATTGTCATTCAATTTAATATTTTTCATGCAACACTTTGTAATTCTTTGATATATCAATTAAGAGTTATACATTGAAAAGCTACATTGTGTGTTGTTACTTCAATTGTTTTATCTTGTGTTTTATGAAACTGACAATATTTGAGATAAACAATTGGTATCAGAGCAAGTTTGATTTCAAAAGCTTTTTCACAAGTACTCAATACAACATAACTTGTTCAATTTTTTTTTAAATCAAGATCCTAAATGAGTGGGCATTAGGGGGTGTTAAACCTGAATAGGATTTTGCGGGCTGAGCTAAACGAGTTCTTAAGAACATGATGACAGCTGGTTCTGATATCTACTATCTGAAGACAAATGAGACTGAGTCTCAAACACGACATGAAACTAGACCCTAGTCGCTGAAGACAGATATGAACCCGAGGTATGCAAAAACATGTTATACCTGACTGAATGTTGAAGTAAGTCTCTCAAGAGTCTCTGAATCTGTGACCAAGTCATCAGGCAGTATGGGTTGTAAACAGAGAGTGATAGAAAAAGGTTTATCAGGGAATGATAGGGCTTTGGATAGGGAGTGGTATTATGTTCGTGTCACGAAAGTTCCTCTTCGGATGGGTGGTTCTCGGTTCGAGGTCATACTCATGTCATATCGAATATAAATAAGCCCAGTCATTTATAATTCGTTACGCACACAAAGAGGCATCCTAATCTATGTAAATAAATGATTATAAACTTATGGTTCGACGATTTATAATTTCTTTATTTAAATGAAGAGGCGTCCCAACCCACTCATATAAGGACATTATAAATCATCCTACTTAAGAATTCCCGACACAATACTCATACTCACTTAAGCCTTTCAAGTTATGGGTTACGAGGCGACATAGATGTTCCGAAAGTGTGGGACGAGTGTTCAAATTCATCTTTGGAGACGGGTAGTAAGATAGCCAGTAAGATCGATAAACTATGACGGGTTTCGATATCATATAAAACAATATTATGTAAGGTTATGAAAAAGTTTTAGAGACCATTTTATCACTCATAATGTCTAGAAACTAAATGAGACCATTGTGCAACTCATAATGTCTGGAATGAAAATGAGACCATTATGTAACTCACAACATCTGGAATGAAAATGAGACCATTGTGTATCTCACAACATCTTGAATGATAATGAGACCATCGTGTAACTTATAACGTATTAAGAAGGTTTTAGAGATCATTAAAATGAATGAGCATGTATAACATTTTAAAGAATTAGCAAGCATAATGTTTGTCATGAAATGGCTATAGTCTAGGCCTACTAATTCAACCTAGTTCGCTATAACCGGAGCTCTAATACCAATCTGTAACACCCACAAAATATCGCAACGAAAGATATCGGGGCGTGACTTTCATGGGAACAAAGTTACAGTTATATCGAACGACCTCTATATAAGTCGTTTGAAATACACGTTCGATTAAAGAAATAAAGTTTTACAAAGTTGTAATCCAAGATTTTACAAAATGTAAAGAAGCTTTTGGTTTACAATCGAATGTAAGTTATGCAGTAAGTCTTCAAAATGATGAGACCGCGAAATGTAACTCAAGCAATGATGCTCCAGATGCAAACCAAGTATGAGCAATTAAGAACCTAAGAAATACATGGTAACACAGTCACCAATAATGTTGGTGAGTTCATAGGTTTATATAAACAGTAATGTGGACCACAAGTTTTCAGTAGGTATCACTATTATAACAAATACAATGCTATAGGGAAATTAACGCTATTACCCTAAGCTCATGACCACGAAGCTTTAATGTAATCTATATGCAATCAAGCACATGTAAAAGTATGCTTGTGTAGGTGTCTTGCCAAACACCTAGAAATCCTCAAATGTAATGCGTCCGTTTGACCGGTACTATGGTCAAGTAAGTGTGACTTACCCGGAAGGGGGTGTCAACCCAATAGATCTATTCACAACACTTGAGCTTATTATGTAATTAACGGTCCATAATTGTGGGGACTTCTTGGAAAATGTGGTAACTTAGGCAACTAGCAAATGTTTAAAGTAATTGAAAGTAATTGAGCATGTCTTATCACCCCAAGGTAGTCCAAAATAAGTATTGAAACATTTAAAGTAGGAGTTATGAAACCCACCTTGAGTAAGTAATGTAATAGAAATGAATAATGTGAGTTCAACGACGAGTATTCCTAACGCGATCTAGATAATATAAGTCGTTTCAGGAAAATGCAACATGTACTGTATGCGTATGAGTTTTATGAAGTTTAGCACCTTTATATACTTGTATTGAGGTTTCACGACTCAAAATTTAGTAAAACATAAGTTTTATCATTTAATATTACGTTTTCAAAAAGTGTCCAAAAACTAGTTCGACTCAAGTTTAACGGGTCATAAGTTATTCATGTCTTATTGGTTTGGTCCGATTTGAATTCCTGTGTCAAGTATGTTGCAAGGGCTTTAAAAAAATCCAACTACCACTCTTAATGAAGCTAAGTCTATGGTCCTCGTAAACGGGCATGAAAGTGGTCACTTGTGTTTTTGTTCAATATGTAAAATGAAACCTTAAAATGACTTATAAACTTTTAAGTTTAACTCGAGTTCATTTGAGTGTATCTAGCTTGTTTTAAGTCCGTTTTTCCTTGTTAAAATCTATAAACATAGACGAACATGTCCATTTTCATTATTTCAAAGTTCCGGTTTGAGAAAATAAGTGTTAAGTGTCGGTTTTCATTAAAGCAAAATTTGGGACAACAAGTTCTTATTTTCAGAAAACTTTCCTCTAAATTAGGTTATTGCTTGCTTATTTTCTAAAGAAGAAAATTGTTTAAAAGGGCCTAGGTTCATCTTTTACGAGTCTATTTTCTAAAAAAGTCAACCTTTCGGCTTTGTTTTTCACCAATTGTCCTATAAAGTCAAAAAACACAACAAGGTATCAAAACTGTTTCAAATTCAGAAAACTACATCTACGGAATCAAGCCCTTTTCTCCGTCATTATTTATCATTAGAAAGTGAATTTACTATCCCTCGAAAGGCATAAGAGTCCTTTACAAATGTCTCAACTAGTGCAAAAGCCCAAAATGCTCTTAGGGAGGGTATTTTTACACAAATATACAGATTGGAAATTCTCTTGTCAGTTTTGAGTAATTATCTTGTATGATTTTAAAAAAATATCAAATCAACTCCAATGACCACGAAATTTGGTAGAGATCAAGTTAAGACATGTATTTAGGTCTAAAAAAATTGGCAAGGTATATAAAAATGCCAAAATATGATTTTTATGTCGAGATATGTGACTGTAAAACTGGGACAGTTTCATGTATTTGACATCTAGCTTTTCATCAATATTCTCAACACTACAAGTATGTACAATTGATAGTATGAACATGGAATGTAATGTATATGTAAATAATAGTATATAAACGAGTATTGAAAAATAGCTTTTATGAGCTTACAAGGTATGTGGATGATTGAAGAACAAAGAGAACAAAGAATGATTATAGAAACCCAAGATAAGATCTCTAGTTTATGTTAACCCTTTATGGAAAAATCTTGAACCCTTTCTTGAGTGCTCCTATGAGGCTGAAATGAGATGGAAATGAGTGTATTAAGAGTGTGTGTTAAATGAGGGGATGAATGGTGCTATTTATAAGAAAGAAAACTAAGGAAAAGCTAGCTAGTTCTTGACTTTAATGCCTTGAAAATATCTAAAGACAAATTATGACAAGAAAAGAGGTGAATAATGGAGGGGGAGGGGGGGGGGGTGTGGTATTAACGTGTATGATGGGGGAAGAAGAGACATGGATTACTGTTAGAGAATGGAGGTACAAGATTTTTACATGATTTCAAAGTCTTATGACATCTTAGGTTAAAAGTAAATAAGTTTTAGATTTTGTGATGAATTTTGTAAAATAATCTTAAAGGGCTGATTTTTATGGGGTATTTGGGAGGAATTGAGTAAATTATTAATTTTGTAAGTGTTTAACTGTGTTAATGTAGGTGGTGCGGGTATTGAGTATGCACGCGTATAAGTTAAAACGCTTAAAACGTAAGTGTAAACGCCAGAAAACGCAAGTTATTTGAAAACAATAAATTTGAATAAAAAGGATTATTTAAATGATTTGAGTAGACTAAAAGTTAGTCTAGTGTGATATAAAATATTTAAATGTGGTTTTCGTTATGCGCGGGATGACCTAATGGTTATACGTAAAGTTTAAAATTTACGTGATTAAAGTAAACCATTGAAGTTTATAGGTAAAAGTTAACGTAAAATTTACAGTTGGTACATTCTCGTCGGGTTAAAAGAATTCCGTCCCGGAATTCAGTGTGTATTATCCGATGTTGAGGTGTTTGGGAAAAGGTGTGTAGTAGCGGCGAATTCTGACCTTCACGTTCCCAGGTGAAATCAGTAATTCTTCTTGAATTTCCATCGAACCTTAAAGATAGGAATTTGACTTTGTTTTAACTGTTAATTTCCCGGTCCAAAATTCTTATTGGTCCTTCGGGGATGGGTAATTTGTCATCATCCTAAATTTCCACTAGTGGAGTTAAGAGTGTTTCATCCGATAAACACCTTTTCTGATTCGAGACATGAAACGTATTGTGAATCCTACTCAGTTCTTGTGGTAGCTCACGTTGGTAAGCTACCGGACCAAATCGTGCTAAGAACTTAAAGTGTCTAATGTATCTTGGGTTTAGTTTTCTTTGTCTCTCGAAATGTCTCATGCCTTTCCATTGTGAGATTTTTAACATAACCTTAATTCCATCTTGGAATTCTAAGGGCTCATGCCTTACATCTGCATAATTCTCTTGATGATTACTTGTGGTCTACAACCTGTTTCGTATTTGTATAATTTCCTCAGTTGTTTCGTGGATGATCTTTGGACCAGTGAGTTGCCTATCTCCAACCTTTGTCCAGCAGATAAGAGTTTGTGATGATTTAATGGTGGAAATTTAGTAGTACGGTCTTTAGCATGAACTGTTACAGGTAAGTAACTTGGTTACTATGTCTTTAATATGAAAGTTATTGTATTATGTGATTATGAATGAAGATGTTGAGTTGATTATATTTTGTATAATTGAATAAGGAACTTGATTAGTGGAATGTTATAGAACTAGCTTTTACTTACGTAAAGACGACACTTTTGTCTATAAAGTGCCTCTAACTGTTGTTAAACATATGTGTAAGTATTCTTTGTGTGAAATGGTCATAATAATGTGATAGTTGTTGTTGTAGGAAAGTTTGGAATGTGGTAAGTGGTTATCCAAACCATTTCCAAAATTGATCATGTCTTGAGTAGTTTCATGATAAGTTCATTGTTATCCGTTCTTATTTCCATTAAGGAATCTCTGGTTGTAGTAAAAAACCAGATGGTTTCTGATATTCTGCATTATCTTTGAGCACGTCAGGCATTTGCTGGCATAAGTTGGGATGTCAGCCTTCATGGTAGGCCACGAATATAATTCCTTAAGATCATGGTATATCTTTTCGTGTTTAGAATTGATAGAATATTTGAATTTATATGACTTAAGCATTAATGGGAAGGATAAGTAGACAAGTTGTCTCAGTGAGTGATGATGATCAAATGGTATGGAGCGTGTCTCATGGGAGGCTGAAAATTGTGATTAATATGAAAATCAATCATTGGGCTCATTTAGTTTTTCAAGAAGCTGATTAATACTTATAAGTGGAAATGGCTTAACAAAGGAGGTAGCTGATTGAATGAGATGGGTTGTCACTGGGTATAAATCAAGAAAAATATTTGTGACTCAGTTAGGGATAATGAATCAGAGGTTGCGAGTGTTTATGGATGAAAGGATCAGAGGATGGTGAGATCAAGGAGTGTATTGGAGAGATGAGGTTATCAAACCTGTGGCTAAACTAGAGTGGGCATCAGGGGGTGTGTAAACCTGAATAGGATTTTGCAGGCTGAGCTAAACGAGTTTCCAAGAACATGATGACAACTGGGTCTGATCTCTACTATTTGAAGACAAATGAGACTGAGTCTCAAACACGGCATGAAATGAAACCCTAGTCTCTGAAGACATATATGAACCTGAGGTATGCAAAAACGTGTTATACCTGACTGAATGTTGAAGTAAGTCTGTGAAGAGTTTCTAAATCTATAACAAAGTCTCGAAAAAGAAACATGATGACAACTGGGTCTGATCTCTACTATTTGAAGACAAATGAGACTGAGTCTCAAACACGGCATGAAACGAAACCCTAGTCTCTGAAGACAGATATGAACCCGAGGTATGCAAAAACGTGTTATACCTAACTGAATGTTGAAGTAAGTCTGTGAAGAGTTTCTGAATCTATAACAAAGTCTCGAAAAAGAAGCATTTGGAGTTTTTTACTACAGAAAAAAAGTATGGAAGTACTCAATCGTGTAGTTAAGAGGTAAAGTGAAGGTATGGAGAGGACATATTTGGTGGGGACTTGTTAAGGATCGGGTTTGAATGTTATTTGCCAACATTCAAAACCTGTTTTGTATTGTTAGCAGACATTCAAGAACGCATCTGGATTAGGAGAAAGCCACCCGCTCTCATACCACTTGTTGGTCTACAAGGTTCGAGTTAATGCCGGAATCTTCCTACTCTTAACTAGGATAGTAACAACATCACCCAAAACCATAATAACACCATTTGTACTTGTAATCGTATATATATCTTTTATTAATGAATAAATATTTACAGTGGAATAGCTATCAGTAAAACTATTTCGGTTGAGCGACAAATGTAATACTCCTTTCTGAAAATCTAGAGGCAGCTAGCTTTACTCAAAACTTCCTGGTAGAGGGGATTTTTCAACTATAGAGCTAAGTTCTACTTTATGTTTTTGTTTAGAATCCTACTTATCCAGGTTACAAAGTTTCGTTTAAATAGGCCAAGAAATATTGTGGATGCACATGGGTATAGTAGATAGCCGGCCTTGAAGTAGCTTAGCACGTACCTAGTATACTAGGTGGAGCGTGGCATTTGGCTTTCCAATGCTGACAACTTTTATACCTAAGATCTTGCTTTTGCGTCATTTGATAAGATGTTAGGAACTAAAGTTTCAACACTTATTACGTCAAGTCAGAATTAATACTGATCGAGATTATAACTACCAGTACTAACTAAGTTAGTACTGCTAGAGCAAAGTTAGTACTGCCAGTACTAACTTAAGTGTGCTAGAAGGAGTTTATACTGCTGGTGAAGATAAAGACTGCCAATGGATAAAAGCGTGTGAAGAGATGTGTATCAAGATATTTAGTATATATCTTATGTATTTAGAAGATACGTATATTTTGTAACAATATTGAGAATACATTGGTATCTTGTAAAGGACTCCTTAATGTATAAAAGGATATCCTAGGTTATACGTTTTATATAGAGTTTTATATAGCTTCAAAGTTGTAAACCCTAGTACTAGACAGAGTACTCGTATTATTAAGATTAATATTATTGAAGCTTTTGGTGATATTGTTGTTCATTTATATTATTGTTTCATTGAAATACTTCTAAAGTGTTATTGAGTAGATTCCGCATGCTCCTTAGCATTAACAAAGTTTTCTACTATTGTTGTCTTGGATTTATCCAAAGCAACATACTCTTTACAAGCTAGAGAATCGATCTATACTTTAGGATTTCACAAGTGGTATCAGAGCTTGTTTTCTGAAACTTTTGATTTAGAAGAATCGTTGTAAGCTTAGCAAGAAGAAATGGATCTTGAGACTGCTCAAAGAAAAACTACAACAAAGTTACCTATTCTCAAGCTCAAAGTTTTGATTTAGAAGAATCGTTGTAAGCTCACAGAAGACCCTCCTGAAGCAGATGTTTGAAAATTTCAATGCTCAAAGTTTAGAATCTCTTGATTTTATTTATAGCAGGCTTTAGAAAGAAGATATGAATTCAAAGTTTTTAAGAAGTTTGACTGTTGTGTGGAATACTCACGTGGTAGTCTGGAGGAACAAGCCTGACATAGACACAATGAGCCTTGATGATCTATACAACAATTTCAAAATTGTTGAACAAGAGGTGAAGAAGACTGCAACCTCAAGCTCAAATTCAGGCTCTCAAAACATGGCGTTTGTAGCTACCCCTAGCACAAGCAGTACAAATGGGTTAATACTGTTGTTGGAGTTAGTACTGTTAGTACTAAAGATAGTACTGATAGTACTCAAGTTAGTACTGCTAGCTTGAGTGATGACACTATCTATGCTTTCTTGGCCAATCAATCTAATGGGTCTCAGCTTGTTCATGAAGACGTTGAGCAAATCCATGAGGATGATCTGGAGGAAATGGATTTGATGGGGCAAGTGGCATTGCTAAGCATGAGGGCTAAGAGGTTCTTTTAGAAGACTGATAAGAAGATTACCATCAATGGGAATGACATTGCTGGTTTTGATAAATCAAAGGTAGAGTGTTACAACTGTCATAAGTTGGGATACTTTACAAGAGAATGCAGAGGGACTAGAAATCAGGATGGAAGGAGCAAGACCCAAGAAAGCAGCAGAAGAACAGTGAATGTAAAAGACATTTCTTCCAAAGCTATGGTGATTATAGATGGTATTGGATTTTATTGGAGCTTTATGGCTGAAGAGGAAGCTCCTACAAACATGGCACTCATGGCGTTTTTAGACTCTGAGGTATATACTGATAAAACCTGTACAAAAACCTGTCTGAAAAACTATGAAACACTTAAAAACTCAGTATGATAACTTAAGAGTGGAGCTTAACAAATCTGAGTTTAATCTGGCTAATTATAAAAGGGGATTAGCATTTGTAGAAGAACAACTAGTTTTCTACAAAAAGAATGAGGAAGCTTTCTGTAATAAAATTGCTATGCTTAAAAGAGATACGACATATAAGGATTCTGAGATTAATATGCTTAAACATGAGCTAGAAAAAGTTATGCTAGAAAAAGATAACATTAAAGCTAATGTGGAGAAATATGAATATGCATATAAAAGTGCACATAAGATCATAAAGTATCAGCTTGTTAGGTCTAAACAGGGTTTAGGATACAATGAAGTTTCACTACCCCCCCCCCCCTACATGGTTGTATAAACCTCCTAAAGTTGATTTGTCACAAACAGGTATAGAGGAATTTAACGAACCTGAAATTAAACACTATGGACCTAAACCTAGTGAGAATGTTAGTAAAGATGTTCCTAATGAGGTTAAGGATCCTTTTATGGAATCTTTAGAAGTTGAGGCTGAAAAGAAAACTATTTTTCCTAATACACCTAAACAAGAAAAACCTGTTAGGAAAACAGTTAAATATGCTGAGATGTATAGATCACAAAGTCATGGTCAAATTTAAAAAGTTCGGTCATATATATAAGAAAACTTATAAAATAACTTTAAATTAAAATGTATTTAAGCTATATACTAATTAGTCAAAGCTTACACCGCAATTTTCGGGAAAAATATACAAAACCAATTTTCGAGTCTAACCGGGCTTTCGAAAATATAGAAACCGGTTTTATTTGATCCGTTTTTTCGATCGGAATCTGTTCAACCGGTGGAAGCGGCTGTGTTGAACCGGGCTTTAAAACATTGTGTTTAATCCAAAATCCTCAAACTTTTATCATTTTTCGTTTATAACCCATAAAAAAAATTTATCACTACGACTATCTGTCGCTATAAAATCCCGTTGCTATGCACGGATACTCTTCTAGTACTTACAAAATCATGCATAAAAGGACATCTCACCTACGTCGATGAAAATTGGTATCAGCTAGTTGACAATTCAATATGCGTAGACCATGGGGTATGGTGGCACAAATGCATGTTAAGTCTAGGTGGCAATTCATTTGGCATGTCAAACCTCATGTTACCATACCACCATTTTATTGTGCCAATTTGAATGCCAATCAAGTGGCGTGAGTGAATTTGAAAAAAAGGACAAAAAAGGGTTTTTTTTTTTTTGGGTCTCAAATGACATGTAAAAGATATGTTATGAGGGAAAAGGTATTTTTGTGTATGAGTGTTAAAAGTAGAAATACTAAAATGGAGTTGAGTTAGCACCAAAAAATAGGTTTCGGCATACCATGACATCCCATGCTCTTAGCCCAAGTTTCCATAATAATTATTGCTATTTTTTTGAAGGTCCCCTCTATCCTAGAGCAAACCCAATTAGTTTACAAAAATGGAATCAGTTGTTGCACACACTTGTCAAAGGGAGGTGATTTGCACACTCAACAAAAAAATTAAAACACTTTAATTTATTGTGTTTGGACAATTATACCATCACAGTTACCCTAACATATTCACTCTTGTAAAGGTAAAAATATTCAAATACAATTAATTAGAGTGTCTCAATCATTTTATGAAATGTGCAAATCATCTCCCCTTGTCAAATGATGTTCAATGTTAAAAGCATAATAACTCTACAGTCTACACCATATTACATGACCTTTGAAAAAATTTACAAAAATCCTAATAGTTGTATCATATCATAAACCCCTTGACAGTCTAACAGATGTTTATGTGGTACATCCTCATGTTATCAGAACACTTACGTGACCGAGCCACATCTAGAACAAGCCGCACGTTTATGCTACCTTCCCGACATTAGTTGAACTAAATCTTGATTTTCGTAGAAAGAACCAACGTCCCAATCCTCCGTCGATGATGAAAGTGTCATTAGTGCAACAACGATTGACCTCATGCTTGGCCTCAATTGAGGGTTTTCATGTGTACAAGCTCTCGCTAGCAGGGCTATCTACAATTTAGAGCTTAAAGAATCAAATATACAGCTTTGAGATTTCAAATTCTGCATTTTAGCCATGTTTTTTAAGAGAAAAAAATAATATTCTAAAATAAATTCCTTTAGAAGTAAGGATCCAATACCAGGTAAATCTACTTCACCATTAGACATCCGTAGAGTGCCAACATAAATATTGGTAAACTAGATTTATTTTTATCAAGAACTAGTTCATTAAATCAGCAATTATAAATTTCAAATTACATTTGTCAAGCCTATATTGCACATCACATTAGGACAAAGAGAGAATGCAACAAAAGGCAAAACCTACATGCTGGTTATTCTAAGTTTTTTAGTTAAACAAATTTATAATGTGGTTAATTTGAGTTTCAGTGGTCCTGTCATACTTCATACAATGTAGATGAGATTTGCTCATGCCAACATGACACTAAGTGAACCCCAAACTTACTCAAGTCACATGAATTTTAGATAACTAGTTTTAGTGCCATGTCAGCATAGAAGTGCCGCCGCATACGTCTACAATTAGCAACTTTTTGTACATTGTTAAGGAATAATGAACACCATGATTAAACCACAAACTACAGTGATCAAATTGTTTTCCTCACCCGTATATTTCATGAAAAGAAAATAGCTTTTGTCAATATGTGAACTTTTTTTTGAAACACAAGAGAACTAATATGACCCTTTATTTTGTTGTTTACCTTGCGGACTGAGTCGATAGGGTAATCAGCTCCTAGCCTTGAATCGACAAGTTTGCGTAGTCCTTCATTTGGATCAGACAAACTTAAGACCTCCTCAAACTACATAAAAGAATTAACAGTATATGTTATGACAAATTGTGCGTACGGATACTTTCATGTTATAAAAAAGCCTAATATTTGGAGAAAGTTTGAGAACCAACCAAACCAACGAGTCCTTTGGTCTCGTTAACAAATTCATTTGTCTTGACAATGGCTTCTTTAGCCGATATTAGTTCAAACAAAACAACCCCGAAAGCATATACATCGACCTTTGGAGACACTTCACCATACTGAGCATATCTACACCAAAATATTTCATGTTAGACCATGTTCAGGACATTAGAACACGCAGAAAATCTGTAGCTACCACCAAACATACCATTTTTGTAGAAAACAAAATTGAGTTAATACATATATTTATCACCTGTGATCATAATCCCTCTACAGAAATAGTAAAGTTAAAGGAAAATAAGTTTGGTGGTTTTTATAGAAGTAGGTGTGAAACTTACTCTGGAGGCATATATCCAAATGTCCCGACCAAACGAGTTTGTAACGATCCACTTCCGACTTCCGTAAGTTTTGTCAGTCCAAAATCCGCAACCTAGAAATGAGTATATCTTGTGTTAACTAATTGATAATAGGGCTATTTTGATGCACAGAGGTTTCTTGACATGGTATGGGTTTGCAAGTGCAGTCTTAAACATAGTATTTTACTTAAAAAGATTGTTCTTTGAACCCTTCGAGATTTGATAAAAAAGAAAGTTTAGTCTATTGACCTTAGCACGGAAGTTTTCATCAATTAAGATGTTAGGAGACTTGATATCACGATGAATATACACGGGTACTGTGTGCTCATGAATGTATTCGAGTCCTCTAGCTGAATCAAGGGCGATTTGTACCCTTGTAGCCCATGGAATTGGTTCCCTCCCTGAAAACATTATAGGGTAGCGGTTAAAAGCAGAATAAGTCTATGAATATTTGGTTTTCTATGTCTCGTTACCTGACGAGCCACGCAAATGTTGACTCAAATTTCCATTTTCGATGAATTCATAGACCAAAAACAATGATCCTTCAACACAGTATCCTATCAAACGTACCTGCAAAATCATGAGAACTCTATTTAATTGCAATCCAGAGTGGTGCTTGACTGCTTGGATGCGTGATTAATGACTTACAAATCATCAGAATAAGATAGTTAACACTAAGAAAACAGATAGGAGATAGTTTGTGAGGCTGATTGATGTTGAGTGACTGACTAATTGTGATCATTTAAAGATTATTGCTAAAATGACTGATTCTGTTTGAAGCTATAAATTGCAAATCCAAACACTCCATTAACAATAAAATGGTTGTAATAGCTATTCCAAAATGTGAATATCCGTCCAAATTCTTATCCGATATACAAAAAGAAGAAACTAATGAATTGCATAAATCTCGAGAAATTACCAGGTTCAAGTGATGAACATGAGTTAACACCTTCAGTTCAGCCAGAAATTCTTTTGATGCTTGCATATCCATCTTCTTTATTGCAGCCTTCTACACTTGTTCAACACCAACACCAAATCAGCCTCCCGAGACAAAAATATATATAAAGTCTAATAACTAACCAAGATCTTTATTTTTTGGCATACTACGCATAAAATGACTTATCTAAGTGACTAAGCAGATTGTTAAGTTTATTTTGATTAAACTATAAAATTCTATGAAGTATGAGCATCAATGAAAAGAACCTCGCCCCTGAGCTCTCCATAGTAAACGGCACCAAAACCGCCCTGGCCAATCTTATTAGCCAAGCTAAAGTCACCGGTAGCCTTAGCAAGCTCATCGTACGTGAACTCAACCGACTTGTCCACTGTTATACCTGTGGTCCCTGGCTGTGCACCACCAATAAGGGGGCCTGTTTCTGTGGTTCTTCCGAGATTACTACCTGAACCTGCATCCGTAAAAGGAGTTGTTTTATAAATATTTTATGGCAACTTAAAGAAATGCAGAAAACGAAAGAAGTTAAAACCAACATTAACACCAACCAAGAGAACAAATTGAAGTGACAAATTGGTGCGACACTCTTCATCACATGAAATCTTCATTTTTTTAATTAACCTTATGTTGATTCAGTCGCATAATTGCTAAAACCTCATCAAATCTTTCAAAGTTGTAGCTGATTACTTACGTCTATTATTTACTTGTAGTGCTACTGATAAGCATTTAAATTTTACAACTACTTACTTTCGGAAGTCATTAAGTAGATTTAAAACTGAAGGTACATAACTGTTTGATTAAAACAACTATAACTATTCATTTTTAGTTTAAACAATAAAATGATTCAGCTGCAATAATTACTAAGTAAAGATAACTTAAATGGTGTAATGAATTTGGTGTTCAACGTTGGCGTATACACTGAAACCAAATGTTGCGCACTTTGTATATTATCTGCTTCCTTTAGACCAAATTTGGTGCAACATAGTATACGGTATCTTATAAGGATTGCAGGAGTTCAATAATCAGTTTCAAAACTCACTATTTAAACACTGATTATGCTAGATCAAAATTAATGTACTAATAGATTCTCCAAAAAATAATGACTATGATTACCATGAACGTGCTCAATTCCAATTTCATCAAACAATGATTCTTCTGCGACCCTCTTCCTTCTATAAAAGACAAAGTAGAAGCAAATGCCGAAGAGAATAACTCCAGCAACCGCTCCGATGGATATACCAGCACTTTGACCACCAGATAATCCTGCTTAAACCACCACCACCACAAGCCAAAACAAATATAAAATCTCAGTTGACTTCTTACGTTGACTTACAAAAATGAAGAAAAATAAGTAAGGGTGGAAGATCATTAAGTGGCAAAAGAAGACAACCCTTTGTGCTGCAAAATAACAAAAAGGATTAATCAGTAATTAGAAATTAACATAGCGAAAACACATGTGTATAAGAACACATAGAGGGTTATGGTTTACCTCGTCTTTAATGGTGGAAATTTTCCGTTTTCATCTGAAATAAGAGATAAAAAGGACGAAATTTATGAACATAAAGTCACAAGTAATGAGAAGTGCTAAAAACTATAAACCATATACGTTTCTTACTGCTCTACATTCTTGAAGGTTATGCAACAATTATTCGTTCTTAGTTCATTAACCAAGTTTCTACGGGTTAAGTGCTTATGTCGATATATGACATGAAGCAACATATAAACTTTATAGTTTATACCAATCTAGTAATAACGGAAAAATAAAACAAAACTCAGCACCAAATTTCCAAATATTTACCTCTTCCAGGAATAAACACCAAATCCTCACTCGTGAAATTCGACCCTGGATTATAACCCCTCAACAAATTTTCATCAATCTTAGTTTCATTAGCAATTGTGGACAAATTCTCACCTTTTAGAATCGGATACGTAATAAACAACCCATAATCCTTAGATACACGTCTATTCCCACACGTACAATTTACCACAACATTAATCTGACTACCTAAACCTAAGTTAAACTCACTCTGACCATTAAAACGCCGCAACATATCCACCGTTGTAACATTTGAATAATAAGTATCCGCAATCACTGAATAAGTATCCCCTGAACCAACATTATAAAGAAACCTATGACTTAGAAAACCACGATCATCACATGCACACGAAAACGGGACATTTACTCTAGAACCCTCAGAAACTACATCTGTATTCGTTATTTGAGGATTGTAACTTTGAATAACTGGGATTGTAGTCGAAAATATCTGAGAAACAAATGTTAAGTTTGATTTTACCCACATGCGATAAGAAGCTAAAGCAGTACACCTATCTTTACAACTTGATTCAACTCGTGTAACAATAAACAGTAACACCAAAAACTGAAGTATAAATTTGATTTTTCGCGTAGTTTTGATCTTCATAGTAAAGATATTGAACTATGTACTTTTTAATATAGCTTATCAAAGTGAATACTAGAAAAATATATGTGACATAAGTTAGTGAAAATGACAAGAAAAAAACTGAAATATGGGTTTGATTTGCATGAACTAGAACTAATTAAGAGGAACTAACAATACTAAGATGTATATTTGGGCTGAATATAGAAATATGGTTTATGGTAACTGAAGTGGTGATTGAGATGACTTAGTCAACATGTCAAATAATCCATGTAGAAATTGTTGGAAATGATAGTTTCTTTGGAATAAGTTGGTTGACGCCTTGACGGATGAGTCTTTGATTTTGACAATAGAGTTTTTCTTTGTTTGAACGGGTCTTACATGGCTCAATTTTGCAGTTTATTTGAGATTTTTTAAAAATTCATCTTACACATACTATATACAAATTTCTTTTTCTTAATATTCTTGGGTTCCGAGAGAGTAAAAACACACATCTACAAAAGTTATCATTCCAAATTCTTATAAAAGTTGATTGCATTTTTATTGAAGTAGAAATTTGTTGGTCAGTAGATTGGACTTTTATGCAACTGTTTTCTAATAAACCAAGCGTATAGATCTCTCGAACTTAAATAAAAAAGAATTCTCACTTTTCTAATTATATCAATGTCTTTTCTAAACTTTTGTATTTCTATCAATATTTTTCTTCAACTTTTGAATTCATATATATATCCAAAAATTAATTAAATCAATAATTATATTGATTTTAAATTCTGAAACTAATATTTATCTCTTATATCGATCATAATTATATTGTTCACGTATATTTTTTGGCCTCGAGTGATGAAAGAACATGATGAAGTAATTACAAAAGTTTGGATATAGGTATGAAAGAACATATTGTTCATATATATTTATGGCATCGAGTGATGAAATAACATGTTGATTTTTGGATATATATATATGAGAATTTAAAAGTTTGTGAAGGATATTGATGTAATTACAAAAGTTTGATAAGGATATTGATGTGATTACATAAGTTTGGGAAAAATATTGACGTAATAAAAAAAGTGAGAAGGATATTAATGTAATTACAAAAGTTTGAGAATGTTTGAGAATGATATTGATGTAATTACATAAGTTTGAGAAAAATATTGACGTAATTAAAAAAATGAAAAGAATATTGATGTGACAATAAACTTTAGTGAAGATATAAATGTAATTGCCCTTATACAAATGGCAAATTCGCAAGCCTATAACTTAATGATGACAATTATTTTCAACTTTAACTTAGTTTTAAAGGGCATTTACATAAGAGTAAGCATCTTCTTAAGATGTCTCAGGTGTGGAGTCCTCTCTTAAAAGTAAGCATGATCTTATTGCAACTTTGTTTGGCGTTTCTCTTAAAACACTAGAGGATATTGATGCTTTCACTAATGGTTTGGATGCTAGTATAAATACGGTGTGGGATGAATTGGATAATGATGTTCATAAGATGGCTAAGGATGCTGTCTTGGGTTTGTGGGAGGCTTTCAGGGCTGAACATAAGGCTAAATCTAATACCTCTATACCTGCTTCTGAGTCTCCTATTGTCCAATCTATGGACATTAATACTAATGCTACATCCTATGCCGGAGCTACAGGTTTAAGGGATGATCAGCCTAGAGGTGATACTAAGTTTCGTCCCTTGGTTGCCGAACCTGTATTTGAAGGTGTTAACATCTCTATTCCCCGCAAAGTGGTTGAAAAAGTTAGTTCTCGTTTAGAACATACTTTATATGCCTATTTTATGGGAAAGAGGATGGCGTTTCCAGTTGTTGAATACTATGCTAGGAATAACTGGGCAAAACATGGCCTAAAAAGGATTATGATGAATTCCAAAGGCTTCTTTTTTTCAAATTTGATACATTGGTGGTGTGGAAGCGTTTTGGAAGGTGGTCCTTGGATGATACGCAAATCTCCAATTATTCTCAAGAAATGGTCTATGGATACTTGTTTGCGTAAAGAAGAATTGACTAGCATTCCGTTATGGGTTAAATCAGATGATGTTCCTCTTCAAGTTTTTGAAGAGGATGGTATTAGTTTGATTGCTACTTTTATTGGTAAACTTGTTATGCTTGATTCGCATACCGACCTCTATGTGTAAGGAATCGTGGGGTAGAAGTAGTTTTTTTAGATGTCTTGTTGAGGTCAATTCGATCGCGATCTCGTGGAGGTTGTTACTATTGGTTTTCCTTCACTTTCGTGGGAGGGTTTTACTAAAGAGAATATCGTGTTGAATATGAATGGAGGCCACCCAGATGTGGTATATGCAAAATATTTGGTCATATTCATGATCAATGTCCAAAGGTGGTGAGTTCTCCTGTTTTATCCAATTCACATGTTGTAACTCCTCGTGGTTCGAACAATGATGGATTCCAAAAGGTGGGTAAGAAAAAAGATCGAAGAAGGGTAAAGCCAAGTCTACGAATGGTAATCAGGTTTGTTGGTCCATCCTTTACTCAAAATGTCGGATATGCGCAAGGCGCACCTAGTGAACCTACTAAGGGAGCAAATACTATGGGTAATGCACCCACATCGTCGTCTATGTTGAAGTCTACTCGCTCTACCTTCAGATGGTAATATTACTACATCTAATTAGTATGCTGCCTTGGTGAACGATGAAGATGAAGATGAAGAACATGTTACACATGTAAATAAAGAATCGGCTAACCCAATTACATGTGAAAGTTTATCTTCACTCAGAGTCGATGGTTAGCTAGGTTGCTTTGTTTCTTGGTTAAGTTCTTATGGCTTGTCATAAGTTCTAGTTTTTTGTTATTTTAATCAGCTTAGTTGTCTACCTTGTTATGTATGCTTTATCGCATATGTAACGGGCTGAGATATGGGACTTCACCCATATCCTTTGTACTTAAATGTTTTTTGGAGTAATACATTTACCGGGTCGTTTTGACCTTTTACCCAAAAAAAAAAAGGGGCATTTACATACATCCCCACCCAAACTTCAATAATTACATATTTCCCCAAAGCATGCTTTAATAGCATTGTACATCATGCATTAGAAACTTGTGTTTTGGAGAAATATGTAATTTTTGAAGTTTCCTTGGGTATATATGAAATTCCCCCTAGTTTTAATATATAGTGCTCAATTTAGGACTAAAAATAATGAACTAACGAATATGTCCGCACTGTTGCATGTGAATTATTATTTGTGTTATTGGCTAAAATAGGCAAAAAAAACTCCACCATTTTCTAATCTCATATATGTAAACTTATAAAAATAAATGTATTTCTTATGCTCTCATTAGTTTTATGTCCATTATTCTAAATTTTACTGTAGTTTATTTATAATTGTTTCGCAAAATATCTTAATATATTCGTAATAGAAGAATTTTCGTTTTTAATAACTAATAAGGCCTAGTTTATTTTGAAGTCAAGTCATATAAGTGAGGATGGAGCTGCTTATTTGTGCTTGGCTTTAAATAAATTGCAGGAAACGTAGTTAGTTGTCTTCCAGTGATGGGTTTGGGATATGGCTATAACCCACATAATGATGTCTTACAATGAGTTCTATAGGTCACTTAAATGAAGAGGAAGCAATTTATTGATCTAGTTAGGACTTGTTGTTAGGAAATGTAGTCACGAGATTATGGTCTTGATGAACTATGGTGAATATGGACTGTTTGGGACTGCAGTAGTATAGGAATGTGTAAAGAGTAGTTTTGTATGTGAAAAGAATATAGTTTTGGAGTAGAAAAAGTCATAGATTTAAAAATAGCTTCATAAAATGCGTTAATTTGAAAATAAGTGTCATAAAAATACAGGTCAAAAGAAGAGGCATAAATCAGTCTGCATATCCAAGGACATTCTTGAACCTCGTATGACATCTGACTTAGAGGTTACATAAACTTATGAAACAAAATTATAATTGGGACTTATTTAGAGTTACTATCAAATGAGAAATAAAATTAAAATGAAAGAATAAGAAGAAACTATAATCACACATTTCAAATAAATTTATAAAAATGGATACTTTTTAAATTTTTTTGTCTTATTTAAAATGTGTAGCTAGAAATTCTTTTCATTTTTCTTTTTCTTTTTTTCTTAACGGATTTCTTCCCGACTTGTCTAAGCATATAAACGTAACAAATAATTCCTAAAGGATTCTCAAAATGCCCACAAACTAGTCTATTAAAATAAAGTGGACGTTCGCCTCAAATAAAGTATATATAAAATTAAACACAATTAGTAGTACTGAGTTGAAATATGCCAATGAGAAATGAGACAAAGTAGCATGTTGTCTAGTGACACTATTGCCAATTTGCATATTTTATTAGAATATACACTTAAGCATTTCGACATCATCTATTGGACTTTTCAGTCTATTATTATGGAACATTCTTGTTTTAGTTACGTAATATTTATGCATAAAAACTTATACATAACTCCAAATTTTGTAATCAAGATTATGGCCTTATGCCCTTATGGGTAGCTCTAGTTTAAGCTAACTATAACATGAAATTGTTGAGCTAAGTTACATCTTATGCCTACAAATTGCTGAAGCAACGAAGTACACAATGCTTGTCAATACACATGCAACTTCTATCGAATTATCTATAAGTCACTAATCAAACCATATTTGCATACCAAATTATTCTTATTCAAATTGATCAAAACGCTATGAAGTTTGCTAACCTTTGGCCGGTACAAACACTAATCCTGAACCACCACTGGAGTTGGAACTTGGGTTGAACTGCTCCAACAATGTTGTCGGGACACCTGACTCACTAGTTAAGGATTGCAAATCTTCTCCGGGTTGAAGAGGATATGTCACAAACAAACCATAATCCTTTGACACATGTTTGTTACCACATGTACAATTCACCGTGACATTAATATAAGCAAAGTCAGGGATGAAGACTGGTGCAAACGAATTGACCCGTTGAACCCAATACTCATCAGTAAGATTTGCAAAAACATCCCTAGCAATCTTACCGTAAGTATCACCCACTTGTGTTTGGTATAGAAAAGTATGCCCCAAAAAATCACCATTCAAACATAAGCAAGAAAACGGGACGTTAATTCTAGTTCCAGTTTCTATGCTATCACCTCTTGAGATTTGAGAGTTGTATTTGAGGATTTCAGTGATTGATTGGGAGAAAATCTTGCTTATGTAAGTGAGGTTCGATCCTTGTGCGACGTAATATGAAGCCAAAGCAAGATTGCAACCTTTGGTACACTTGGATTGAATTTTGACACTTAAAAAAAGAACCAAAAACACCAATTCTAGTATATGTTTCTTTCTCTTTGATATATTGTTCATGGGAACTGAATAGAGAGAATAACTATAATGCAAATGGGAGATGTATGAACTAGAACTTAAATGGGAGATAGAGATGAGTAATCAAGTTTGCTTACTTGTTTCTTTTGTTTGGTAGTACAAAGAATTATAAAGGAATCATCAACAAGTACAAAAGAAACTATAGGTATAATTAGTATAACCTCATCATTTCTTGTCTTTAATTGTTTGTTTATGATTCTTTATGTTACCTACTATTTTCAAGAATTGAGTTCTATTAACATTATATTATTGGCTAACCAATTATCTTAAATCAATGATAGAACAATAATGAAACTAATGAATATGATAAGACTTCTAAAATATATTTATATGCAAGATAAATTTGTGACAGGGGAAAATGAGTTTCTTGAGACCAGATACCAACCTACAAAGTTAGTTCATTGACTTTGTATTAGCATAATTTGTTCAAAATTGAATCGAACGCTGATTGGAAGAAGATCAAAGCTAAAGATCGGAAATTCAAGAGAAAAAAATAGAAATCCGGAATCAAAAGCTTCAATTATACGAACTAAGTTTCATACGAGTTACAAAGAGAATTGGGGAAGAAAGATACACATTACAAAGTGACAAAAACAAACAGTCTTATAGTGCAAGCCAAATATATAATGAACACTGCAATTAAATGGTCTGTTTGTACATGTACTGATCTGGACCTCAACAAGCGGCATGTATGGAATTGATACTCCATATACATTTCGACCTGCAATTGCTAGCTCTTTTACTTTGAATACGCAGCATGGATACGCTCCCTCAGGTAGTCTCCACTAAGGATCGGAGGAAATCTACAAACCAAGAAACATATTATTATAAAGTGAAGATTTCATGCAACTTGAATAACATTATGTAGTTACTATAATATGATGAGCGAAATTGACATTACATGCACATAGCATTCGTAATTCATAAAAGTGATTATGTTAACATACCGTGGAGGAGATGACTCACTGCAGCAGCTTTTCAAGCACTCTACTATGCAATCCGGGTTAGGATCCATAAAGAACGCCACCTGCAGAAATAAACTGCTATTTGTATACTATTTTACAGATCCAATCTTTTCTTTAAAAGAAACGAACCACATGTTCGCTCTTCTCATTGACCCACATCATAACATTAGCAAAAAGTAATAAGTAATCCACTGGTTAGGAAGTAATTACAGAATATCGTTCTTTCCCAGTTGGCATAACCCGGTGTAACGTTGATCTGCAATAGATTTAATGTACAGAGATAAACTTTAGTTCTTGATTCATAATGTTAAAGTGATGAAGATCAAAATATGTTTTTGCTCAGGAGATTTTACCGAAATAGACAATTAGTCCATCTCTCCATCATGTCACCAAGATTAACAATGAATGCCCTGCACGCACCAAAAACTATGTATTCACCACAAAATACTTTAGAGTTGTAAACACGAAGGAGTGAAATATAAGATGGCTAAAATGGAATAGTTTCAGGAAAACATTTGATTAGATACGGCTTAATATGTAAAAAAAAAAAAAGCTTCAAGTAGAACAAAGTAGAGGGATTTGTGTGTCAAAATTTGTATAATAAGTATATTGAATTGACAAAGTGATAACCTTTGCCAAGAAGAAAACTGTTGCAACTATTTTTGGACAAGCAGTGCTTATTTATGATATATATAATACAAATATACATATAGGTGCTCGTGTGTTTCTATGGGAGGACAATGTTAAAGAAGCGTTCGTTCATAAACTTACCCCTTGACATGAATAACATTCTCCCACGTTCGTGGGTGCTTATTCTTTTCCCTGCAAACCTGTCAATATAAAAAAATAAAAACGAAAAAAGTCTAGAAATTATATACAAGGGAGTGTCAAAAGAAAACTTGTATAGATAAAGCATCAGTATATGTTGCCTGAAGGCCAGGAACTGCATCTGTTGCAAGAAGAGTGATCATTCCATAGTCAGAATGTGCAGAAGCACCATATACAACCTCATCAGAAACTCCCATATCTCCTGCAATAATTAAAGCCATACTTCATGTTGGTATTGTTTGAGTTGCATTGCAAGCCATGCATGGCTCGAGGATTTACCTGGATAGTGAAGCAGTCGTAGAAAAGCGGATGGTTTATCCACAGCCCCTATTTTCTCAAAAAATTGTTCCTCCAAATTTAGTGCCAGCGCAATCAAAGAGCTCAACCTCTTCCCGGTAGACCTGTTAATGGCGCCACCGGCCCATAAGATAATTAACATTTAGAGCTCTTCTGAACATTTGAATTAAAGAAAGTGATAATGAAAATGAAAAAGATGCTTGTATTAAATATTAACGAAAACATAAAATTATTGATCTTGAATATCAATGAGTGTCCATAAGTATATAAAAACATAGCAAACAACTAAAACCATCAACCCTTACAAGAGCATTTTGTAGTACTTCTCCATTACGAATCTCCAAGAGGGTAATAACTCTGCAGTTTCATAAAGTAAGACCGAAATTCAAGAACCAGTTTATTATAACAATCATATACTAATGTTACCTTTAGAAGGCCATTGATTTTGGAGACTCTCTTCACCTTCTAAAGGGCCGATATGGAAAGTTTCTTTTGAATCCCCTGTAGTTGAATTAAATCGTCAAGCAATTCATATATCACAATTTAGCAAGCTACAACTTTTTATATGACCATTTTAATTCTAATAAATACGGATTCTATATTTGACTAGCAATACCATTAGAACTAGTTGAGTGATCATGATTCTCAGAATAAAGTGGTGCATAGCCAAAGTCTTCCTTGCGACCCAATTTCATCTTCTCTTCAATTGGAAGTGAAAAAAAGTTTTTGCTTTGATCAAACACATTCTGTAACAGTTCTTCCTCTACCCCGTGGTTGATGAGGTAAAAGAAGCCATATTCCATGCAAGCCTAATTCAGAAATGTAAAAGTAAATGCCGTTAACAAATGGGTCAGCTTCATTACAAGAATTCTAATTAGAATCAAATCAATAACTTTGGATGCGTATGCTGGAATAATTGAAACACAATGCAACACACTTCATCCTATTCTCATGCTACACAACATACTTCGATTTTTCCATGGTATGTAACATACATATACTTTTGACGTTAATGCATCATATTTTCATTTTGCCAATAACTAACATAATTACACACAATAGTATGAAAATGTAAGCATCTTGCATATAACGAAAGAAGTAAAGTATGTCATATAATTTGATTATGTTTCTACTCCAAAACTCAATGCAAAGTTTGATTATGAAAATTCAAGAACCACATATGCTAAAAGCCTACCGATGCAAAGTTGTAAATTGTAGTATTAGTAAGCATATATATATGACAATATTACATATATGAATATATGATTACTGATTAGCAAAGAGTTCATTATGATAGAAAATAAAGCTTGCAAAAATATCATCTTTTTTGAAAGACAACTAATTATCTCAAGTGTCCTAGTCTCCTAGACATGACTTGAACCCAGAATCATATGTGGTAACATTAGACTACAAGCCTTTTGGTTCAAATATATCATATTATGTATGCAAAAATACAATAAATATAGCACGAAATGAACTGCATCTAAGATAATTTCAGACCGTTAACATAAATAAAATAGTAAAGACCTGGCGAATAGAAACAGCCGTGCCGATACGATCAGATGATGAAAGATCAATAAGGGGAAGCTCAACACATTCTGCCATTTTTTCCACTCTACAATTATTATTCGACCATGTCCTTGTCTTATATACTCCCTCCTTCTCATATTTAATATTTATTTGATAGATGTATCAAATTAATTGTCCACTTTCTTATTTTAGTAAGAAAAAGAAAAGAGCATAAAGCATAATTATGGGTCAATCATACTCATTTTTATAATAATTATTTTTTCTTAATATAAAATTAGGAGCTCAAAAATAGTAGGCTGGGCACAGTCGAACTTTGCAAATCGGTCGGTCACTCGATTTTTGTGTCGACGACCGATATACACATAGGTCGAGTCGACTATGAACCCATGGTCATCACATCGGTCATCGAACAAAAATGTGCATATCGGTTGTATTTTCAACCGATTTCAAAAACAATCTTTTACCACTTTTCAATCTTATTACCGTTTAAAAAAAAAATAATAATAAAAAATAAAATAAAAAACTTTTTTTTTAAACTTTACCATTTTTCACATCTTATTAATACCAACTTCAAACACACTTCTAAACACACAATTTCAAACACAATTCAATCTCAAACTACTTCTCAACACAAGATTTATTATCGCTTGTCGTCTCCCCCATTCCGTTAAAGATATGAAAATGTACGTTAAATTTGTTGTTTATTTGAATTAAAAAAAAAAAAAAGTCGGTCATCGATCAGGGTAACTTGGTCGCGGTCCGATCGTCGGAGAGAAAGTTGATACTGGTGACCAGTCAATCATCAACCTTATTAGGTGATTAGTTGTCAACCTTATTAGGTGAATGATTATTATTACTAGAATTTTCTAACTTTTTGTTATAGGGGCACAAGCTTTTAATCATTAAGGGTGGTGTCATTCATGCCACACATACCTTACCCATACCTCACCACTTACTAATAATATTATTTCACATAATCTCATATCTCACTCATACCTCACAATACTTTTCTAGTGGCAACTATGATTCCATACCTCACTTAATTTTATTTTTTTATTTTTTATATTCATAATTATATTAAACAATTTAATAAAAACATAATATTTCATTAATAATTAAAAGAAAATTACATAAAACTTAGAAAAAATAAATAAAAAAAATTACATCACCGGTGAAATAAAAAGAAAATTACACTAGTCATCGAGGTATGGTAAGTCTTGAGCTGCTACATGCCGAAGTAACTCCTGTAATACACTGTCATACCGAAGAATAGCTACTCTATATTTATTTTATAAAACTCATTAATAAATGTTTAACATCATTTTAGTAAAATAAAAAGTCTCTTGCAGAGATTCTAGTAGCAGTATGCTTCATACATTATGCTACAAAGCTTGTACATTGTCTTTCATTTTCATCCTTGTCGTTTATTCCAAAACCCTCCCTCACCATGCCGATTCGGCAAGCCATACCGCAGCTCCTTCATACCGAACGAAACCGCAACACAGGCAACGGTGTTGCCGAACGGTTTCAATGCATACCGAACGAAACCAAGACCCGTTGCCACCACCCTAATGAACTCAAATTACCAGATTTACGTGTCAGTTTTTTGGGTTTAAATGTGTGTTTTTGATGGTGGATTAAGGAAGACTCTGATTACCATATTAAAATTTGAAAAAAAAACTCATGCTCAATTATTATATTATTAATGATCAAATATGAATATATCAAAAGTCTTACACAATAAGATAACTAAGGCTAAGCGGGATAGTAAATAAAAAATAATGCATGGGTTAATAAAAATCATCCGGCTAATAAACATGTGATATAAATGTAGTCAAATATTATGGTGAACAAATAGTATGTTGAAAAAACAAAATATGTGACATAAATGGGGTAAAAAAATAGAATGAGAACAAATATATTGTTTGAAAAAGAAAAAACTTGCTAATGTATTGGGTGGTTGAATTTATGAAGTATGATGACACTTAGCTAGTCGTGCAAGTAAGAGTAAACTGCAAATTAAAACACGCCTTTGTGGTTTGTCCATTTTGGTCAAAACGATCCCTATCAGATAGCATTGGCTTGAATTTGTTAGCCCATGTAACATGCTCAAGCCCGAGTTTAAAACATTCTATGTATCAATATTTATCTGTAATGTTAGAAATGAATCAATCAAATAAACATATGGTTAATATCAATCTCATTGATTGACATGGTATCAGTAAGCCTACCGATCTTTCAATCCTAAAACCAAAAACAACCGCCTCCTTTAATGTTGGAAATGAATCAATCAAATCATATCAATCTCATTGATTGACAGAATTATCCTCGAGACAAAAATAGTTTTCGTTACTTTTGACATCTTAGAGATAAGGCATGCCAATAGTTTTTGACAATGATGATTTCTGCGAATATGGAGAAACCGCATGGACGAATTTTGCATTTTACTCAGTAAGTAATTAAGGATTAAGGAACCTTTCTTTGGGGGGAGTGTCGAGTAATTTTAGGCACATCATGGTTTATCTCGGTATCCCGATTAATGCCAAAGTATGCCCCTGCAAAAGCTATTAAATTACGTGTGTTGATGTCAATTTGGAGGTAAAATCTAAGGTATGTATGTACCGGTGTACGTCACGCTAAAGATTTGTCATAGCTGCACGAAATGTGTTGAAGTTATTTTGGTCAATTGTTTAGATTCGTGAATGATTTATTTGTACATAACAACTTGCTAACATCCTGTGTTTCTCAAGATTGCAGGGCTATCGGATTCAATGTTTAACAAATTGTTTAGAAATACTAATGTTAGTGCATTTCGATGATCAATTGTATTCTTAGTGACGGAAACGTGTTAGAAGTTGCAAAATATATGAAAGGATAATTTGGAAGAAACAGATTGTTTCGTACTAAATATATGAATAAAAACCACACATAGAATTGAAGTTACAACTTTGAAATCAATATAGATCCTATATTTGTCATATATTTAATAGGGTCAATTACATATATCCCCACTAAAACTTGCATATTTACATATTTTCCCAAAACATGCTTAAACATCATTGTACACTATGCAATAAAAACTTGTGTTTTGGGGAAATATGCAGATATACAAGTTTTAATGGGTATATATGCAATTCCTCCTATTTAATAAATCAATTTTAATAATGTATTTTTTATCAAAATTAATAAAAAACTATTTTTCACCTTTTTTTTCAAAACAAACATATCTTGCAAACTGTAAATCTTTAAGCTACGAAAAATACACCATCATGACTAGAATTAAATTATCTTTCTATAGATATGCACTTCTATATCACATTTGATTTTTTTAAGCGGAAATTTTGAAAAAAAAAAAATAGTCGAAAATATATAGAAGTGAATATCTATAGAAAAATAATTTAATTTTGTGATGTATTTTTTTCGCGTAACGATTAATGGTTTGCGAGATATTTAATTTTAAAGAAAATGGTGAAAGTTTATTTTTATTTTTTTTTTGTTTTGATAAAAAATTAAATTGACATGATTAGTTGATTGAATATCGTATTCGTCTAGAAGAAAAACAAAAATTGCGTTTTCATTATGGTCTTACAGAACGACAATTACTTAAATACGTTCGTATCGCCGGAAAGGCAAAGGGGTTAACAGGTCAAGTTTTACTACAATGAGCTCGCCAATTAGTTAACCGTAGACATATTTTAGTCAATGGTCGTATAGTAGATATACCAAGTTATCGCTGCAAACCCCGAGATACTATTGCGGCGAGGGATGAACAAGGTGAATATATGATAAATATGGAATCTTGCTCTTTTCTCTTGTGCAATATGAATTCATATAAAGCCAATAATGATAGTCCGTGGATATGGTTTACTTGAAAGAAAACCCAAAATCTAAACAAAATCCTTCCAAAATCTACACTATATTTAATCGGTGGATATGGTCTTTGTGGAAAGATTTAATCGGTGGATATGGTCTTTATGGAAAGATGAGGTGACAGTATGGCTTAAAAAATAAAATTACTGAATCTAATGATGATTAGTAAAAAAGATAAATATGTTTTTTGGCGCGGAACAGTGTGTAGCTTTTTAAAACGGTGAGCAATGAACATTTTAAATTTTAATAGTCGTTCGGCAAAAAAACGTTGAGCTTTAGCTAATTTTTAAAAAGATTAATTTTTCAAAGCTTTTTAAAAAGTTGTGAGCTGTGGCTACTGATTAGTGCTACTTTTAACAAACACACCCAATATAATATCAAGCTGAAGCAAAAGTTATTGAGATATGCAAATAAATATGCCTCACTTGAACTTAAACATTTTTTTAATATTTTTGTGAAGTTAAGTTTATGTATTCTGAGCGTACAAAATTAGTATATCTTTGGACCCAAAATTAAGCTTTCATTAGAGCATGTATATTCATAACTTGAGTTATAGTTTAACACTTGTCATGTCAGCGCCACATCAGCTTTAACATTTCTCTTTAACATCGCCAAAAAACACCCACAACATTAACATCCCAAGTTAAACTTTAACATTTCATATTTTCAATTTCAACCCCTAAATTAAAACAAACACTTCATTTATTAAAAAACATAACATTAACTTAAACATATTACAATACCAAATATAAAATAACTAAAGAAAATTACAACGAAAAAAAAAATAACAAAACATAGCAAATACTTATTCATCATCGCCGCTTCTCTTTGTTGTTGTTCATGTCGCTTCGGGATTCTTCCGCCAAACATGCTCCATAAGGTCCTGTTAGAGTTGGGTATGCGTTTGTCGGTCGTGTATTTCTTTTGCCTTACGACTGTGAGTATCACATCTTTCGACCCATCTTCGTTGCCTCAAATGTGTTGACGGATCCACCCACACTTCGTTATAGTCACGTAATGCAAATTTTTGATCTTTTATAATCATATTATGCAAAATAATGCAAGAATACATGATTCTACGTATCGTGACAATTTCACATTGACGTGTCGGTTGTTGTAGTATACCCCAACGGCTTTGAAGCACACCAAAAGCACGTTCAATATCCTTTCGGGCACTATCTCGTCTCCTTTTAAAGTACGTATGTTTTTCGTCAGTTGTTGCCGAGAAGGATTTGACGAAAGTTGCCCACAGTGGATAAATTCCGTCACCAAGTAATACCCTATTCATACCTATTTCCATTGACCATATAAGGTGCTCTTGGGGCATTGTCGGTAAAATGTGTCGTGAACAACGGAGACCGGTCTAAAACATTAATATCGTTATTCGCCCCGCCATTCCAAAAATGCATGCCAAATCCATAAATCTTGAGAAGCAACAACTTCAAGCATAATTGTTGGGTATTTTTTTATCACCCCTAGCAAATTGCCCTTGCCAAGCCACTGGACAATTTTTCCATTCCCGCATTCAATACAAATAATGCTACCAAGCATTCCCGAAAACCATGTTTTTCTTCATGTTGTTGATAAAGTTTTTGAATGTCGGCCCATGTTGGTTTTCTTAAATACTCCGGCATAAACAAATCAATAATGCATTTGTTAAAATTATCAAGACATAATTTTGAAGTACTCGCACCCATTTGCAAGTATTCATCAAATGCATCAGTGATGTGCCGTCGCCAATTGGCGTATGGCGGCGCATACACTTCATTAGAGCACTTAAACTCATTCGACATAATCGGTGTTTGCCTAAAGTAATTAAAATGGTCCGGAATATTATCGAAGTATAAGATTCAATACCTTCAACTATTTGCGGGAATAGTTTCGGCTCATACAAATCTTCTACGAAAATTCGGTTTGAATACTTACAACCTTCAACGAAATAGTCGCTATGCAGACGTTCTTCTACAATCTCACGTTCACGATATATATGGCTACGAGCACGAGTAGGAGGTTGAGATACTTCTTCTTGTTCCAACTGAAGGTGATACTCGTACGCGGACGCCATAAATTGGAAGTCAGTTTCGTCATCAACGTCTGACCAATGCTGAGAAAATTCATCAAATTGATTCGGATCCATTGTGAACGAATTTGAATTTGAATTATGGAAGTGTGAGAGGAAGTATATAAATTGTGAATTTGAATTATGAAAGTGTGAAAAAAATTGTGTTTTAGTTGGGTATTTATAGTGGTAAAAAAATGTTTTTGATTTTTTTTTTTTTAAAAAAACTAGCCGTTTAGGGGCTAAAATGTAAAAAATTTTAAACACCAACGGTAACTAGCCGTTTGAGGGGGGTGTTTTGTAAAAATTTTGTTTATATATATATATATATATATATATATATATATATATATATATATATATATATATATATATATATATATATATATATATAGGGATAACGCCCGTTAGGGCAATAACGTATAGCCATTAACGCTCAAATAACGCCGGAGGTCCAATGATAACGCCCCTTAACGCCACTAACGCCCCACTTAACGCCCGTTAGGGCGTTATCGATGTACATGCTCTTAGTGGTTAAAGAGAGAAAGTAGAAAGAGATAGAAAAATAATAAATTTAAAAGTGTGTTTGTTTTATTAAGATTTTTGGGTCTGAATCTGACTATCACATCTTACTAGTAAGAAGTGGCAATAAAGTCTGAATCTGAATGAAATAATATTGTTTATTTTTTACATAATTGTCTAAATGGTTTTCATTGTCTGTTTTTTTAATTGTAAAAAAAATAATACGGTATTCACTTTAATTCGTCAGTTTTCACGGAACTAGCACGATAATTATATTAACGAATTCAAAAAATAACCTGAGGTTAACAACCGAATTGATCTCAAATCAAATTCAGCCCAAAGTATTTTCATGTAAATGAGCAAATCACCAAGCCTAATCAAATTCTCCAAATGTTTGTCTAAATTGAAAGCTTCTCTCCTCTCCATTGGTGGAAGAACTACTCTCATATCTTTTGTCTTGGGAGCATCGGTACGTACTACTTCTCCCTTTTTCCTATGCCTGCAACCGTCAACACAAAGCTCGAATCGCTTCGTTCTAATTTTTTATGGGGAAGCGATGCAAAGGATAAAAAGATCTCATGGACTTTTTGGAAATTAGTTCTTGCTTCTAAAGAAAAGGGACGTCTTGGCATTGGTAGTCTCTATTCCCTGAACCACGCTTTAATTCAAAAATGGAGATGGCGTTACTTTAACAATCCTCATGCTCTTTGGGTTCAAGTGATCAAAGCCATTCATGGTAAGCACGGAGATGACTCTTCTTTCTACAACCATGTTCGTGATCAAAGTGTTTAGGGTAGAATTGTGAAATCTATTAACTCCCTGCATGAGAAGGAGCTTGTCCCTCTTTCTTTTCTTCAAAGACGAGTTGGTAATGGCGCCTCTACTAAATTCTGGCATGAAATTTGGATGAGCAATACTTCCTTAAAGTCTCAATTTCCTCGTCTTTTTCGCCTTGCTTTGAACAAAGACTGCACGATCAGAGATTGCTAGAATAACGGTTGGGACTTATCTTGGTCTCGTCCAATTATGAGTGGGACAAATTGTCAACATCTAAGTACCATCGTAAACATGCTATCATCTGTCTCTCTTTCTGATTCTGAGGATTTCTGGACATGGTCCTTAGGATCGCCATCCTTTTCGTTAAGTGTACTCGTGAACATATAGACAAAATCACTCTTCCTGATGGTGTTATGGAAACAAGATGGAACAACTATCTCCCAAAAAAATTAACATTCTCATTTGGAGGGCTCTTCGCGATTGTCTTCCAACAAGATGGAACCTCGGCCGTAAAGGGATTGAATTGGATTCACTCAACTGTCCAATATGTGATACCAGCATTGAAGCATAAATCACTCTCTTTGGTTTTGTTCCCTCGCTACCACTTTCTGGCATAGAATTTTTGTTTGACTAGACATTGATCCCCCTAGTCCATCCAACATTCAAGATATCTTCTCTTGGCTAGATAACATGAGAATCTCATCGGCTCACAAATCCATCTTGGAAGCTATTTGAGGAGTCGTTCTTTGGTCTCTATGGCATTTTCGCAACGAGTCTATCTTCGGCACCTCTACACCTAAACGTAGCATTTTATTTGAGAATATTGTTGAATGTTCCTATAGATGGTTTTCCTCTAGAAACAACAAGTCTTGTATCTCTTGGAACAATTGGATGCAAAATCCTTTAAGGATTTCCACCTTGTAATTTTCTTCTAGCGCCTTGCTAGCCTCTAATAATATTCCGCTGTTCAAAAAAAAATATATTAAGCTAAAATCTGAGTTGGCCCAACTATAAACTCATTAATCCTAAAACAACTGTAGTGTAACACCCCGCCTACTCAGACCACAATATTGTCCGCTTTGCCCACAGGCTCACGGCTTTGTTTTATGGCGATATAAAGACTTCCCGAGTCACCCAAGCGATTACTACTCACATGAGCACGCTTAACTGCCAGTTCTTAAGAACTCCACCCGCAGTAGATCACAAAACGCGTTGTGTCATTGTAAGGCGAATGTTATCTTATGAGCCCAGAATCTCTCCAGGCCACAGCCAATGTGGGATTTGCCTAGGGTGTTACAATCACCCCCCCTTAGGGACTCATCGTCCTCGATGAGGTTTGCCCCACCATCCCGAACAGCTCAGGAGTGGCTCTGATACCACCTGTAACACCCCTGTGGAAAATTAGAAGGGGGGGGGGGTTGAATAGTTTTACCAATTAAAACTTCCTTTTAATCTATTTAGATCGACTTATGTCAATCTATTTGGATGTGTGTGTTGGATGTTGATAAACAAGCATATAAAGGTAAGTAATGAAAAGATAAGAGTAAGAAGCACAAAACCACAACGCAAGTATTTATAGTGGTTCGGCTACAAGGACACCTTCCTTGCCCTACTCCTCTCCTCGAGTCACCTACTCGAGAGTTCGTAATCACTACACCAATCTCCTTATGGCGGAGAAGCCTTCACAACGTCGCCTACCCTTTTTCCGGTGCTAGGCTAACCACCGGGTTCTTTTCACTCCAAGGTGAACCACACCTACACAACGCCGCCACCCTTTATAAGGTACTAGGCTAAGTATCCGGTTCTTTCACTCCAAGGTTAACTACACCTTCACAACGTCGCCTACCCTTTATTAGGTACTAGGCTAAGCACCTAGTTCCATTGCAATGGAGGAACTACTACCACACTACACCAACGACTAATCCCAAAGGAGATCTACTCCTTTACAACATCATCAAGGATATCAATATCCTTGGATCTAAAACTAGTCTATCTTGTACATCGAAACACACCATATCGAATGTACATCTAAGGCACCTTTCACTAATGCCTTTGACTAGATCTACAAGACACATTTCACTAATGTCTTGTGTCTTGACTTCTAAGCACCTTTCACCGATGCTTCTAGTCTTGACTTCTAAGCACCTTTCACTAATGCTTATAATCTTGACTTCTAAGCACCTACCGCAAGTGCTTATGATATAGACGATAGATACCCTTCACTAATATCTTCGTCTTGACTCTTGAGATATCTTTCACTAATGTCTTCAACACTACACTTCTTTGAAGAAAGAAAGGAATCATCAACAAGAAGACTTCAATAGCCTTGATGATGAGGAAGCATGGCAACTCATGGACTTGAGCTTGTTCGACTTCAAAGGTGATGATCTTGCCTTTAAGAGGAACCTAAAAGATCACACAAAAACAAAACTACAAACATAGATCTCTTGGATATAAGGTTAGTGAGTTTTACACTTAGGGAGAAAGTATGTTAGAAAGAGTCGAAGATAATGAAGAAATAGCTCACTATTTATAGAAGAAAAATCTACTGTTCGCCTCTGGATCCCACGGATCCCTTCCACAAGGGATCCGTCTAGCGTTAAGCTAGGATCCGTGGGGACGCCCTTTACCCATGGGTATTTTGGTTATGGGTCATGGGTCATGGGTTGAACCATGGATCTTTAGCTAGATACAATGTATCTTTAAGTGCAATGCACTTGGTCACTTGGGTATGGGTTGATCCATGGGTTATGGATATTATCCATGTATGATATAAGCATGATGTCATGCAATGGGTTATGGGTCAAGCTCCATGGGTCATGGGCTTTGGGTTGTACCCAACTACATTCAATGTATTTGCCCAATGGGTTGTGATAATTAAGTTTCTACCCATTTATATTACCCAATATACTACATACTAGTTATGTGTATATTATACCCAAATATGTAAACACTAGTTGTTGTATATATGTATTTACTAAATCATAAAATCACTTATACTTGTTTTAGTGTTTTATGTGAAAATGTGAATATGTTAGAAACTATTAGTTCAAACCATTTACGTATTTTATTTGTTTCGTTAACATGATTTTACGTTTGTTATCGACAAAACATTAGAAGATCGTAAAATATAAATAAACGTTTTTACGGCTTATTTGTATTAACAACCCCGCCTACTCAGGCCACAATATTGTCCGCTTTGCCCACAGGTTCACGGCTTTGTTTTTGTGGCCTCATATAAAGACTTCCGGGCAGGTCACCCAAGCCAGTACTACTCTCACATGAGCACGCTTAACCGCCAGTTCCTAAGAACTCCACCCGCGAGACCACAAACGCGCTGTGTCATTGTAAGGCGAATGCTATCTTATGAGCCCAGCATCTCTCCAGGCCACAGCCGATGTGGGATTTGCCTAGGGTGTTACACGTAGTTATATAAGAATATCCTAAACCTAATATGTCACAATCCCACGCCTTTTATTTAAAAACTTCACTTATACTTGCATTCTTTCTTTCTTCCATCAATAACCGAATAAAAACTCTACTTGTATTATCTTGTTTTTCAAATGTAACCACAACCACAAGGTCACGGCTAAGATCTCGTAATGAGGTCTCGGGTTAGGTTTTTTGTATCTAGGAGTGACGGGTATCTTATGGTATCTCGTTATTTGTAACCATGTAAGTCGTAACGTTATGAAATTTTTTTTTCTGAGTTCTTGTAGATCAATGATCGGTTAATATAGATCTTTAAAGATCTCTTTCTTGAAACGATAAAACCCGAGATCTTTATTTGTGTTTGTTCTTTTCAGCTTTCGTTTGACTATGTGAAGTTGGATATATAATGTTAAGAGACAATCAGACATTAACACCACCTCTGACTGGGTAAGACGTGGAAGGTCTTGCCGCGCCTGACTTGAAAAGAAAAAACAAACACCTCTTGTGTCTGACCGCGTCTTACCAGTAAGTGGTAAGAGGCCAGTCAAATCATTTTATATAAAACAAACACACCCTAAGTAGTCGATTTTCTATTTCTCTCCAAATGTTACAAAAAGTGAATTATGAATGTGTACGTCATATAGTGGCCTAATGGTTTTTTATTTTTTATAGAACGGCACTACACTTAAAATATCCAAACGGGCAGGTTTACGGACCCGAACCACTAGAAGAGACCCGCAAAAGAAAACCCGTAAAATGCACAACTTCGCATTAGAAGGAAAATCTAGATTTTTCATTGTCTTTTGTGAGACTCGAACCCACCCACCCACCCAAACCTCCAGAAGAAACCCAGTGGCCAAAATGGCTTATCTATACTCTGTGAGTCTGTGATGCAGCTATTTATTTATAATCTAAATACAATAATAGTCGCTAGATTATTTCCTCTTAAGCAGATTGATCATAATCTAGTTACACTCTATCTACATTATAAAATAGAATTCATCTCAAATTCCAAAGAGTCTCGATAAGATTTGCAACAATTATGTATGATCAAAAACCTTTTTTAACAGATAACTTCCACGTCCAAGTTAAAACATATATTTTGGTTTTTAACTTGCACAATTGTACCTATAAACTCTGGAGGAAAAAAAATTAAAAAAAAAATAAATAAATAAAAATTTGCATGGAACATGAAATCGATAACGAGCTTTAAATATATAACCAAGTTGAACTGAGATTAAGTCCAGTTGGTGCATAAAAATAAGCTTAAAGTTTATCCTATAAGGCAAAACACACAATTTCTTATGGAGCTTTCTGAGCCAAAGTGAAAATAATCATGTTCTTTAATCTTGGGATTTATTTTGAATTTTTATGTTTCGAATGGAAACCTTCATTTTTTGTGGCTCAATTCTACATGAAATATTCAAATACTAATAGATATTTATTGCAAAAGTGGGGCAACAGATATTTTGCAAGGATCTTTCATATCCAATGAGTCTTGATAAAACAGAGTACACTCAAATTATTGAAACTATTGAACACATCTTTTCTTCTTCTGAACATGGAATCTTCAACCATTCTTCCACTATCTCACTTCTCTATTTTACATAAACCCCATGGATCAACCATTGTAGCTTTTCCTTTTAAGCAATGGAACCAAAGAACGTCTCGTAGGACTCGTTTAAATTGTCAAAAGATGTATGTCCCAGGTGGTTCTCTCCTCTCCTTGGTCTTTCTATAAATAGACTTCTAGTTTTGACCCGTTTGTCATTTTAGCTAAATTTTCAAGTTTTTCCTCTTGACGCGTTACCAATGTAACGAAATCCAGTTCAAACCGACTCATTTTGACATAAATGTTCCAAAAACAACTATCCTCTACATAAACCTATAGGACTGTTTGAGACTTCGAATTGTAATTGAAACTTTTAGGGACAGTTTTTAGCCTAATTCTAAGTATTTTGTTTAAACTCTAAACTAAATTATATGAGCTGGGCCTAAGGATTAAGTTTTAAAATGATGGTGATTTGGACTTTTGATAGGATTTGGAGAAGCATCGCCAGAAGCCAAAGCAGCAAAGAACCTCCACAACTTCTTTACATATGTTGCAGTCAGGATTGTCAAAGCACAGCTTGAGGTGTGTTCCTCCTTGAATTGACTTTTATTGTCAAACACGTAACCTTTAGAAAACAAATTTTGCTATAAATTTTTTGGATCTAGACTTAACAAAGGGACTTTATTAGAGTAGATACCAAATATCGCTGATACAGTTTTGGTCACCGAAACAGTTCAGAAACAGTTTTGCGAAAGTTAAAATAAAATTGTAGGTAAACAAAAGCAGCATTTGATTTAACTGTATAATTTGACAGAACAGAGCTACAACACAGAGGCCCATAAGGAGTTGATGGAATTTATGGAAACACACTCTTTAAATGATGGCGATAAGTTTTGTGCAGCGTTAATGCGTGAATCATCAAGACATAAAAGCCTAGGTATGCCATATCTTCACTATTCCTATGTCGCAACCCATAGCCTACTCTCACGTAAAAGTCTTTAGCTTATATATAACTTCAATACCCCCTTTGTTCTAATATTTTTTCCGGTTAAGGTTTTACTGCAGTGATTCAGGAATGCAATTAGCATAGCTGATTCCTCTGGGTGACCACAATCTCTTTTTGTCTATTATTGTCTTGAATCTTGTAAACAGTTAACGTTTTCTTATGATCAGATAACTATATTTCTACAATGACGATCTAATTTCTGAATAAATGATCAAATATGCATTGTAAATACATTTTGGGTTACTATTAACTCACTTTTTAATTTAAATTTTTTACCCATATGACCTGTTAGAGGCAAAGTATAAAGCAAGTAGCCTGTTTAACTATATATGGGTCATATATTCCACCTCTAGAAATTGATATACTCGATACCTAATAACTACAATATCCCTCTTTGACCCTTGTAAGCTGTGCAACCTTTAAACTTACTGCACAGAGTGACAAATATTGATGTAGGGTACAATAAAAACAAATCTTAATTTGATAATACCTACATCAACTAGACAACTAACCTTGTAAAAGTCAAGTCTAACTATTTAAAGTAAATGGTATTCGTATATTGTTATATAAAAGATCTAACTTATGTGATTGTTCTTCATTCTTGTGACCGAATCTGATTGATTCACATAATGCCACTTCCTTCACAGCCATGAGAATATTAGAGGTATGTATAGTTGTTCATCATTAAGCTAGTTCTGTAGTAAGCACAATAACTCAAGAAAGCTAAATCTAATGATCAGATATTTCATTTAGGTTCGATCTGCATACTGCAAGAAAGATTTTGAGTGGGACAATTTAGAAAAATTAGCTAAAAAGGTAAAATTTTGGCGTCTGCTATGCATAGTTCTTTTTCATATTATGCTTAAGTAACTAAGTTGTTATTTTTATGCTCTTTGTAGATGGCCGATGAATCCAACACTAGACTTATGAGGGATTACGTGCTGGAAACAAGTCATGTCGAAGGTGAGAACTGAAGCTAGTTGGGCATCTGATGGATAATATGCTACTTCGTTTTCCATTAAGGTGTTACATACAATCATGTCTAATAACGTTTCATGTAATGAGAGCAATTAGCACCGTTTTACACTTTATTCAATGTAACATATTACAAAGCATTTACACAAGTCTATTACATACTAAATACCTGTATTATGAGACATACATGATCTTCATCATCCATGATTACTGCCTATTTTAGTTGATCTTTCTTATCCAGAGGCTACAAATGAAAAAAAAAAAGACGCGATGTCTTGAGCTCATATATGTGTATAATCATTTTAGCTGTGTCTGTGTGAGAGAGTTCGCATGCCGAATGTAAAGTTATGGTTTTTAAGATAAGATATTACCTCGGTATAGCGAAGGACATCAGGGGAAGCTTGGATATGGCCTGTGCTGAAATATGCCTGAGCATAATCTTCAATATGTTCCAGACTGCAAATATATGTACTTTAAAGTGATTATGTTGCACAATGTTTAGAAAATTTTCCATTAGTTCAACACAACTCTTCAAAATCTTGATTTGACAACAGAAAATGAAAAGCGAGTACTACTTTAATTCTTTTGTATGTGCATCGTCTACGATAACTTCTTCCATTCTCCACTATCTTCCAGTTTGTGGGTATCATCTCCATTTCTCTTGACATCAAGAAACAGACCCACAATCACATTTCCATTCTCCTTGAACAATAGAAGTGGACCAACAAATTTAAAGTATGATTGGTCCGAAATCAAGACCCTTCTATTGTTTCAAAAGAAATAAAAATATGAACATGGGTCTCGTGTACTTGGTTTCCGAAGATATGAAGATAAGAAATCTAATACTTTAGTTATGTTACTTACCTGTAAATGTAATTGACCATAATTCCTCCACTTTGACTAAGTCCCTTTTCTGACCGATCAGCCATCCAATTTAGTCTCCCAATCATCTGTAAACAAAAATAAGCAATGGTTTATCATAACAAGGAACAAACAAAGAAAAGATGTAAGATAGCTCGCTTGACATACAGCTCCGTTTTGTAAGTGGAAATTGGCAACAGAATCTAGAGCTTTCCCTCTCTTCTTCTCACGTAAAAGGTACCTGTCGTGTCAAACAAGTGCAATAGTGAGATATATTTTAAATTAAGTAGCCATAAAACTACTTAAACTTGGTCAAGTTTTTTACTTTTTCCGTAGATTATTAAGAATGTAGATGAAGAAAACTACACTTAAGACTGCCAGAATGACAGCTTGTGCTGCGTAATATGGGATCACAAATTCAACCTTTCCGGCCAACTTTTGTCAATTAAATCATAAATAATAAAGGTGAAATTGTAAAACTTACCTGGCACACAATCTTAGCAAAATCGGTTCTAATTCAGTTATAAGTCTATCAGACTGAATCCACTCATGGTTGGTTGAAGTCAACAAGTGCAGTAAGACTTCCATGCCATTTCTCTCCGTACTGGAGCCCCTGAAACATATTTTTATTTATTAATTAGAAATAAAAGGATCCGGAACAATCAAGTATGTGCCAATATTTAAATTTGAAAATAGCAGACTTTTATGCCTTAGTCATTCAGAATCCATACTACTATTGAACTTCATGTGAAAGGTGACATACATTATACCACTTGCTTCCATAGTGCCTAGTTGTTTATACCATTTACCTTCATTCTCCAATTCATTGGCCACATAAAAACATTCACATCAAGTAAATGGGACCCAAAAATCATATCTTCAATTCACCTCTTTCCACATGAAATCAGCAAGAAAATGTTATCATTTAAACGACCTACACTGGCTATCTTCCCCAATTTCCATGAGCATACAATTCTTACATTTATTCGAATTCTAATTAAATGTGCCTACAACATATTAAATAAATAAACTTCAAGGGCAACGTGCTTCCAACTATGGTGTTGTATGTTTATGGTCGCATATGGTAAATGGTTACGAAAATGATAATATGATATAAGATGGCATGTAAATTCATCTTACACATATGCATCCACCAGTGCTCTTTCTTCCGCAGGTTCGAGAATGTTCTCACTGAAAACAGGGCCAGATCTCTCAGATGATGCCAACTTAGACAACAACCACTGCATGAATCCTGGGATAGGACTTAGGGTTGCAAAATTCTATAGAGAGAAATAGGCAGAGTCAGAAGTCAGAAATATAACTATACGATTATGAACCATGAATGAGAAACTCTACACCTTTCACATTAAAACCAACATCAGTTTTGCCATGAAGGCTATATTACTAATTTATACCACTTACAGATATATTAGGCATGTCCTTCTTCACCAGATATATCACTCGTTTAATAAGGAACTTCCCTAAGTTGATTCCTGCCAAGCCAGGCTGCAATTTTCAAAAAGTTATCTGTATTGGTCAAATGGAAGACATCCATCAAACATATTCTATTTAAATGGAATTTATATCATTATCTAACTGCAAAAACACCACAAAAACTATACGGAAACGAGACAGTGAGATAAAAAAGAGCGGTACCTGAGTTGACGAAATAGAGTAAAACAATGCAGTAGTTGCTTCGCATTCAGGTGTTGGAGGATCATGCCACAACACTTCCTGCAATGAAGCAAATTCTGGTTACTATTAGAAACTGCAAAGGGGTGCAATGATGAAGGACAAGTTATTCACCTGTATGGTACCAGCTATATTCTTCATAAGTGCAACTTCAATAAATATAAGCGGTTCACCTGAAGAGAAGATTAGCTACTAGACATGTTATTAACTCAAAGACTGGTACAACTGTCAGGCATCGCATTCCTCTTAAAAGGATTATGTGTTCTATAAAGGGGACTTTCTTTGATCAAACTCAAGAGGAACTGTGAAAAATAAGCACCATTACTAGGACGTGTTTTTTTTTTCAATCAAATTACCATTCTTAACTTATATGAATTGTAAATAAAGAACATCATAAGTAGAAGTGGATATTTAGACTCATTTACTTATGAATGGGTCGATTTGGGTCTTTCTTTTTTTTGTCTCAAACGAAACAAATGGGTAAAGTAAAGTGGCTGTAAGGGAACGGGTCGAATAGATTGAAAGTCATTTGAACTCCATGTTTAAGGCATACAACCTCCTAAGCTATTTATATTGTGATAAAATTGGTTTTTGTGATCATAATTAGCACATCAATTATCTACAAAAAACCTTTAAAAAATGGACAGAAAGTTGTTTCAGGTCAACCCAGTCCATACTATAACATGACACATTTCGACCTGAACCAATTTTGACCCGTTACCCAACCCGCTTGAACCCATAGTGACAAGCCAGGCATGATGGCTAACCAGGTATAGCTGGATGTATGTATCCAAAACATCGGCGGCCTACTCCCAACCTTCTTTTTAGATCTATAAGATTGCTAATAGGATGCACAGCCTGTGAGCATTAATGTTCAAAATTCATAAGCCCCAAAAATCCAAAATATTGAAGATCATCAGATTACTCTAATGAAGTGGTAACAGATGCAAACCTCATAAGCTACAATTTTCTCTAACAAAGAAGCAGGATCGTCCCATGTAATTTGGTGAAGCTCAAGGTTAGCCGGACTTAACCATGTAATAAGCTTTTCTTTCAAGTAAGAGTCAAGCGCTCGTAGTGATGCAACATTTTCATCCCTATATGTGTGACATAACCAACTAAGAACCCAAAGGTGCTTGCTTAATAGATTATTATCATTTTTCATAATCCAGAAACTATCAAGCTAATATATAAAATATAAATAGATACACCCAATGGAGTGTACTCATGAAAATAAAATAGTTTTGGGCATAACCTTACGCGATAATAGATAGAATATCTGCTCGAACAGTGGCCAAAAACTTCAAACCACCAGGATGCGAGTTAAGTCTTTCAAACAGAACCGCATACATTGGGTTAAGAGCGTGTCTCAAATTTCTTTCGATTCTATAAAAAGCAGAAAGTTGTCCTTCATGCCCATGATCATCACTTTCATCACCTGATGGTTAAATCTATATTCACAACCAAACCACGCAAAACCAAAATGCACCTATGTAACACAAGAAGACTCACCATGAGGTATCTCAAGACCAACATACTGCTTCATCAACTCCCGAACTTGAGTCCTGTTGAGATCATACTCTCGGGCAAGAATGAGTAGCAATTTGTGACGGTTTTCTTGAGAAAGACTAAAGTAACCCTGTATCAAAACTGAAGTTGCTTACACAACAGCAACGTAAAGAAAGTAAAGAAAGGGAAGAATCTATTTTCTTCACCTCTGAGAATTCAGTTAGCGCGGTATCCAATATCTCTTTCTTATTCATTGATATGACTGAATGCATTGATTCTCGTACATTCCCAAAGTCTCTGAAAGTATTCCAATAACATTTTAGAGTTGTGCAGAAACCTCATTTTGTTGATAAACTCATATGAAATGGTTAAGTATTAATAACCTCGGCGTCTTGATGGAGGTAAATTTGTTCCCATTCAATGGATCAAGTTGCAGTTGGTTAACTTTGTTCTACGTACCCGGAAATGAATACAAGGACAAAAAGTTATATTTGCAGTTTACTAACACAAATGAAAAGGTGAACTAGTTAAGATAACCCAAACAACAACATCATAAAGCACATAAACTGGTTAGCTAAGTTATAACTTAATAATCTATTCTAAGTAATCAGCATATAAATAAATAAATTATCAAAGATTCAATTCATATCATAATCATAATAACTATATAGAATAAAGATACCTCTGAGTGATTACTTACAGAAAGAGTGGGGGAAATGGGTCTCATTTTAGAACGCAATATAATGGCTAGACCTTTCTTGTTCATTATATTCTGATAAAATTTCTTTCGGTTTTTATAACTTTACGATTACGAAAGAACATTTACTCATTCTGGTCAGATGTCACCATACGTTGATGAAGATGGTTATCAATTTTGCTTTTCTAATTATGGCCCAACTTTATTTTGGCCCAATGTCTTATACTTATTTAAATGGGTGTAAAAAAAAAACCGGAACCAAAAGAACCGAGAAACCGTACCAGAATCAAACCGTATATTAGAACCATGGTACGGTTCTTGGTTCCTAAATTTTTAAATTTTCGGTTCTCGGGACGGTTCGAGTCGGAACCATCCGGTTCCGGTACTTTCCCGAAAGAACCAACGACTTTGAAAATATGAAATTTTATAAGGTTTATTTGAGACATTGTGTGTAACCTAAAAATTAAAATAATAATAATAATAATAATAATCAATCAATGTTAAGCTGTAACATAAAAATCTAAAACTTAAAAACACGTAATAAAATTAAAACCCTAATTTTTAATCCATTCAAAGATCATTATGAATTCATCATCATCATTCATCAACCTGAAAGTAAGTTTATTTTGAAATCATTATCGTAAATTTGAGACTTACCTATGGTTTGCTTGTTCAATCATATTTGACGTAATTACTACTCATGTTGTCGATAGCTTTTCTTGATGAAATACATGTATAGTAATAGAAAAACCAAGTGACTTATATAATTCAGATGGTTAGATACTTAGATTCATTAACCAATATCACAATTGCCAAAATAGAGGCATATGCATACGAAAAGTTGTATAGTTACAATTATTTGATTTTTTTTTTCTTTTGTAAAGTGTTTAAACTCTTTTACTGACTTTACAAAGTTAGTTCATATACATCAGTGGCATTTTTGTGTATTTGCATTGTCGGAGACATTTTTGTGTGTGTTTATATTGTTACAGACTTATAGCATTATTAGCATGTCCTTTATTAATGATCTACGACCGAAAAAATAAATTATTTAGACAATTAGGTACTTGTGAGAATTACTGAAAATTCTTGTACCAGAACCGAGAACCGAACCGAAGAACTTGGGACGGTTCTTGGTTCCACTTTTTCCATGTTTTCGGTTCTCGGTTCTTTCGGTTCTGGTTCGGTACGGTTCCAGTATCATGGACATTTAAACACTTTTGAGACAATTTGTCGGATGAGGGGTACGGTGGGTGTAGTGATGACCACGTTCATCATCGTTAATATAACGGCGCGTTTGTTTTTTTACCATCAATTCAACCATATTGTACTTAAACACAAATATGAAATATACAATACAATACACTTACACACCAAAACAAAAACACAAAATTAGTTTGTGCACACGACCTAGTTGTGTAAAGTTTTGGTTGATAACGCGGTGGTGGGGATGGTGTTTTAGGCCATAACCTTGAACAAGAAAGGGGGGATACTTCATAGCAACATGTACGTTTTTTTGGTGAGACACGAGTATTGAAGGAATATGGATAGTTATGAATGATTGGTATTGCACAATTATTTATTTCTTTGTTTGAACGTCCATTGAGTGAATGTTATTGAATGATGATGCAATCTACTATTCAGTAATTATAAGTTTCAACCGGACAATGAGAAGAGACTGGACAATCAGATATCAAAACAACTCTTACCATATTCCGTCAGAAGATGCCTTTATTTATACAAATATAAAGTATATGCAATAGTAGCATATGTGAGACCTAACAGACTTGATAGCTTACACACTTTTACATTATTACATACCATCACACCACACTAAAGAAAAAAGTGCCTAAATAGTCGGCACATCAAACTAAATTGCTTTTAGTATAGATATTGATATTTTATGTTTGATAGCACCTTGAAAATAAGTACATTAATTAATCGAGTTGAAATGTCAACCCGAGACTTATTAATATTAATATTGACATTTTATGTTTGACCTACGATTCATAAATTTTTATTAGGGTTTGACTATATATAAATAAATATTTCAATAACATTTTTAACATTGCTATTCTTCATTTGACCCATTTAACTAATTGTATAAAAGATTGTTAGGTTTAAGCTATTAAATAAGTACATACTTTCTCTAAAGTCTCGTTTTAGTATATGAACTACAAAATGTATTATTAAATATCACAAACTTTGAAAAGTGTTTCAGTATGAACTACAACAATGTTTCAGTACTACGAGAATGGGATTGGGTGTTTTCACGTCTCACCCCACGAGAGAGAGAAGGGGGAGGAGGGCTGGGACTGGGGTTGGGGCTGTTGTCCAATCTTCTGTCTAAACTCCAACACGACCCATTATACTAATTGTAGAGAAGATCGTTAGGTTTAAGCCATTAAATAAGAATTTTTTTTCCCTAAAGTCTCGTGTTAGTACATGAATTACAAAATGTGTTATTAAATGTCGCAAACTTTCAAAAGTGTGTCAGTATGCACATCTCGATGATTTGTCATGCAGTGTCATTATTTTTAATGTGACAACTTATCAAAATGTGCATATTACAACGATTTATGAAAGTTTGTGATATCTAATAATACCTTTTATACAGACTTTATAAAAAAGTCGTTGCTATTTAATAGTTTAAATAAAAAATCATTCCATATTCTGTTGTGGACGAAATTTAGCCAAGGTACAAGTAGTGTAATATATGTCGTAGTAATTTAAACTGGTCGGCGAGTTGAAAGTGATGCATCATTTTTTATTATATAGTGTCAAACATGTACGCAAGTTGTTTCACATGAGAAACACTTGTTTATTTATTATTATTATTATTATTATTATTTTTCAGGATTATAATTCTTTCATGAATTAATTTGGATTTATATAAAGTTGAAACACAAACGAGCAAAATAGTTGTTTGTTTAACACGTAATTTCAATTATTAAACAAGTCTTCTAGGTTATGGCCTGAATCAGTTTAAAGTTTAAACACATTCCTAATCTCGTGCCGTGGTAGAAACTTTAGTTCCTAAATTTTCCTAGGTGTTTATCATTCAACCAAATCAAAATCCAATAAATAGTTGTGTTTCAATATAGCTAAACTGATTGATTCTATCAAAAAATACTCTTACATCTTGTTTGAGCATGATTGTAGTTCCTGTTCTTGAAACTTATAAGTTAATTCTCTTCCACAGTTTAGGGTAAACATTATCTGGATTTTGTTTAAGGTATTCAGTCAATGCAATTTTGTTGGGTTTGGAAACCCAGATCTGTAGCTACTTAGGTGCGTGGATTGCAGGTAGTCTTGCTTTCGCGATTGCAGATCATTTAATGTTGAAACAAAACTTGCCGTTTTGTTCAGTCATTTTGGGTTATAATAAACCAATTCCAATGTGTAGGAACACAAGTGGACCACGTACGAGTGCTGCCATGACTACTAACATATGACTGCATCAGCAATAAGACCAGTAGCCCGATGCCATGGTCCTGGGTCTGCATCAACACCAACAGAAACTATCTATACCAAAAGGCCAGACTTGCCCGGTTGGATTAAAACCAGCACCTGGTTCTATGGTCAACAAAACATGTGCACAAGACGGCAACACCATGGTCAACAAAACCCGACAAATAGAACCACCAAATTAGGAACAGAGATCTCAAATCACAAGATAAGGAGTTGGACACTTAAAGGACAGTGTTTAACCTACGACTTCTCATCACTAACTGTTCCATCATAAGATATTTGAGCAGGAGCATGAGCAAGATTATCTGTACTGTACAACACCCAAATACATGGTACAAGCCTCTTAAGCACGCCCTGAGAAATCACCTTTTTTGGCGCTTGGTTTCAGCCTGAAAAAACAGACAAGAGACACAAGTGAGATCACGAAATTAGAGGAAATAAAACCACAGCTGCTATAATGGTGTTTGTAAGAGATATTGTGGTGTCTGTACATTGAAATTGCATATTTTATAATATCAAAATCGTAGCAAATACTTGCAAGTTTTTATAAAGCGACTGCTGATAATTTTCTAAATGAACAAAATTCAGGGAGGAGACGCATTTTGTGGTGTCACATAACAAAACTTAACCATTCTAGTTCTAGCATATAGCAATATTTACACAAACAGTGTATCATGATACGTCTACAAACAAGCCAATCATTTGAATAAGCATTTAGATGTACGGAGTATCAACTTTTTGGACACTTGTGGTCATTGACTGCTTGCATACATTTCTTTTAAAATGTATTAAACTAAAAAATAATGGGATAAATATGATAAAAGAATATCCAGCAAAAACATAATTTAAGCAAGCTATGCCCAGAAGACTGATATTATGGTGCCCTTGTTGAGAAAATATTTGATTAAAATTGGACTACAATACACAGAAGTCATGAAAAATCGATTAAAATTTGTGGTATGGTCTGACCTTGCCATTGGCCAGAGCAGATGCAGAGCTTTTATTGTGAGGTCTCTTACCATCTAAGGATAAGCAATCGTCACATGTGAAGTTATCTAGTTGCTTAGCCTGATCAGTAGTCATATTAAGGCACGCAGGGTGATACCTGCAAATAAAACAAACAAATGACTTAAAACAACCAAACTGAATATTACATTCTCATTTTATACTATGACATGGCATAATAAAGAAAAAACAGGACGTGCAAACTAGTTACTATATCAGCAAGCCAATCAGATAATATCCTTATTCGAGTATTTGACGAACAGCAAATAGTCTAAGTGTCATTTTATCACCTAATTACAAGCTCATCAGGGAGACGCTTTTCACGGAGGATCTCTATACACAAATCATGAATTTTACTTCAAGTTCATCCTAGATGGTTCAGATGTATAATCAAGCTGCCCAGAAAAAAAAAGTTGCGGGAAACAGAACGCAAAAACACAATGGCTATGTAGTTCAACAGTTCTTGAATGGTAACTGCTGTGTTTTACCATAAACTGCTTACGTTCAGTAGCAGTCTTATACCAAAGGAAGGATCATTCAGTTTATATAAAGAACACCAGATTTTTAACTGTTGTGTACTGTTAAGAAGACAATATCAAGGCAAAACCTTCAACTACGAATACGGAATACACAGATTTGGCAAGAAAGAAAGAATGTGAACAATCCAATCAATCGTGCGGAAACCATTTAGGACCTCATTTTAACAAGGCTAACTCTCTTATATAAGTATGCAACTTGTAACATGTTAATTTAACATACATACCCTTCTTTTAACCATTCAACGCAACAAACTGAATACTTTGTTAAATGATCATAAGGATCTTGCATTAAATGATAAAAGAAAATTGACTACATGCATCTGTAACATGATTCACTAACAAGATAGATGAAAGAATTGAGCATAAAGCATTTCCTATAGGGACATAATGGTGACTTAGCAAGATGTCATTTCATCATTTTAATTACACAAGTCATACCAGTCTTTGCAAGCTTCGCACTGCACCATCAAGTCATCAGGGTTGTACGGCATCTCGCATTTGCAATACCTTCAAAAAACAAACATGAAACAGTAATTCGAAGTCTCAAAGCAAAAATGATTTAAATAATCAACAAAGCTGAAGGGTGCAAAACATACACCGCAACACGGTCAGGCGTGAACCCTCCAGTGGCAGCCTTGTACTCAAATCGACAGAAGTAGTCTTCCAGTCCAACATCCTCAAGCTTGGTGTAATTCTTGAAGGTATGAACGATACACTTGTCTTCAATAGTATGAGCACTCTGAGTATCATAGTGGTCTGACAAGAATAATTCCTTTATTCCATGAAACTGCCTTCTCCCACCAATTGATTCCTCTGGACGATAGTACCATCTAACTCGAACCTTCACATTTCCCTTCACATCAGCCTCAATGGTCTCAACACGAGCCACATATGGGGCTTTCTCATTCTCTGAAGATCTCATTAACACTGAATCCCCAACTTCAATATCATATGTAAACAGTGAAATCAGAATCTCGTTTGCTTCACTTTACCCTCATAGAGAAAAAGGTATTACTACTTACCTTAATAAAGATGCATGTAAAGGAATGATTATGATCAATACTAACTACGCTACACCCATCACACTCGCACAGTGAAAAGAAAATGATGAATGTTTTGTATAGATGAGATAGTGGTAAACCCAGGATGTATTCATATATTCAGGAGATGTACTGGAATAACAATTTTTATGTTTTATTTGTTGTACACAACAAAAAAGGGGTGCATATGCAAGCAGGAACCAGTTTTGTCCTAGTCCATGAATTTAAATTTTTATCCGAACAAATAAACAAACAGATTTCTATGTCTGTTTTCATTTTTGTTTGGTAAGACAATGAACTAAGTCACATGGAACGGGATCGTGCCAGTACAGGATCACGGATCGTGGTTCGGTAGGTGAGGGGGTAGGTTCATTTGGGATCGCTCTGCTACAACGAACAACAATTATTATATTCCTAAGGTGTTATAAAAAACCCAAACATTTAAACAGAATAGTGTTTAGAAAGTCATAGTGTTCAGAGTATGAAATATTCTAGAACTTTTTGATCTTCCATTAATCAGAGTGTTTAAAAGAAATGACAATATCACAGTTCAAAATAAAAATAAATATCAAATATTCAAAATAAACGTTAATTTCTCAAAATCTTGACTATCCATGACCTTGATGGTTGCAGCATCGATGCACTTTTAAGATCATTGGAATTAGATGATTCAACCATTAATCAGAGTATTAAAGCAACTTTTTAGAGTATACTATCTATAATAATACAACGATTTCCATATCATATTTGGAAGTAAATTGTCAAAACTAAGGATCGACTCCCATATGGATACCAAACCAAGACTAGAACGTTAATTTTCCTTGTACGATTTAAACAATCCGGAATTGAATCGTACCGCGATTGAGTACCTGGATTGCTATTCGTTGCCTATCTAGAGAATTATATTTTAATGGAACTAACACCCCGATAAAGAGAGTATACAGGCATATTCACGACTTCACGTGTCACTAAATAAACACAAAAAAAAAAAAAAAGCAATATGCTTCAAATCCAAACATCCAAACCATTTATAATCCAAACATCATTACGAATGCGTCTACAGGGAGATGCAAGGTGACAGAATTAACAATCATGACTTGCAACAGAAAAGGCAATTATGCAAGGAAGCGAGGTTGTGGGTCATGATTACCACATTTTTTTGTTTTAAAAAGCCTACAAAGTGAGACTGATTGATTGTAGGGTTAAGATACTAATCCCATGCAAAGGAAGTATGTGTGCACCTAGGCTCTACCACACAGCAAATGAATTCATATGAACAGTTTATGTAACTTTCACGAATATTAACGAGCGAATGAGACCTTGTTCGTATCAAACAAACCAACATAAATAAACTCCCCACCGAATGGTTTACTGGAAGTGTAAGGTTCACTTATAGCTCTGCAGCAAATTGCAAACCATTGCTTCCAAGTTGATCCACCCATGATATAAGCCGAAGGTCATGTACTAAAACAATAATGTGCATTAATAATACATGATAAACCGAACTATCAAATTTCAAAATCAAATAACTTAATACTGATTGGGTAGACCTTAACTAAACTAGACCCATTATACATACATGAACAATAATACTAACTAGTAACTACGTTAAACCGATCACACATTCATGAACAATCGTGAATCTTATTTATATATGAATTAGTGGCGCATACATGTTTAACCTAACATATAAAGTAAGAAGAACACATAAACAGACAAATCCTCGTGTCCGTGTTCTTATAATAAGACTAAGAATGTATGGATGTGCAAGTTAGTTGAACCTTTGAGAACTATGAAATTCGGATTTGAAGTCTTTAAGAATTGAGGCTGAATGTTAGATATCAAAGCTAGGATACTGCTATATGCAAAAGGAGTATCCGTACACCTAAGACATAACACAAGGTGAGGCGCATACTTAAATAGCTCTTAAAACAGCAGCAAAATATGACTTTAAACTCAAAATTGATCCATAAGATGCTTTAAAAAGAGAATAAGAAGAAAAAGAAAAGCTAAATGTCAAAGTTGGAAGAAAGAAGGGACATTTAGGATTTTAAATGTAAGGAAACCACCTTATTTTGTGATATAATTGATTTGGGCTTTATTGAAGCCCAAAATTGCTTGATTAAAAGGGCCCATTATGACCCGCTGTAGGTTTAATTCTTATTTTGGACCCACAGTAGTGAGGCGCTAAATTGCCAAAGATGCCAGTAAAGTGCCACTTTATGTAATGGCTACGCATCAAGGGTCCCGATGCGATAACCTTACTGCCTCGACTCGCCTCACGCCTCAGGCGTTAAAAGGCGCGCTTTTTTAAACACAACACTCAATATGTACAAACCAACAAGACCACAGTTCACGTTCGTTCAGTTAGTTACCTGAGTACGTTTATTGAACTGTTAGCTCAAAGTTCGTTTATCGAAGATAGAAATTAATTTTAACTTGAAAACTTGATTTATCAAAAATAGAAATTAATAATAATGTGAAAATTTGACCAATTGTCAATTTAAATGCTTCTTGAGAGTTTCAAATGTTTTAGAGTCTTCAAAATAGACACCATCCACTTTAAATTGAGACACAACAGAATCTGTGATCCCATCGTCAACTAGAATGCCATTTCTATAGGTACAACTCGTGAACCCGCCATCAACCGAAAGTCACGATCCCGAGCGTTCCCAGGTCCATATCGTACCTGTTGTAGTACAATTGTATCGGGATCGCGGATCGTGGCTACTGTAGCGAATTAGGTAAGTATGAACTGGACTATCAAACTTTATTAAACTTAATATCGATCCTCTTCAGCCTAACTAAAGGTAGAGCTAGTTAATTCTAGCTCAAGATCCTGTTCGTCTTAATTATAACCAATAACAAAAGAAATGAACAAAAATAAACTAACTTTAACAAACAAATTACCTAGCGTTCACGAATGTAAACAGACAAGCAATACCATAGTTCAAGTTAGTTCATTAAACTAAAACATGTGTGAAGCTCATGTATATGTTTGATCATTTAATAAACCAAGTAACCAAGGAACTTCCAGCTGAACAATCGCAGAAGAACAGCTCACTAAATGTGCTATTCGCTTATACATACGTGCAAAAAGTGGCTTCCAAATTCCAATTACATGCCCTATAAGGTCCTGTACTAACACACTCACTTGCATTATGTCATAACAGAACGACCACATAGAAAACTAATATCAAACAACAAAATCCTAACTAAAAGAAATACCGATTCTATCTTTTCCCAAAAAAAAAAAAAAAAAAAAGTACCGATTCTATTCTAGCCTTTTAGTTTTATCATATTCAACTTTATAACACTCCTAACTGAACTTAGACATAGAAAACTGATCTATAACTGTAAAGGTTAACAAATTTAAGTAATAAAATGATTTTGAAAGTTGTAACAGAGTACAAATATACCAAAATAACAAACACATATGAATCGGTTTTAACAAAAAAATTACCTTAACATTCACGAATGTAAACAAACAAACAAACAAGACCATAGTTCACGTTCATTCATAATATTAAATGAATGTAAAATCGTGTTTACATTTATTAACTTACTAAATAAACGAACTTGGTGCACAAAAGTTCACTTATTGGTCTACGCCCTTACCATCCAGTGTCCACCCATTCAATAATATAACCTTTTTGGCCAACTAATCCACGACACAGATTCAAACTAACTAAAGCCCTCCCTTTTCAACAAGAATTGAACTTGAGACCACTCACACTTTACTATAGTCACAACCCTTTTTCCGCTAAAAGTGATTTACGAAAACCAAACTTAACACATCTTAAAATCAATCCGCTAGCTCAACTAGTAATAAATTTCAGCTTTTGTGACATATCTATTATTCCGTTTAATAAACTTAACACACACTTGCTTATAAGTCAAAGTTTGAGCTCAAGTACCAAATTAATTTAATCAATAAATATGACACACATCTTAAAAAAGAAATGAAATAGATAGTACCTCTAACAACTTTGTTAGTGCCTCTGATAGTGTAAGAATCAAGGTCTCGTTTGGCGCTGCTGCTGCTGCTGCTACCTGGTCTAGTTTTAGCCATTTGATTTGATTTGATTGATGAGATCTGATTAGTGGATCTGTGGAGTAAAAGATTCCGATTGTAGTAGTGAAGGAGGACTGGACTTATTAGGTGAATCGAGAATGTAGGGGTAGGGGCTTTGTTTTCTTCATACGGATTTGTTGCGGTGCTGTCTTTAAATGGTAACTATTGTTTATTTATAGCAAGCCCTAATTTGTTCACTTTTTGTGTCAAGTGCAAACGCGCGGAGCCGAGCTGCCAAACTCGACTCGATCGATTACCAAAATTCGGTCTTGAAAATTTGACACAAGCTCGATCGAACTTTATATTTTACGTTCGAGCTCAACTCGTAAGATAAAAACGTTATATGGAAAATAGTAACGAAATCAAAACTAACAATGAAATAAATATTATCTTACACACATATATTTAAATAAAAATGGTATTCTAAATTGAAATTTTGTGAAATAAGATAAATACGAATATCTTGTTAATATATAAAAGATTTTTTTTAGCTTTCAAATGCCAACCACTTATTAGCATGGCTTCTTTTGCATGACTTCTTAAATTAAACATTAAGGTTAAAGATTTATATTACCAACGAACTTTCTCAAATTTCCAAATATCATCAATTTACTTTTTTTAATGCATTTATCACAAAAAAAACTTGATGTTACCTGTAAATACCACCAGTATACCAATTTTATTTTTCACGTCATTAATATTATCCCACATGAAAAATCCAATTGGATAGCTGGGTTAAAGTGCCTGGTTTATACCCATTTCAAAATGTTTTATCATTCTCTTAAACTCAAATCATGAACCATACATAAATCATCATTCAAATCATTAACACAAATTTGCATGTCAATCTAAAACTCAAATTTCCACAAATCATTAAATCATACAGCAAGATCATGAACACAAATTAGAAAATGTAAAAATTGGAGAAAACATGTAGAATACCAAGAACCTATGATTTGCATAAATCAACAACACATGATTTGTTGTATAACACATAATTAACCTGCAAAAGACAATATAACCAAACTGCAAAACACAATATAACCAACCAAATTGCTACCATTTAAAGTTATAAACTAGATCCATTTAAACTACATTAACATGAAATGCTGCATCAATCTGTAACACCCCCAAAAATTTGCACAGGGGAAGTGTTCCTAAATCAATACTCATAACACAAGGTAATAAAGAATGGAAAATCTATTTCATTATCGAAAGATATATTAATTTAAGAAATAGTTTTACAATATTGTTTCAAAGTGCGAAAGTAAAGCCCATAAAAATATATGTTGTCCCATTAAAAGTGGTATTGGATATGCTCGAAAACAATTTGGATGCCAGTCCTTAATGAATGCCTTTGCCAATGCCCACGTCAAGAAGTAAACCTGAGAAAAACATGCTAAAGTTTCAACACAAAGGTTGGTGAGTTCATAGGTTTAAGTTAAAGTATTCAAGTTGGACCACAGTTGTACATATAAGCATCTCCGTGAATGATACTATATGTAGTAAAAGTCTATTACGTTAGTACCAAGTTCATGCAACCGAAACTACGACAGTGTACATGTATCTAGAAGCATGATAAATAAAAGCCAGACAAGTGTATTTCCAGTACACTTGTAATAGATATGATATACGCTCGACGTTTGCCTATCCGGTCAAACTCGAACGGGGGTATCATCCCCAATAGATCTATTCATAACAATCGCGCTTCCCCAAAGGAAACTAACGGTAGCATAGTGGGATTCAAGGTTGTTTCAAGTAATAGTTTAGTCAGTACCATGTCTGAAAAGAGTTTTGCATGTTTCTCACCCCATAGTTTTATAAAGTAAGTAATAAGAGTGAAAGTGGAGCTATAAACTCACCTTAGCAGTTCGGTGAATAAAGCACAAAGAGATCAAGTGACAAGTGGCTCCAACTCGCAACCTAAATTAGTATGGAAATTCTTAGTTTACAGTTTTGTGTACTCACGACTCAAAGTGTTTAAATAAATTTAAGTGTTTACAAGTGGGTGTGTTTAATGTTGCTTGTGTGGCAGAGTTTACATTAAAATCGTTTCAAAATGTTTTGTAAGTATTGGCTCTTGGAATAGATGGAGGAATGATATATACGAAACTTTCGTATAAGAGTTGACTCGAATATTGGCTCAAGTGTTATCAAAGAATAAATAAATACAAGTCGAATTGTATTCGTTTGGTTTCGAGGTGTGAAAGTATACATTTATTAAAGTCTTGGTTAAATAATATATTTGGACAAATATAGTATTTAAAGTTTACGCCAATGAGGTTTCCAAATAAAGATATGTGTTAAATATATTTACTTAAACGAAAAAGTGGTAAAATGTATAAGTTTATCGAACTTATAAAAGTTTTGGATAAAAATGTCAAAGTATTCAACTAAAAGGGGTTAAAGTTGTAAAGGTTTAATACAAGTCTCAAAACTTAAAAGAAAATTATATCAAATGAATTAAGGTTGGGGGGTTGAAAGTGTAAAAGATTTATATAAGTTTTAAACTTATAATAGCTTTTAAGAAAATGATAAGTGTTTGAAAAATGGAGGGCCAAATTGTCAAAAGGGCGAAACTTGCAAAAATCACAATAAGTGAAAACAATGCCATGGACCAGTTTCGAACCAAGGACCTCTAGATTGCAACTTAGATGAACCAACCGTCTAAGCTAAGTGCTCTTATTGGTTAAACATTGCAACCGTTTGTACATAACACGTTTTAGGCTGTTTGAAAATGGGCTTATGTGTAAAAGAAATAAAAATCCTCAAAGGGCCATTGCACAGATTGAACTAGGGACCTTATGTAAAGAAGTTGCAAGACTTACCATTAGACTAGAGATCCTATGGTGTTAAGACTTGCTATACTTTATATTTATGCATAGTTAATTGATTTCAAATATGGCTTAATTCTACTCAGTATACACTGTACGTGAATACATGCATGTTTAAATCGAAGGTTTATATGAGCTTGCATGTTGATAGTGAGTGTAAGGTAGGAAAGTAAGTATCACTTTTAATTTTCATTCTTATTATTCAAACACAAGCTTCGAAACATAATGATCTTAAATAAACGACATACAAGTTGAGGAGAGTTTCGAGTGCTTACAGTGGTGAGTTTGGATAGTGTGAAGTCGAATGTGACGTGAACAAGAACAAGTGAGACAATAAACGACCTAGCTTCCAATGCTTAACCCGACTAGAAACTAACCCGAAGTGAATGCTTAGCTTATGAAAATGAAACCCGACACCTTGATTTTCTCCTTCTTCCACCTTGGCAGTGAACAAGGAGTAACAAGGGGTGTGTTGGTGAGTTGGGAGAGTTGTAAGTGTGAGACTAGGATGTGATAAAAGGGTTAGCTTATATAGCCAAGACTAAGCATGGCCTAAGCAATATTTTAGCCTTCTCCTTGCATGAATTTCAAGCAAGTTAAAAGAAAAGTATGCAAGCATGCATGCATCGGCTGAAATGAGGGAGGGTATAGTGGTTTGGTCATGTCAATAAGGTGGATAAGGGAACACATTATACCAAGGTTCTAAGGGTCTAGATGGTGAAGGTATGTCTAGGGTATTAGTTTATGTATAGGGTGGCTTAAAGTGAAGGTCTTGTCTCCTTTTTGGGTTGTGTTTACACGCAAAGGAAAGAAGCAAAAAAAAAGTATGTTGTGTTTGTGTTTTTGGCTTTTGTTCGTAGGGTCACAAAAACAACAAAATGCCATTGGTTATTTTAGTTATCAATATGTACATGTAACTTGACTTTGCATGGAATTTGTTTTGTTGCTTGGTTTGGTACATGATGGTACCACAAAAACATAGAAGTATGAATTCTTATTAGTGCAATCACTTTGTATCCATTCCAAATAAAGGGTGCGTTGGGGTCACAGTAGCATTTGGAACATGGTACCAAGATTTTTGCTTGCCAACATATTTGACTATCATAAAATGAAAAGAAAAGTTGGGTTTGGACGATTTGTACAGCAACTTGAAAACATAGAAATACATGTCAACTTTTACTAGTGTTTATATTGTAGTATCATTTCATTAGTGTGCATTTGGGCTAAGAGGAAAAAGAAAGGCTAGGCCCAATAGAAGAATCATGTTGGGTTGGACTTGTGAATATACGGGAGCCCAAGAGAATAAAATGAATTAGATTGGATCGGGTTTAGGCTTAGAGGCCCGGTAGAAAATAAAGATATAAAAGTTTATTATATATTTATTTTATATAGTTATTATTATCGAGGTCGAGGTGAAAAGAAAAGAAAAAAAATATCATGTAACTTGTCGTGATTATAGATCGAAAAGAAAGAAAAAAAATAGCCATGAAAACCGGTATGGAAATTTACGAGTTGTTACAGTACCTACCCCTTAAAAGAAACCACGTCCTCGTGGTTTAAGATGCAAGAATCGTCGAGGTCGATACGGTGACGAGATGTGTGTATATATGCTTAAAATGTGGCGTGAGAAAAAGGGGCTAGTCGTACAGAAAAGATTTAACGTCATGAGGATATTTTTAAATAAAAGATAAAGGATTCGTTAAGCGGAATATTCATAATACATCGCGGTTACACAAAAGAGTACAATAGATAGGAAACTTAAAGGATTGCAATCTAAGAAGGCGGAGAGTTTCTTTGTTGTCATTAGTTTAGATAGTGTTGAAGTTGATCTTGACGCTCTTCTTTTTCTCCAAGGAAATAAGCTCTTCCTCGGGCTGCTTCAATCTGGTTGTTTTCATTCCGATCCTTTGGATTGGGACATTCATTCTTATAGTGTCCTCATTCTCCACACCCGAAGCAAGTTATGTCAGCAAGTGCCTTTGACTTGCAATCTTTGGTCATGTGTCCAATCTTCTGGCAGTTGTGACATTTCACAGTACACTGACCACTGTGGTGGAGTATACAGCGGTTGCGCAAAGGGTGATTCCCCTCATAGCCCTTCTTCTCTTCTGTCCCAGTAGAGTGGACCTTAGCTACTTTTTGTCTCTTGTTTTGATTGTTGTTGTTGTTCTTGGAGTTATTCCACTTCCGTTTGTTGTTCTCTACTGCTTCAGCGGCATCCTCGATCACTTGATCCATCAACTTGTTTGACACTTCAATAGTCTCCTGAAGGTCAGCAGCCTTGGAGGTAGTCACATTTCCCTTGATAGATGAGGGTAGCCCTCCGATGTACCGCTCTATCAAGTGAGTTTCAGTTGGTACCATCTCCGGACATAGCAAGGCCAACTCTTGGACACGTTGGTTGTAGAATGCCATATCAGTGCCCTTTACTGTGAGATTCCAGAATTCAGTCTCCAGCTTCTTGATCTCATTGCGGGGGCAATATTTCTTAAGCACCATATCCTTGAATTCTTCCCAAGGAATGGCATAAGCAGCATCAATGCCTACAGACTTTAGGTAATCATTCCACCAAGTTAGTGCATCCTCTTGAAAAGTGAACGAATCAAACTTCACTCTATCTTCATCTTTGCATTTGCAGATTCTGAACACAGTTTCCGGTTTTTCAAACCATCTGGTCAACACAACAACTCCCTCCGTTTCATTATAACCACCGGTCATACAGTTGCGGAACTCCTTGTACGTGAAGCTACGTTTGTCACCAGTAGACCTAGAAGTTCTGACATCGGTGGTTGAGTTGTTCGTATTTATTGCAGCTAGCGCTGCTGTCACGCGCTCATTGACCAATTGATCAATCATAGCTTGGTTTATAGCAGGTGGGTTTCTAGCAATCCTGGCAGGAGCAGGAGCAGGAGTGGGAGTAACGGCGGGTCGGCCACGGGTGATTCTGGTTGACTTTCTCCTAGCCATCTTCTTTGATACATGAAAAGTCGATAATTGAGTTTAGAATGAAAGGAGTAGTGTCGTATGAGGTTATGAAGGATAGAACGTATGAGTGAAATAAGAAGATGTGACCGGTGACAGAGGTGGTTTAAATACATGTGTGAAAATAATATAATCAAGTAGTTGTATGTTACATAAAGAAATAACATAGAAGCAATTGGGAGCATAGCATAGTGTTGATATCGTAATAGTGTGCATGTTACGCAGTTTAACATGGAGAGGTAACAAGTATAAGCATTCGTAGTCTACTCTACACTCTCTTTAAGTTAATTATTCCTTAATTTCATTCAGTTTGTTACATCAATATTATTCTCATTTAAGCTTCGCGACCCAATCAAACAAGAACAGCCTTAAAGTTTAAATGAGAATAAGCTTATACACATTTAAACTTCGCGACAGCCTTAAAGTTTAAATGTGAATTAATTAAGAAACTTAATGACTTTGAGAATAATTAACTTAATTCAAATGAGAGCTTATACGAACCCAAAATGCAACAGTAACACATAGCACGACTACTTCGTGTAACAGTTGGCAAGGCATGGCAGAGATCGGCAGCTGTGACAGTGTTGCAGTGTTTTTTGGTTATAGTTTAGGTTTTGAAAAAGTACCTAATTCTCTATAACCTTGGCTCTGATACCAATCTGTAACACCCCCAAAATTTGCACAGCAGAAGTGTTCGAGTCATGGGGTGCTACTAAATCAATACTCGTAACACAAGGTAATAAAGAATGGGAAATCTATTCCGTTATCGAAAGATAGATTAATTTAAGAAATAGTTTTACAATATTGTTTCAAAGTGCGGAAGTAAAGCCCATAAAAATATATGTTGTCCCATTAAAAGTGGTATTAGATATGCTCGAAAATACTTCGGATGCCAGTCTTTAATGAATGCCTTTGCCAATGCCCACGCCAAGAAGTAAACCTGAGAAAAACTTGCTAAAGTGTCAACACAAAAGTTGGTGAGTTCATAGGTTTAAGTTAAAGTATTCAAGTTGGACCACAGTTGTACATATAAGCATCTCCATGAATGATACTATATGTAGTAAAAGTCTATTACATTAGTACCAAGTTCATGCAACCGAAACTACGATAGTGTGCATGCATCTAGAAGCATGATACCAAGTTCATGCAACCGAAACTATGACAGTGTGCATACATCTAGAAGCATGATAAATAAAGGCCCGAAAATTGTATTTCTAGTACACTTGTAATAGATATGATATACGCTCGACGTTTGCCTATCCGGTCAAACTCGAACGGGGGTGTCATCCCCAATAGATCTATTCATAACAATCGCGCTTCCCCAAAGGAAACTAACGGTAGCATAGTGGGATTCAAGGTTGTTTCACGTAATAGTTTAGTCAGTTCCAGGTCCGAAAAGAGTTTTGGATGTTTCTCACCCCATAGTTTTATAAAGCAAGTAATAAGAGTAAAAGTGGAGCTATAAACTCACCTTAGCAGTTCGGTGAATAAAGCACAAATAGATCAAGTGACAAGTGGCTCCAACTCGCAACCTAAATTAGTATGGCAATTCTTAGTTTACAGTTTTGTGTACTCACGACTCAAAGTGTTTAAATAAAATGAAGTGTTTACAAGTGGGTGTGTTTAATGTTGCTTGTGTGGCAGAGTTTACGTTAAAGTCGTTTCAAAATGTTTTGTAAGTATTGGCTCTTGGAATAGATGGAGGAATGATATATACGAAACTTTCGTATAAGAGTTGACTCGAATATTGGCTCAAGTGTTATCAAAGAATAAATAAATACAAGTCGAATTGTATTCGTTTGGTTTCGAGGTGTGAAAGTATAAATTTATTAAAGTCTTGGTTAAATAATATATTTGGACAAATATAGTATTTAAAGTTTACGCCAATGAGGTTTCCAAATAAAGATATGTGTTAAATATATTTACTTAAACGAAAAAGTGGTAAAATGTATAAGTTTATCGAACTTATAAAAGTTTTGGATAAAAATGTCAAAGTATTCAACTAAAAGGGGTTAAATTTGTAAAGGTTTAATACAAGTCTCAAAACTTAAAAGAAAATTATATCAAATGAATTAAGGTTGGGGGGTTGAAAGTGTAAAAGATTTATATACGTTTTAAACTTATAATAGCTTTTAAGAAAATGATAAGTGTTTGAAATATGGAGGGCCGAATTGTCAAAAGGGCTAGGGGTGTTCATGAGTTGGGTAATATCCGAATAAACCGAAAACCGAAACCGAACCAAACTCGTAACCGAAATGAATTTGCAAAAACCGAACCGAACCGAAATAAAAGTTCGGTTTTCGGTTCGGTTATGGTTTTAGCAATCCAAACCGAAAACCGAATTTAAATAAATATATATATATATTTATATAAAAAAATATATTAAATTTTTTATAATATATATATGTATATATATATATGTATATATATATATATGTATATATATATATATATATATATATATAAAATAATTCTTGGCTTAAAAATTATTTTTTTCAAAAATATATATATATATATATATATATATATATATATATATATATATAAATAAATGAATAAATTATTAAATTTATGTAATTCGGGTTATTCGGTTCGGTTTTCGGTTATTGGGGGTTCGGTTTTCGGTTCGGTTTAGTCAAATTTGAATTCGGTTCGGTTCGGTTCGGTTCTCGGTTATACCCAGAAAAAATAATTAGCCGAACAAACCGATCCGAGCAAACCGAACAAACCGATAACCGAACCGATGAACACCCCTAAAAAGGGCAAAACTTGCAAAAATCACAATAAGTGAAAAAAATGCCATGGACCAGTTTTGAACCAAGGACCTCTAGATTGCAACTCAGATGAACCAACCATCTAAGCTAAGTGCTCTTATTGGTTAAACATTGCAACAGTTTGTAAATAACACGTTTTAGGCTGTTTGAAAATAGGCTTATGTGTAAAAGAAATAAAAATCCTCAAAGGGCCATTGCACATATTCGAACTAGGGACCTTATGTAACGAAGTTGCAAGACTTACCATTAGACTAGAGATCCTATGGTGTTAAGACTTGCTATACTTTATATTTATGCATAGTTAATTGATTTCAAATATGGCTTAATTCTACTCAGTATACACTGTACGTGAATACATGCATGTTTAAATCGAAGGTTTATATGAGCTTGCATGTTGATAGTGAGTGTAAGGTAGGAAAGTAAGTATCACTTTTAATTTTCATTCTTATTATTCAAACACAAGCTTCGAAACATAATGATCTTAAACAAACGACATACAAGTTGAGGAGAGTTTCGAGTGCTTACAGTGGTGAGTTTGGATAGTGTGAAGTCGAATGTGACGTGAACAAGAACAAGTGAGACGATAAACGACCCAGCTTCCAATGCTTAACCCGACTAGAAACTAACCCGAAGTGAATGCTTAGCTTATGAAAATGAAACCCGACACCTTGCTTTTCTCCTTCTTCCACCTCGGCAGTGAACAAGGAGTAACAAGGGGTGTGTTGTTGAGTTGGGAGAGTTGTAAGTGTGTGACTAGGATGTGATAAAAGGGTTGGCTTATATAGCCTAGACTAAGCATGGCCTAAGCAATATTTTAGCTTCTCCTTGCATGAATTTCAAGCAAGTCAAAAGAAAAGTATGCAAGCATACATCAGCTGAAATGAGGGAGGGTATGGTGGTTTGGTCATGTCAATAAGGTGGATAAGGGAACACATTATACCAAGGTTCTAAGGGTCTAGATGGTCAAGGTATGTCTAGGGTATTAGTTTATGTATAGGTTGGCTTAAAGTGAAGGTCTTGTCTCCTTTTTGGGTTGTGTTTACACGCAAAGGAAAGAAGCAAAAAAAGTATGTTGTGTTTGTGTTTTTGGCTTTTGTTCGTAGGGTCACAAAAACAACAAAAGGCCATTGGTTATTTTAGTTATCAATATGTACATGTAACTTGACCATGCATGGAATTTGTTTTGTTGCTTGGTTTGGTACGTGATGGTGCCACAAAAACATAGGAGTATGAATTCTTATTAGTGCAATCACTTTGTATCCATTCCAAATAAAGGGTACGTTGGGGTCACAGTAGCATTAGGAACATGGTACCAAGATTTTTGCTTGCTAACATATTTGACTATCACAAAATGAAAAGAAAAGTTGGGTTTGGACGATTTGTACAGCAACTTGAAAACATAGAAATACATGTCAACTTTTACTAGTGTTTATATTGTAGTATCATTTCATTAGTGTGCATTTGGGCTAAGAGGAAAAAGAAAGGCTAGGCCCAATGGAAGAATCATGTTGGGTTGGACTTGTGAGTATATGGGAGCCCAAGAGAATAAACTGAATTAGATTGGATCGGGTTTGGGCTTAGATGCCCGGTAGAAAATAAAGATATAAAAGTTTATTATATATTTATTTTATATAGTTATTATCGAGGTCGAGTTGAAAAGAAAAGAAAAAAAAATATCCTGTAACTTGTCGTGATTATAGATCGAAAAGAACGAAAAAAAATAGCCATGAAAACCGGTATGGAAATTTACGAGTTGTTACAGTACATACCCCTTAAAAGAAACCACGTCCTCGTGGTTTAAGATGCAAGAATCATCGAGGTCGATACGGTGACGAGATGTGTGTATATATGCTTAAAATGTGGCGTGAGAAAAAGGGGCTAGTCGTACAGAAACGATTTAACGTCATGAGGCGATAGTTGAATAGAAGATAAAGGATTCGTTAAGCGGAATATTTAGAATACATCGCGGTTACACAAAAGAGTACAATAGATAGGAAACTTAAAGAATTGCAATCTAAGAAGGCGGAGAGTTTCTTTGTTGTCGTCAGTTTAGATAGTGTTGAAGTTGATCTTGATGCTCTTCTTTTTCTCCAAGGAAATAAGCTCTTCCTCGGGCTGCTTCAATCTGGTTGTTTCCATTCCGATCCTTTGGATTAGGACACTCATTCTTATAGTGTCCTCGTTCTCCACACCCGAAGCAAGTTATTTCAGCAAGAGCCTTTGACTTGCAATCTTTGGTCATGTGTCCAATCTTCTGGCAGTCGTGACATTTCACAGTACACTGACCACTGTGGTGGAGTTTACAGCGGTTGCACAAAGGGTGCTTCCCCTCATAGCCCTTCTTCTCTTCTGTCCCAGTAGAGTGGACCTTAGCTACTTTTTGTCTCTTGTTTTGATTGTTGTTGTTGTTCTTGGAGTTATCATTCCACTTCCGTTTATTTTTCTCTACTGCTTCAGCGGCATCCTTGATCACTTGATCCATCAACTTGTTTGACACTTCAATAGTCTCGTGAAGGTCAACAGCCTTGGAGATAGGCACATTTCCCTTGATAGATGAGGGTAACCCTCTGATGTACTGCTCTATCAAGTGAGTTTCAGTTGGTACCATCTCCGGACATAGCAAGGCCAACTCTTGGAAACGTTGGTTGTAGAATGCCATATTAGTTCCCTTTACCTTGAGATTCCAGAATTCAGTCTCCAGCTTCTTGATCTCATTGCGGCGGCAATATTTCTTGAGCACCATATCCTTGATTTCTTCCTAAGGCATGGCATAAGCAACATCAATGCCTACAGACTTTATGTAATTATTCCACCAAGTTAGGGCAACCTCTTGAAAAGTGAACGAAGCAAACTTCACTCTATCTTCATCTTCGCAGTTGCAAATTCTGAACACAGTTTATAGTTTTTCAAACCATCTGGTCAACACAACAGCTCCCTCCGTTCTATTATAACCACTGGTCATACAGTTGCGGAACTCCTTGTACGTGCAACCGCGTTTGTCACCAGTAGGCCTAGAAGTTCCGGCATCGGTGGTTGAGTTGTTCGTATTTATTGCAGCTAGCACTGCTGCCACGTGCTCATTGACCAATTGATCAATCATAGCTTGATTCATAGCAGGTGGGTTTCTAGCAATCCTGGCAGGAGCAGGAGGAGGAGGAGGAGGAGCAGGAGTAGCGGCGGGTCGGCCACGGGTGATTCTGGTTGACTTTCTCCTATCCATCTTCTATGATACAAGAAAAGACGATAATTGAGTTTAGAATAAAATGAGTAGTGTCGTATGGGGTTATGAAGGATAGAACATATGAGTGAAATAAGAAGATGTGACCGGTGACAGAGGTGGTTTAAATACATGTGTGAAAATAATATAATCAAGTAGTTGTATGTTACACAAAGAAATAATATTGAAGCAGTTGGGAGCATAGCATAGTGTTGATATCGTAATAGCGTGCATGTCACGCAATTTAACATTGTGACAACTAGCAATTAGGGAGTCTATTTTTGGTAACCGCATTACGTTAAAATAAACCGAGCTTTTGCCTTTATAACTATTTTTATCGATCATGACTTAATTTGATATCGTTTATTGGTTTTTATGATATATTTTATTATTGTATGAGTTATCGAGTGAGTTTTAACTCTTTTTGATAGGCACTATGCGATTCGGCACTATAAAAGCCTAAAACAAGAAATAATGTAACTTTTAAACCGTAACTCGAAACTTGACAAATAAATAGTCAAAACTCGTGGAAAAACATAAATAAACATAATAGAAAGTCGAAGGAACGTCACGGGACACTCGTAGGACAATATATGAGCTCGGGATTGGGTAAACGAGATGGTTTATGAAAAATTACGGCTTCGGCCCCTCTCTTTTAGTGTGGCCGGCCACCCCCCTCCCAAAATAGTTTTTATTTTAGTCCCTCATGCCCATGTATAAAAACCCCATCCTACCTCATTTTACTACTTTTATTTCTCTCTCTAAAAACACCTACGCACCACTTTCTCTCTTTAATATTTCTCTCTCTACAAATAAACCCTAACCCACGCCGCCACCTTTTCGGCCAAATTCTGGCCATTTTCCAGCGATGGAAATTACACCACCACCACCATTTTGTAGATCTCTCTTTCCTCTTTCCATCTCTCTATATATATATATATATATATATATATATATATATATATATATATATATATATATATATATATATATATATATATATATATATATATATATATATATATATATATATATATATATATATATATATATATATATATATATATATATATATATATATATATATATATATATATATATATATATATATATATATATATCTTGCGAAGCCTACATTAACACCTCAAAATCTTACAAAAACGATTCGTGATTCTAGGGTTTCCATTAAATCTTGTAGATCGGGTTGAGAAAAGGTAAATGGAAAATGGGTCAAGCTTATTTAAGTTATGACAAGCCACTAAGGGCCTCTTTTTGGTTCATACATGGCTCAATAATGGTGGGTTTTGGGTGAAACATGGGTCTAAAACTAATTTACATCTAATAAAACATGTAGCTAGTCATTTTGTATCATGTGGTGTATCATATTGTTAAGTTTTTGCATTTTAGGCATAGTTTCATATGATGGGTTTAGATTAGTTGATGGGTTTGTTGTCGATGGGTCGTGGTGTGGTGTTGTACGAGACCCATATGGACCACAGGTCTGGGTCGGATTGCTGTGGTATCTTGTTAGTTGTTGTTGTTGGTGTTTGGATGAGACGCGTGGAGCTGAAAAGCTTCTAGAGCTTGTTGGGTTGACGTGGTCTTAACCGTGACCGTCTCATGACCATTAGGGTCATAACATTGGTTTCGGGTATATTTGGTTGATTGATTGATTAGCGAGATTGATTTGCGTTGATTTGAGATTAAATTGCGCTATTATGACTTTTATGTGGACTTATAATATAAATTGTCAACTTTGAGCAACGTCGGTGTCACTTTAACTTTTTAATCAATAGTTGACCCTGACAACGCCGTAACATGGACTTTAGATTGATTAAAAGTCGAGAAATCATGACTCGTGCTTGTGGACACGAAACGAATAACGATATGAGACTTATATTGAATTTGACGTAATAAATATATATATAAACATGAATAATAAATGGTGAAACATAAATAATAAAAGGCTTTTATACCAAAATTATCGATAACAAGACTTGTCTTGTTATTTACTATTTTAAATGTGAATTAACAACTTAAATTGGAAAGATTTTCTAATAAATAAGTATTTAATGTTCGAGTGCACATTTATCGAAATGTGCCATTTATGAGCATTTATTACTAGATTCAAGTATTTGAATTAATTACATTGTGTGCATGGGTTACGGATGACCTAACATTAATAGCGTCGATCCACGTGGGTAGCGGACTTATTAGGTTGACGAACCTAATAAGAGCCCGCTAGGTACGTAGGATAACGTTATTAATGGGTGAATTATCATTATGACTCGTTAGGATGCGACCGGTTTATGGGATAATAAGCGACACGAATAAATGATTGAGTTTATCGAGTTGACAAATTCGATAAGGTCTACTATTTATTCCGAAACTTATTGAACTATGGAGCTTATCGCTTAGATGTCTCATTGTGTTGCATTGAGTCACATTGTGGTTATTTGGGTGCATTCATGATATCATGTTGAGTCGATACACACACACACACGATGATACCAAATGCTATGACTAAACGGTGAAACAAGACATTTTTGAAGATAAATAAAAGGAATACAATGGGGTAGATAACGTTGATTTTGGGAAATATATATTAAAATTGGTTTACATTAATAGGTTGTGCCGAGTCGATAGTTGCTGAGCCGTGATTAGCTGTTATCTTCTGCTAGTGTTTATTTGTGCATTGCTTGCTTGAGGTGAGTTTCATAGCCCCACTTTTATCTATGTTTTTAACTAAATTGGGATGAGAATCATGATACTCTTTTTGGACCTTTTAAACTAATTTGATTTGCTTATGTGCTTGACTGTTTAGATAGATATGTGGTAGCTGTTGCCTTAGTCTAGGGTAGCAATCCTAATTGCTATAACACGTTGCCTAGCTAAGAATAGACTTCTACCTCGACCTAGTCTAGGGTTAGCAATCGTTCTAGACTTTGCTACGACTGTGCTGGATAGAGACGCTAGGGGCCCATTATGACGTCGGATATGATATTGATGATATTGTGATCGTGATATTGGTATGTGATTGATGTGTATCTATCTTAGGTCTCGCATAGCAAATTAACTCCTATAGGTCCACTATTTTAAACTTGAAACTAAACCTATGTACTCACCAGCGTTAGCTGACCTTTTAGCGTGTTTGTCTCAGGTATTTAAGTGATGTTTGGATTACGTGTGCTGTGGAAGCTTGGCAAGAAGGCATGGTTGAAGGATCATACTTAAGACTCTGATAATTTATGGCGACCTATTTTTATAAATCATGTTTGGGCCTTTTATTTACATTTTGGGATTATTATTTTGAATATTTAAATTTAGGATTGGTTTTGAATGATAAATGACTATCTTGTTTGCTATACTTGTGTGAGATGCCAATCCAATGTAACGCCCTGAAAACTTGATTAAGTCTTCCGCTGTACCGAGATTTGGGGGTGTTACAGATTATTATCAGAGTTCAAGGTTATAGAGAACTAGGTATTTAATAAAACCTAAACTATAACCACTTTTTATAAAAATTGATCCTCGACCGACGCATGCTCGCCTGCCAAGCTGAAGCTTCCTTATTTGATTTTGGTATGAACTGCGATTTGATTTATGATATATTATGTATTATGAATTGTTTATTGAGATGTTATGTTTTGAGATATGATTATTGATTTTAGGTAAATGTGATTCGATTGTCGAGATATTATGAACTTGATTGGATTATTGATATGTTATGATTTTGGGATTTTGAGCTGATTGTATGATTGATTTGGTTTGGGATTATATGATTCGTGAATTATGTGATAGAACAGAACTTATGTGTTTTATTTAAAGGCATATTTTGAGTAATGCGGTACCTCTATTTTAAAGCTTTCATTATGTGATACATGTTTTGGTTGAGTTGATGCGCTTATTAGAACTAGTTGTTTTCAAACACTTATACCTACCCTGTGCCATTGTCACAGACTATGCCTTCACTAGCTTATTATGTGTCTGAGGATGTCCTTGCTGCTGCTAGTTCCCTAACATTGACTCTCATGACTGTTACGCAGGGTGATCCCTATGTGACTGCCCGTCACTCTAGTTCATCATCAACAGTTGACCGCCCTAGCTCATCTAGGCAGCTCACATTGCATCAGGTCTTAGCACGAGCCCAGACTCCTAGACTTACTCGTAGTACTGCCCACATGTCCGTGCGACGACCATCATCACCTATTCACCTAGCAGCCCACTCTCTTCTGTCATCACCACCAGCACCACCATGTCTTAAAAGACCTAGATCCCCGACTATACCACCTCGGGATTCACCCACACAGAGACTCCGACTCATGGACTCTCCCTCTGAGGATGAGGGCGATGAGGAGCATGAGATCGAGGAGGAGCATGAGATTGAGGAGGAGTATGTAGATGAGGATGAGGATCCTCAGGAGGAGGATGATGAGGATATCCCAGAAGGGGGTACTCCTCCATTGTAGAGTCCTGCGCATTCTGCGCATTCTCCAGGACCAAGCTCTCCCTTACCATTTCCTGAGCCTGATTCTCCTGGGCAGCCTTTTGATTTTGGTTCACCTACACATTCACCTGAGATAGGTATCCAATTAGGTTCAGAGATACCTGCAGAGATTGCTTCAGAGCCCGAGGAGTATGGAGGTACGGGTTTGATTTGGGAAATGATTATATCCCAGAATATTGAATTTGATGTAATAAATATATATATAAACATGAATAATAAATGGTGAAACATAAATAATAAAAGGCTTTTATACCAAAATTATCGATAACAAGACTTGTCTTGTTATTTACTATTTTAAATGTGAATTAACAACTTAAATTGGAAAGATTTTCTAATAAATAAGTATTTAATGTTCGAGTGCACGTTTATCGAAATGTGCCATTTATGTGCATTTAATACTAGATTCAAGTATTTGAATTAATTACATTGTGTGCATGGGTTACGGATGACCTAACATTAATAGCGTCGATCCACGTGGGTAGCGGACTTGTTAGGTTGACGAACCTAATAAGAGCCCGCTAGGTACGTAGAATAACGTTATTAATGGGTGAATTATCATTATGACTCGTTAGGATGCGACCGGTCTATGGGATAATAAGCGACACGAATAAATGATTGAGTTTATCGAGTTGACAAATTCGATAAGGTCTACTATTTATTCCGAAACTTATTGAACTATGGAGCTTATCGCTTAGATGTCTCATTGTGTTGCATTGAGTCACATTGTGGTTATTTGGGTGCATTTATGATATCATGTTGAGTCGATACACACACACACACACGATGATACCAAATGCTAGGACTAAACGGTGAAACAAGACATTTTTGAAGATAAATAAAAGGAATACAATGGGGTAGATAACGTTGATTTTGGGAAATATATATTAAAATTGGTTTACATTAATAGGTTGTGCCGAGTCGATAGTTGCTGAGCCGTGATTAGCTGTTATCTTCTGCTAGTGTTTATTTGTGCATTGCTTGCTTGAGGTGAGTTTCATAGCCCCACTTTTATCTATGTTTTTAACTAAATTGGGATGAGAATCATGATACTCTTTTTGGACCTTTTAAACTATTTTGATTTGCTTATGTGCTTGACTGTTTAGATAGATATGTGGTAGCTGATGCCTTAGTCTAGGGTAGCAATCCTAATTGCAATAACACGTTGCCTAGCTAAGAATAGACTGCTACCTCGACCTAGTCCAGGGTTAGCAATCGTTCTAGACTTTGCTACGACTGTGCTGGCTAGAGACGCTAGGGGCCCACTATGACGTCGGATATGATATTGATGATATTGTGATTGTGATATTGGTATGTGATTGATGTGTATCTATCTTAGGTCTCGCATAGCAAATTAACTCCTATAGGTCCACTATTTTAAACTTGAAACTAAACCTATGTCCTCACCAGCGTTAGCTGACCTTTTAGCATGTTTGTCTCAGGTATTTAAGTGATGTTTGGATTACTTGTGCTGTGGAAGCTTGGCAAGAAGGCATAGTTGAAGGATCATACTTAAGACTCTGATAATTTATGGGGACCTATTTTTTTAAATCATGTTTGGGCCTTTTATTTACATTTTGGGATTATTGTTTTGAATATTTAAATTTAGGATTGGTTTTGAATGATAAATGACTATCTTGTTTGCTATACTTGTGTGAGATGCCAATCCAATGTAACGCCCTGAAAACTTGATTAAGTCTTCCGCTGTACCGAGATTTGAGGGTGTTACAGATTATTATCAGAGCTCAAGGTTATAGAGAACTAGGTATTTAATAAAACCTAAACTATAACCACTTTTTATAAAAATTGATCCTCGATCGACGCATGCTCGCCTGCCAAGCTGAAGCTTCCTTATTTGATTTTGGTATGAACTGCGATTTGATTTATGATATATTATGTATTATGAATTGTTTATTGAGATGTTATGTTTTGAGATATGATTATTGATTTTAGGTAAATGTGATTCGATTGTCGAGATATTATGAACTTGATTGGATTATTGATATGTTATGATTTTGGGATTTTGAGCTGATTGTATGATTGATTTGGGTTGGGATTATATGATTCGTGGATTATGTGATAGAACAGAACTTATGTGTTTTATTTAAAGGCATATTTTGAGTAATGCGGTACCTCTATTTTAAAGCTTTCGTTATGTGATACATGTTTTGGCTGAGTTGATGCGCTTATTAGAACTAGTTGTTTTCAAACACTTATACCTACCCTATGCCATTGTCACAGACTATGCCTTCACTAGCTTATTATGTGTCTGAGGATGTCCTTGCTGCTGCTAGTTCCCCAACATTGACTCTCATGACTGTTACGCAGGGTGATCCCTATGTGAATGCCCGTCACTCTAGTTCATCATCAACAGTTGACCGCCCTAGCTCATCTAGGCAGCTCACATTGCATCAGGTCTTAGCACGAGCCCAGACTCCTAGACTTACTCGTAGTACTGCCCACATGTCCGTGCGACCACCATCATCACCTATTCACCTAGCAGCCCACTCTCTTCTGTCATTACCACCAGCATCACCATGTCTAAGAAGACCTAGATCCCCGACTATACCACCTCGGGATTCACCCACACAGAGACTCCGACTCATGGACTCTCCCTCTGAGGATGAGGGAGATGAGGAGCATGAGATCGAGGAGGAGCATGAGATTGAGGAGGAGTATGTAGATGAGGATGAGGATCCTCAGGAGGAGGATGATGAGGATATCCCAGAAGGGGGTACTCCTCCATTGTAGAGTCCTGCGCATTCTGCGCATTCTCCAGGACCAAGCTCTCCCTTACCATTTCCTGAGCCTGATTCTCCTGGGCAGCCTTTTGATTTTGGTTCACCTCCACATTCACCTAAGATAGGTAGCCCATTAGGTTCAGAGATACCTTCAGAGATTGCTTCAGAGCCCAAGGAGTATGGAGGTACGGGTTTGATTTGGGAAATGATTATATATCCAGAATATTAGCCTTAGCCAGTTGTCTGATCAACTAGATGGAGTGACGCGGACCGGTGTAGCGGATTTGAGAGTGGATATGACTAAGATGGAGAAGAAGTCGATGGCCTTGAGAGAGGGCATGTCAGAACTCTATGAGAAGGTAAGGAACCGGCAGGCAGAGTATTCGATAACCCAGGAGGCAGACCAAGCGCTTTAGCGCAAGGTCGACGAGTTGGAGGAGGAGGTCATGAATCTTAAAAAAGATCGCGACTCTCAGTGTCTGGGGATTTTGTCACTATTGAGAGTGATGGATGATGTTAGGAGATCTGTTAGTGGTATTCGTGATCGTGGCTAGATTTTGTTAGATTCATGGCATTGTACCATCTTGAAACTAAGTAGTTCTTGGTTCGGGATGTAGATCTATCCTAGTTATCTTGTTAGTATCGTTGTTAGGATCGTTTTTTATTTCTCCGTATCCTTTCATGTATTTCACTTTGGAACCGATGAGTTATGGTTATTAGAACGTGCATCCTTTAGTTATGATTTGGTCTCGAATTGTTTCGTTATGGTATAGCGTTATCCTTGTTACCCTTGATTTTGTATTCGAGCGTTATTTGGTGATCCTTGGAACCCAACCCAGTCTTACAGAGCGTAAATTGTGAACTTATGGAACTGTTATTCTTGCCTTCAGAATGATGACACCAAGACAAAACCCGCCTAGGACTAACCGAGCAGCCCCTGCTGTTGTGGTTGCCCCTGTCCGTCGAGGTCGTAAACCCTAAACCCCGACCACTCCACCTGTTGAGAACCTGAATACTGATAACCCCGCTATTGGGAACCCGAATGCGAACGACGGTGCTGAGAATGGTCCTGTTTCACCTAACCCGCAGCCTTTGGACCCAACCCACTTTGACCAGCTTGTGACACAACGTGTAGCTAAACTGATAGCTGAGTCTAATCTCTCTAACACCTCTGGTGGAACCCCACTACTTAATCGAGCTCGAGGTTGTACCTACAAAGAGTTCCGATTTTGTGGTCCCATCGAGTTCGGAGGAACCGAGGTAGTGTTTTACCTAACTAGGTAGATGGAGAAAACTGAGTCTGTGTTTACCGTTAGTAACTGTGAAGAGGATTGTAAGGTTAAGTATGCAACATTTACCTTGAAGGACGAAGCATTGACCTGGTGGAACGATTATCACAAATCCGTAGGAAGTGATGTAGCTTATAGCTTGACTTAGACCCAGTTTAAGGCTCTCTTGATCAAGACTTACTGTCCTAGGAATGAAGTTAAGAAGCTAAAGATTGAGTTCTGGAACCATAAGGTTAAGGGCACCGACATGACGACTTACAATCGTCATTTCCAAGAGTTGTCGCTGCTTTGCCCTAAAATGGTTCGCACTGAAGCCCTTAAGATTGAGAGGTATACTGATGGATTTCCTTTAGCTACTAGGAATGATGTCATCACTGCGAAGCCAACTAACTTACATGAGGCAATTACCGTGGCTCAATGTTTGATGGACTCTTATGTGTTAGAAGGAGGAGACAAGGGTAAGAGTGATAAGAGTGATAAGAGAAAGAGGAATGAGGTTGTTAAAGGGAATGGCAACAAACGGTAAGAGACAGCCAGGGTGTTCGCCATAGGAAATGGAGAGAAGAAGGGTTATGAAGGTAGCAAGCCCTTGTGTGGTCGTTGCAATCGACACCACCATGGACCGTGCTCAATAGTGTGTAGGAATTGCTCTAAGGTAGGACACGTGGCCAAAGACTGTAGGTCCCGTCCACTTGCTGCAGCTCAAACTGTACAAGGAGCGGACTGGAAGGCCACTGTCACCTGTTTTGGATGTGGAAAGAAAGGGCACTACAAGAATGAGTGCCGAGAGCCATGGATGAAGGGAAACCCTGGTAATGGAGGAGGATTTGCTAACCGAGGTGTGAGAAGTAATGGTCTAAACCCTGTGAAGCGAGAGGTTGTAGGGAACCAGGGAAATCAGGGTGCTAGAAATCAGTAGAAAGACATGGGAACAGCGCGTGTGTATGCTATTGTGAAGTAATCTGGTGAGGACCCTAACGTAGTTACGGGTACTATCCTTCTCAATAATCGCTATGCTTCCATATTGTTTGATACTGGTGCCGATATGAGTTTCGTATCCACCAACTTTATGCCATTACTAGGAATTTCCCAAACACCTCTAGGGTTCAGTTACGATGTGGAATTAGCTAATGGGAATAGGGAGAAGATAGACACCCTAGTCCGAGGTTGTACCTTAAGTTTCCTAGACCACCCGTTTAGCATAGTGACCTACATGTGAAAGTGAACAACCGATTCTTTCTTTTCTATATTTCTTCTATTGATGCTTGTGTTACAATTATGGGAACCTAACAGTGGTATCATTCGCCATCTAGCTGGGTGAAACGGTTTGTTCTTTGAAGTTGTCTTATCTACACGCAAGGTTTCACGTTTTTCAACTTTCATACGCAAAAAGCTTTCATTTTTTCACTTAAAAACTCAAGATTCTTGTACTTTAAGGTTCATTTTGTGTTAAAGTTTAAGTTTTTAGCATCAAGTTTGAAACTTTACGCGTATAGATTCGTTTTTAAGCTTGATTTGGTTCGTGCATCCTTTCTTACGCATAAGCTAAAATTTCATTTTGGATCATCAAGTTTACAACTTTCTTGTTATTTTGGTGAATTTGAAGGTATTTCATCATAAAAATCTGGTTTCAAAACACTTTTGAGCATAAAATCAGTTTTTGGTAAAAGTTGGTACTTTCTACTCGTAAGAAAACCCTAAGTTTACGCCTAAGCCTGCAGTCTACGCATAAGGAATTCTTTCTTTGATCTTCGACGCTGTTGGTTTACTTAGTGTTTTCTTGCTTGGATAAGCCTGAAAACACTTCGACTTTGGATATTTTTTACACTTGGATAAGTGTAAAGAATTTTTGGGTAAAACCCTAAGTTTACGCCTAAGCTTAAAGCTTACGAGTAGACATTCCTACGCCTAAGCATTTCCTACGCCTAAGCTTGTCTTATGCTTAAGGAAATATTACGCATAAGGATTTCTATTGTTAATCCTTTGGTTTACACCTAAGCTAAGCTTTTATCTCAAGTCTACGCGTAAGCTATCTCTACGCGTAAGCTTTTTGTCTACGCGTAAGTTGGGTATTACGCGTAAGGTTCCTTCTACGCGTAAGCTTCTTTCTATGCGTATGCTTCTTTCTACGCGTAAGGTACTTGTCTACGCATAAGCATCTGTCTACGCCTAAGTGTACTTCATCAACAAACATCTAGTTTCATTCGACTACAAAGATCCATCAACAACACAAGTATTAAAAAAAAGTTTTTTGGCGGGAAAATTTGAGTAAAATTTAATTTCTAGGGGAGACTAAACGTTCAATTTTTACGCGAGATTCAAATTTTGGTTTAACTATGAAAAGTTTGGTCAAAAATTCAAATTTTTGGGCCCAAATTCGAATTTTTCGGGTCAAATTTGGCGTCAAAATTGTCAAAACTCAAATTTTTCTTACAACCTTAAAATTGGATTTCATAGTGAATTTCAAATTTTGGGAGAGAAAATTTTTCAAAATTATTTTTGGAGGGAAATTTTGAAAATCACTATATCGGCCTTTCAAGAATGATGACTTCACAAATCTCCTCACCTTCCATCTACTGCTTAAAACCTTCATCACCAAACCTTGCTACTGATGATTCTGAAGATGAAAAGGCATTTGTGGAGTTGAAAGAAGGATGGATGGTTCTGTCTAAGATGTTGAACTCAATGATTAACAATTCCAAGCGTCAGACATCATCAAATTCCCGAAATCCTGCAGTCGTGCAAGGTAAAAGAGTTGATGTACATGGAAGGAATGCTCAAAGGGATGTTGAGAATGTTGTGATTATAGCATTGGAAAAGCAGGATGACAGCAGCAGATCTAGAGAAGATATCATACTTAACTATGACACCGAGCCCAACTTTGACGAAGAACAAATGGTTGAGGAAGATATCTTACCCATCTATGACACAGAGCCGAACTTTGACAAAGAACAAATGGTTGAGGTACAATCTACTGTTGATCATATTCTGACTGCAAATGCGACACAACATACTGATCAACCTGAATTCAGAAATGAAGGAGAGGTTGACAGTGTGTTGCACAATGTCCAGACAACTATCTCTTGTCTGAGCCCTTACTTGTTAACAATTCAACTGAAACGTCTAATCAAACTCTTGAATCTGAAAACACTATTCTCAAAAAAACCATTGCTCAGTTTCAAAAAGATTTTTCAAAACTTGAGGCTCATTGCATCTCTCTTGAACTTAAAATGCAAAACAAAATTTTAAACTTAGAGCCAAATAGTAAATCTTTGAATGAACAAAGTAATCGTGTGGATACATTAGTAAAAGAAAATGAGCATTTAAAGGCTTAAATTCAAGCAAAGGGGTTTGCACATGTTGCTTTACAAAATAAACTGAGAAGATTAACTGACAAGAGTGTGGATACTAATTTTTCTAAATCAACAATCTTGGGGAAATCGTCTCTACAACCTTTCAGAAAACAATCTGTAGTTAGACAACCAACTGCATTTAAATCTGAACGATCAAAATCTTCAAAACCACGGTTTGCCTCCCAAGTTGTTGAGAATAATCATTCGTCAAAACCAGTCACTCCACATTCCTGGCCTAAGAAAAATGCTTGTGTTTATGTTAAACCGGTTTCTGTTGCACCTGGCCCGTCTAGGATTAGTTCGAACACTGTGTCTAAACCGAGCATTAAAATTAAAAATTCATATGATTCACATGACGCGTACAAGAACTATGATCTAGAAAAGGCTAGGAAAAGGGCACTACTCCAAAAGGATGGAATCTTAGGTTCACGACCTGGTGTATCACCTTCGTATGCATTACTGAACACTGCTTGTATTAGCAAACCAAAACGTAAGTTAACTCAAACAGATAGAAATAAACCCGTTGATCTAAAAGTAAAATTTCAGAAACCTAATAAGTGGATCAATATAGGACGCATAATCTTCCCAAAAGCAGTTTCAACATCCCTTAGATCTAACCTTAGATGGATACCAACGGGTAGAGTTTCCAAAACTGTTGGTCTTAGGTGGATTCCTACAGGCAAGATACTAAGTAGTTGCACCATAACAAGTATGAAACCCTCTACATCCATCCCTGAGGTAGGAAAGGAAATCATCAAAATAGCATGTTCAGGTGTCAAGAAGATTATTGACACTACATCTTTATGCTTCTAACATCTGGAACCCAGTTTCACCTGGGGATCCATGTTTTTCTTTCTTGCCCCCCTTCTATTTTCTATACAGGTACAATAGCTATGGTTTCTAAGTACAACTGCTTAGGACCCATTTCTCACCGTCTAATATATAATGATCCATCAGCTGCACAATCATGGTACTTAATCATCAAGAATTGGAAAGTTTGTTTGCTCCAATGTTTGACGATTCTTTAGAAAGCTGTACTTCAGATGTATCAAATGTTTCCGCTGCACAACCTGATCATATTCTAATTCTTGATACATTCTGAATCTACAACAACAACCATTGCTGTAGCTGCACCTCCAATCGAATCTCCGATAACAGAAGATCAAACTGTTTCCAACAACAATGACACAGCTGATGATCAACAAAATGATTATACAAAGCAGTTTTATCAGCAATTGATTCTCACGAGATATTTATGGTACTTCACACTTGTTCGATTAATTGAACATACATGGTCTCACTATCTCCTTATACATGGTTTCGCTGTCTTCAACTCATCATCAACATACGTGGTGTATGATTCTGATTCATTGAAAACATCGAGGGGGAGAGAGGGTGTAGGTGGTCATTGCTTCCTTGTTTTTCCACATGCTTCTTTGCAAAAACCCAATGCCTTCTTGAATTTCTTTAATTAGGGGGAAGAAATAAGACGATCTATGGCTCAAACGTCTCACTTTGGTGTTATCGTCTCGATTTCACGGGTGATCTTATGTGAAGTTACCCAAATATGATGTTATGATGCATCATACACGGTCTTGGTATCGAGTTATTGCATATTCACAGTGATTAGTATTCCGAAAGACCACAACATTCAGGGAAAAGTCGTTTCATTTCGTCTTTCATGGTTTGTTTGGTGTGATGCGTCTACATACGTGAGAAGATCTTGTTGATTTCTAGCATGTTACCCTCGAACGGATTTTCCGCAATTAGTCAGATTTACCTTGTGTGGTTTTCTGCTTTTCTACAAATTCCGCTGCATACTGAAAACTTCAAAAGTTAGAAGAAATGTCTACTACATCAAAGTTTCGAATCTGCTGAAAACGGTTGTCAGTTTGAGGGGGAGCTGATCTAGAAACATCGTCAATTGAGGAGAAGTTAATTTGTTTCATACTTATTTACATCTTTTCCCTAAATGGCTTGTGCACACATAACAGTGTACAACCCGTACTTGTAATGAAAGGACCCTGTAGTACGCTTCAGTGCCACAATCCTTATAAAAGGAGCGAAAGCTTCTTACTTTTGTGTAAAACTAATCAAAACTTTCATTTTCAAAGTTTTTTGCTTAAAAGAACAAGTACCTCCCCTTATGATTTTCAAAACCTCAAAAGTTTATATCACTTGTTGAGGGGGAGTATTTGCTTAAAACTTTGTTCACAAAATCGTTCTTCGTGGTAATCTTCCCACAAAACTCAAAATGGTCATATTCGATATCAAAATTTCGTCAAAAATAACATTTAATATGCCATTTTTTAGGGGGAGAAAAATTATGTGATAAGAAATATGTTGTGAATTGCAAATGAATTGTCGTGCTACAGACTTAACCAATGAATTGACGAGATCTTAAATGTTAGTAACTCGAAAAGACTTGTCCGGGACGGGTAATAATTTCAAGCTAGTTCGCTAGTGATGTAAACGTGTCTCGCAAAGGACTTGTCCGAGTAGAATGTACCATTTGAGAAACTCTTGGTAGACATGAACTTTGAAGGGTTTGACAACCTTTCAAGGATTATCCACACCTTCAAGGTAGTTATAAGAGCTAGTTGTCACCTAAAAGCTGTCAATGTAACTCTTTAACTATGAAACGTAACCGTGTCTCGCGGGGGATTGTCTATCTTGAGTTGATCAATTCAAAAGCGCGCGCTCTTCTCTCACCGTGCATATTTCTGTCAAATTAGTTAAACACGTGTGGAGGGGGAGTATTTCTGCAAAACATTAAACTCTCACAGTGGTACTAAATGTCTTTACTCATAACCACTTTGAGAGATTTTCATGAAATTTGGTTTTATGGCAACATAGGTTAGTCATGGAGTTATAAGGTGACTAAGGTTAGGAATAACCGTCCTATGATCCACTAGAGCCGGAGGGATCTACCTAAGGACACCACCAATAGTTAGAATCTAGAAGTCCTTAGGTATGATTATAAAAAGGAGAAAAATAAGAATCGGAGAAAGAAGGAGTTGAAGAATTAAAAAGAAAAGTAAAAAATAGGGTGAAAAGAAATAGGCCTCCAAATTATTCAACTTAGGGCAGACACCGGGTTCAATTCATATGCTACTGGTTGTCACTAGATGACACCGGTATTAAAGATCAAAGTCGTCATGGACCCAGTGACGCATGCACTAAACCTTCTTAGCCACTCAAGTTTCTCTCAACAGAAGCTTGTTTCATTCTCATAGGGAACCCTACGTAAACTATCAGATTTCTCTTAGAGATTGCTGGTATTGAAGAAGGAGACCCTCTCCCTAGTCTCCGCTTTGGAAAACCAAAGCGCACTATTGAGTCTAAAGCCACGAGATTCATCAAAAGCTCTCTTAGGGACACTTGACATTTCATCACTTATCGTTCAATAATAAGGACGCAAGTGATACAATTATAGAGTCCTACACAGATCTTAGCAATCTGTCAAGAACATTTATGAGGGGGTCACACCTGTGATCCTCAGTGATTGAATGGAAACTCCTGCCAGGGTCAACATCAAACAACCCTGACAGCAGGTCACTTCGGTAACTCCCCGTGGATTATGCTTAGTGTGTCTCAAATGGTCTACAGTCGTGGGGTGATGCTTCGGTGTACCTCAGCGACTCATCTGAACTGTAGGTGTACTTCGGTATATCGCGTTATCTCACTTGTGGGACTCCAGTTGAGAACGACCTTTGTGAGAATTAGAGTTGTGTTTTCACACTATGCTGTTAACACTCTCGAAGTTCAAACTTGTAAGCGCTGGATTATTTCTAACCCATGTTTAAGTTTTTCTTCTTATGGATGCTTGCGGGTGGAAAAGATCATGCAGATTCTTCACATGCTCATACCTACAACATCACTAATTGAAGTTCTCTCAAAAGGCAACACAAAGTCAGAATGATTCTTCGTCAAAGTTAAAGAATCTACAAAGTTTAAAGACTAAGAGAACTACATTAGTACTGAAATCCAACATTAAAGAGCGTGTGAGCATGCTGGAGAAAGACGTGGAGATACTGGAGCAACGAAGCGGACCTGATGCAGACAACAACAACATACTATCACTACCACCACAAAGAACAAAGATCAAATAACAAAGTAATCTAAGACGTCAAAGCAGAATACTTCAAAGGAAACAATTTCCCTACACTGGGGAGATTGTTCGAATCAAGGCACTTCTTCTCACAAGAAAGAAGACGTCAAAGCTACTATTACATCAGCACCTACAACGTTTAAAGATCAAATCATCAATCACTAACACTTAGGGGGAGATTGTTGGAATCACTCTTAAACTAGAATTCAAGTGTTAGTAATTAATATGTAATAGTTAGCTTATTTATGGCTTTTATGTTAGTAATCAAGGCTAGGCTCATGTAGAAAGCCCATGAGCCTATGCCAAAGCCCAATAAGGAAAGGATGGGAACTTGGTGTGTTGCCCTAGTTCCCTCCTATAAATAATCTTGTAAACTCCCATTTGGGAGTTGGTTGTTCACTTTCTTAATACACCTACGCATATCCTTTCTATATTATTCATACGCGTGTGTTTGGTAGTGTTCATCCGATCATCTTGTCTTTATTTCTTATATTGATGCTTGTGTTACAAACATGGTGACCTAACACATAGACCTATTGCCAGTTACCTTAGGAAGTATTGACGTTATCATCGGAATGGATTAGTTATCGAATAACGGTGCACACATCATCTGTGATGAGAAGATCGTGCGTGTATCGTATGGCGGAAAAGTTCTGAGCATACAAGGAGATCGGAGCGACTGTGGAGGTCCCTCTCGGTTGAGCATCATCTCTTGTATTAAGGACCAGAAGTACATCAATAGAGGAGGTTGTCTTTTCTTGGCTCGAATTTCTGAAAAGAAAAGCGAGGAGAAGAGTGAAAGATACCTTAAGGATGTACCCGTCGTTAGAGAATTTCCAGATGTGTTTCCCGACGATCTGCCAGGGATTCCACCTGTCCGACAAGTGGAATTCCAAATCGAGTTGGTACCTGGTGCTGCACCCGTAGCCCGAGAACCCTATCGACTTGCTCCAAGAGAATTGGAGGAACTGTCTAAACAGTTGGCAGAGTTGTCAGAGAAGGAATTCATTCGACCAAGTTCGTCACCGTGGGGAGCATCGGTGTTGTTTGTGAAGAAGAAGGATGGATCGTTTTAGATGTGTATTGATTATAGGGAGTTGAATAAGTTGACGGTGAAGAATCGATACCCGCTACCTAGAATAGACGACCTATTTGACCAACTCCAAGGAGCTAGTCACCAGCTTAGAGTTCGAGAGGAGGATATCCCTAAGACGGCGTTTAGGACTCGTTATGGGCACTATGAATTCCAAGTGATGTCGTTTGGTTTGACTAACGCGCTAGCGGTTTTCATGGATCTCATGAACCGAGTATGTAAGCCATACCTGGATAAGTTTGTGATAGTATTTATAGACGACATCTTGATATACTCCAAGAGTATAGAGGAGCATGAAGAGCATTTGAGGCTCATTTTAGAGTTGTTGAGAGAAGAGAAGTTGTATGCCAAATTCTCTAAGTGTGAATTTTGGATTCTGTCCGTGTAATTCTTAGGTCACGTGATAGATAGTCGAGGAGTTCACATCGACCCAGCCAAGATTGAGGCCATTAAGGAATGGGCAGCCCCTAGGAACCCATTAGAAGTCCACCAGTTTCTAGGTTTAGCAGGCTATTACCGGAGGTTCATTGAGGGATTCTCCAAGATAGCTAAGTCACTGACCAAATTGATGCAGAAGGATGTTAAGTATGAATGGGGAGAAAAGGAAGAAGAAGCATTTTAAATTCTGAAGGAGAAGTTGTGTAGTGCGCCCATCCAGCTTTGCGTGAAGGAAGCGAAGATTTTGTCATGTACTGCGACGCTTCGCATAAAGGCTTAGGTGCTGTTTTGATGCAATGGGAGAAGGTGATAGCTTATGCATCCCGACAACTTAAGAAGCATGAGAAAAACTACACCACCCATGATCTGGAGTTAGGTGCTGTAGTGTTTGCCCTTAGAATCTGGAGACATTATATGTATGGAACCAAGTGTGTAGTGTTTACCGACCATAAGAGCTTGAAGTATATCTTAGATCAGAAGGAGTTGAATATGAGGCATCGTCGTTGGTTAGAGTTGCTCAGTGATTATGACTGTGAGATTCGTTATCATCCTGGTAAAGCCAATGTAGTGGCAGATGCCCTCAGCCGTAAGGAGAACATTCCACCATTACTCGTTCGATCCCTAGGAATGATCATTAGTTCACCTCTACCATCTCAAATCTTAGCCGCCCAAGCTGTGGCATTGACAGAAGAGAACCGTCCTTACGAGAATCTGCATGGAATGGTAGAAAGTGAAAATGGCTTCTTGAAGCGTTCTGACGGAACTTTATGCTTCAGAGACAAAAGCTGGATACCATTTCATGGTGGAATCCGTGAGTTGATTATGAACGAGTCGCATAAATCAAAATACTCTATTCATCCCATAGCCGATAAGATGTATCAGGACTTGAAGAAACTCTACTGGTGGCCTAACATGAAAGCCGACATAGCTCAGTATGTTAGTTAGTGCTTGACTTGTTCTAAGGTAAAGGCCGAACACCAGAAACCATCAGGACTTTTAGTTCAACCCAAACTCCCAGAATGGAAATAGGAGCGAATCACCATGGACTTTATCACTAAATTACCAAGAACAGCTAGCGGCAATGACGCTATCTGGGTAATCGTAGATCATTTGACTAAGTCTGCTCACTTCTTGGCCATTAGCGAGGTCGATAGTCTCGACAAGTTCGCTCGACTGTATATCAAGGAGATATTATCGCGTCATGGAGTACCGGTATCTATCATTTCCGATCGAGATAGCCGTTTTACATCCCACTTTTGGAGATCCTTATAGTCAGCATTAGGAACAAACCTGGATATGAGCACTACTTATCATCCTCAAACCGATGGTCAGAGCGAGAGAACCATTTAGACCTTAGAGGATATGCTTAGAGCCTGTGTCATCAATTTCGGCAAAGGCTGGGAGAGACATCTCCCTTTGGCTGAATTCTCCTACAACAATAGTTATCATTATAGCATTAAGGCCGCCCCATTTGAGGCATTGTATGGCCGAAAATGTCGTTCTCCTGCTTGTTGGGCGGAAGTTGGCGAGAGTCAGCTTACCGGTCTCGAACTTGTTCTAGAAACCACTAAGAAGATAGTTCAGATCCGTAATCATTTGCAAACCGCTCGTGATAGATAAAAGAGTTATGCCGATAGGAGACGTAAACCCTTAGAATTTCAGGTTGGAGATCGTGTTATGTTAAAGGTTTCTCCTTGGAAAGGAGTGATTCGTTTTGGAAAGCGTGGAAAACTCAATCCCCGATACATTGGTCCCTTTCCAATCCTGGAAAGAATCGGACCAGTAGCTTACCGTATTGAGCTACCTTCGGATTTGAGCAGTGTACATAATGTCTTTCATGTTAGTAATATTAAGAAGTGTCTTTTGGAGGAAAATATAGTTGTGCCTTTAAGAGATATCCGTATCGATGAGAAGTTGAATTTCGTTGAAGAACCGATAGAGATCATGGATCGTGAGGTTAAACGGCTGAAGCATAGCCGTATTCCAATTATCAAAATTCGTTGAAACTCCCGACATGGACCGAAGTTCACTTGGGAATGTGAGGATGTATTCAGTAGGAAGTACCCTAAACTTTTCATGACACCAAGCAACTCGGAGTGAAACCCGGGACGGGTTTCTTCTGAGGCTGGGAGGTTGTGACAACTGGCAATTAGGGAGTCTATTTTAGGTAACCGCATTACGTTAAACTAAATCGAGTTTTTGCCTTTATAACTATTTTTATCGAACATGACTCGATTTGATATCGTTTATTGGTTTTTATGATTTATTTTATTATCGTATGAGTTATCGAGTGAGTTTTAACTCTTTTTGATAGACACTATGCGATTCGGCACAATAAAAGCCTAAAACAAGAAATAATGTAACTTTTAAACCATAACTAGAAACTTGACAAATAAATAGTCAAAAATCGCGGAAAAACATAAATAAACATAATAGAAAGTCGAAAGAATGTTGTGGGACACTCGTAGGACCATATATGAGCTCGGGATTGGGTAAACGGGATGGTTTATGAAAAATTACGGCTTCAGCCCCTCCCTTTTAGTGTGGCTGGCCACCCCCTCCCAAAATAGTTTTTATTTTAGTCCCTCATGCCCATGTATAAAAACCCCATCCTAACTCATTTTACTACTTTCATTTCTCTCTCTAAAAACACCTACACACCACTTTCTCTCTCTAATATTTCTCTCTCTACAAACAAACCCTAACCCTAGCCACCACCACCACCACCACGCCGCCACCTTTCCGGCCAAATTTCGGCCATTTTTTGACGAGTGAAATTACACCACCACCTCCATCTTGTAGATCTCTCTTTCCTCTTTCCATCCATATATATATATATATATATATATATATATATATATCTTATAGAAGCCTACATTAACACCTCCAAATCTTACAAAAACGATTCGTGATTCTAGGGTTTTCATTAAATCTTGTAGATCGGGTTGAGAAAAGGTAAATGGAACATGGGTCAAGCTTGTTTAAGCTATGTCAAGCCATGAAGGGCCTCTTTTTGGTTCGTATGTCACACCCCCAAATTACCTGTTTTGCAGCGGAATGAAATTCCTGGGGATTGACTGTCATAGCATCACAATCACAGTTATATTGAACGACCTAAAGTGTCGTTTGGAAAATACATCGCTTGATTTAATAAAAACATTCAGAGTTACAAAGATAGGTCCCAAATGAAAGTTACTATGTGCGGAAAATAAGTTTGATACAAGTCAAACGATGTTTTTAAAGTATATAAATCCCATGTGAGACGCGTCGTCACCGCGACTCTATGATATGTCCACATGCATGCCATGAAGTGAAAGCCTTAGTTACCTGAAAATACATTGCTAAAAGTGTCAACACAAAGGTTGAGTGAGTTCATAGAGTTTATGTATATGCATAATACGATTACCACAAGTATAAGTTTGTATGACAATGATGTCACAAAAATGATACAATTGCTATAAGCCCATGACACCGAAACTAGACTGATCATGATGTTCGCCCCAACAGAGTGTTTGCCAAACAACTCAAATAATGATATTAAATGAAATGCATCCGTTTTACCAGTTGGAATCCACCAACCCGGATGGAGGAGTCACCCTCGATAGATCTATCCACTCACCCTCGCTTCTATGAAATTAACGGTTCATGTTATATAATGGGGACATTCAATTGGCATGAGGTAACTTAAGCAATGTAATGAATTTGAATATACTTGGGCTCGCATAAAAATAATGGTGTGCAATGTATTCTCCCCCGTGGATTTGAAATAAAGTAAAAACTTGAATTAATCGGGGCTATGAAAACTCACCTGTTGCAATGATAATAATGATGTAAAGGCAATACTGAAATGAGGCGCAACCTCTGACCGTGACCTATTATGAATGATATGCTCTATGATAAGTTATGATGTAATGTCGTGCATGCAAACTCATATGAAATCTATACCACTTGTACGCTTTTGAAAAATAGAATTTGTCATCGAAATATATGTTTATGACATCTCGTCATGTTTTAAAATACTTTACAAGTATTTACGTTGAAATGATATCTTACGATAATCATTTAATGATTTATTGTGAAATTATAACTTTTCGTCGTAAAATAATGTCGTTGAAATTTTCATGAAAGTGACTAAAATGGCCTCGAAAAGTTAGTCGTAAAATGGTGCATGTCGAGTGTTAGGAAACGAACTCAACTGTTTTCATCCTAGAGGTCTCGATCATGGAGAAAAATATTAGTAAAGTATGGTACTTTTGTCCAAAATATTGTTTAAGAATGGTTTTCGGCAAAATTTAAGTGACCATATATTATTCATTACAACTCCGCTTGACGAACGGTTGGACATTTTGGAAAATAGTCTAGGTGAACTTACTTTTACTAGAAGACATCATGTTATAAAAAGTACTCCGTCATTGTTAAAAACGACCCTCAACATGGTCCCTCGTTGCCGTAGTATGTGTCTAATAGAAATATATTAGTTTTTCTTATATAATAAAGTTACGGCAACTTTGTTAAATCGCGTGTAATTTAATCGTTACAAGTCCGTTTTCTACGTTTTATATGTCATCGGAATCGTAATAATATATACTAATATATTTTTGATAAGTCGACACATTTTATAATGCTTAAGACTCATTTTTGACTCGTAAAAAGTCGAGACAACATGCTGAATTTTCTGGAACAAATAGTTTTCGTCGTCAAACTTCAAAAATTCATAACTTCTTCGTTATAGCTCCGTTTTAACCCATTCAAGCGGCCACGTTTTCGTTTTAAAGTGTATTTTCCAAATATCTAGCCCAAAATATTTTGCTTACTGTCGAAAATTCCAGAATTCGAAAATATGGACAGACCCTTTTGCAAACTTGTCGAAATGAGTTTTTCTCGCGCCAAACCTATTCTAACCAATTCAAAACAACTCCGAAGCTATTCAAATCCTACCATACACCTTCTTAGGGTGTCATGGGTTCCTAGACATCACCAAAAGTGATATGTTTCAAGGGATAATTTATAGGATGATTATATTTCATAATAAGTAATAAAAACATTAAAAGTGGTATAAATTCATATGTAACATGCATGTTTTCTTGCAAAAATGATGAAATAACATTAAGATAAATATGAAAGTGTTATGAAGACCATGAAATGCTTACTTGAATGATTATGTGAAAGAAAGTGATGAAAACCTATTAATCCATAGGTTTTTATTTCAAAACCTTAACATAGATCACTACTAATACTTGATAATCACTTGGATCATGAAAAATAATATGTTTCTTGTTCTTCTTCATCTTGGCCAAACCTTACAAAGGGGTGGAGAGGGTTTTTGCATTTTTACACCTTGTAAATATTTGTATGTATGTGTTTTTTTCCTTTAGAAATTAAGTGCAAGTGTATGAAATATCTAGCCACAAAGGGCAATATGGTAATTTAAGAAGCAAAATCAAATGTGATTTCTCTTGTGACTTTGAGGTGTCGGCAAGAATGAAATGGGGAAAGATTTTTGTGTAATTTTTATGGTTAAATATCTATAATTATAAGTGTAATGTGTAGTTTGTAAGAAAAATTAATTATTTAGTGTAGCGTTAGCTAGAAACTGATTTTAACGGAACCAAATAAAATATATTGAAGTCATAAAAATTATAAAAATAAATTTCTCACAAGTATTGAGTGAATAAATATTTATCGTGTTGAATTTACGAAAACCGTCGTAAAATTTTATACATAACAATTTATATACAAAATAAATTGAAAACATCGGGTAAACTAATGATGTAATTTTTATAGTCTTAAAAGGAGTATAAAAATATATTAGAATAATTTTTGGAAGTGTTGGATAAAATGTTTCAAAATAATGTTTACGCGATAGCGTTTATTTAATAGGAAAAATAAACGTTTAATGAATAAATGCAAAACCATGCATGAACCGATATGAAATGATGTTATTGATGTTATGTAGACTAAATCTAGTCTATATGAAATGTCCTTGATGATATGTTCATGAATTCGCAGCTAAACCATTAAGGTTACGCGAATTTGATACTCGTAAACGTAGTTTACGATAAATGATGAAATTACGAGTTGTCACATCGTACATGGCTCGACCATGGTGGGTTTTGGGTGAAACATGGGTCTAAATCTAATTTACATCTAATAAAACATGTAGCTAGTGATTTGGTATCATGTGGTGTATCATATTGTTGTGTTTTCGCATTTTAGGCAGTGTTTCATATGATGGGTTTAGATTAGTTGATGGGTTTGATGTTTGGATGATGATTGGAGGTTGATTGATTATGTTTGGTTGTTGTAGAAGTCATTTGGGAGCATTTGGTTGTGTAGTTTGGGATGTACAAGCACCAAGACCCATGATGGGTCGTGGTGTGGTGTTGTACGAGACCCATATGGACCACAGGTTCGGGTCGGATTGTTGTGGTATCTTGTTGGTTGTTGTTGTTGGTGTTTGGATGAGACGCGTGGAGCCGAAAAGCTTCTAGAGCTTGTTTGGTTCACGTGGTCTTAACCGTGACCGTGTCATGACCATTAGGGTCATAATATTGGTTTCGGGTATATTTGGTTGATTGATTGGTTGACGAGATTGATTTGGGTTGATTTGAGATTGAATTGCGCTATTATGACTTTTATGTGGACTTATAATATAAATAGTCAACTTTGAGCAACGTCGGTGTTACTTTGACTTTTTAGTCAATAGTTGACCCCGACAATGCCGTAACATGGACTTTAGTATATATTGGACTTTAGATTGATTGAAAGCCGAGAAGTCACAACTCGTGCTTGTGGACTCGAAACGAATAACGATATGAGACTTATATTGAATTTGACGTAATAAATATATATATATATATAAACATGAATAATAAATGGTGAAACATAAATAATAAAAGGCTTTTATACCAAAATTATCGATAACAAGACTTGTCTTGTTATTTACTATTTTAAATGGGAATTAACAACTTAAATTGAAAAGGTTTTCTAATAAATAAGTGTTTAATGTTTCGAGTGCACGTTTATTGAAATGTGCCATTTATGAGCATTTAATACTAGATTCAAGTTTTTTGAATTAATTACGTTGTGTGCATGGGTTACGGATGACCTAACATTAATAGCGTCGATCCACGTGGGTAGAGGACTTATTAGGTTGACGAACCTAATAAGAGCCCGCTAGGTATGTAGGATAACGTTATTAATGGGCGAATTATCCTTATGACTCATTAGGATGCGACCGGTTTATGGGATAATAAGCGACACAAATAAATGATTGAGTTTATCGAGTTGACGAATTCGATAAAGTCTACTATTTATTTCGAAACTTATTAAACTATGGAGCTTATCACTTAGATGTCTCATTGTGTTGCATTGAGTCACATTGTGGTTATTTGGGTGCATTCATGATATCATGTTGAGTCGATACACACACACACACGATGATACCAAATGCTAGGACTAAACGGTGAAACAAGACATCTTTGAAGATAAAGAAAATGAATACAATGGGGTAGATAACGTTGATTTTGGGAAATATATATTAAAATTGGTTTACATTAATAGGTTGTGCCGAGTCGATAGTTGCTGAGCTGTGATTAGCTGTTATCTTCTGCTAGTGTTTATTTGAGAGTTGCTTGCTTAAGGTGAGTTTCATAGCCCCACTTTTATCTATGTTTTTAACTAAATTAGGGTGAGAATCATGCTACTCTTTTTGGACCTTTTAAACTATTTTGATTTGCTTAAGTGCTTGACTATTTAGATAGATATGTGGTAGCTGTTGCCTTAGTCTAGGGTAGCAATCCTAATTACAATAACACGTTTCCTAGCTAAGAATAGACTTCTATCTCGACCTAGTCCAGGGTTAGCAATCGTTCTAGACTTTGCTACGACTGTGCTGGCTAGAGTCGCTAGGGGCCCGCTATGACGTTGGATATGATATTGATGATATTGTGATTGTGATATTGGTATGTGATTGATGTGTATCTATCTTAGGTCTCGAATAGCAAATTAACTCCTACAGGTCCACTATTTTAAACTTGAAATTAAACATATGAACTCACCAGCGTTAGCTGACCTTTTAGCATGTTTTTCTAAGGTATTTAAGTGATGTTTGGATTACGTGTGCTGTGGAAGCTTGGCAAGAAGGCATGGTTGAAGGATCATACTTAAGACTCTGATAATTTATGGGGACCTATTTTTATAAATCATGTTTGGGCATTTTATTTACATTTTGGGATTATTGTTTTGAATATTTAAATATGGGATTGGTTTTGAATGATAAATGACTATCTTGTTTGCTATACTTGTGTGAGATGCCAATCCAATGTAACGCCTTGAAAACTTGATTAAGTCTTCCGCTGTACCGAGATTTAGAGGTGTTACAAACATGGAGAGGTAACAAGTATAAGCATTCGTAGTCTAGTCTACACTCTCTTTAAGTTAATTATTCCTTAATTTCATTCAGTTTGTTACATCAACATTATTCTTATTTAAGCTTCGCGACCCAATCAAATAAGAACAGCCTTAAAGTTTAAATGAGAATAAGCTTATACACATTTAAACTTCGCGACCCAATCAAACAAGAACAACCTTAAAGTTTAAATGTGAGTTAATTAAGAAACATAATGACTTTGAGAATAATTAACTTAATTCAAATGAGAGCTTATACGTACCCAAAATGCAGTAGTAACATATTGCTCGACTACATCATGTAACAGTTGGCACGGCATGGCAGACATCGGCAGCTGTGACAGTGTTGAAGTATTTTTTGGTTATAGTTAGGTTTTGAAAAAGTACCTAATTCTCTATAACCTTGGCTCTGATACCAATCTGTAACACCCCCAAAATTTGCACAGCGGAAGTGTTCGGGTCATGGGGTGCTACTAAATCAATACTCATAACACAAGGTAATAAAGAATGGGAAATCTATTCCGTTATCAAAATAGATTAATTTAAGAAATAGTTTTACAATATTGTTTCAAAGTGCGGAAGTAAAGCCCATAAAAATATATGTTGTCCCATTAAAAGTGGTATTAGATATGCTCGAAAACACTTCGGATGCCAGTCTTTAATGAATGCCTTTGCCAATGCCCACGCCAAGAAGTAAACCTAAGAAAAACATGCTAAAGTGTCAACACAAAGGTTGGTGAGTTCATAGGTTTAAGTTAAAGTATTCAAGTTGGACCACAATTGTACATATAAGTATCTCCGTAAATGATACTATATGTATGATGAGTGTGTAAATACTCATCATTTTTGGTTAAATCTGAACTGCAAAACACTTAAAAATGCTCAGAAATGCATCAAAATACTGAAAATATCTCAAAATTGCGTTTTATGTGTTTCAGATGCAAAATGTTTAAAATCAGATGAAAAATGAGCTAAAGTTTGCATAATTGGCGTTTCAGTCCCAAGTTTCAAAAGTTGTCGAAATAGTCCCGAGCACTTATTTTATAAGAAAAGTCACCAAAGGTCCTTTTGGAATCATAAATTGTCATAATTAGTCCTTTGGTGAAAAGTCCAAAAGTTTTGTGAAATTACAGTTTTGATCCTGGATTTTAAAATGGTCAAGTCCTTGGAGTTTCACAATTGGCAAGTTTGGCCCTTGATCTATTGGAGATTGGCAAGACCAACCCTTGGACTACAATTCGAAGTTACAGTTTTGGTCCCTGGAGATTCGAATTATACACATTTGGTCCCTAGATTATTAAATGGATCCTAAGCTATCCTAGTCCAAGCCCAAAATGAAACCCCCAAGCCCAACACCCCTAATATCTGGTCCAATCCCTTTTACCCACCCAACCCGTTTACCCACCCACGGTTTAAAATAAAACCTCCAAACACCCTCCTTTTTCCTCTGTCTTCCCGACCACTTTGGCAACCTCCAACTCCACCACCCTACTCCACACCATGTCCCCTCCACCTCAACAACATCCAAGCAGCATTTAATGCACCCCTCCCCTGTCCCAACTGCTAAAAAGTTTTCCCGCCAAATTTTGATCAAAAGGCCAATATGAGCTCAAGACATCCAATGGTTGAGATTAAAGCTGGGATTCACTCAGAGGAGAGAGAGAAGCAGTATTGGTGTATAAAAAGAAGAAAGGGAAGCTAGAGAGAGAGAGTAGTTAGTTTTTAAATTCCTTGTATGTCGTTTTTTATAAAGTTATCTCAATTAGTGTCTTAAACTGTAATTTTAAGTTTTATTGTATCAAAACTAAGTTGTTTAGTTATTGTAATTCATTTTGAGCCTTAAATCAAAGTTTCATTTAAGTTTCAAGTTTCATGGTTTCTTGTTTCAAATTTCAATTTCAAACTGTTACATCCAAGCTTCAACTAGCTTATTTTTAAGTTCAAATAAGCTCATTGAAGCTTCTTATAGCTTTTAGTGAGCTTATCATTCAGTTTCAAGCAACATTGGTTGTTGGTCAACAAAAGTCAACTGAGAAGGCAAGATGGGCATGGAAATGGTATTTGGTAATTGCAGAGCTTGGAATGGGTTGGAAATGGATTAGAATAGTGGTATTGGGTTTGGTTTAGAATAGTGATGGTTTGGTTTTGCTTAAGCTTCTCAATAGCTGGACTTCAAGATTAGGTCTCAATCTCTTTCCCTTTTAACTGTTTTAAGTCTGCATAACCTGTTGTATGTGTATCTGTGGTCATTAAGTATTTGAAACCTATTTAACTAGTGGTAATTAGAGTAACTAAAATCAGTTTAAGTGTTAGCTTAAGCCAAATCAGTGGGTAAAGTAGTTTAAATTGCAAATCTGTTTCTGAAGTTGTGTTTGGATCAGTGGTTCTGAAGTTCAGCTGGTCTATTTTCTTAAAATTATTTTTGCATAATTTTAGAAATTTTGTAAAAGCTCCAAAAGAGCTTGTCAAACAGCTTATTTGCCTGTTCACAAACTCATGAAACTGAGTTTGCACAGGTTTTGTAGGCTTGTCAAAAGCTCATAAGAGCTTATCCAGTCGGTTCTTGGTTTACAACTAGCTAGCTAGGTCTTCTTGAGAGTCCAACTTCTGTTTTTGAGTTCCAGCTTATTTAAGTGCTTATTTTTAATCCACAAAGTAGACCTCAAAACTGTTTTGGGTACTTGAGTTTTAAAACACCAAATCTGTGTAAATTGCATTTCAGTAGTATAGGCTAGTTGCAATTTGTTGTTTTAGAGTACTTTTAGCTTATTAGAACCTCTGTGACAGTTTGGTACTCATTTGGTACCTTGTGCTTATTTCAAGTGCTTATTACATAAGCACTTGCATTGCAGTTTCAATTTCCTCCACATAAGCCACTGTTTTTCTATTTTTCTTAGATTCAGTATATTAAATTAGACTTTTCCTGAATTTTTCATATTTTTCTAGCACTGTTTACTATTTTTCCTTATTTAAAACAGTTTTTAGGCAATTTTAATTAGCTTTTAATACAATTAATTCAGAAAAGCTTCAAAAAAATAAGTTTTCATTTTTCTTAAGTTAAGATAAATATAAAAAGTCAAAAAAGTCTTTTTCTAGATTTTTCTTAGTTAAATTTGTATTTTTAAGCAATTTAAGTAGTTTTAAATAGTTTAAAATTCATAGAAAATACAAAAATAATCAAAAAATATAAAAATAGTTTTTAAAATTCTTTTTAGTTATTTTAGATTTTTCTAAGTCATAATTTTATTTTTCTAGCTTTATTTCCTCTTTTCTTGTATTTTAGGGTATAATTAAATAGTTAAAATTAGTAGATAAATAGTTTTAAAAATAATTTTCTTTTTCTATAAATTTTCTTTTATCATTAGGTTTGTAAAAATGTCATTTTCATATTTTTAGGATTAATATTGTTTAAGTTTAACATTTTCTTTTATAACGTAGTTTTTAATTCAAGTTTTATAAAAACATAAAATCAAAAACATCATTTTGCAAATAGTGATAGCGTTTATTTAATATTTTTTATCTTTTTAATTTTCTTTAATTTGCATTTAAGCCCCTGTAATTTGTATACTTTCTCTTTAGTTATAATTAAATCAAACTCTTTCGTTCAAATCTCTCGATCACTACACGTTTGATTATTCTTGCACAGCTCGTTGGGACATAACGACCCGGGGAAACACTATACTCTCCTGATCTTCATTGCATTTTCTTCTAGACTGTTTTAAGTTTCTTACGGTTAGCCATTCACAAGTGGCTAGCTTGTGTGAGAAAACTTGACGGTTTAGCACGAATCAATGTAGTAAAAGTTTTTTTACGTTAGTACCAAGTTCATGCAACCGAAACTACGACAGTATGCATGCATCTAGAAGCATGATAAATAAAGGCCCAGCAAGTGTATTTCCAGTACACTTGTAATAGATATGATATACGCTCAACGTTTGCCTATTCGGTCAAACTCGAACGGGGGTGTCATCCCTAATAGATCTATTCATAACAATTGCGCTTCCCTAAAGGAAACTAACGGTAGCATAGTGGGATTCAAGGTTTTTTCATGTAATAGTTTAGTCAGTTCCAGGTCTGAAAAGAGTTTTGCATGATTCTCACCCCATAGTTTTATAAAGCAAGTAATAAGAGTGAAAGTGGAGCTATAAACTCACCTTAGAAGTTCGGTGAATAAAGCACAAAGAGATCAAGTGACAAGTGGCTCCAACTCGCAACCTAAATTAGTATGGAAATTCTTAGTTTACAGTTTTGTGTACTCACAACTCAAAGTGTTTAAATAAATTTAAGTGTTTACAAGTGGTTGTGTTTAATGTTGCTTGTGTGGCAGAGTTTACGTTAAAATCGTTTCAAAATGTTTTGTAAGTATTGGCTCTTGGAATAGATGGAGGAATGATATATACGAAACTTTCGTATAAGAGTTGACTCGAATATTGGCTCAAGCGTTATCAAAGAATAAATAAATACAAGTCGAATTGTATTCGTTTGGTTTCGAGGTGTGAAAGTATAAATTTATTGAAGTCGTGGTTAAATAATATATTTGAAAAAATATAGTATTTAAAGTTTACGCCGATGAAGCTGCCAAATAAAGATATGTGTTAAATATATTTACTTAAACGAAAAAGTGGTAAAATGTATAAGTTTATCGAACTTATAAAAGTTTTAGATAAAAATGTCAAAGTATTCAACTAAAAGGGGTTAAAGTTGTAAAGGTTTAATACAAGTATCAAAACTTAAAAGAAAATTATATCAAATGAATTAAGGTTTGGGGTTGAAAGTGTAAAAGATTTATATAAGTTTTAAACTTATAATAGCTTTTAAGAAAATGATAAGTGTTTGGAAAATGGAGGGCCAAATTGTCAAAAGGGCGAAAATTGAAAAAATCACAATAAGTGAAAAAAATGCCATGGACCAATTTCGAACCAAGGACCTCTAGATTGCAACTCAGATGACCCAACCATCTAAGCTAAGTGCTCTTATTGGTTAAACATTTCAACAGTTTGTACATAACATGTTTTAAGCTGTCTGAAAATGGGCTTATGTGTAAAAGAAATAAAAATCCTCAAAGGGCCATTGCGCATATTCGAACTAGGGACCTTATGTAAAGAAGTTGCAAGACTTACCATTAGACTAGAGACCCTCTTGTGTTAAGACTTGCTATACGTTATATTTATGCATAGTTATATGCATAGTTAATTGATTTCAAATATGGCTTAATTCTACTCAGTGTATACTGAATGTGAATACATGCATGTTTAAATTGAAGGTTTATATGAGCTTGCATGTTGATAGTGAGTGTAAGGTAGGAAAGTAAGTATCACTTTTAATTTTCATTCTTATTATTCAAACACAAGCTTCGAAACATAATGATCTTAAACAAACGACATACAAGTTGAGGAGAGTTTCGAGTGCTTACAGTGGTGAGTTTGGATAGTGTGAAGTCAAATGTGACGTGAACAAGAACAAGTGAGACGATAAACGACCTAGCTTCCATTGCTTAACCCGAATAGAAACTAACCCGAAGTGAATGCTTAGCTTATGAAAATGAAACCCGACACCTTGCTTTTCTCCTTCTTCCTCCTCGGAAATGAACAAGGAGTAACAAGGGGTGTGTTGGTGAGTTGGGAGAGTTGTAAGTGTGAGACTAGGATGTGATAAAAGGGTTGGCTTATATAGCCAAGACTAAGCATGGACTAAGCAATATTTTAGCTTCTCCTTGCATGAATTTCAGGCAAGTCAAAAGAAAAGTATGCAAGCATGCATGCTTCGGCTGAAATGAGGGAGGGTATGGTGGTTTGGTCATGTCAATAAGGTGGATAAGGGAACATATTATACCAAGGTTCTAAGGGTCAAGATGGCCAAGGTATGTCTAGGGTATTGGTTTATGTATAGGGTGGCTTAAAGTGAAGGTTTTGTCTCCTTTTTGGGTTGTGTTTACACGCAAGGGAAAGAAGCAAAAAAAAGTATGTTGTGTTTTTGTTTTTGGCTTTTGTTCGTAGGGTCACAGAAACAACAAAAGGCCATTGGTTATTTTAGTTATCAATATGTACATGTAACTTGACCATGCATGGAATTTGTTTTAAGGGTGCAAGTAAGCAAGAGGATCCTATGTTAGAGATAGGAAAACAAGAGAGCATAAAATATAATATTTCAAACATAAGAGTTTAGGGTTGTGAGAGGATTGAGTATGGAGGAAGCAAATGTATAACACATTATAATAATGTGTAAGGGATGTGAGTTGTAAAGTGAGTGTGTATGTGTGTGTGGCAAATTATATGTGTGTGTGTTTGTGGTGACTCAAATTTCAAATTTGAATGAAGAGTGCGTGAGAAGTTGTTAGGAATTGGAAATTGCATAAGAAAGTGTCGGTCACCCCAATTATAGTCTAGCATATGTTAGCTCGTAGACATATCGTTATTTACGTTATTTAGTAGTTAATTAGTTAGTTATTAGCGTAGTTTAGTTTAGTGCAAACCCGTTTAGATCATTATATAAAATACCAACCATTATTTCAAATATTAAGATCCTAGTTCGTTATTTGTTTAATATATGATTATATAGTATGTTTAATGAGTTTAATGTATGTTGTCGAGAATTGATAAGTTGAGTGAGTTGTGGACCAAAATACCCGTGACTTTGATTAGCATGACGATTCGAGTATGTAAAACCCTAATAATCGTAAACGTGTTAAAAGACTATTTTACCCCTCAAATTTATATTTGTGAAATTTGTAAAACATGTCAAGCTCGTAAATACGTTAAACACTTAACTCATAAATGACTTATACAAGATAATTAATAACCTACTTACACTTCATGTCTTATAGTATAATTATCACACATTATAAGTCACATGGACTAAATGATACAAGTTACTAGACCTTTAAACTAAACAAATAAAACTAACATGTGATTATATATGGTAAATGAAAGTGATTGGTCTACTAATTCCCCCCATTCAGCCGAGCATTACTCTCCCCTTAACTTCCCAGTATTTTCTTATTCAATCTCATTTATTACCTCAAATTGTAACTTACTTTCTACACATTCAAATCTCATAAAAACTCTAGCTCCTTAATAAAAAGTGATGACCAGAGAGTTCTCACATTTTCCTTTCGATTCAAAGCAAACAGCAAGGTACCTTGGTATCGTGATCCAAAGGCTGTAATCAGGAGGTCATGATCGTGGTTTCTTGGTTCGAAAGGTGTGACCGTGGTTGTGGGCTGCTAGGCAAGGGAGATCAGTAGGTGTCTCGAAGGAGGGCTGGTGAAAGGTGATCTTGGTTGTGGTCTTGATTCGAAAAGGTGGCTGCTTGGTTTTGGTCGAAGACGAAGGTGGTGGTTCGAGTAGCAGATCTTAGGTTGTAACCCTCACATTCCTTGCCGTCCCCAACACTGTCCAAGAGGTAGTTTCACTTCCTCATTTCGATTCACCCGACATGCTTATGATATACATATATATACGTTTATAAAAGAAATAACAGGTCCTTTATTTCGTTAGTCTTATATTCACGAGTAACATAATATATTTGTCATAAAATCATGATCTAATATGTCATTATAATGACCTTTCGAATGGATGGGAATGTACATGCTGGAATTAGATATAAAGCTATGGTATATGAATATGGTATGTATATATATTTTACGTATGAGATCATGCGGATAAAATATGGGTTTTAAATTATGATATATTCCATCTACATGCATGTACTATTATTATAGATGAAAGAAATGGGTAGTCTGATGGGTAAGTTCGAGGGTAATCGCGGGAAAATCGATTGAGTCATTTTGTATTTTTGAAAGTGTGTCGGGAAGATGAGTCGAGGGTTAGCCCTTTGGCACGTCTACTTAGTCGTAGATTTTAATATTAGGGACCGCGAACGAGCATGAACATGGACCGATCATGAAGATGGAAAGACTATGAAAATGTTTTATTCAATTGTTAGCATTGAAATCATATGTTATATTTAAGATATTTTCACTTTTAACCCTCATCTTTAGGATATGTCACATGCAAACCTTGGAATTTTGAATTGACATATTAAACCTTAAACTATCATAATGATAATATTAAGTCTTTAAGTTTAATCACTTGTCGTAATAAACCCTGAACTTTGATAAGTTACACTTTAAACCCTAAGTTTTGATTATTTATATTTTAAACCCTGAACCATGATAATTAATTTTATTAGACTATAATTTATTCAATTAGCATTTTTAAAACTAAATTTACTGATTCGGCATACTTAATTACTAAATTTAGAAAGTTACTAAAATAAAAAGAAACTTTAATTATGAAATATGAATATCGATGAACCCTAAAACTACAAAATAGCTTCTAAAATATTAAGCGATAATTATTTCGTGTAGATTCGCTGAAGAAGGAGTAACTTCCGATCCTTGTGTTTTCCCGATATGGTTTCATTTGCTATATGAGGTACAGATATCCTATCCCTTTTCAGTAGGGATTTCTCATGACTTTTCGATCCTTGACCTCATTTCACTTATGATACCCCTTGCTATGATTCCCTTTACTGTGATCCTTTGGTATGATTCTGTTCGCTATGATATTCGTTGTTATGATTATGAACCTTATGATTATGAACCATCTGATTATGAACCTTCTGATTATGAACCATCTGATTATGAGCCTTTGATATGAACCTCTGATTATGAACTTATGTTATGGAACTCTGATATGAACCTTTGACTTCTGAACCTTTGATATGAACCCTTATGATATGATTATGCTTTGACCCTTCAGTTTGATACCCGAGCCAAATATGTGTTCCTAGTCATGGAGGTATCATGACCATGTCATTGATGCACCAATGGCATGACTCCAGTGTGTACGAGTGATGCTACACACCGTCCCCATTATGTTATATGATTATGAGCTCAAGATATATGTTTGGCCACTATGTTTCCGGGGGGCATATGGATGCATCCTAGATATGTTTTGATATGATATGATATGATATGATTTATATGGTGAATGATGTCGTGTGCAATACGCGTCTTCACAGTCTGGGAGCTAGCTACTCCATTGGTTACTGAGGTCTCCCCTCCTATTATGTATGGTATTCCGAGGTCACCCTCCGAATACAATGGTTACTTATGATATGATATGATATGTTTCGGGCTCGTGGTAGATTTCTGACAACCCTTACACTTTTGATATACCTATACTATACTTTCTGTATTCCCCAACGCACCATATTCTATATAAATTGTTCATTACTCAGTACCCTTATATGACTCACTCTACTACCAAGATATATATATATTCCATTGCTTTGATCTGTCACACTCTCATTCCGTTACTTCAGACTATCGTTCCATTCACGTACCAAGTTATTATATGCTTATTGAATTTGATTATGCTATTCATGTTTTATGTGACCATTGATTATCCTGCTATGATGTGATCAATATGCGGTTATCTGAGTTACCTGTTTCCATCTGATGATATGTGATCTCACTGTTATGTGACCCTCTGATTTGTCTGGTGACCATGCTTGTGTGTAATCGATAGTTTTGTTTGTTTGTCATGTGTACTTCGTTCAATTAATTTCCTGGACTATAACTATCCGATAGTATCCTTATCTGCTTGTTGTTGACCTGCCATGTTTGCATTTCTGTTTATGCTACGGTTTGATTGGGTAAATGGTTCATCTTGTGACGTCTGGTTTGTTAATTTGTTTAGTTGCCATGCTATGTCTTTAATTCATTCAATTATATCGTTTATACTGTATTCCTACTTGTTATGTGTGACTACCATGTTTTGACAGTTGCTAGTACTTCCGCTGTTATGATACTGGTTGTGTTTCAACTAAGGGTTTTTGACCTGTGTGATTGCCATGCTCACTTACTAATTAGTTGCTTCCGCTTGCCTTTAGATTTCCTTTTGATTTGTATGTCTTCTTGTTTCCTGAATTGATTGTTGCCATATATATGTTGTGTGGATACGACGTCAGCTATGCTTGCTTATGTTTCAGTACTTGTATGCCTGGTTTGTATGTGCTTGTATATATGTCATCGATGCTTTGCTTTGCTTTATTCTCCTTGTTATCTTCTTTTGGATATCGTATAAATGTGTTCTGCAGGATCCTCCTTGACTCATTTGTTCCCTTTCGTTGTGACTTTGTTATCAGTTTCCTCATTTGATTTCGCATTTCTGATTTTATTTAGCTTTCGTGTTGTTATATCTGTTCACTGGGCTTTTTAAGCTCAGCCGCATTTCTTTTCCCTGCGGCAGGTTTTAGGTTTGAAGATGGGCTTTGGCGGGCTGAGAGTTGGATTATCTGAGTGGACCAACCCTAGTTACCTTATTAATTGGACTTATTTGTCGGGCTATCGTTTGAGATTTCATTTTATTTTAGACATTTTGGATTTTGTAATTTTTCCTTGTAAGTCGCCTGTAAAATTTTAATTGTATGTTCTGATATGACACCAGAATGTGACACTTCTACCCTCTTCTGGTTGGGGTGTTACAGAGTACCTGGTACGGAGTATACTACACCATTTGTGATTATCTATGTCATTTTATATCTTGAAAGGTCTTTTATTTTACTCAAAAGATTTTGCATATCTGATTCATTCAATTCGACACACTCCTTGTGTAAAATTTAAATTAACAAAATTTTACATGAATCACATAAATTTACTAATCTCCTACATTCAGTTCAAATGACCCTACTTGGGCTTGTGCACACATACAACCAAACGTACCCTAGGAATGGGCTGAGGCCCAAATAGAAACTACTCAACACAAATCCCAAATTGAAGGTTTACAGTTTGTGTCTCATGTTGTGGTGAGACTGTCTTTGACGCAAGAGGCTTAACTAAAACGCAAGAAATATCGAGAATTTTAGACTTCATTCGGTTTAGTAAAAATAGTCACACGAGACTCACGCGACCACACCCGTGGTTTTGAGTTAGACGCGGGTAACAACACCCTTGAGAGATCTTTTGGTACACCGAAAACGAACAACAATAACAATTAGGGGTGATCATGGTGCGGGTTTTGGTAAAAACCGAACCGCATCCGCAATTGCGGTTTTCAAAAAATGAGAATCCACAATCATGCGGTTTTGCGGGTTTGCGGTTTCGCGGTTTTTGCGGTTTGGTTTTGCGGGTTTTGCGGTTTTTAAAGTATTTTTTTTTTCAAATTCTATTTTTTTGTATATATTTATTATAGAATAAATATATCATATGGTTACATAATGAGTAAAAACATATATATACTAATGTTGGGTAGTAGTATGAAATTATAAATCTCTAGAATAATAAAAGTCAAATGAGATGATTTTTTTTTAAATTTCGACGATATATTGATAGAAAAACAAAATTATATGATATAAAAACTCAGACAATAATTAACTAATAAAATTCGTTTGAAATAACTAATTATGAAAATATTAACAAAAGTATTTAATAATGCAAAAACTATAAAATATAGTTGGTTTATTTAAAATAAAAATAAAAATATATTTGAATATGACTTTGCGGGGTGCGGTTTTTGCGGTGCGGTTTTTTGGTGGAAACCAAAACCGCACCGCAAAATCTTGATTTTATTTTCAAGAACCGCACCCGCGGTTTTTGTTGCGGTTTCGGTTTTTGCGGTGTGGGTTTTGCGGTTTTGTGCGGGTTTGCGGTTTGCGGTGCGGTTTCTGCTCACCCTTAATAACAATAGCCGACCAACATGGCTAGTGACCAGGACTTACACATAAGTACTAATGTCAAGAGGTATAAAGATTTTAGACCGAGCCTTGTCTCGTGTCAATCAGGGTATGAACAACTCGAGGACATGACTCGATACCAATCGCACCCTTATGGGTATTGTGATGGTACGGTAGACACCAAACAAGCAAAACAAACACCCTCGATGTGGAGGTTTCATCACAGCCGAGACAAACACCAATAGGCCAAGGAATACAACATGAACATGAGTTGAAATGGACAACAAGCAGAGTATAAGCCGAAAATTAAGAAATTTAAAATTTAATATTAATTGTTTCCCTTTTGTATTTCTCGACAGCCAACAACAACAACATATAGCAACACAGCCAATTCAATTCGACATAAATATAAAAATATAAATTCGAGTCAAATAAATTACAGATTCATAAAAAAAATATATAAAAATAATAATAACAATTGAATGTGCTTCTTACAATCAAGCTTGTGGGTCGAGTAGGATTTATGAACGAACACCAAGAGCTCCAATTGGAGAGACCCGAGATGAATTAGAACAATTAACCACTTGGAATCTCTTTCTTATGCATCTAGTAACAAAACCCCTTTGCCATTTTTAAAAATCCCTTTGTTTTGATGAAACCCTAATTTTTGTAAAATTGGTTGAGATGATGAAAACGGTGTTCTATTTATGGATGGATAAGAAGGAATGGAGCCTTGAGATGATTTGTTTTTCGATTCTTGGTCTATACCCACTTCAAGCTCTTGTTTCTCTAATCTTGGCCATGTCGTGCTGCTCCTCGTGATGTCTAAGGCCTAGACAGCTTCTTTGGGAAGGTGGAAGAGATGGTGAAGGAAGTGGACTACCAAAAGAGAGTTGAATTTTCCATTCTTGTGTTTTTGATGTTTCTGTGGTTGTTGACAAAAATGAGAGAGGAGGGACAGATAGGGAGGCTTGGGTAGAGAGTAGGGGATAAGGCTCATTTTGTTTTATTATAAGATACTGTATAATTTGTACTCCGTGTGTTGTCGGGTCTCCGTGTAAACGTACTCTCCGGGTGTCCGAAAAATATAAAAATTATATTTTTGGAAGCGTCTTCGAAAGACTGATATAAACATAACGTCGTTGGTATTGATAGTTCGTTTTATATTTTAGCCGTAACTGGTGTGTTATTATAGATCGAAGAGAAAAAAAAATATAGTCGCGAAAAATCGGTAGGGAAATTTACGGGTTGTTATAGTACTCACCCCTTAAAAGGAACCACGTCCTCGTGGTTTAAGGTGCGAGAATCGTCGAGGTCGATACAGTGAAGAGATGTGAGCATTTATACTCTTAAAATGTGACGTGGAAATGTGACGTGGAGAGAAGGGCTAGTCGTTCAAAAAGATTTAGTGACAAGAGGCGATAAGTAAATAAAAGATAAAGGATTCATTAAGCGGAATAAAACGCGGTTTCATAAAGAGTACGATCGTTCAGAGTCATATTAGGTTACGAAGGATAGAGCATAATAGTGAAATAAGAGATTGTGACCAGTGACAGAGGTGGTTTTAAATATATGTGTGAAAATAACATAAAGCAAGTAGTTGTATGTTACAAAAAGAAATAACATAGAAGCAGTTAGGGGCATATCATAGTGCGATATTGTAATAGTGGGCATGTTATGCAGTTTAACATAGAGGGGTAACAAGTATAAGCATTCGTAGTCTACTCTACACTCTCCATAAATTAATTATTCCGTAATCTCATTAAGTTTGTTACATCAACATTATTCTCATTTAAACTTCGCGACCCAATCAAACAAGAACAGCCTTAAAGTTTAAATGAGAATGAGCTTATACACATTTAAACTTCGCGACCCAATCAAACAAGAACAGCCTTAAAGTTTAAATGTGAGTTAATTAAGAAACTTAATGATTTTGAGAAATAATTAATTTAATTCAAATAAGAGTTTATACGAACCTAAAATACAATAGTAACACATAGCACAACTACATCGTGTAACAGATGAGGCAAGCATGGCGAGACATGGCGCTGTGGCGGTGTTGAAGTGTTTTTAAGGAAATGTGGTTATAGTTTAGGTTTTGAAAAATACCTAATTCTCTATAACCTAGGCTCTGAATACCAATCTGTAACACCCCAAAATTTCACAGCGGAAGCGTTCGGGTCATGGGGTGCTACTAAATCAATATACACAACACAAGGTAATAAAGAATGGAAATTCTATTCCATTTTCAGAATATATAGATTAATTTAAGAAATAGTTTTACATCATTGTTTCAAAGTGCGGAAGTAAAGCCCATAAAATATATGTTGTCCCATTAAAATTGTGTTAATATGTTTGGAAACACTTCGAATGTCAGTCTTCAACGAATGCCTTTGCCATTGCCCACGCCAATAAGTAAACCTGAGAAAAACATGCTAAAATGTCAACACAAAGGTTGGTGAGTTCATAGGTTTAAGTTAAAGAAATCAAGTTGGACCACAGTTGCACATATAGCATCTCCGTGAATGACACTATATGTAAAAAGGCTATTACGCTAATACCAAGTTCATGCGACCGAAACTACGACAGTGTGCATGCATCTAGAAGCATGATAAATAAAGGCTCGGCAAGTGTATTTCCAGTACACTCAATCAATACGATATGGTATACGTTCGACATTTGCCTATCCGGTCAAACTCGAACGGGGGTGTCATCCCCAATAGATCTATTCATAACAATCGCGCCTCCCCAAAGGGAACTAACGGTAGCATAGTTGGGATTCAAGGTTGTTTCACGTAATAGAGTTTTCAGTTTTAGGTCCGAAAAGAGTTTTGCATGTTTCTCACCCCAAAAGTTTTATAAAGCAAGTAAATAAGAGTAAAAGTGGGGCTATAAACTCACCTTAGCAGCTCGGTGAATAAAGCACAAAGAATTCAAGTAACAAGTAGCTCCAACACGCAACCTAGATTAGTACGACAGCTTAGTCTTTATTAATGTTTAAGACTCGATCAAGTTTAATGAAATTTTATAAATTTTAAATGTTTTTGTTGTTGTTGTTGTTGTTGTTTGCTTGTGTGACAACATTTAAGTTTAAGTAGTTTTTGACAATTTATTGGCTATCATTGGCTTTCGGAAGTGCTTAAGTGTATATATATATATATATATATATAATAGAAAGTATCACAAACAATAAGTCTTTGGTAGTTAGTAACCGGAAGAGGATGTACGGAAAGTATCACATAAATAATAATAAACGTGTTTGAATTATAGAAATGTCGTTTGAGGTATATATTTATGTATGACCAATTTTTAGTTAATAAGAAAAGTATAAAGGTAATAGTTTTATTATAAAGATAAATTACATTTATAAGTTATAATAGTCTTTTAGAAAATTGGGTATGACCCGTATATATAGGTTTTAAGTTTTATGTGGCGGCTAAGTGGTACAATAATTATTAACTCGTCGTAGTATAATTAAAAAAAACCCGTTTAGATCATTATATAAAATACCAACCATTATTTCAAATATTAAGATCCTAGTTCGTTATTTGTTTAATATATGATTATATAGTATGTTTAATGAGTTTAATGTATGTTGTCGAGAATAGATAAGTTGAGTGAGTTGTGGACCAAAATACCCGTGACTTTGATTAGCATGATGATTCGAGTACCTGGTACGGAGTATACTACACCATTTGTGATTATCTATGTCATTTTATATCTTGAAAGGTCTTTTATTTTACTCAAAAGATTTTGCATATCTGATTCATTTAATTCGACACACTCCTTGTGTAAAATTTAAATTACCAAAATTTTGCATGAATCACATAAATTTACTAATCCCTACATTCAGTTCAAATGACCCTACTTGGGCTTTTACACACATACAACCAAACGTACCCTAGGAATGGGCTGAGGCCCAAATAGAAACTACTCAACACAAATACCAAATTGAAGGTTTACAGTTTGTGTCTCATGTTGTGGTGAGACTGTCTTTGACGCAAGAGGCTTAACTAAAACGCAAGAAATATCGAGAATTTTAGACTTCATTCGGTTTAGTAAAAATAGTCACACGAGACTCACGCGACCACACCCGTGGTTTTGAGTTAGACGCGGGTAACAACACCCTTGAGAGCTCTTTTGGTACACCGAAAACCGAACAAACAGTAATAATAGCCGACCAACATGGCTAGTGACTAGGACTTACACATAAGTACTAATGTCAAGAGGTATAAAGATTTTAGACCGAGCCTTGTCTCGTGTCAATCAGGTATGAACCAACTCGAGGACATGACTCGATACCAATCGCACCCTTATGGGTATTGTGATGGTACGGTAGACACCAAACAAGCAAAACAAACACCCTCGATGTGGGGGTTTCATCACAGCCGAGACAAACACCAATAGGCCAAGGAATACAACATGAACATGAGTTGAAATGGACAACAACAAGCAGAGTATAAGCCGAAAATTAAGAAATTTAAAATTTAATATTAATTGTTTCCCTTTTGTATTTCTCGACAGCCAACAACAACAACATATAGCAACACAACCAATTCAATTCGACATAAATATAAACATATAAATTCGAGTCAAATAAATTACAGATTCATAAAAAAAAAATATAAAAATAATAATAACAATTGAATGTGCTTCTTACAATCAAGCTTGTGGGTCAAGTAGGATTTATGAACGAACACCAAGAGCTCCAATTGGAGAGACCCGAGATGAATTAGAACAATTAACCACTTGGAATCTCTTTCTTATGCATCTAGTAACAAAACCCCTTTGCCAATTTTAAAAAGCCCTTTGTTTTGATGAAACCCAATTTTTGTAAAATTGGTTGAGATGATGAAAACACTCTAAATGGTGTTCTATTTATGAATGGATAAGAAGGAATGGAGCCTTAAGATGATTTGTTTTTCGATTCTTGGTCTATACCCACTTCAAGCTCTTGTTTCTCTCATCTTGGCCACGTCGTGCTGCTCCTCGTGATGTCTAAGGCCTAGACAGCTTCTTTGGGAAGGTGGAAGAGATGGTGAAGGAAGTGGACTACCAAAAGAGAGTTGAATTTTCCATTCTTGTGTTTTTGATGTTTCTGTGGTTGTCGACAAAAATGAGAGAGGAGGGACAGATAGGGAGGCCTGTGTAGAGAGTAGGGGATAAGGCTCATTTTGTTTATTATATTTGGTAGCGGCAGGGTGTTTCTAGCGTCAGATAATTAATGATTTGTGATATTATGGTGAGTGTTTTTGTAAAGCGTTTAAAATAGAACGTGAACCGATGAAAATGCAATTGCAAACGGTTGTACAATACGATAATTAAAGTCTGACAAAATTTAACATCTATCAAATAACATATAAAATCATTTAATGAAAATGAAAGTAAACATTACATAAGTTATGGGATAAAACTAACAACAGTTATTTATGTAAAAACTAACAAGGATGAGATTAATGGTGACCAAAATTAGCGTGAATATGATTAGCCCAAAATAAAATAAAATTGGCTAATTTTGGCTATTTTGTAAAAGATTTGGGCACATTTAGCCCTATTTTTTTGAAATGAAATATTTAGCCTATTGAAAAGTTAAATGTGCACTAACGGGCACATATTTTCTCATAATTGTAAAACATTATAATCGTTTTGAAGAAAACTTATAGATAATATATTTATATACAGATCGTTTTGTGTTAAAAAGTTTATGGGTTCTAAACGAAAAATAATAAAAGTTTGAAGATTTGGGATTAAACATAATGTTTTAAAACCCGGTTCGACCGGTGGTTGGTTGAACCGTTCCGTCTCAAAAAATGGGTGATTTAACCGAAATATGACATGTTAGGTCAAAAATTAAGGGTCAACCCACCAACCCGGTTTTGATATGTATTAATAGTTTCAATTTTACTTTTACTTTTAGTTTTTCCTTTATATATAATATAACAGGTACCACGGCTGCACGCGGGCTCGATGAGACTTGATTCACCAGTTTGTATCGGTTTTTCTCTAGTTCATTTCGGATGGCTGTTATTGGTTAGTCGAACCGATGGCTACAAGTCGGTTGAAAGGTTCCGATTTTTAAAACTATATGTACCATCAACTTGTTAGCTTGTATGAAGCTTTGTGTAGCTTGTTTAAATTGTACATTGTGAAATTTTCATTGGACTTTTTAATAAGGTGTGTTTTAATTGATTGTTTTAATTTGGTAGATATGCTTTTAATTGGTTGTACAATGTGAATAAATTATTGTACTTTTAAGTAATGGGTGTTTTAATAAGAGTATTAATTACACAAATATATTTCTCTCTCATTTGACCATTAAACTTTTTCACTTTTCCACTTTTCCACTTTGACTATTTTTCCATTTTATGTAGTATAGATACTGTATAATTTGTACTCCGTGTGTTGTCGGGTCTCCGTGTAAACGTACTCTCCGGGTGTCCGAAAAATATAAAAATTATATTTTTGGAAGCGTCTTCGAAAGACTGATATAAACATAACGTCGTTGGTATTGATAGTTCGTTTTTATATTTTAGCCGTAACTGGTGTGTTATTATAGATCGAAGAGAAAAAAAATATAGTCGCGAAAAATCGGTAGGGAAATTTACGGGTTGTTATAGTTACCATTTCAAGTGTTCGTTGCGGGCTGATTTCTGATTTCCTTGATGAACATCTTTCTGTTCTTGTTTGATTGGGAGGGATTTGAGTTAAGAGGATTTCCTATTTGTAAGTTAACGGGAATGCATTGGGTGAGTTGAAGATGTTGACTTTCTATTCTCCAACTGGACAATCTTGAAGAAGGTCGAGTCTACAGTCTATTCTACATTTTCTGATGCATGTTAGAAGACTAAAGACGAGTTGCAGTTGATTATCTAAAGACTTCTTCTTAATCTAGGCATTTATCAAACAGATTGACGGTTTAGGGGAGAGCACTAATTGGGGAAGAGTGAAAAGTCAGATTTAATCCCCAATTAGACTTGCTCACATTCTTCAGCAAGTTGATTCTCACAAAGATTAAAAGTGTTCTTCTCAAAAGATTTCTAGTACATGGGCTTATAGTGTGTTGCTGATTCTTGTAGCAACTGGCATTTTTCAGGGCAATACTTGACCATAAACTCGAAACAATTTAACTTGAACGTTTAAATTTTTTACTTTTACGTATAACCATTATGTCAAATCGCGTAACTCGAATAACGATTTTAAACGTAAACCGAAACCAAAAAAAATTTAGTCTACGTTAGAGATGTACTATATGGATTTTACTATCATGTTTTATGTGTTTACACATTTCATTTTAATTTTTTCCTTAAAAGCGTTTACTTTTTCATTTACGTAGTATTTCGCATGCATTTTGCGTCACTACCCTTTTATATCAATATAAATACATATACTTAACACTTGTACCAAAATTACAAAGAATTCTTCTTCTTTTATTTGTCTTTTGCCACCCATAACCTTCACAAAAGGGGAAAGTCCAACATAAATTTCTTCTTTGAAATCACAAATTTCCATTTTCATATATGCTTTAGACTACACCCAAGACCCGCATGTGATACTAGCACAATAAAATATGTCTTGATTCTTCTCCTTGGACACACATATACGGCACACACAATTTTCCAAACACTTTATGCCCCTTTTTACTTAACTAGCCACTATTGATAAGAAAATGAGATTAGAATATTGCTACAATTACTACTATAAAACCATGTACACCCTTACACATTTATACACTTCAAAATTTAAAGATATACTACAAAAATTACTTTTTTTTATTCAAAAATCATCCATACCATATTTATGTACATCACAACTCACTAGCTAACATGGTAAAACACACCATCGCTTGTCACTTTCATTCCCCTTGTTTCTAGCACCATATGCACGTCTAAGACAAACACATGTGACCCATTCTCTTTTTGAACATACAAAAACTTGTGACACAATAAGTCTTTAGTCAAATTTCCTCATTTACTCTTTGAAATAGACCTTTCTTTGTAGCTATAATTGACACCACAAAGTAAAACTCACTCTCAATTCTCTCCCCCATGTTGCACGGCTGAAAACACACAAGGATCAAGTGTTTCATTTTTTTGTTCAATTTGGTTTAAGGGTTAATACATAAGTTAAAATTTTGGTTCATGATGTTAGGCTGGTTAAGCATTCCTTGTGTTCATCATCCATCATCAACTAAGTTAGTATCCATAAAACTCATTTTTCATATCCATATTTCATTTACATACATTTATATGTTCATTTCATCTTATATATACACTTGTGTTGTTGTAATATCTCTTTTAAGGTTCACTTGAAAATAAAACCCTGCTCTCCTAAATTCTCGATTCACTTTGATACATAAATAAATACCTAGACATTTTTCTGGGAAAAACCACTTTAATCACAGTTATATACATGTGCTAGGATACACCATGTTGAATTTCATATATTTCCGAGTTGATTTACTATTTTAATTAAGTGCAAAAGTTGTTTTTGTCCAATACCAACAAGATTCTGAGTTCGGTTTTTATTTTGAGAAAACGACCCATTTAGAGGCTTGGTAAGTGAAAATGACGAGCATAAAGTAGTAGGGGACACCTTAAATTAGATCTAGGGAGTTGGATAGAGCCGTGTGTTGGGATTTAATACTCATAACAATTATATAAAATCAAATAACATCATCAAAGCATGCAGCGGAAGTAAATAGGAATAATATATGTAAGTAATTAACCGAATAAGAAAACGCGTACCTTTTAGCAATTCAAGAATCAAACGGTAATTGAACAAGAACTAAAATCCAAAACCCTAACTTTAGGGTTTATTAAATTCGACCCATCGACCACCAAGATTACAAGCTCAAGCGTGCTTGTCCTTCGTTCTTGTACACACGTACTATTAGCGATTTGATGTGAAAAGCTAGTTCCTTGAATCACAAATAAAACCAAACACTTGTTTCTTTAGCTTGGAAAATCGAAACCCTTATGGTGAGGGTGGAAACCGATCGGCCAAATAAAGAAGTAGGAGAGGAGAAGAGAAATTAGGTATATTGGTGATCCAAGATTAGGAGAATAATGAATACAAGGGTTTGTATATATACATTCTCAAAACTTGGTGACTAAGAAATCCCACCTCCTTGGGTTGGGTAGCCCACGACCGGCCAAGCCATCCCAAAGGGATTCCGGATCCTTCTTGTCCACTAATTTCATTCTTAGTCCTCGTAGTTTACATTTAACGACCGTTAACTAAACCTCGTTAAATATTTAACTATCGTTATGTTTTATTTCGTGACTAATAATTAATAATAACATTTTATATATTAATTATTAACATCAACTCTCATACGTAATGTGTGCAATCCCGAAGTCTCGAGTTCGAATCCGGACATACATATATTTAAATATCCATAAAACCTTTCAGCTCCCACTTGGATATTACTAAATATAGTAATGACATGAGTTAGTCTAGCTTTCACACGCCAATGCCCCCAGATCAAATCGAGTATGGTCTTCTGGAAAAACCATTTAATGATTCATCATTTTTACTTATCCTTTTGTTACTAATACTATATTAACTATGAATATGGATCAAGTCATTTCATAAGTTAACATTCTGTTTCTCGTTGTATTCGATTGAACTAGATTACCAAATCATCGAGCGTATTCCGGATAGATCTTGGGTATGGCCATACAAACATCTTGTCAACCCTACGAGGGGCCCAAATATAGTATTATGCTTTGAAACAAATTCAAAGGAACAAATTCTCTTGACTACAAACATAACTCATGAACTTTGCAACACTTCCAAAAATAGCCCTTATAACTACCAATTACGGATAGCGTTAGACTATCTTACACAAATGCACTACATTCATATCAGTTATCTGGTATCTCAAGTCTGAGGATAAACACTTCATGATATACTTAATGACAGAGATCCATAAAGTATCATCATGTAAAGTTGGGATGAGTCCTATATTCAATTCATTGAATATCATGTGAATCTGGTATGTCCCACGCATCAATATAATATAAAAGTATATTCTACCAAAACTCAGATTTGTCTTAATTCAATGACATTCCCACATCATTGATCGACAACGGACTATTTAGAATTACATAAGTTATTCACGGATTAAACATGCAAATATAGGATATAATATTAAGAAAATGAAAAATAAACATAACCAATATTTTATTTCATTTAAACAATATTTGTTCAAAACATCCCTTATCCAAATACTAAATAGATCAATGCATGATAATACTTGTTAATGAATTATGCCTCAAGTAATGACACTCATACTTGTTGACAAGGCATAATTTCAACTAACTTTGATCTATTGGAATTTTGAGAATACTTATTTCAAGAATTTAACTAGTGAAGTTCTTGTATGTGTGTATTCAAAATATTTTGATATTGCCACATAATATTTCATAAAGTGTGTGACATCCTCAACCACCAATTTATGACAATCAAACTTTCAAACAATTTTAAAGTTTAAAGCATTCTAATTCTTTATTGTATAATGCAACTATGCTCTTGGTTAAGCACAACTAGTTCACATGGCCATTTACAAGGATGAAATCCTCCCATGACTAGTATTGAGTGTCATGTCAATTAAACCAAAATCATTGTATACAAACAACAATATGCTCTTTAAAATATCCGTAAACTTCAATATCTATAGTGTAATGTTTGATGCCTTCCAAACTTTCAAGTTTGTTGGCTATGACAATTACGCAACAGTTGCTGTATTGCTCATCCATAGAATTTTGAGAGCAAATCCAGGTTGAGGAATGTAATTCTAAATTCAAACATATTCCATTTGAATATTCATTACACTAGTTATCTAATAACTTCATTAGATATCAATGTTGTCAAATCATCTTGCATTCAAGCATGATACAACAATAACATGATGTACATGAAAAATCCTTGTGTCAAACTAAGATTTCATTCATGTTCTACATATCTATTTTCCAAATGATATATCATGTTCTATTAGACTCATTTATTTAATACCACATATGTTTATTAATAATAAACATATATTCCAAGGTTGTATGTCTTATTTTCTAAATCTTTCATGTGAAGTTCCATTCCAAACTAAAACTTAACATTTAGCTTAGATGGATTGTTACTATCCACAACATATAAGATTTAAAGAAAATGAACACAATACTCCCACTAGCTTTCAGAAATACTTAGAAATTATCTTATTTTAATTTTTAAACCAAAACTTGGATTTAATAGTTAAACATAAGAATCATCTCCTAGATGCATGCATATATCCATTCATGGATTCTTGCAATTTGTACATTTCCAAAGATTATGTGAATTCATAAAACTCATTTGTATTACTTATCGTCCTCGCAAAAGCAATCACACAAGAAAGAGTTTTAATATCCAATTGTCATTTTCCATATCAATGAAAATAAGTATAACAATTATAATCATTATATGTTTAATGTGCCAAGGAAACAATATTCAATCACAGTTAATTGCTTAAGTGTGATTAATAATCTTGTCACAAGTCATGCATTAAACACATGTACAATTTTGTCCATATGATTTCTACACAAAGATTTAAACCACTAGGGTTTTCCTTCCTTTTAAGAAACTCATCTTTATTAAGATAAACCAAGTTTCAGAGTTGATTATCTTTATGGACAGCATCTTATCATTCATAGTATAAATAATTTACCACAATTCAATATTAGGTAATGTATCATTATGATTAACAGGTTTACAATGATCCTGTAATTCATATTTCTCATCATATCAAATATCTGAGATATCCTTGCGGATCTATGAATGAGAATTCCATCATTTTGAGGTATATCATATTTGTCCTCATCATGATATTTACTAGTGTATTATAGAAAATTATGTGTTTTGTAATTGTAATTTAATCTCTTCAAGATCTAAACAAAACTCCCACTTGCTTTTGTAATTTAAAGACTATCTATAAATACTTTAGCAATTAGAAGAACACTAAATTGTTTTCTTGTGGGATATTACAAATCACATTAACAGTTCGTAAATCTTATTCGTTAATAACCTACTCCATAAGTAGTTTTAACAATTCAAAACTTCAATATAAGACTCAATGTGATTCATCACATTCCATACTAAAATGGTGTCTTATTAATCTTCTAGGTTTGAGTTTATTAAGTATATCCAATCAATACTCAATTTTCTAACCTTGATAAATTTTGGAAGAAAAGAAGATATAGTTATCTTGAATCAAACAATGTAACAAATGTTTGATTCTTCTAACTGAACATTCCATATACATACAGTATTTCATTAGAATTAATATTGTAAGACAATCTAACAATATGTAAGATAAACATATTCCTTTTGGCCTACCTATTTTCCAACTAAGTCAACTTAATGGTATAATAGAATATCCAAGCCAATTGCATGTTTTATAACATAAGTATTCTTTGACCAAGTCAAAAGACATAACAGTTATAGTATCTTTCTTTATATTATAAGTCTTTAAAAGACTTAATGTTTGTGAGTTTATACAGAAACACATAACCATGTATAATTTAAAGTTATTATGAACACCACACCATGGTTTCAATTAATTAATTTTCAAGTTAATAAACTATTTATGTCATTCCAACAATACACAAATATTTAAAGTAGCATTAGATTACTTTATTTTAATTATGTCATCCTTTGGAGTGTTCAACTTAAGAAACTGCAAATCATCCACGATCCCACGACAAGTGGTGATTTACCTTGAGATTACAATCTAGCCAAGATCTCACTTAACCTAAAATGTAACTTCAAGTGTTTCTATAATTTGAATGACATAGGACATAAAAGTAGTCTATGCTATAATCTTGACACATGTTCTTTAAGCAAGACAATCTTATTAGAACGTTAATCTCTTACCTTACTTTCAAGAGAATCCATTAATCATATTTGTATGTGTTGTTCCTTTGCACACAATAAATACTTCTCCCACTTGTGCATAGAACAACATCATATAGTAGATAAACACCATGACATTCGTTTGTTTATGTGAGCAATATGATAGTGTCGTAGAGATATAAGCATTACAAGTAGATGTAGGAGCACTTAATTTATCAAGGAAACGTTCATGACTATCCTTGAGAATATGAATGTCTACATTTTTGAACGTAATGTATTATTTCAAGAAAATCTAGAAATAATCTGAGTTATTACCAAGATAATAACTTGTAACTCCCACTGAATTAGACAACGTTACAATAATGTCTTATTCAGTAATACACCATACTCCCACTGGATTTGACAACATCGTAAGTGTTTCATTAACCAGTGAAAATAGCGTGCTATTACGTTGTAACTCCTTTCAAAGACTATTCGTAACAATTACTAAGGTACTAATAGAGTGTATTCTACTCTGCAAATGATGGATCATCCATCATGCTATCAACTTGAAAAATTGAGCATGCAATTTCTTCCATAATAGGTCTACTATCCCCACAATGGTGTGTAGCACCTTTAATTGGTCAAAGCAAAATAGCTAGATAAAATCTACTAGTTTGTCTTTTACCAATTTTACGGTAATTAATCTAGCTTCTAATTTAATAACTCATAAAATGTCAAACATGTTTTCTAGTTGACCAAAATGTCATATAAGAATTCAATCACCAACGGAGGGTAATGAAATATCTTAAGGAAAGCATGGTGTGCAATTTAACTATTAAAGTTGCTATGAGTTATACATTAGAATTTAGATAATCCTAATGTTCCTAACATACCTTTCTCAATCATGAAAAGGAATAGGATTGAGTCTCACTCTTCTTCCATGGAAAAGAGTTTATGTTTGTCTTTTAGTGAATTGTTCTTGATCAAACATTTGTTTGAAAACAGAACTAAATCAATTTACCAAAGCACAAACCACGTTTACGGTTTAATGTTGCATTAATACAATCAAAAGAATTAACAAAATTCAATTTTTAGTATTTTCGATAATTAAATCTTTCAAGAAAATAAAATACCCTTTGGTCAATATTCATATTAACCATAGTATTTTCCTTGAATTTTGGATCCTCATTATCATAGTTTCACCACATCAGTTGATCTGCTAGTGATGAAAGTATAGAATAGGTAATCGTTGAAAAACGATAATTGACAAACAAGTTTTCAATTCCAAAAATTATGGGATTTATAATTTTGCCAAAACAATTAATGCAAAACGTAAGCATGTTTCATCCCATCTTATGCCTTAAGTCATAGGTCTCACTAACTAACTTAATTAAGTTGTCTAATTTAGAAACTGCAAATCATTAAGCTGAGGTCTCACACAACCAAATAATTCACCTTGTTATTGTAATCTAGATCAAGGTCTCACATAACTAAATTACAACTTCAAGTGTTTCATATCATTAGATGTCATAAACTTAAATTTAAAGGGTACAATTTTTGACGTGTAATCAAAACTTATGTATAAAGAAGCATGCATACAACTTTATAACATAATATTTTCGAAAACCTTACATAAGATTTTAATTGCTAAGATTAAATTCTACAAAGTTTTAATCGATGCGTTGAGAAACTTACAACTTTGCACTAAGATGCTTCGTACATAGAATGGTTATACTAGGTAGCTCCAATCGAACTCACAGGGGGCAGAGGACCAGGTAAGCGCAAAGCATAACCTTAGACATCCATTCAATGCGACTGTGCGCACTTCTTAATTAACCCCTTTACAGTTTGTTCTAGTGGGTGAGCCGTTCTAACCATTTAGTACAGTCGCATCAATCGATTAAAAGTTTAAGAATAATTCTTAGATAACAAATCAGTTTCACCATTATTTAGTCCATTTAATTTTCTATTCATAAAACCCTTTTTGCTTACTAACATGTCAAAACAATATATAAACAAAAAAGCATTTTAATAAAAATTAAAAACCCTCAAATAATATAAACATATAACTAAAAAATTTTACATATGTAAAAACAATTAGCCACATGCATAATTATTTCGATAAACTCTAATAAACAATTCTAGGCGTAAATAAATGCATACATTAACTAGGGCTTTCAACTACAAGGTAGATGAACCACATACATCGACAAGTCGATTGCGTAAGCCAAAGTTAATAATATACCAATTAGCACGTAACGAATTTTTATTAGTTATAATTGAGGTCTTCCCCAATTCAATAATTATCAAATAAATAGAATATGTGTGTATCAACTTGTGACAACTCGCAATTTCAAGTCATTTCTCAAGTTTCACTATTTCAACATTTATAGTAAACTTGGTTTACTTGTTTCAAATTCGCGTAACCTTGGAGGTTTAGCGGCGAATTCATGATCATGACATCACGTACATTTCATATGGACTATGATTAGTCTACATTTCATTGACATCATGTGCATCTCATTAGTACATTCACGACATTTCATTTTACCTTCAACGCGAAATTTTTATTAATAATTTTTATCGCGTGAGTTATTATTTTAAATATTTAATCCGTTACTTTCAAAAATGATCCCGAGGTATTTTTAAATTTACATTTAGTTCATAAAAACTATATTTTTAGTTTTCCTAGTGTTTCAAATTTATTTGGTACTTAAATCGTTAAAAATTAAATTATTACGTCGTTTTTCTTAAAAATTATACGATAATTAATTTATCACTCAATTTTCACAAGGAATGTATTTTTACAATTTTTATCATCTCATTACATTCTATTTTGACTTAGTAAAAACTTACTTGTACATTTTCTACACTTTACTTACCAATTACTTATACTTTGTCAAGTATTTGCACATTTTACTCAAACAAATAATTATACAAGTAAATGGTAAAAAAAAAAAAATGTAAAATATCTTAGTACCCCCTTGACCAAGGGAAGGGTCTCATTAATGTTGGCATGGCTTGTGTTTTTCTCATTATACACTTCACCTCAAAAGTCTTATACTCAAAATAATTTTCACATACATTACATTATTATCAAAGTGTTATACAAAATTTTTCTCTCTTCCTCTTTGGGTCTTCAAAACCGGCCAAGCATCAAAGGTGCCAAGGGATCAAGATTTTTATCAAGTTCAAGTGTTATTTCAACCTAGATTATATCCTTTATATGGTTTTGAAATAAAAACCAAGGATATTTAAGTTAATCCTTGTTACCTACACCTCTTCACTATCATTTGTAAGTATGTTTTTATCATTTTCAAGTTTCCTTTTCATTTCATATGTTTCTTTTCATTTTTGGAGCTTATATGCATGTTATGTGATTTATACCATTTATTTCATGATTTATTAAGTTATATATTTATTGGTCATCCTATAATTACTCCCATGGTATTCTTTGGTCTTGATGGTGATTAGGAACCCATGACACCCTAAGAAGGTGTATGGTAGGATTAGATTAGTTTTGGAGTTGATTTGAAGGGATTAGAATAGGTTTTGTCCGAGAAAAACTATTTTCGATAACTATATTTTAAGGTTCTGTCCTTGTTTCAATTTTCTGGAAAATCCGACATTTGGTACAAAACTTTGGCCTTGATTTTTAGAAAATATACTTTAAAACGAATCCGTGGTCGCTTGAACGGATAAAAACGGACTTATAACGAAGAAGTTATGGATTTTTAAAGTTTGACGACGAAACGTATTATTTTCAGGATTTTCAGCTTTGCTGTTTTTACTTGTTCGGGTCAAAAACGAGCCTTAAGCTTCACAAATTATTTCGACTAGTCAAAAATATATTAGTTTACTTCGATACGAAGCTAAGGACATATAAAACGTAGAAAACGAATTTGAAACGACAAAGATATGCACTTTTTCATAAAGTTGCCGTAAATATTATTTTCTGAAAAACTATATTATTTTTACGTTACAAGTATTTTATTAGCTGTAAGGGCTATGTTTGCGGCAGTTTTTAACCATGATGTGAAAGTTTTTATAACGAAATGTCTTCTAGTAAAATCAAGTTCACCGGCCATATTTTTCAAAACAAAAAAAAAAGCTGTTTGTCAAGCGGAGTTTTAGTGAATTATTTACGGATGTTCAAACTTGGCCGAAACTTATTTTCTGCACACAATTCAACAAAATCACCAACTTTAACCCTTAGTATCTTTATGATCGAGACCTTTTGGACGAAAACTCCTGAACTGAAACTTCTAGATATCGATGCAAACTTTCCAAAACCGTCGAGTTCGTTCTCTAACGATCGACGTACACCGTTTTACGACTGTTTTTCCAAAGCCATTTTTGTTGATTTCATGAAAATCCCGACGACATTGTTTTGCGACGAAAAGTGGTAATTTCACCAAAAATCATTATAAAACCATTGTAGGATGACATTTTGACGTAAAAACATGTAAGGTCATTTTTGAAGGGTCAAGACGTCAAAAGAGTATTTTTCGACGACGAGTAATATTTACAAAAACTCATAAATGGTATAAATAACATACGAAATGCATGCATAACATTACATTGCAACTCATGACATATCATATCATTCACAATAGGTCCAGATTAAAGTTTCACATTTTACCTCGGTGTACTCACTTTTGTCATCGCCTCAGTTTATCAAGTGAGTTTCGTAGCCCCTACTTTTACTTGCTTTCATAACTGTTTTGGGGGAGATACATGCTCGACTATTTTATTACATTCATGACTATTTGCAAACTATATGTTTATCCGAACTAAATGTTTAGTCATGCGAAGTAACATTATTGCCATACTTAGAATTGTCATATCATAAATCATTGAGCTAACGGACTTGGTATATTCATTGGTCTAACGGTCTTGGTATATTCATTGGTCTAACGGTCTTGGTATATTCATTGGTCTAACGGACTTGGTATATTCATTGGTCTAATGGTCTTGGTATATTCATGGACTAACGGTCTTGGAACGATTTGAACCACACTCATATTCATTTGAACATAAACTCTACATATTCTGGCAGTGGGTTGTGAACACACAGGTTGCAAGTTTTGTATGGGCGGAACTTGAACTGAGTGGATTTACAATGCCTTTGCTGCATAAGCGATTTTGAAGGCTTTACATTTCAAAACAAACTCTATGAACTCACTCAACCTTTGTGTTGACACTTTTAGCATGTTTTTATCTCGGGTTTCTAAGGCATTCACTTCATGGCATGCATTTGGACACATCATGGAGTCGTGGTGACGACGCGTCTCACTTGGGTTTTACGTACTTTAAAAACATCGTTTGAATTGTAACAAACTTATTTCCGCACAAGTTGATTTTCATTTGGGACCTATACTTTGTAAACTCCGATTATTTTATTAAATCAAACGATGTATTTTCCAAACGACACTTTAGGTCGTTCAATATAACTGTGTTTGTGATGCTATGACATCAATCCCGTGAATTCCATTCCGCTGCAAAACAGGTAATTTGGGGGTGTGACAGATTGGCATCAGAGCTTCAGTTATAGAGAACTAGGTTGCATCATTGACCCTAGACTATAACTACATTACCATAGCATCTCATCATTTCATCATAAGTGCATGTTCACTTTTCATGCGGTTTATACGTACATTTTTTCGAGTTATTTACTTTCATTTCACATCGATTGTCACATGGATGCCCTTAAATGCCCATCCCATTATCTTTTCCCCATACTCTAACGTGGAGAATTCCTTGTCATTCCCTATCACAATTTTTATATCAGCTGATTCATCATCGATAACGACGAATGCCGAGATAAACGTTTAAATAGGACGAAGTCGCTCTCACTCCTTTGTTTCACCACTAACATGTCGAGTTACACTTTATTCACACATTAAGTCTCGAAACCATCATTCATTGAAGCGCTTATTATTAACATCGGATTTTGCTACGTCTCACCCTTTCCTCTTATTTTGAAGAATTATGGCGCCGAAGAAAGCCACACCTGTAATGACCCATGCGGCTATTCAAAAGTTGGTAAGGGATAGTATAGCAGAGGCATTAAGGATTGAAAGGGAAACAGTGGCTGCTGCTGCTGAGGCCGCGGCTGCTGCTGAAGCCGCTAGGCTTGCTGCTACTGCTGGAAATGCAGGAGGATCCGGAGTTAAGAAATGTTCGTACAAAGATTTCAAAAGTGGCGAACCCACCAAGTTTAGAGGGACGGAAGGAGCTACAGCAATGGTACGATGGTTTGAAAAGTTGGAATCCGTGTTTTTGCTTTGTAACTGTCCGGATGATAGTAAGGTCAAATTTGCTTCGAGTACTTTACTTGATGGAGCATTGTCTTGGTGGAATTCATATGCTCAACCGATTGGAGTGGAGAATGCTTTCAAGCTTACTTGGGAGCAATTCAAGAGTTTGGTGACTAAGAAGTTTTGTCCTCGAACGGAAGTGAAAAAGTTGGAGACGGAGTTCTATGAACTAGAAACTATTGGGTATGATATTGACACTTACATTCGGAGATTCCAAGAATTGGCCGTGTTATGTCCATCTATGGTTTCGGATAATGAGAAGCTACTGGAGGCTTTCATTGATGGACTTCCTGAAATTATTCAAGGTGACGTGACTTCTTCTGACCCGCAAACGATTGAGGAAGCTATTCGATTGACTCAAAAGCTCATGGCCCAGGTAGTGAAGAGAGGCAAGTACACAAACACCAACCGTAACCACAATACCAACAACCGCACTAACTACCACGATAACCAAATCAACAACAACAAGAGAAAATGGGAAAATGACCAAGGAGGTTATGATAACGACAACCAAAACCGTAACAATAACCATCATCAACAACAGAATAGAGGGCAAGAAACTGCAATGGTATATGTTGCTGCACCAATAGAAGGCAGAGGTTATGCTGGAACCTACCCACTATGTAATCGGTGTAAATATCATCACACGGGTCCTTGTCCTGTTAAGTGCTACAAGTGTCAAAAACTAGGACACCATGCCAGGAATTGTAGAGGCAAGACCATAGTTACGTGCTTCGGATGTGGGGAGCAAGGACACTATCGAAGTCAATGTCCTCAAAACCAAGGTCAACAAGTCGAAGGTGCTCATGGGAATGTATATATGTTAGAAGGAGCTCGTCAAGGTATCAACGACGCGGAAGACTGAAGAAGTTCGGAAACTAACAGTCTTATTTCTCCTTATGTATTATGTCGTGCTAAGTTTATGTTTTTCATCGTACCCGAATCTTTATAATCTAAGATGTATTTCTGTTTGATAAACCACTCGTTGTAAAATATTCTCATCTATCATACTTTATTTTCTTTCCGATTTGTTATCATTTGCGAGAATTTTAAAATTCTTTTTACTTTAACTATCATTTTAACGACACTTCTCCATGTCTTCTCTCCTCGATGTTCATCACAATTTTAACATCAGTTGACTCAACACCAAACATCATATGAGTCGATTAGTCCAAGCATTGCATAATTACTCCTAAATTATACATAGCCTGATCACCTATGTCTAATTCAGGAAGAATCATGCAATGAAGGGAGTAGTAGGCTTATATGTGTAAGCAATTCCGTAATCGAGCCAAATTTTCAAAAGATTTTCTTCAAACCACTTGTTTCCAGTTTGATCCGCGTGACAGTTCTTGTTTGATGAGTTGCAAAGATCGAGCTAGAAACAAGTTGTTACCTAAACCGATTTAGCCTAATCGTATGACAGTTCTTGTTTGATGAGTTGTGGGATTAAGTAAAAATCGGTTACCCAAAAAGTCTTTTGAGGGTTTTGCTCGGGAATGGGAAAGTTTGCTACATCAAACCCTAAACCCGATAGACTAACAACGATTGAATTCAGGGACTGAATTCCTTTTTGGATGGGCGAATGTGACAACTCGCAATTTCAAGTCATTTCTCAAGTTTCACTATTTCAACATTTATAGTAAACTTGGTTTACTTGTTTCAAATTCGCGTAACCTTGGAGGTTTAGCGGCGAATTCATGATCATGACATCACGTACATTTCATATGGACTATGATTAGTCTACATTTCATTGACATCATGTGCATCTCATTAGTACATTCACGACATTTCATTTTACCTTCAACGCGTAATTTTTATGTTTAATAATTTTTATCGCAGTGAGTTATTATTTTAAATATTTAATCCGTTACTTTCAAAAATGATCCCGAGGTATTTTTAAATTTACATTTAGTTCATAAAAACTATATTTTAGTTTTCCTAGTGTTTCAAATTTATTTGGTACTTAAATCGTTAAAAATTAAATTATTACGTCGTTTTTCTTAAAAATTATACGATAATTAATTTATCACTCAATTTTCACAAGGAATGTATTTTTACAATTTTTATCATCTCATTACATTCTATTTTGACTTAGTAAAAACTTACTTGTACATTTTCTACACTTTACTTACCAATTACTTATACTTTGTCAAGTATTTGCACATTTTACTCAAACAAATAATTATACAAGTAAATGGTAAAAAAAAAAAATGTAAAATATCTTAGTACCCCCCCCCTTGGCCGACCAAGGGGGAAGGGTCTCATTAATGTTGGCATGGCTTGTGTTTTTCTCATTATACACTTCACCTCAAAAGTCTTATACTCAAAATAATTTTCACATACATTACATTATTATCAAAGTGTTATACAAAATTTTTCTCTCTTCCTCTTTGGGTCTTCAAAACCGGCCAAGCATCAAAGGTGCCAAGGGATCAAGATTTTTATCAAGTTCAAGTGTTATTTCAACCTAGATTATATCCTTTATATGGTTTTGAAATAAAAACCAAGGATATTTAAGTTAATCCTTGTTACCTACACCTCTTCACTATCATTTGTAAGTATGTTTTTATCATTTTCAAGTTTCCTTTTCATTTCATATGTTTCTTTTCATTTTTGGAGCTTATATGCATGTTATGTGATTTATACCATTTATTTCATGATTTATTAAGTTATATATTTATTGGTCATCCTATAATTACTCCCATGGTATTCTTTGGTCTTGATGGTGATTAGGAACCCATGACACCCTAAGAAGGTGTATGGTAGGATTAGATTAGTTTTGGAGTTGATTTGAAGGGATTAGAATAGGTTTTGTCCGAGAAAAACTATTTTCGATAACTATATTTTAAGGTTCTGTCCTTGTTTCAATTTTCTGGAAAATCCGACATTTGGTACAAAACTTTGGCCTTGATTTTTAGAAAATATACTTTAAAACGAATCCGTGGCCGCTTGAACGGATAAAAACGGACTTATAACGAAGAAGTTATGGATTTTTAAAGTTTGACGACGAAACGTATTATTTTCAGGATTTTCAGCTTTGCTGTTTTTACTTGTTCGGGTCAAAAACGAGCTTTAAGCTTCACAAATTATTTCGACTAGTCAAAAATATATTAGTTTACTTCGATACGAAGCTAAGGACATATAAAACGTAGAAAACGAATTTGAAACGACAAAGATATGCACTTTTTCATAAAGTTGCCGTAAATATTATTTTTCAAAACTATATTATTTTTACGTTACAAGTATTTTATTAGCTGTAAGGGCTATGTTTGCGGCAGTTTTTAACCATGATGTGAAAGTTTTTATAACGAAATGTCTTCTAGTAAAATCAAGTTCACCGGCCATATTTTTCAAAACAAAAAAAAGCTGTTTGTCAAGCGGAGTTTTAGTGAATTATTTACGGATGTTCAAACTTGGCCGAAACTTATTTTCTGCACACAATTCAACAAAATCACCAACTTTAACCCTTAATATCTTTATGATCGAGACCTTTTGGACGAAAACTCCTGAACTGAAACTTCTAGATATCGATGCAAACTTTCCAAAACCGTCGAGTTCGTTCTCTAACGATCGACGTACACCGTTTTACGACTGTTTTTCCAAAGCCATTTTTGTTGATTTCATGAAAATCCCGACGACATTGTTTTGCGACGAAAAGTGGTAATTTCACCAAAAATCATTATAAAACCATTGTAGGATGACATTTTGACGTAAAAACATGTAAGGTCATTTTGAAGGGTCAAGACGTCAAAAGAGTATTTTTCGACGACGAGTAATATTTTCAAAAACTCATAAATGGTATAAATAACATACGAAATGCATGCATAACATTACATTGCAACTCATGACATATCATATCATTCACAATAGGTCCAGATTAAAGTTTCACATTTTACCTCGGTGTACTCACTTTTGTCATCGCCTCAGTTTATCAAGTGAGTTTCATAGCCCCTGCTTTTACTTGTTTTCATAAATGTTTTGGGGGAGATACATGCTCGACTATTTTATTACATTCATGACTATTTGCAAACTATATGTTTATCCGAACTAAATGTTTAGTCATGCGAAGTAACATTATTGCCATACTTAGAATTGTCATATCATAAATCATTGAGCTAACGGACTTGGTATATTCATTGGTCTAACGGTCTTGGTATATTCATTGGTCTAACGGTCTTGGTATATTCATTGGTCTAACGGACTTGGTATATTCATTGGTCTAATGGTCTTGGTATATTCATGGACTAACGGTCTTGGAACGATTTGAACCACACTCATATTCATTTGAACATAAACTCTACATATTCTGGCAGTGGGTTGTGAACACACAGGTTGCAAGTTTTGTATGGGCGGAACTTGGAACTGAGTGGATTTACAATGCCTTTGCTGCATAAACGATTTTGGAAGGCTTTACATTTCAAAACAAACTCTATGAACTCACTCAACCTTTGTGTTGACACTTTTAGCATGTTTTTATCTCAGGTTTCTAAGGCATTCACTTCATGGCATGCATTTGGACACATCATGGAGTCGTGGTGACGACGCGTCTCACTTGGGTTTTACGTACTTTAAAACATCGTTTGAATTGTAACAAACTTATTTCCGCACAAGTTGATTTTCATTTGGGACCTATACTTTGTAAACTCCGATTATTTTATTAAATCAAACGATGTATTTTCCAAACGACACTTTAGGTCGTTCAATATAACTGTGATTGTGATGCTATGACAGTCAATCCCCAGGAATTCCATTCCGCTGCAAAACAGGTAATTTGGGGGTGTGACACAACTAAACAATTTATAGCATAACAATACTCCATGGCAAAACATGCATGTTCCACCATGGATTCCGCATAACAATTATCACCCAAGATACGCATATTACATGGCACATAACAATTATTCATTAATTAACCACATAAAATTAACATGCAATCCTAGGGTTTCTACAAGTTTTACAAAATTAAAACCTAATTAAATAAATAGAGGGTAATCGACCCTATATATAAAAAATTAGGGTTTCTAATTCAAAACCCTAGAAACCATAAAAAGCATGCATATAATCATAAAGATTCAATTTTTATGTGTTTCGGTAATTAATTACATCATATTAACGGCTCGTGATGCCATTGTTGGGATTTAATACTCATAACAATTATATAAAATCAAATAACATCATCAAAGCATGCAGCGGAAGTAAATATGAATAATATATGTAAGTAATTAACCGAATAAGAAAACGCGTACCTTTTAGCAATTCAAGAATCAAACGGTAATTGAACAAGAACTAAAATCCAAAACCCTAACTTTAGGGTTTATTAAATTCGACCCATCGACCACCAAGATTACAAGCTCAAGCGTGCTTGTCCTTCGTTCTTGTACACACGTACTATTAGCGATTTGATGTGAAAAGCTAGTTCCTTGAATCACAAATAAAACCAAACACTTGTTTCTTTAGCTTGGAAAATCGAAACCCTTATGGTGAGGGTGGAAACCGATCGGCCAAACAAAGAAGTAGGAGAGGAGAAGAGAAATTAGGTATATTGGTGATCCAAGATTAGGAGAATAATGAATACAAGGGTTTGTATATATACATTCTCAAAACTTGGTGACCAAGAAATCCCACCTCCTTGGGTTGGGTAGCCCACGGCCGGCCAAGCCATCCCAAAGGGATTCCGGATCCTTCTTGTCCACTAATTTCATTCTTAGTCCTCGTAGTTTACATTTAACGACCGTTAACTAAACCTCGTTAAATATTTAACTATCGTTATGTTTTATTTCGTGACTAATAATTAATAATAACATTTTATATATTAATTATTAACATCAACTCTCATACGTAATGTGTGCAATCCCGAAGTCTCGAGTTCGAATCCGGACATACATATATTTAAATATCCATAAAACCGATAAATAACGAATAAGATAGGTAAAAAACAAGTCACCTAATAGTTTTGGTTTTCTGTCAGCTTTGACCTCGGCACTTAAATCAACTAAACTGCCCCAATTTGTGCATGGGAAAAATATAAAGCTTACATATTTGAAACCTATACTTCGAGTAGATAATTTTAGAGTCAAGAATCGCGTTATTTCATGGAGAAACGAGGGAGAAATGGACCTTTCAAGTTGACAAAACAATTTAGAAAACCTTAATTTCGGGTAAAGACTTTTTTGTCCAAAACCTTAACCAAACCGACTTGTAAATTATTGAAGACCTAAAATATGTAAAGTAGACATAATAACATGAGTTTAGCAATTTGAAACATGTAAAACGGGCCATTTTTGAAAGAAATACGAACCCGCGAACCTTACACATTTCTGCCCAAAATTTCTGTACAGTCGACCCAAATGGTCTTGAAAAAACGTGTACACTATAGAGTTGGCAATCAAATTTCGAAAATGGACATTATTAGCTAAATATAGGAAGTCGAACGAATGAAAATGGACCAATAACGAACAAGTTACGGACTTTTGGAGTTACAATAATATATATATAAACTTTCAGCAACTATTTTAGAGATTGTTCCAACGGCCTATGTTCGAGCCTGTTTTCGAACCATTTAGAGTTATATATGTGAAGAGTGCCCGTCGAAATGAACCAAACTGAGAAAAAACAAAGAAGATATGACCCTACAAATTTGGACAAAACTCACTTCTCTAAACTTTTTGTAAAATAAATATTTAAGGTCGAAAGTGGCGTATTATTTAATTACGAGTCGTAAAACCTCATTACAAGTGTATATAGTTAATAAAACTTTGTAAAAATCATATGCATATAGTACATGTCATTTTTTTTTTTTACTAAACGGCTTAATTATTTAGGTCGCGGTTAAGACTTTCGAGTTACATTTCGAGCTATCACATTTGTTTCCGTTATCATTGCTTGCTAAGGTGAGCTCTCGTAGCCCCACTTTTTACATGTTTTCCTTGGGGTGGAAATGGTATTCAAATATTTCTAAATGCTTTTATGCTGTGATTCACTATTTATATATTTTTGGACAATATGTGCGTTTGATTGCAATATGTGCCTTGTTGTGTGATTTTATCATATGTGACATTTGTGCGCAACTGTTTAACTCCGTTTTGGAGCCGAAGCATTTGATAGTACTATCTGGGGTAGCTCCCCACTGTGGTAACATGTGTGTAACATTTTGGCAGGTTCAGTTGTTGCATGTATCGTGGTTTCATTAAGTGCTTATATGTGTATATCATGCTCACTATTGTCCTACGCATTTGTTCACAGCTTCGTGGTTTTACTCTTAAACCTACGAGCTCACCAACATTATGTTGACGTTTTCTAGTACCATTTTCAGGTGATCATTAATAAAGTATTTGAAGGTATTTCTTTTGGAGTCAAAACATTTTTATCATGGTTTCAAGAAATATACATAAGACATATGTTTTACTTTTCAAAGTTTAAATCTGAAATGTTTTGTAACTGGTAACTACTTTTGAAACAAATGTAAGGCATGAATCTATGATGTTATGCAATGTGCCTTCTCAGTTACATCTCGTGTTTCCGCCATTGACGGGGTGTGACAGATTGGTATCAGAGCCTAAGGTTATAGAGAATTCTGGTTTTCTAAAATGAAAACCTCAACTATAACCAAACTAAAGTTTTTATAAAACCCCAAACATGGTACAAGTCGATTAGCCCGAGCATTCCATCATTGTTCCTAAATTATGCATAGCCTGATCAACTATGCTTAATTCAGGAGGGATCATGGCATGATGGGGGTAGTTAGCTTAGATCATGTTTGGTTGGAGTCGGTGTCTAGATCACCTGAAAATGCATTGGTCTATGTGTGTGCATCTGCCTTACGTGTTTTCTATATTTGTGCTTATGCTGCTATGAATTCTCAATGCTAAAGCTTTTAGCTTTTAGGACAATATATGATCTTGCAATTGCATACTTAAGTGCCTTGATTTGATTTAATGCATTATGATTTGATCAGGTTGTTATGATGTGATTGACTTGAGTTGATATGATATGGCTTGATTTGAATCGAGTTAGAGTATTTTTTTTGTAGCATTCCCTATACTCGTGCGTTTGATATTATTTATCCTTATACGCAAACAAAACTCATACTATATATTTATCTAAATATATATTGATGCGTTATTTTGAAAAACGTTATTTCGGGTAGACTATTTTGGACGGTCAACATTGGTTTCACTATTTTGAAAATGCATTATATTGATATGCTATCTCAAGAACTAATTTGAGACATATTATTTTGGAAACACTATTTTAAGAATTTTCTATCATCAAAGACGTTAAGCCTTTTAACGACACTTAACTTAATTTCATGACAGTTCTTGTTTGATGAGTTTATGAAATTAAGTTGGGTTCAAGTCGTTACTCGGCTTAATGTTTTGGATGATTGATATTTGGTACTATGTGAAAACTATTTTGGATATACGACCACGTGAATATTGCCCTATGCCATTTGTGTTATGTGCCTCGTCTCCCCCTAACCCTCATTTTGTGCAAAAGCCTGAATACACCGTGTTATAAGTCGATGAGTCGGATGACATCATTAGTTGACTTAGGAAGAAACCCACCAACTAGAATGGAAACACTAATTGTTTAGTCATACGATTAGGACCTCAGAGATTGCAAGTGGAAAAATAGGACTCATGAGAAAACAATGACCTTAAACTTGTAAGTTGAGTTGTTGGTGTTGACCATGATAGCGATGTTCGCCCTAGTGTTCATGTTCTGGAGAATGTACTGATTTAGATAATTCGAATTCTGTTGGTCAAAATTTTTGTACAAATGAAAGATTTTCTTGTGAACTTTATAAAGTACGATGGACTGGTAATCCTCATTAATCGGACCTTGTTATAATGTCCTTTTTTTTAACAAAATTTGGTTGGTAGTCGGAATTGTTTTAAAATGTTTTAAAATAAACTTGTGATTCTAAACGATTGGATTATTTTAGTATAGAAAGCATCTTAAATGTTTCTCTAAATGCCGATTTTCTTGAAAATCAAAAATCCAAATAAAATAAAATAAATAAATAAAATAAATGTGCTATTTCAATATACAAAATTTTGCAGACATATCTTTTCCTGTGATTATAATTATCGAAAAATTTCAAACAATGATGCACCGTAATACATTTGTGGTTAAAATTTTATAATGTCTTGCTCAAATAAATGACGTAAACCAATTTCAAAACCACTTCTCCGAGAAGGAACGCGCACTAAGCTATACATTATTTGACCTTAGAAGTGAATCGAACACCTCTACCTGAGACTGTCACTAGCGATATGCCATGACTTGGCACTAGTCGTTCGAAGTACAATCTTCCCACTTATAGACTCTCGCGTTGTAGCACCCTGAATTAAGAAATCGATGTACAATTACTCAAGAGACAATGTGCTCTTTTTGGAGTCCTAGATAACTCAGTCACATTGGAGCATGACTACACTTTTACATTTGGGTATCAAGAGTTGCATCGGACCGTAAGACTTTTGGCGTTCACTTGTAGCAAGACAAACATATCTTGACATAGTATCCATTTGGCAACAATTTTGAGGCATGATACATCCTAGTTCTGCCTAGACGAATTGAGCACTTCGACTTATGAGCTTTTTCTCAAAATAATCTCCAAACATTCCAAATCATTGGCATTACAATATGTCTTTAGACCTTTTTATTTATAGATCGACACCATCAGCTAGCAGTATATGCTTAATGACACGCTTATCTTCAACGTTCACACGCCGAGAACTTTTCCTTAAAAAAAAGTTCTTTGCCCACTCTGAGACTACTCATGTTGATCAAACACCGTCGAATTGTATTTCCTTATCGGACGACACCAACGAACTTCTTTTACCATGTGATTCTTATAAAGTTACTTTATAAGACCTTACGCTAAATTTTCGAACCTCACGTTTAACATGTACACTCTTGTATTTTAATCCACGCTCTCATATATTTTCACGATATCTACCTTTAAGTTACCTACAACCTAGATTCTCATTCGCTTTCAAAATGTTGGATCAACATACATTGATGCATACACATTGCCTACTTTCTTTGCCTCATTTCAACTTGTTTTAATTTGTTTTCGACAGCAACTCTGATAGACTGGGATATTTATATTTTAGCTCACCAACTCGACTAGCTTTATCATACTCACCGTTGTGTATTTTTGATACTCCCTCAACCAACCAACTTCTACACTTTGCTTAATAAACACCAAATGTACATATACTCAACCACCCAATACAAGAGTTTAAATTCCAACTCCATATCGCAAATTTGACATCTCTCCTTTTTTTGCCCTTGAAACAACCTTCTTCACATTAGTAAGCCTTCTCTATTACTTCTTCAACTTTCGTAAACAGCAATCGTTCTTCCATTTGGAGAGGCAACCTTAATAATTTTTCTATTACGTATGATTTTCTTCCCCTCAATTCTTGGCCAACAAATTCCATACGAGTCACCATCAACAGATTTTACAACTAGCACTCTACTTGATTTCGTTGATTCGCAATTCAAACGATAGAAAGAAGAAATTACCAAATATCTTTTTGGCACCAAACGTCGGATGAAAGCAAGTATGTTATAGACGAAAAAGATACCAGACATAACACCCGGTAATACCCTTACTTCCTCATAAATCACTTTAAAAGCTCATCCTTTTCCTTTGATTCTCCAGTTTTCTTGTCATGTTAACTTTCCGATAGCGACCCATATCATAGTTCACCTCCTTTTGACGAATACATCGACCCTCATGAGTCAATGGAGACCACAATTTCCATAAGTTAGCTATGCGGTGCAACCTTAAATAAAGTGATCTGATCGATTTCATTAGTAACATGTGTTCGTGCCAAATCTGCAGCACCATACCCTGATCGTGCTTCGCCTTGTGCAAGAAAGCTTAACTTCATGCGACTTTTTTTCGTTCTTACGACATTAGCGATCTCTACTGTTTGTACAAAAACTTTGGCGCAACAAATTCTACAAACCATTTTGAACGTTGATGAAGACCGGATAAAGAACGACTGATCCTCTTATCCTCAACGGATATTTGATGTTCCGCAAGGCATCATATCATGGTGAAAATTCTTTATATAACCATAACTAAATTGGTTCATCTCTTCAAGTTTAGAATACCTCCTTCAAAGCCTACCTATGTAATCTCATTAAAAAAAAAAAAAACTCCTTCCTTGTCCCCTCCACCAATTTTCTCTAATTGACATAATTACCCCGACATTATCCCTGATCTTCTTCGCTAAACTCGCCAACTTAGCTACAGATACCGGATGATGCGTTTGCAATCCTAAAATTGAGACAAATCATCAAAAATGTTAATTTTATTTTCTTCAACAACTTGATTCATGGCTTAAATCTTGCGACAGTTCTTGTTTGATGAGTTGCGAGATTTAGCTAGAATTAACTTGTTACTTAGCTGAGGGTTGAAACTCAACTTGCTACTTAGCTTAATCTCGTGACAGTTCTTGTTTGATGAGTTGTGAGATTAAACTAGATGCAAGTTGACGCTCAACTTAAGCTACATGAAAATTTTGCTTAAAGTTTTGATGATTTTGCTCGAGGACGAGAAACTATACTCCATTAAATTTAGCCACCATACAGTTACCTTCACTGCCTGCCTTAGTTCACTTAGGTGTACAAACTTGGATTAAGTCGTCATAAGTTACAACTTCTAGTAGTATTTACCCTTGTCACATAAGCTGCGACCGCATCACTTGATCCCCTATTCGAATTCTAGTTCTCTTGTCATGACTCTGACCTTCATTAAGTTCTACGTATATGCGCTAGTCTATTTCAGTAAGAGCATATAGGATTATTGATTCCAACAAGCAGTTTCGCTAGCAAGATCTAACATCTTGATCTACAAACACCGTCTAGAATTTTGTGGTTAATGTGTGAGGAATCGTAAGTAAAGCCTAGCTGGTGATTAACTACTTATCACACCATAAGGTGCCAGTTAGATGATTTATTTCATGTTGTGGAAGAGCCAACCAAAACCATCGTTAGGGAAATTGAGCAACTTAGATGAGACAAGATTCTAAATATAAGTTCATTGGACTTAGACCATGGACATGAGTTACTTGAGAACGTAAGGACCAGGCGTAACTTAAGTACCCGCAACTTTCAGCAGTGGTACTAGCTTAATTTTGAGGACAAAATTCTTTTAATAGGGGTAGACTGTAGCAACTGGCATTTTTCAAGGCAATACTTGACCATAAACTCGAAACAATTTAACTTGAACGTTTAAAATTTTTACTTTTACGTATAACCATTAAGTCAAATCGCGTAACTCGAATAACGATTTTAAACGTAAACCGAAACCAAACAAAATTTAGTCTACGTTAGAGATGTACTATATGGCTTTTACAATCATGTTTTATGTGTTTACACATTTCATTTTAATTTTTTTTCCTTAAAACGTTTACTTTTTTTCATTTACGTAAGCGACTGCATGCATTTTGCGTCACTACCCTTTTATATCAATATAAATACATATACTTAACACTTGTACCAAAATTACAAATAATTATTCTTCTTCTATTTGTCTTTTGCCACCCATAACCTTCACAAAAGGAGAAAGTCCAACATAAATTTCTTCTTTGAAATCACAAATTTCCATTTTCATATATGCTTTAGACTCCACCCAAGACCCGCATGTGATACTAGCACAATAAAATATGTCTTGATTCTTCTCCTTGGACACACATATACGGCACACACAATTTTCCAAACACTTTATGCCCCTTTTTACTTAACTAGCCACTATTGATAAGAAAATGAGATTAGAATATTGCTACAATTACTACTATAAAACCATGTACACCCTTACACATTTATACACTTCAAAATTTAAAGAAATTCTCTCATTTCCACACTACATTACTGGCCCTATATGGAATACTACAAAAATTACCTTTTTTTGAATTCAAAAATCATCCATACCATATTTATGTACATCACAACTCACTAGCTAAGAGGGCACGGTGAGGGAGCAAATAACACGCCAAATTGCAACCATCAATACCAATGGCGCCGCCATTGCCTCACCACCTCCGGCGCCATTCGTCCGCCAAAATCACTTCCGCCATTTCAATGGCTGACGCCAAAGCTTTTTTTTTTTTTTTTTAAACGTTAATTAACGGATAAAAATATAACGGCTACAAAATTCAAACCCTCTTTTTCACTATATAAATACCACTTTAAAACATACATTTTTCAAACAATACAACCAAATCACAATTTAAATACACTTTCTCATACATTTTCATCCACTCTTCCATATTTCATAAAGTTTTAACTTCCATGGATCTTTTTGACCCTGAAACTCGAAATAAGAATTATTACGTTTATACGATCTGCACGAAAATTTTCTAGCCTTAGACGACGATGAAGCAACTAGTTCACACACTCGGACGCACATACCCCGAGAATATGAAGCCGCCGAAGAACGTCTACTTAATGATTATTTTGGGGATAATCCAAAATATCCCGAAAGGAATTTCAGACGCCGGTACCGGATGAGTCGACGATTATTTTTAAAATAGTCCAAGGTATAATTAACTATAACGTTCACCCTATTCCCGAGCACTTTAAATTTTTTAAATACCGGCCAGATGCTACTGGTAGAATGAGTATCCACCCTATAATGAAATGCACGGCCGCTATACGCCAATTGGCGTACGGGTTAACACCCGATGCTTTCGATGAATATTTGCAAATTGGCTTAACGTTGTAGTCGTGATAGTTTAGACCATTTTACCAAATGCATATGGGATTTATACTCAGAGGAGTATTTAAGAAAGCCCTCATCGGATGATATTACGTGGCTATATGAAAAACACGCAGAGTATCATGGGTTTCCGGTTATGCTTGGTAGTATAGATTGTATGCATTGAGAATGGACAAATTGTCCAAATGGTTTCAAAGCGCAATTCCAACGGGGATCACAGGCATTCAACAATAATGCTTGAAGCAGTTGCATCTCAAGATTTGTGGATTTGGCATGCATTTTTTGGTATAGCGGGTGCAAATAACGACCTAAATGTTCTATATCGGTCGAATTTGTTTGACGACCTCATTGACGATCGCGCTCCCGAGGCCCCGTTCACGGTGAATGGTCACACATACACCAAAGGATATTACCTAGCAGATGGTATTTATCCCACGTGGTCTACTTTTGTCAAATCATATTCGATCGCCCGAAACCAAGCTGATATAAATTTTAAGAGGGCTCAAGAAGGTGCAAGGAAAGATGTGGAACGGGCTTTTGGTGTTCTTCAGGGTCGTTGGGGGATTATAGCACAACCCGCACGTGCTTATCAGGTGAGCAAAATACGTAGGATTATGTATTGTTGCATAATATTGCATAACATGATACTAGAAGACCAAGATTTCCAAATAAGTGAATTTAACGAACTATATGTTAGTCCGGCCGCAAATATACAAGAAAATTGGGTCGAAAGATGCGATCGGCATGCAAAGAAACGAAAGGAAATACGTGACAAGGAAGTGCATACCAACCTTCGACATGATCTTGTGGATCATCTTTGGCAACGACACCTAGAACTACAACAACAAGACGATATGTAGTCTATTTATTAATGTATTGTAATTTAATTTATGTATTGTAATTTAATTTATGTATTGTAATTTTATTTTATTTTACAACACGATGACGGTAATTAAAACCAAGAAACGAAGCATACACAATCATAGAAGTAGTGCTCAATTATAGATGTAGTGCTCAATCATAGAAGTAGTGCTCAATTATAGATGTAGTGCTCAATTATAAAAGTAGTGCTCAATCATATACAATACTAACAGTTATTTGAAAAACAAAGGCCAAGTCAATCTTTATTTCTTTTGGATATTGCAGCTTCATAACTTCAACCCAATTCAAATTTTATCAAACCTTTCACATACACATCAATTTATCTTCCAAAAATGTCACAACAAAACACAAACGATTGGTTACTTAACAACATATTTCAAACCGAGTCCGCTAATTCAAGCTCACTTTCACCCGCAACACCATCATCCGACCGTTCTTTACCGGTCCAACAAACTGAAAACCCGATGCCGATGCCATATCCGCAATATCCAAGCCATAACCCGATGTCGGGTTTCGCACCATACGCCAACCACCCGCAAAACCCGATGCCATATTATCCACAACCCACTTTCGCACCACAAATGAACCAAGATCACTTCAACCAAATGGCTTTTTTTGCACAACAACAACAACAACAATACTTCAACCAAATGAATCTCGGGAATTCCTCGCAACCGACACAAGTGATGCCAACACGAAGTTTACACGACACACCACCAAACTCACCACCACTATCACCAACACAAGAATCAAAAACCGAGTCTTCTCCGGTCGGAAAAGGAAAAGGAAAAGGAAAAGGAAAAGGGAAAAAACCGAGACCAAAGAAAACCGAAAATGTCCATACCCGTTGGCAACCAGAGGATGAAAAACTTTTGGCCGAAACGCACGTACAAATATCCGAGGACCCAAGACTCGGTATTGACCGAAATTCAAAGTCGTTTTGGACACAAGTTACAACTGAATACAACCGGCTTGCACAACACGAACGTACCAAGGATATGATCACAGGAAAGTGGACCACGTTGCAAGGTGCTTGTAGCAAGTTCGCCGGAGTTGTCGATGAAAATGAACGTTTGAGTGGTGAAAACGATTCGAAGTGGCTAAATCGTTGTTACACAATATTCAAAGAAATGTGGGGGTATGCGTTTACCCACTATGAAGCATGGGAGGTCTTGAAAGACCACCACAAATGGCGTGGTGCCAAAACCGTTAAACCCGGAAGACGCGTTCGGGGACTCGAGGACCTTGAAGAACCGAACGAGCTATTTCGAGACGATACAATCCCACGTCCTCCCGGCAAGCCAAGACCTTCCAAGAGTATAAAATCGGACTCTACGCGTTCGGCGGGTTCTTCGTCTAGTAGAGACGCTTTCAAGGAGATGATCCAAGATCAGTTGCAAATCGAACAAGAGAAAAAAATTGATTATATCACAACTCAAAAGATTGAAGTTTCTTAGTTTTAGCACCGAGGGGATGACTCCGAAGATGCGGCGGTGTCGAACAAATCAAGAACGATATCCGAGCACGATACTTTGGCACGGGGTCGAGCTCAAATAATTAGTATTGTATTGTATTTTAGTTCGTATGTTTTTTTTCGTATCGTTTTTTTTTATGTAATCGTTTCGTATGTAATCGTTTTTTTTATGTAATCGTTTCGTATGTAATCGTTTTTTTTTATGTAATCGTTTCGTATGTAATCGTTTTTTTTTATGTAATCGTTTCGTATGTAATCGTTTCGTATCGTTTTTTTAATTGTAATCGTTTCGTATTGTATTGTATTTTAGTTCGTATGTTTTTTTTTCATCGTATGTTTAATAAAATGTGTTTGTTTATTTGTATTGTAATTTTAATTTATGTTTAATAAAATGTGTTTGTTTTTAAATTAAATAAAATGAAAAAAGTGGGACCCAATAATATGTTATTGGTGTGTTATGAGGGAGGGGTGTTTTAGTATATTGGTTATGAGAGGAGATGATGTGGCGCTGATGTGACATACCAATAACGTGTTATTGGTTGTAACCTTACCTAGCACTCTAACATGGTAAAACACACCATCACTTGTCACTTTCATTCCCCTTGTTTCTAGCACCATATGCGCGCCTAAGACAAACACATGTGACCCATTCTCTTTTTGAACATACAAAAACTTGTGACACAATAAGTCTTTAGTCAAATTTCCTCATTTACTCTTTGAAATAGACCTTTCTTCGTAGCTATAATTGACACCACAAAGTAAAACTCACTCTCAATTCTCTCCCCCATGTTGCACGGCTGAAAACACACAAGGATCAAGTGTTTCATTTTTTTGTTCAATTTGGTTTAAGGGTTTATACATAAGTTAAAATTTTGGTTCATGATGTTGGGCTGGTTAAGCGTTCCTTGTGTTCATCATCCATCATCAACTAAGTAAGCATCCATAAAACTCGTTTTTCATATCCATATTTCATTTACATACATTTATATGTTCATTTCATCTTATATATACACTTGTGTTGTTGTAATATCTCTTTTAAGGTTCACTTGATAATAAAACCCTGCTGTCCTAAATTCTCGATTCACTTTGATACATAAATAAATACCTAGACATTTTTCTGGGAAAAACCACTTTCATCACAGTTATATACATGTGCTAGGATACACCATGTTGAATTTCGTATATTTCCGAGTTGATTTACTATTTTAATTAAGTGCAAAAGTTTTTTTTTGTCCAATACCGACAAGATTCTGAGTTCAGTTTTTATTTTGAGAAAACAACCCATTTAGAGGCTTGGTAAGTGAAAATGACGAGCATAAAAGTAGTAGGGGACACCTTAAATTAGATCTAGGGAGTTGGATAGAGCCGTGACGATAAATAACGAATAAGATAGGGCCAAAACAAGTCACCTAATAGTTTTGGTTTTCTGTCAGCTTTGACCTCGGCACTTAAATCAAATAAAATGCACCAATTTGTGCATGGGAAAAATATAAATCTTACATATTTGAAAACTATACTTCGAGTAGATAATTTTAGAGTCAAGAATCGCGTTATTTCATGGAGAAACGAGGGAGAAATGGACCTTTCAAGTTGACAAAACAATTTAGAAAACCTTAATTTCGGGTAAAGACTTTTTTGTCCAAAACCTTAACCAAACCGACTTGTAAATTATTGAAGACCTAAAATATGTAAAGTAGATATAATAACATGAGTTTAGCAATTTGAAACATGTAAAACGGGCCATTTTTGAAAGAAATACGAACCCGCGAACCTAACACATTTCTGCCCAAAATTTCTGTACAGTCGACCCAAACGGTCTCGAAAAAACGTGTACACTATAGAGTTGGCAATCAAATTTCGAAAATGGACATTATTAGCTAAATATAGGAAGTTGAACGAATGAAAACGGACCAATAACGAACAAGTTACGGACTTTTGGAGTTACAATGATTTATATATAAACTTTCAGCAACTATTTTAGAGATTGTTCCAACGGCCTATGTTCGAGCCTGTTTTCGAACCATTTAGAGTTATATATGTGAAGAGTGCCCGTTGAACTTCTTACAGCCCTCGCGGGATACTTAACCTAGAAATTCGAAATGAACCAAACTGAGAAAAAACAAAGAAGATATGACCCTACAAATTTGGACAAAACTCACTTTTCTAAACTTTTTGTAAAATAAATATTTAAGGTCGAAAGTGGCGTATTATTAAATTACGAGTCGTAAAACCTAATTACAAGTGTATATAGTTAATAAAACTTTGTAAAAATCATATGCATATAGTACATGTCATTTTTTTTTACTAAACGGCTTAATTATTTAGGTCGCGGTTAAGACTTTCGAGTTACATTTCGAGCTATCACATTTGTTTCCGTTATCATTGCTTGCTAAGATGAGCTCTCGTAGCCCCACTTTTTTCATGTTTTCCTTGGGGTGGAAATGGTACTCAAATATTTCTAAATGCTTTTATGCTGTGATTCACTATTTATATATTTTTGGACAATATGTGCGTTTGATTGCAATATGTGCCTTGTTGTGTGATTTTATCATATGTGACATTTGTGCGCAATTGTTTAACTCCGTTTTGGAGCCGAAGCATTTGATAGTACTATCTGGGGTAGCTCCCCACTGTGGTAACATGTGTGTAACATTTTGGAAGGTTCAGTTGTTGCATGTATCGTGGTTTCATTAAGTGCTTATATGTGTATATCATGCTCACTATTGTCCTACGCATTTGTTCACAGCTTCGTGGTTTTACTTTTAAACCTACGAGCTCACCAACATTATGTTGACGTTTTCTAGTACCATTTTCAGGTGATCATTAATAAAGTATTTGAAGGTATTTCTTTTGGAGTCAAAACATTGTTATCATGGTTTCAAGAATTATACAGAAGACATATGTTTTACTTTTCAAAGTTTAAATCTGAAATGTTTTGTAACTGGTAACTACTTTTGAAACAAATGAACGGCATGAATCTATGATGTTATGCAATGTGCCTTCTCAGTTACATCTCGTGTTTCCGCCATTGACGGGGTGTGACAATTATGAAGTATCAAAACCAGCAATGGGGAAGGATACACGTATCTAAACGCGAGTAAACTTGATGAACTTAATATTTCTAAGTGATTAAAGAAATCCCGGGAAGACAAATGTCATTACCGCAGAGAAAATCAAGGTTTGACTCATGGCATTTAGTGTTCTTATTCCAACTATGTGGGGGAAGAGATGGAAGAGTTAGTTTCTGAAGATAAAAGAGGTACACAAGTGTGTGATGATTTTGATGTTATCGCAATCATCAGGGGAGAGAGAGATTGTGTACATTGGGGATGCTTAGTTGTTTCACTTGAGAGCTTAATCAGTGATTCAGAGATATAATCACTTATTCCGGAGTTGACATCCGCAGAGATAATCAGTGGTTCAGCCTGCTACTTCAATGTTATTGGTTATTCTTTCTTTGGGCATTTAGGTACTTCGGGTTCTTGAGCTTCATACACTATCATCAGGGGAGAGAAAAGTATACATCGGGGTTATTCTTTGGATATCAGACTTAATCTGCTACTTCAATGGTATAAGTTTCTCTGTTTTCGGGTATATGTGTATTCGGGTTCGTGAGCTATAGTTTAAGAGGCTGACTGCATCAATTCATCTACTTGGGGGAAGTGGTCTCTTGACAACTTTTTGGTATGGATCGCTTCAGACTTCAGTGAAAAAGGAATTTGAGAAGATTATTTAAATGTGGGATGATACATTGATGTTCTTCTATTGGATGATATAACCCCGAACAAAGAATCACAAAGATCATTCTTGAAAGGAGCAGCAAGATCGATGATAATGGTGTACTTCTTTGTGCACCTGGCTAAGGGAAGCTTGAAAGAAAGCTTTGAATCTGCTCAGCTAAAGGATTTTCGGTTTGGGGGGAAGCTGCCAAATTCTCGCATTCTTAAAGGCTCAATTTCTTTTATTCTGGAGACTTGGAAGCTTTGGTGGTGAATATTTAAAAGATGATGACTTCTATCTTCTACAACGGGGCTGCTCGATATCCTTATCTCGGTACTCATATCATCATCTTCTTAAACTATATCATCTACTCTATATGTAAATATTTATCAAAAAGAAAAATACAAAAATATAAAACCAACAAAAAGAAAATAGAAAAATGTAAAACCAACTTAAACCCATAAAAATCAGAAAATTTGAAAATACCAAATATATTGTTTTTTAAGACATGTCTTCTGGTATCGATAACATCTACGGTCTTAGAGATGTCATTCAACAATGGCACGGGACTTTAGATGAAGTTCGAGCAGGAGGTGTAAATATTCTTTTCAAAACATTTCTCAAACTATGGCTTGCAGTTACCTCAGACTGTAACCCGTTCTTCAAAACTATGGTTTGCTATTATTTCATATAGCAACCCGTTCTTCAACAAAGGAAAGTGCTGCGCTAAACCAATTTTCAAATATTTCGTGCACTTATCCTAAAACATAATGAGGAAAGTATGTCGAAGGACTGCTGTTCCTACACAAATGTTTTTCCTTCTAAAATTCTTCAGAACAATATTTGTTTGTCAAAAATGGTGGAAATTGAGTTGCTTGAAAATCAATCAGTATCAGAATTTTCATAAATTTGCAAAACCCAATCAATGACTTCAGCTTGGTTAAAACTTTTTATGAAATGAGTCATTGATTGAGGGGGAGAATGTTTTCAAATTTATATCATCTATCGGGCTTATCTAATTATCCTACATGCTTAACTAAAAAGGATTTTTGCCTATGTCGAAGGACTAGGAATTTAGGATATGATTGTTAGAATTAGATGACCATAGTTTGACAAACATATAATTCCCATGCCTTTGTATGATCTGATTAATATGTTGGATTGACTTTTATTAGTTGATTGCTGTTTGGGTGATGTCGACCACCATATATCTGTTTGTGTCCACTAACATATGCAGATATCATGGTATATAAGAATGTTCCCGATCCGGATCCCACAAATGATGATGATTGGATGCCGAAAGGAAAGGGTAACTATATATTGGGTCGACAAAAGAAGAAACGGAGCTTAATTTGATCTCTCCATGGATAGTTGGCATGATAGATGCAACTTCAGAGGTCTCACTGCATCACCAGACGGTTTTCTTTCATCCTCTCAGCAACAACAAAAGCATCTTATGATTCTCACCACCTAACGTATCTTTGTGCAGGATTAATTGTGATGATACCATGTTCGTATGGTAGAAAAATATCTGTTTTGAAAATAAATTAAACTCAAATTTTGGAAATCGACCGGACTTTATTTTTAAACATAAGTCACTTAATCAACGACTACGGTCATTGATTGAGGGGGAGAGTGACTTCAAACTTAAGTATTTTCAAACGATATTTCTTCATAAAAGTCCGGTTTGTACAATTGTTAAACCTTTTAAACTTAGAATTATGTTCGATTAGAACATCTTGTGTGAGCTTTAGTTGTTCTATTTCAAGATTAAGCTCTTGACATGATTTGCAACCATCGTCATTTGCTTTACCTTTTTCTAATCGTTTTTCCGTTTCTTTTAATTCATAGACTTCATTTTCTAAAAATTCCTTCTTAGTCTTTAAAAACTTATTTTTAGTTATGATTTTTAGACTAAGCTCACACAATTGATTATATTGTTTTTGCAAAGTGTCATCATCAATAGAGGAATAAGATTAGTCGTAATGTACCTCGTTTGGCTCGTGTGCCATTAGAGCGATCTCATCCTTGCTCGACTCTTCATCATCCTCACTATCACTCCAAGCACCACTTACAAAAGCTCGTTGTGTTTTGATTTTAGGTGGCTTGGGACAATCTCCTATTAGATGACTTGCATCACCACATCTAAAACACTTTCTTTCACCTTTGCCCTTTTTGTCATCCCGATCTTTTCGGAATGGCTTCTTTTCCTCTCAAGGTTGTCTTACAAATTTTCCTCTTATTCTAAAGAACTTTTTGAAATCTCTAACGGCCATGGCATACTCCTCATCTTCACTACCGGAGCAAGATTTGTCGTCATCACTTGATTCCGTTCTTGCTTTTAGAGCAACGGATTTGATTTTCTCTCTCTTTCCTTTGATGATTTCCGAATCTTTCTCCATCACCATTTCATGAACTTTGAGATTTCCAATTAGCTCGTCTAGTGTCACTTTTGAGAGATCTTTTGACTCTTCAATAGCCGTCACTTTAGCTCTCTACTTTGGATGGAGTGCTCTAAGAAATTTCCTGACAAAGTTCTTACTACGAAAAGATTCATTAAGTGCTTTAAGAGATGTAATAATAGTATTAAAGCGAGCAAAGCCACAATCAATGGTTTCATCTTCAGGGATAACAAATTGTTTGTATTGTTGAACAAGAAGATCAATTTTGTTATCCTTGACTTGTGAATTTCCTTGATGTGTAATAATTAAAGATTCCCAAATATCTTTATCGGTTTCACACATAAAAATTCTTTCATATTCTTTTCTAGGCAAAGCATTATAAAGCATCATTTTAGCTTCATTATTTTTAGCAATTAGTTTCTTTTGTTCATCAACAGAAATATCTTTTGTTGTAGAGCTAAAATCCCCTTTAACAATTACAAACCAAAGATCTATATCTTTTGATTTTACATATGTTTCAAAACGGGTTTTCCAATAGATAAATCCATTGGTTTCAAAGAGTAGTGGTCTTTGCATAGATTGCCCTTCTTTAAAGTTTTCGGAATCCATGAATCGTTTCAAGTTTTATAAAATACAATATATTTTAGAAATTCTTGAGCAACGAGGCTTTGATACCAATTGTGGAAAACTAGAAGGGGGGTTGAATAGTTTGCCGATTTTAAAAACTTTGTTCTGAAACTTATTGAAAGATCAATTTGATATTGATCTTAGATATGTTAGTGAGATATGAAAACAATATATAAAGAGTAGATAAGGAAAGAAACAATCAAACCGCAACAAGTTGTTTATAGTCGTTCGGTCTACAAGGACTCTTTTTCCTTGCCCTACTCCACTCCCCGAGTCTCACAATCGAGAGTTTAACTTCACTAGTCAACAAGCCCCTTTCACCGGCGGAGAAACCTTTACACTTCGCTTACACACAATTTCCGACACTAAGCTAGATGTCGAGTTCTTTTCAAGGGTACAACCACTCCCACACACAATGTATTTTAAGGATTAAAATACTAACCACTCACACTCACAAGATTATGATGGTTTGGTATAACAATGATGTATGAATCAACCCAAGATCATACAACAACAAACAAACAAGACTTCCAACTTCTCGTTGAAACTTGAATGTACCTTGATCTTCTTTGCTACAAAAGAGATCAATAATATGATATGAAACTGAGTTAGAAATGTTAGAGAGAAGGAATGTATGAGACTATGATAGAAAGGGATGAAAAACAACTTGGTTTGGCTTTGCTATTTATAGCCAAAAACATCAGCAGGCACCACGGACCACGGAACCCTTGAAAGGGTTTCGCCCGTGTATTATATTGGTGCCGCTGAGGTCTTACAGCAAGATCTCAAAATCTTACCAAAGTCAACCATATCTATCCAAGATTGTGTAAGATATGTAGAGCCTAAATCTACATAAAGAATCTAGTGAAATCTTCTAAGGATTTCAATGATGCTCTACATGATGTCATATGTTTGTTTTTCTATTTTTAGAAATATGTTAAAATGTAAATGCATATGTAATGTTTTGTTTTTAAGAAACCAAAATATTCTTGAACTAAAACTACTATCATACATTTTGATTTAGAGTTATATCAAGATATGATTAATCACAATGTAAATGCTTGAGTGATGAAGATATAATTTGAAAAGGCTTGTTTTAATATCTGTTAAACTTGACAAGCCTTAAGCTTTATAAAAATTAAATTTACTTTTGTCGTTAACAAAATTAAATTTACTTTTGTCGTTAACAAAACTTAGGTAAAGATCAAAAATATAAATAACGTTTAATGACGATATTCGTATTAACAAAAGGTTTTCATAACTATTTTGGGGGAGAATACATGCTAGTTTTAACTTAACATAATTGATTATGTGAGATGTTATTTGAGAATGACTGTTGATTGGAACATCTGATTTGGTGATTGAATGCTTTACGTGTTTATTGGAAGTAAATGTGAGTGCAAACTATTTCTTTGACCTGCCACTACTCTTTTGAATTGCTAATGTGTTAACTAAGTAAGATTAGATGTGTGAAAGATGTTCACTTACACTAGGGTAGCAATACTTTGCTATAGCGCAATACCTAGCTAAGAATAGACATTTGTATCTGACCTACACCAGGGTAGCATTGTTCTAGGCTTTGCTATAGCTGTGGTGCCTGGCTAGAGTCGCCTATTGATGGAATATTATTGGATTGTTGTTGGAATGATTGCAGTTGGAATGTTTATTGTACATCTGTCTTAGTCGCACATAGCAAGTAAACCCTACCAGGCCCACTCCTAAATTTTGTGATTAAACTCTATGAACTCACCATCGTAAGCTGACCCTTTTTAGCATGTGTTCTCAAGTTTAAGGCGATAGCTCTCTATTGGAAGACGCTTGGCAACACGCATAGTCATAGGCAATTCTGAAGACTAATTGGGACCGCTTTAAACTTCTTTATAGGCCTATTTCTGCACTATTTTCATATAATGAAAACTTAATTTTTTTTATAATGAATTTTATTCTAAATGAATAGAATAAAAACCATTCTTTGTACCTTATGTTGTGATACTAATATGGTAGCACCCCAAGGTTTCTATGCTTCCGCTGAACCGTATTTTGGGGGTGTTACAAACCCCCATTTTCTTTGTGTCCTTATTGATTCTTTAAATGGTTGATACATATATGATGCTTGTTTGATATCATATACGATCCTGAAAGTATCAGACCTATGCAAATTCTAGTTCCTATATACTACATTATGTAATCAAATTGGTGAAAATCCCATTTTTGTCTCCTTGTTCTCTTTTGCTGCAGATAATAAAAAATGAGTTAAGTTTACTGAACAAATTAAAATATGACGGAAGACAACCGATAAACAATTTTGTCTTTTTTGTCACCTCTATCTAATTTATAGTTGACATATGTGATTTAAATGTCTCAAGAAGCATTTGACTGGAAATAAAAATGGAACTTCAGATACCCTTTTCTCTCTTTCTTTTCATTGTAGCCTTGTTTTTCTTCTTTACAAAGCATAGAAAAACCAACAATAACCTTCCACCACAACCATGGAAACTCCCTTTTATTGGACACTTGCATCATCTCGTAGGAGCACTCCCACATCGAGCTCTCGGAAACTTGGCCCAGAAACTAGGACCAATTTTTTATCTACAGCTCGGTGAAGTCTCAGCCATTGTAATTTCATCTCCTGTGTTAGCCAAACAAATCCTGAAAACCCACGATCTTGTTTTCGCAGATAGACCCAAGATGCTTTGTGCTGAAATTGTCGGGTATAACTATAAAGACATAGTTTTTGCACCTTATGGCGAGTATTGGAGACAAATGCGTAAAATATGCATTTTGGAGCTTCTAAGTGCCAAGAAGGTTAGATCTTTTCACTCGGTTCGTGAAGAAGAATCTTGGAAACTTATTGAAGATATTCGTATGCATGAATCAAAACCAATTAATCTTACTCACAAGATTTTCACTATGATGAATGTGATTGCAACTAGAGTTGCAGTGGGAAGTAGATTCAAGGATCAGAGGACGCTACTTGCGTTGATTGAAGAGATTATTGCTTTATCTGGTGGTTTTGATGTGTCTGACTTGTTTCCATCTTTCAAACTTATCCATTTGGTTACCGGGATGAGAAAGAAATTGACGACAATACATGACAAGATTGATAAGATGTTTGATAGTATCATCTCGGACCATCAAGAACAACGTCGTCCAGATGGGCAGAATGACTACAATGAAGACCTTCTTGATGTTGTTTTGAGGCTCAAAGATGAGGGTGCGTTTCAGTTTCCGTTAACTTTGGACCACATCAAAGCAGTACTCTTGGTTAGTGTCAAGTTTTATCAAATGTCTTTGTTAATGTTGAATATTAATCTTTATTACTTGACCTTATAAGTTATGAAAACAGGATATGTTTGCAGCGGGGACAGATACTGCTTCAGTGACAATTGAATGGGCAATGTTAGAACTAATGAGAAATCCAAGTGCAATGAAGAAAGCACAAGCCGAGCTTAGACAGGTATTTAAGGGAAAGATGAAGATTTACGAATCAGATATTCAAGAACTTGACTACCTCAAACTAGTAATTAAGGAAACTTTGAGGTTGCATACTCCTCTTCCATTGTTAGTCCCTAGAGAGTGTCGCGAGAATTGTGAGATTGGTGGATACCTTATTCCCGCCAATACAAAAGTTCTTATCAACTCATGGAAACTAGCATCTGATCCAGATTACTGGATTGATCCTGAAAGTTTCAAACCAGAAAGATTTATCGAGAGTTCAGTTAATATGATGGGAACAGATTTTCAACTTATCCCGTTTGGGGCTGGAAGAAGAATGTGTCCGGGGATGGCTATGGGGTTGGCGAACGTTGAGCTTCCTCTTGCAAGGCTACTCTACCACTTCAATTGGGATCTCCCAAATGGAGTAAGATCCCAAGATCTAGATATGAGTGAGACTTTTGGATCCACTCTAAATCTCAAAAACAACTTGAAGTTGATTCCAAGCGCTTACAACACAGATTAATGACATATATGTGTTGTGCAGATTTGATATTAAAATATATCTCCTTTTCCTGTTTTTAGTTTCCGAAATGTAACAACAATTATGCATTAAGCAATATAGAATTTATTAGTTTACAACACTTACCTCCTATGTTCGCTTGGTTGACGGAAACATTGATTTTCATTCTGTTACATAGAAATGGAGTACATGAATACCTATTCAGTTCGGATTCTCATATAAAGGATTTTGAGCAAGACTTATCCTTGTTTCCAGATCAGATGTGTCTCTCCCACCAAAAAATTTCATGGGCTAGTCACATGTACTTCAGAACTCCATCAATGTTCTGCTAGTTTTTCTGCAGGCTTGGCTCATAAATTTCTAAGGGCGCACGATTCTTTCTACTTTTCATTAATTTGTATCACATCAATATTGTCACACTTTAAAGTGCCTCAATCCTTAAGTAACACATTTCTGGACCTCTGGTAGTAATATCAAATAAAAGAAACCGGCATATCTCTACGTACGCAAGCTAGCTACACAAATAGTGAACATGTAAACATGAGGTTGAGTACTAATCATCTCAACCCAAAATGGTTGCAAACAGTAATTACATGCATCTCACATTTTTCGTTTTTAAGTTCATGTGAATCCATTGCAAATAATGGCCTATATTGTACAGAAAGATGATGTTTTTCTCCCAGTTTCTTGCTTTATTTACCCTTATTATTGGAAAGTGCAAACAATAAACAACGGCAAATTTTGCCAAGAAAAGAAAACTACAAAACTCTATGATCCATTCTATTTCAATTTCACAAAATTTTAACAAAAGTTAATGTGGGTGTCATCAGCATCAAATATTATATTTTGTCGAACCGGTATGGAAATAAATATACACACCTACTACGCATGGTTAATATAAAAATTGTTTGATAACTAATCAAGAAATAGTTTAAAGATAAACGTATATATAAATAAGGGAATAGATCTAGTAAGAAGAGATATTGAAATAAGAAGAATGAGAAGAAATTTGAGCCACACATTTCAAATGAAGAAGAGAAATTTAAGCGGAGATGCATCTATTTCTTTAGGTGCATCTGAAATGTGCGGTGAGTTTTCTTGTCACCCTTCTCATTTTAATTTTACTTAATATCAATATATCATGCAAATAAATATACACACCTGCTACGCATGGTTAATATAATAACTTCATATAACATTGAAAACTTCAATGACTGAAATACAAGTATAAAAAACTGTATAGAAGATACTCTAAATCAATGACAAAAATATTCAATAGACACGAGGTAATCACTATTACACACGAAGCATTAGGACCCCGTATAATTATTACTGCAGATTAAGCACTTGGGACTAGTAAAAATGAATAATAGAGACCAATTTTCTGAACCGGTTTGGGGCGTGGGAGACCTGACCCCATTCGACAAAAGGGCTGGATTATGATTGTGATAATGATATAGTCTGCCATCAAATGTTTTGTCAAACCTTCAGAATATACAAGATAATGATATAAAGATGTAGTTAAGGGTGAAAGGCTGAAAGCCAAGACTCAACCCCAAGCTCCAACAACTTATAGGACCTGCCAAAACAATTTATAAATTTAATGATAATATCATATCAAGAACAGGGAGGTTCATTATTATGTTATTGAGATAACATATTGTGGCAAACTCCATATTTGTTAGATAATGTAAACCCTGTGAGATACCTTATATTATTCATGCAATATTTATAGTTCGGGCTCATAAACAAGTTTTAGGAGGTTGTATGCATCTCAGTACACTTTGGGCGGCCTTTGACCGGTTCGACCAATTTGGACCTGTTTGACCAAATTGGAACCGTTTCAGTTTAAGCTATGTTTATAACTTATACGAATTTGGCCTACTTCGGTAAAGCGTCGGTCCCAGATATATAAAATTATAAATTACTGCGTCGGCCTATCTTTAGGTGACGTAAAATTGATTACAGAGATGGAAATTAAAGAGGAAAAAAAAGGAAATCTTGTAAGATAATAATGTGTTTCGTATCTCATTCATAATTTTATTTTTATTTTTTATTTTTTTTTAACAAACTCGTTCATAATATTGAATAATACATATATAGAGTACAAACCCTAATAGATAATACTAGGGCCTTAGCCCTTACAAACTAGACTTGGGCTCTATCAAACATACGATTAACTCTCCCAGTTTGATCGGGATAACACCGGACACACAAACTGGAACGAAACTCCTCAAACAAAGTTGAAGGTAAGTCTTTGGTAAAAATATCCGCATACTGATAACGTGAGGGAACATGAAGAACTCAAACTTGACCAGCAGCAACCAAATCCGGAACAAAGTGAATATCAATCTCTATATGCTTCGTGCGTTGATGCTAAACAAGATTAGAAAATTGATACACAACAGTGCCATTATCATAGTACACAAGTGTAGCGGAAGACAAAGGAGTATGTAGCTCTCTTAGAAAATTCCTTAACCAACATGTCTTAGCAACAACATTGGCAACACCACGATACTGTGCCTCTGCACTAGAACAAGAAAACGTCAATTGATGCTTAGAGGACCATAGGAGTTAAGTTGTTGCAAAGAAATAAACAATAGCTAGAAGTCAATCTCCGAATAGTATTTTCTAACATCTCTTAGAGTTTAAGTCACTTTTCTAGCAATCTCCACCGTGACTTAAACTCCCTCACATTTCAAATCAATTCAAAATTACAAACGCTAAAGATGCTAGCCTGATTCAAACAAACGATTTATTCCCAAAAACGATTAAAAACAAATGCTGACGACTTCAAAAAGACCGATCAAAAGTTAACCACCAAATTCAAAACATCAACCAAACAAAACCAAATCGGATCAAATGATCTTTAATAAAGACAATCAAATTCAAGAAACCAACTTTAAAAGTCTGACAAACGAAGATCCAAAGTTTTCAAACATAAAAATTCCCAGCGATCAAACAAAATTCAAACGACTTGATTATAATCAAATTTTCAAACACCACATCGATCTACAGATTCCAAATATCAAATACAAATTCTAATTCTAATGACCCACTTACTTGAGAAATATTACGGTTCAAATTCAAACTTATTATCCAAGTTTCAACAAATCAGAGCCAATTAATAACTGGACGAATGGACTCTTATAACTCAAACATCCCAAATATGATACTGATTATAATTCTAATGACCCACGTATATAATAAGACTTACGGCTCGTATTCGAACAAGTACAAAATTCGAATACCAAACATACACAAGTCGTTCTGAAAATCCAGCAACTTCCAATACCTATATCTCCATCTACAAAAATTGTGTGACGAATCTCTTCGGTGAGATTGTAGACATGGGTCGAGAAGCTATATCCCAAATATCATGATGATCCAATGGTTAACAAATGAGATATGGAAATTCTTCCACGTACTGCACAGAATGTGACGAACAAAAAAACCAGCAACTTCGATCGAATGCTTCGCTTTCCTCAAAGATCAAATTACAAAACTGGATGGTTAAATAATAGAACTATGCGTCTAGAACAAATAGTATTAATTTTATCTTGATCCAACAATTAACAAAACTTAGATCGTGATTTTTCAACAACTATGCTGATTGAGACTAACCAAAAACCAAAACCAGCTCAAACAAAAAATAATCCAACTTCAATCCAAACTAACCATTTTTTTTTCTCTTTTTCTTCATAACTCTGATATCACTTTTTTGTAATTAAAGGATGGAACAAATAACAAACTTGACAAACGAAGCGGACGCTTTATTCAAAATTATCAAGCCAAAGATAAAACTCTAATTGGAAGGTACAAAGAAATCAATTGTCATTGAACCATATTTAAAAGAAAACAATAACCTAATTTCCAAATTCTAAATCAATTCAAATTAAGTATAGAGTTTAAGTCATTTTTCTAACATGGTACCACTTGATTTTGTGGGAAACTAGAAGGGGGGGGGGGTTGAATAGTTTTACCAATTTAAAACTTCTTTTTAAATATTTAGATCGACTTATGTCAATCTATTTGGTTGTTTATGTTGGACGTTCATAGATAGATATATAAACGTGTAATGAAAGATAAAGAGTAAGAAGCGCATCACCACGACACAAGTATTTATAGTGGTTCGGCTACAAGGACACCTTCCTTGCCCTACTCCACTCCCCGAGTCACCTACTCGAGAGTTCGTAAGCACTACACCAACTCCTTATGGCGGAGAAGCCAACGTCGCTTAACCTTTTCCGTACGAAGCTAAATACGAGTTCCTTCACACCAAGCGAACCACACCTAACACAACGTCACTACCCTTTATAACGGTGCTAGGCTAACCACCGAAGTTCTTTCACACCAAGAGAACTAATCCTATCACAATGTCGCCTACCCTTTATTAGGTACTAGGCTAAGCACCTAGTTCCATTACTACGAGGAACTACTACCCTCTCAGCCAACACAACACCTAATGTCAAGGAGATCCACTCCTTGTTACAACATCATCAAGGATATCACCATCCTTGGAATTAAACAAATACTTATATGTATAACGATGCACCTCATCGATTATACGACCTAGGCATTCTTCCCAAATGCCACTTGATTTGATACTTAGGCATCCTTCACTAATGCCTTTGACAGCCGCTTGGGTTAGGAATTAGAAATTCCAGGTATTAAAGAGTCGGTCACCTCAAGTATATGTAATCGTTAGAAAGCTCGAAGTCATAGTAATATTTTAAGTTAAGTAGTATTTAGTTAAGTAACACCGTGGAGGACGGACGGATCTTTACCCACTGTATGCCCGATCCACGTACCGATGTGTGGCTTTTATGTAAGACTATAAATACTCTCTACCTCCCAAGGTAGAGAGTTGGAGCTCATAATAATATCTTTCACTTTCTCTCACTAAGTTCCCTAAACCTCTAACTTTCTCTCTAGAATTCCATCTATATGATACCTTGTGTTAATGTTTGATGTGTATGTGAAAAGTTATATCTTACAATTGGTATCAAGAGCCATGGTTAGATCATATCTTGCACATCTTTGGATTTCTAGTGGTTTTAGGTGGTTTTGAGTTTGAAAAAGTTTAGTGGTTTTTGCATCATTTGATTGATTTCTAGTGTTAAAGTTTTGATTTTGATTGTACTTTTGTGTTTAGAATCATCAAAAGTGTTTAGGTTTTGATTTAGTAAGCTTGAATCATCTTGGTTGGGTTGTTTTTGGATTGAAAAGTGGTGTTTATATGGTTTTTTCAAGCTAGCGACTTAGTTCACGGAATATTTTCTTGGTAGCGCTTCACATTTTTGTAGCGAAGTTACGTGTTGGAGCTAGCGAGTTATATCTAGCGAGTTAAAGTACAAGTAGTGGATTCTCCACTACGGGTAGCTTACTTGGTGGTAGCGACTTGGTCTCAGAAGCGAAGTTGCTCTTTAGCTTAACTTGTATTCTCTAGCTTAACTTGAGTAGCTTAATTGTGCCAAAAATTTGGTTAGCGAGTTGAGGTTAGCTTAGTTACTACTTAGCGACTTGCATTTGTTAGCTTAATTTGGGACTCTAGCTTACTTAGTGGTGTAGCTTAATTAGGTCCTAGCTTAACTTGGTCTTAGCTTAACTTGGTTCAAGAATTCTTAGCAACTTGTTGACTTTTCCCGACAAAACTTCAAACAGCTATAACTTTTGATCCAGAATCTCGCTTTCAGCTCTACCCATCAAAACGACCGTGAGAACGAGGAGAATGTCACGCTGAATGAACTAAAGTTCATTCGGGTCAACCTTCGAGGGCTAAATCCGCCTCAACGAAGTTATTGAGGTTTTATGTTTTTAGACCTAAATTTCTCGGGAAAATCGTGCATAAACCAACCCAAATCACAACCAAACAACATCTCGCTTATCCCACAAACAATCATAAGTCCTAACACACAATTGTCTATCATTGTGTCGATCCATCAGTCATCTTAACACATTCCATTGGTCATTGCTTAACGGTTTGGTCTTGATTTTAGTAAAATCCCTCGAAAGATTCTATTTCTCGGTTTAAATCATAGACTTGTAAAATCCCGTTCATTCCACCACATCATGTCTTACTCTACTTACTCAATCTGATTTCGTAAGTGCTTAAATTGTATGATGTGGACAACAATGATAAATGTATGCTAATCGAACGATTAAAGATGTTTGAATTAAACAATGAGGATGTGAGATCTTCATGTTCTGAGTACAATAAGAATGAATTGCACTCCATGCCATGCAAATGGAATGCAAAGATTGAGCCCTATCACTACTTCATCTCGCACCTCATACAATGTATCCATAGCCGGGATCGAACATGTAGTGCTCTTTTCCGCCAGGACTTACCTACATTGACAAGAAGCTTGCCGTTGAACTTAGAACACTTAAAGCTGCAACTTACCAATAAAGAGGTTCAAAAGGATGGTTCCAAAGTGCTCTTCAAGTAATCTACAAACAATTTCACCATTCATCGCTGGGGAATATTCAAACAGACATTTATCAACACTTGACCGAATTTCCTTCAAAAACATACCGAATGGAAATTGTGAATTCATTGAGACATTTATCCAACTCATGGATAATGTGAAAAGTACATTGAAGAATCGCCAAAAGAATGAAGACGGAATGAGTGTCGTGCGCTTGAAAGATTGTTGTGATAAGTTGGGTAATGTATATGTTGAAGAATCGGGTGTTGCCGAATGCGTAATGTCGGACAACAAAAATGATGAGTCGGATAATGGAAAATTGGAATCTTCGTGCTCAAATTCACAAGAGAGAGAGGTGCACCGCATACAACCTGTGCAAGTTAATGCAAAGAAACGCTCCATGGAAGCTTCGGATGTACCTAAGATAGAGATGCACTCACGTACCGTGCATGTCAATGCTCAGGTAAGTTGCATGGATGTTTCCGCTGTACCTAGTTGTGCATCTTCTACTCAAAATGATGATTATGAACTGCATGAGTACGCCGTGATTTGTGCCTCGATGATTCCCTTACCACCGAGCTTAACATATATAAGGATCAGTTGCTATTTATGAACAGTGCTAAGTTTGAGTTGACCACCCGTGAGCGTGAAATGGATGTCCAAATACGTATAACTATTAGAAAAAGTAGGTTTAGAGAAGAAGTATTAAAACAAGAGTTAAACTCCTTACAAGAAAAGCTTTCTAAAACCGCTAAGCAAAAACACGAACTTCAAGAAAATGTTAAAATGCTTAAGCAAGAATTCAAGGCTAAGGAATCAAAACTTTTGAATGATTTTTCCAATCTAAAAACTTTGAAAAACAAGCTTGAAAATAAGTTGTACGTTCAAGGGAATACCATTCAGATCGCTCACATGATCACTAAGCATAGAGTCTTAAGAGATAAGCATAGCATTCCCCTTGTTGAGGAACCTAATCCAGAGGTAATTAAAAAGGCTAGAAATGCTCATAAGGTATGATGGTAATGAGATCCTTAAGCCTAGACAAACCTAGTTGCTACTGAAAGTGCACCGAGGAAGATAAGAAATCGATGAAGTCACTAGGAGAAAATGAATAAGAAGCTAGAAGATCCCGAGTGTAAAAAGAACAAGATAACGATAAAACCCCATGATTACACTAAGGAAAATTGGATATCCTTAAACATGTTTAAGCCTCGGACTCTATTGACCCCTGAACAAGTGTTCTGGAAAAAGGATATGGACTTGCAAAAGTCAAAATCTTGTTGAAAAGAATCCCCCTTGTAGGAAATTCCCTAAAGCGACCGTGTATCCTCCAAATACACCAATGCATTTAGTTCCTAGAACTATTGCCACTAAGAGCAAGACCTTAATCACTCAATATGTTATTCTTCAACTATTTACCGATTTTGAGAAAACTTGTAAGAAAAGGATCACACCCATCGATAATCAAGGGGAAAGGGGTTTTGAGCAAATGAAAGAATGTTATTTAACCGAGGTCATGCCTTTCTTTAAACAACTAAAAGATCATTTTGAGAGTCTTAAAAAGGGATAAAATCGATATTAAAGAAATGGAAAAGGAATTTGATGCAATGGTAGTTGAAGTTAGTGATTATGAGCGCGCACTAAAATATAATGAGATTGAGAGGAAGAACTTGCATACCTTAAATGAGACTCTTATTACTCAATGTGTTGCTCAAGATATCTTTTTCACCGCTTCAAATTGCTCTATTAATGCTTCCAAATTTCATGAACTATCTCAGGCCCTCGAAAGTCTCCCATGATCGTGTCATTGAGCTTGAAAAAACTAATTCTAAACTAAACGAGAAAATTGAACTCGATGATCACGACAATTTGGTTAAACATTTTTCTAAACTAGAAGTTGAGCATTTTAATTTACAACTCAAATATCAACATCTCAAAGAAAATGTCAAAACTTCAAATATCAAGACATCTTCAGATGCTCCAGAGTTTGATGCAGCTTTTCAAATTAACAAACGTGATGAACGATTCAAGCTCAAGCAACACGATCGAAAGTTGAAAGCCCAAATCTCTCAATTAAAGGGTCAAACGAACAATATGACAAGCTCCCAAATGCCTCCTCCTTTAGATTCTCATAATTCTCAAACGTTTCATCTTCAAAACCTAGTAAATGCTTTACAAAAGGAAAACGAAAGTTTTCTAGAAGAAAATGAAAAGGTTAAACGACATTTTAAAGAGTTATATGATTCAATAAACGTCACCCGTGACCAAAACAACTAAAAAATAACGTCTTTACAAAAGGAAATTGAGAATCGAGAAGTCGTGGAAATGGGAAACCGCCACTTGTTTTCAATAAGAATGTTGTCTCAAAATCACCCTTAGATTGCAAATACATCGGATGCTTAAATATATTCCTCCTCATCTTAGGAATAATGAACATGCTTTTCATGACTACTGTGCTCACCTTAAGGATAGTCTAGAATGTCTCCGTGAGATTGTCGAAGAGGATTTCATTAACAAACCTCTTGATAGTGAAATTAGGTTTGCTTGCCTCCAGGCCAAACGATCTCAAGAGCCGCTTGAATGTGTAATTGCAACATGTCCAAAACCCTTAGGTGAAAAAGGCAAAGCCGTGAAGCCTTGTTCTATGCCTAGTGCCAAACAGGAAATCCGCTCTATGCCTAAAGCCAAGCATGTGACCCTTGATATGCCTTGTTCCATATCTAAATTCAAGCAAGCAACCCGTGATGTGCCTCCTAGAATTTCAGATCCCAAAGACTTCTAGACCGTGAATGCGTAAAGTAGTGAAGCCATGTAATGTTCCCATCGCTACTTCTACAGATGTTAAGATTGACACTAAAGTTAGCGGTCAAAACCTAGAAGCTATGCAAAGAAGGATAGGATTACGCAAACTAAAAGTGTTCATGATAAGGAAGTGAAAGAACACCATAGGGACAAGAAGTTTGATTTGAACAAAAAGAATCGTGTTAGTTCTAGTATTAGCTCTAAGCTTACTAAAATTAATTCGAGGCCTTATGCTGTCTGCAAAACATGCAAAAAAAAATGTTTAATTTCTGGTAATCATGATAAATGTGATGTGTTATTTCGAGGTCTAAGATTCATAACCCGCTTAAGAAAGTTTGGAGAGCTTAAACAGATTAAGCAATCCCGAAACCTACAGGAAGGTTTTACCAATGTAGGATTTCAGTGGAAGCCAACAAGTCGAATATTCACGAATGGCAAACCTTGCCCCTTAACTAGATCCACTATGCCTAGAGTAGTGCTTGTTAAGGTTTGGAAGCCAACTGGTAGAACAATCCCATTAAGCACAAAATGTCCCTCGACTAAGTCCGATGCTTCTACTAGTTTAGCTCCTAGTGACAATGACATTGCACCTAGGGTTTCACGATTCAAAGATTGTTTGTGTTAACCAAAAGGACCCCATGAGCACGTGGGGATCCAATGTTTCCAATTCTCTGTCTTCGTCATGTCCAAAGCAGTCGCATAAGTCGCCCCTTGGTATTTGATTCGGGCGCTCTAAACATATAACTGGGCTCTAAACAATGACGCCTGCTCACATCGGGCCAGCCTCGTCTTCATCATTATGGTGTCCGCAGATAACACTTCAGTGCCCCGCTCTTCAAAGAAAAGAAAAGTGTACGCCTTCTCAGGCGCTTTATCTTCGCTAAAGAGAAATTCTCTCATGAATGGCCATACTCATCTACATTCTTCATCAACAAGCTTCATGTTTTTCCACGCTCATTCAATCATCAAGTGGATCTATGATCATTGGTGTATACTCTTATTCACTTGTTAAATCAAAAATGGCAACTTCGGATGCAATTTTTGAGGGGAGAAGAGTGAATATACTACATGATGATGGATGTTTGAATAATGGTTATATGACTTTATTTTTGATGATGATGAGTGTATATTCTTTTTGATTATGAGTGAATATACTAAGGATAACTGTGATTCATTGTTTTGAATTTTGATGACTCTCCTCCAACGCCTAATGCTTCACTTACTAAGGATAATTGGGAATCAATGTTTGGGATTCATTGTTTTTCAAAGATATGTTTGATGACTACCTTCAACCTTCGATTTAATGTTGATCATCCAAAGCTTCAAGCTCATGCTCCCGTTTCTATTGACTCAACCGTTCATCATCAAAGAAGTACAACTCGACTACTCAAAAAGCCCTATCTCCGCTATTCCTCAAGGCGCTGATAATGATTATCATAATATTGTAAGTTGCACTATGAATAATGATCCGCTTTTGGTATTCCTTTGCCAAATCTTCACGGATTGTTGTTCATGGATAATGATCCAATCTTTGGTATTCCTTTGCCAAATCTTTACGGATTATTGTTCCCCTCATTGTGCACGCTATAAATCAACCACATGAACATTAAGGAAAATGACTACCTTATTCGCCAAGACATTTGTGGTGAATCTTCCGATCGCCTCTACATGTATACCTTTAGAAGAATGCATTAATGTCGAAATCATTTGTTCCGTTCAAATTGTCTACTTATGGGTTGATAAAGATAGTCGAGAGAGTTTCTATCGCAGGGTCCTATGGCTCCCGGACAATCCAGCCTGACCCGACTTCAAAAAGTCCCATTGGTTCATCCCTTGTACCAATCCTCTCCAAGAAACTCCATATGTACCTCCATCTCAAGATGATTTAAAGAAATTGTTTGATCCAATGTTTGATGAACACTATGAAACAAATGCTGATGAAATGTCAAATCCATCAACAGAGGCTGCTCATATCCCTATGAATGAAGTCAATCCTTCAGCCTCAATATCATTAAGTCAAGAAGCGCCGCCGATCACTCTGCCTCATCAACAAATCATCAATCTTCAATGTACATCATGGAACTGCTTCTAGCATCAATGATGAAGTTAATCCCTTTGCTACCCCTGAAGATGCTCCATTTGAAAATGTATTTGCTCCTCAATCTTCATCGTAACCATCTTCTTCGTGAGACATCGACTCGCTACTTTAGTCCCTCAACCACCGCCACATGAACACCTCAGTAAATGGACTCACGATCATCCATTGGACAACATCATTGGAAATCCTCTCATCCCGTGATCCACACGGAAACAACTTGCAACCGATGCCTTATGGTGCTTCTTCAACTCCGACTCTCTAAGATCGAACCAAAAGATGTTAAAACCGCCATGGATGAAGACAACTGGTTCAATGCCATGCAAGAAGAAATTCATGAGTTTGATCGACTGAATTTATGGGAATTAGTACCGCCCAGATTGTGCTATGATCATTGCTCTAAAGTGGATCTTCAAAGTGAAACTTGATGAGCATGGTGATGTGTTAAAGAACAAGGCTCGATTAGTTGCTAAAGGATACCGCCAAGAGGAGGGTATAGACTTTGAAGAATCTTTTGCTCCCGCTGTTCGAATCGAGGCAATCGAATCTTTTGGCTAATGCCGCAAGTAAGAACATGGTAGTTTATCGATGGATGTGAAGACGGCATTTCTGAACGGAGATCTTAAAGAAGTCGTCTACGCCACCAACCCAAGGATTTGTGAATCAAGAGCATCCTACTCACGTTTATCGCTTGAAGAAGGCTCTTTACGGTTTAAAGCAAGCTCCAAGGGCATGGTATGATACATTATCAAAGTTTCTTCTATCAACCGGATTCAGCAAAGGAGCAGTTGATCCAACATTGTTCACCGAAGTCGTGCAAACATTTAATTCACGTTCAAATTTATGTTGATGATATTATTTTTGCCTCGACCGACCCCAATGAATGTGACCGTTTTTCAAATGAAATGAGTTCAAATTTCAAATGTCAATGATGGGACAAATGTCATTTTTCTTGGGATTACAAATTTCACAAAGTCCCTGAGGCATTTTCATAAATCAATCTAAATATGCAAATGAGATTTTAAAGAAATTTGGTTTTGATTCAAGTGACCTCGCTGACACCCCATGATTGATCGAACCAAACTAGATGAGGACCACTCGGGGATCATGATTGACCAAACAAAATATCGTAGTATGATTGGATCCCCGATGTACCTCACGCCTAGTAGACCGCATATCTTGTTCGCCGCTTGCATGTGTGCTAGATACCGTGCTAAGCCTACTAAAAAGCACCTTGAAGCGTTAAACGGGTCTTTCGGTATCTCCAAGGAACCATCAATATGGGACTATGGTACCCTAAGGACACCGGTATGTCACTAACGGCCTATGCATGCCGATCATGCAGTTGTCAAGATACACGTTGAAGTACATCGAGGTGCTCGCTTTTGGGTGATAAGCTTGTGAGTTGGTCTTCAAAGAAGCAAATGAGTACTTCTATTTCCTCTACAGAGGTTGAATACATAGCCATGTCATCTTGTTGTGCTCAAATCTTATGGATGAGATCTCAATTATCCGACTATGGCTTCGTATTCAACAAAATCCCTCTCATCGGATAATAAAGTGCTATTGCTCTCTCATGCAACAACGTACAACACTCAAGAGCAAAGCACATTGACATTCCGACATCATTTCATCGTGGAACAAGTGGAAAAGGTGTGGTGGAACTCTATTTTGTTGAGGTCGAATATCGCTTAGCGACATCTTCACCAAAGCTCTTCCAAGAGAACGCTTTGAGTTTATTCTTCCTCGACTTGGCTTGAAAAGCCTTCAACCAGAAACACTCAAACGCCTTCATGAGGAAGACGAGGAGTAAAGGTCTATCTTCATCTATATCTTGTATATATCTATTCAAAAAGCAAAATACAAAATTATAAAACCCTATAAAACCAAATAGAAAAATATAAAACTTTCAAAAATCCATAAAAAATCAAAAAATCAAAAATCTTCAAAAATATTGTCAATTTGTCATGTTTTTCTCGGTTCGATAATATCTACGGTTTTTGTGCTGTCATTCAAAGAATGACACGGGACTTTAGATGTTGTTCGAATTAAAAAAAATCAAAAAATCAAAAATCAAAAAATATTTTTGGGAGAAAGAGAAACAATGGTTTATTGTCATTTTCATGCAATAACCCGGTTTTAAAAGAAAGAACAGAGCCATGTTTTACCATGTTTTCAAATTCCATGCTCTGATTCTATAAACATTTATCTGCCGAAAACTAAATGCTTTGAAAAATAACTCGGTCTCTATTTTTGATAATCATCACGACTTATTTGTCAAAATCTCTATCTCTCAATCAACAACCTATGTCATTGATTGAGGGGAGAATGATTTCAATTAAATTAAAAAGTTATTTGGCATTAAATTGTTTTCAAAAGATGTACATGCATGTTTAATCAATGGAGTTTAAAATCTCAACATCGATCCTTATCGCTTAAAACGCTTTCATAATCAAGTCACAATTCTCCTTAAAAGCTTTCAAAATCAATTTAAATCTACAGAGATCACAAATCTCAAATGATTTGATAATTGTGATCCGGGGAGAAGTTGTGATTTAAATAGGATTTAAACTGATAATTCGATAAATGGTTTTTTAAGTGATTAGCATGTTTGCCTCCCCGTAAGTGACAAACGATTTCAAATTTTCCATGCACATGTTGAGGGGAGCATCTATCTTAAACCACAATAATTTGAAACGTGATCATTTATCTCAATGTGCGTGTTCCTCTAGTATGTGTAAAACTCTTTTCAAACCTCGAGGCACATATTGAGGGGAGCAAAATCATGAAAACCTCATCCTTCCCCAAAATGCTTTATCTACTTGATTCGATTAGGGAAGTGATGTTGATATCTTTTAGAAAATGGTAATCAAAGAAGTTAATTCTTTCTCTTGCCTCCGTGTGCAAAACATTTTCAAATACTTGATGCACATGTTGAGGGGAGTTCTCGTTCTAAAAATATCAAAAACAATTCAGGTACAAAATGCTTTGATAATATATCACAAGTATCCGAATTGATTTTCAAATGGTTTTCAATTGGTTCCAATGGCCGATGAACAATACCAAATAGACCGACCAACTTTACTTTATGTACGGTGATATAAGGATGATAAGGTTAGGTATTGGTTCCCATGATCCGCCAGAACCGGAGGGATCTACCCAGGACTATCCACTAGTTAGTGTAGAGTTCTTAGGTATGATGATAAAAGGAGAAAAATGAGATATGGGAAGAGTGCGGACTAAGACCGAGCTAGTAATCGAATAAACCCAACAAGGTTCTAGCTATGAAGTCTCGTAAGCAATCAAGGGGTTGAAGAATGAAAAAGAATTGAATGAGAAAAGGGTGAAAACAAATAGCCCTCCTATTATTCAACCTTAGGGCGTAAACCGGTTCAATTCATATGCTACCGATGGTAACATCGGTATTGAAGACAAGACGCCATGGACCCAAAGGACGACCGCACTTCAACTTCCCAAACCACTCAAGTTCCTCTTAAAAGGACTTGTTTCATTCTCACGGGAACCGACATTATCTATCGACTTTCTCTTAGAGATTGTTGATATTGAAGAAGGAGACCCTCTCCCTAGTCTCCCATATAGGATCCAAATATGCACAAATTGAGTCTAGAGCCACGAGATCATCAATAAATCTCATTAGGACACTTTCAATGAAGACTCTCTGCTTCACACAATGTGGAAAGAGAGATTATATCTTGAGTCCTACGCATTTTCCTTGTGGTATTGCCGTAACATCCGAAAGTGATATGCAAACATATTTACAATGAAGATGGAAAGCCTTCTGGAGCCAACATCTAACAAGCTCCCCGGTAGGTGGCATGTGAGATCTATTATACGATCAACCATGTGACAACCGAACGTAAACAATGGGGCTTATTCATTCTTTTGAATCAATCCGGTTCAGTTATGGATTGACGGATACCTTTGAAAACCGGTCTTTGTGCTTTAAAACTCTTTTCATTAGCACGTCGACCGTGTACTAATTTTTCAAATCAAAAGGTGTTTTATGATTGATAATTGATTTTCATTAAAACCTTCGTTATATTGCAAAAACAATTTCTATTGAGCAATACACGATTGTTTTTCCATATCTCTTTTCATCAATCTGGACTAAAATTGCCGGTTCACTCAATTCGGTTGTCTTCTTTGAGACGCTCCGGTTTGAGAACAACTAGAGCAAAGCAAACCCTCAAGGAAATTCTTCGAATTATACCCGATCACAGCAAGACTTGTATCGATCAACGGGAACCGTGGGCCGGTACCTCAATTCATCGAAAGTGATCAAAGACACTTTCGGCGCTTTATTGCTAACCGCCTTATGCAGTACACCCGACGCCCGATCGTAATGAAGCGGTCAATCCATAGCCGCATGCTCACCTAACACATTCATCTCAAAAGAAATCATGATTAGTGCATCAATGACTCTGATATTCTTACTCCATGCTTCGCTACGCCGCCAATATCATGAATCAACAAATGCTTCCGCTACTCGATGAGAATATATCATGATCCGTAATGTGAGCATGTCGGTCCTAATGTCACAACATCACATAATACCAACACCACAATGGATGTATCAGAGATTTTCTATTAGTTGATGATCTCAAAAGTCGGCTCAACATTATTATCACGTGGATCAAGAAAAGACCTCCACTTGAAGATTAACCAAACATGCAATGAGTGGAATCAATGACTACGAAGCTTAGGAAGCAAAGTACTACATCAAGAATGCAAGATCAATTGTTAATGTAATATCCGATTGTATTCAATGTCATTTTAGTATATGTTTGAGGTGACCTCCCTTAGGGGAGATTGTTAGGAATTAGAAATTCCAAGTATTAAAGAGTCGGTCACCTCAAGTATATGTAATCGCTAGAAAGCTCGTAGTCATAGTAATATTTAGTTAAGTAGTATTTAGTTAAGTAACACCGTGGAGGACGAACGGGTCTTTACCCATCAGATGCCCGATCCACGTACCGATGTGTGGCGATTTATGTAAGACTATAAATACTCTCTACCTCCCAAGGTAGAGAGTTGGAGCTCATAATAATATCTTTCACTTTCTCTCACTAAGTTCCCTAAACCTCTAACTTTCTCTCTCTAGAATTCCATCTATATGTTACTTTGTGTTATGGTTTGATGTGTATGTGAAAAGTTATATCTTACATTTTGTGTAAGACTCATGTGGTAACAAGTGTTAAGGAGGTGTCGTAAACCTTGATTCTTGGGTAAGATGGATAAGTTTTATGACTTGTGAGTTGTTCGGTTTGGAAACTGATGTGGGTATGGTTTCGGGTCAGATTCATGTGGGTCTCGTATGGGTCAGGTTTGACGACCTAGTGTCGCGACCATGGGCTCCAAACTTGTTCTTCGTATTGAGCTTTGGATAGTTAGTATCGGGTAGTTAGTCTTGGGTCACACTTGTGTATGTTTGAATTAGTATACGTTTCGGGTCAGATTCATAATAGTTGCCACGGTCTTGAATTCGTCTTAAACTATAATGATGAAAAAGTAGTAAAAAGGGTGTGGTATAATAAAAAGTAAGGGTGTTTACTGGTCTGTGTTGGATGCATAACCAGTTCAAACTTCTTAACGGGTCAGATGACTTGGTCATATGGGATCGTGTAAATAAACTGAACAAAATAAATGGGATAGACAAGTAGAGTTGCTTGACTTAGGAGATCACTTGACCAACGATAAGCACATTGAAAGTATTTTTATTTACTTCGTATATCTATCATTATAAATAAAGTATATGTTTGGTATAACGTGTCCTTGAATTTATTCACGTCATAAGGTTGTTAAAATGAATAAATAATTATTAGTATATGTTGACGGGAATAATTGGTTGCTA
>OU343217.1:146256340-146339402 GCA_910596185.1 Chrysanthemum makinoi | reverse complement strand
GGAGCTTAGACAGGTATTTAAGGAAAAGATGAAGATTTACTAATCAGATATTCAAGAACTTGACTACCTCAAACTAGTAATTAAGGAAACTTTGAGGTTGCATACTCCTCTTCCATTGTTAGTCCCTAGAGAGTGTCGCGAGAATTGTGAGATTGGTGGATACCTTATCCAGCCAATACAAAAGTTCTTATCAACTCATGGAAACTAGCATCTGATCCAGATTACTGGATTGATCCTGAAAGTTTCAAACCAGAAAGATTTATCGAGAGTTCAGTTAATATGATGGGAACAGATTTTCAACTTATCCCGTTTGGGGCTGGAAGAAGAATGTGTCCGGGGATGGCTATGGGGTTGGCGAACGTTGAGCTTCCTCTTGCAAGGCTACTCTACCACTTCAATTGGGATCTCCCAAATGGAGTAAGATCCCAAGATCTAGATATGAGTGAGACTTTTGGATCCACTCTAAATCTAAAAAACAACTTGAAGTTGATTCCAAGCTTTACAACACAGATTAATGACATATATGTGTTGTGCAGATTTGATATTAAAATATATCTCCTTTTCCTGTTTTTAGTTTCCGAAATGTAACAACAATTATGCATTAAGCAATATAGAATTTATTAGTTTACAACACTTACCTCCTATGTTCGCTTGGTTGACGGAAACATTGATTTTCATTCTGTTACATAGAAATGGAGTACATGAATACCTATTCAGTTCGGATTCTCATATAAAGGATTTTGAGCAAGACTTATCCTTGTTTCCAGATCAGATGTGTTCTCCCACCAAAAATTTCATGGGCTAGTCACATGTACTTCAGAACTCCATCAATGTTCTGCTAGTTTTTCTGCAGGCTTGGCTCATAAATTTCTAAGGGCGCATCGATTCTTTCTACTTCACTTTTAATTTGTATCACATCAATATTGTCACACTTTAAAGTGCCTCAATCCTTAAGTAACACATTTCTGGACCTCTGGTAGTAATATCAAATAAAAGAAACCGCATATCTCTACGCACGCAAGCTAGCTACACAAATAGTGAACATAAAACATGAGGTTGAGTACTAATCATCTCAACCCAAAATGGTTGCAAACAGTAATTACATGCATCTCACATTTTTCGTTTTTAAGTTCATGTGAATCCATTGCAAATAATGGCCTATATTGTACAGAAAGATGATGTTTTTCTCCCAGTTTCTTGCTTTATTTACCCTTATTATTGGAAAGTGCAAACAATAAACAACTGCAAATTTTGCCAAGAAAAGAAAACTACAAAACTCTATGATCCATTCTATTTCAATTTCACAAAATTTTAACAAAAGTTAATGTGGGTGTCATCAGCATCAAATATTATATTTTGTCGAACCGGTATGGAAATAAATATACACACCTACTACGCATGGTTAATATAAAAATTGTTTGATAACTAATCAAGAAATAGTTTAAAGATAAACGGTATATATAAATAAGGAATAGATCTAGAAGAAGAGATATGAAATAAGAATAATGAGAAGAAATTTGAGCCACACATTTCAAATGAAGAAGAGAAATTTAAGCGGAGATGCATCTATTTCTTTAGGTGCATCTGAAATGTGCGGTGAGTTTTCTTGTCACCCTTCTCATTTTAATTTTACTTAATATCAATATATCATGCAAATAAATATACACACCTGCTACGCATGGTTAATATAATAACTTCATATAACATTGAAAACGTCAATGACTGAAATACAAGTATAAAAAACTGTATAGAAGATACTCTAAATCAATGACAAAAATATTCAATAGACACGAGGTAATCACTATTACACACGAAGCATTAGGACCCCGTATAATTATTACTGCAGATTAAGCACTTGGGACTAGTAAAAATGAATAATAGAGACCAATTTTCTGAACCGGTTTGGGGCGTGGGAGACCTGACCCCATTCGACAAAAGGGCTGGATTATGACACAGTTAGCATCGAGAACTCGTACCATGGATTTGAAAACAGCAGTGGGCCTGATGAGACTAAACTGGGTCATTTTGGGATGCTGTCAACCCGTTAGTATTTTAGCCAAAACTTTCAGCTCGGGGCTCGGCTTGACGTGATTTTAATTGTTCTGGAAACTAGACAAAATTCCCTACAACATTGGGTCACTCACAATTCGTGTTTTCTGGAAGAAGTTGGTCAAACAAGAGAATCTTTGGACCTCGCCTGCTCATTTACTAAATAGCCCGATCATTTTCTTTCTTTAATTGAGTTGGGTGTTTCAATAATAATTATAGAATGGGTAGATGAATAAGTAGTTCTAATAAATGCTTTTGTGCCTATATAAGGGGCCAAGAATATCATTGTATAGCAGATTATGAAACAAAGAAAATAAACAAGTGTTTGCCATTTGTGAGTTGAATTTTATTCCTCCAAGTGTGTGTGTTAAGTGTTGTGTTTGCTAACTCCTTGTGCTCATCTCTGTTGATTCGGTGTCATTTGGTATCAAAGCCCAGGTTGAGAATGGTTGGTCGACGTCGCACCGTAATGTCAACCGTTGCATGAAGAACCCTCGACCGCGAGACATTGAGGTGAATGAGTTGAGACAAATTGTACAACAACTCCAGTTGCCTCGAGCGTGGAGGCCCTAGACAAAACCATAATGAACGAGAAAATGAAGATTCCGAAGATGAAGAATTCAACCCCTTCCATGTTAACCGCAATTCAGAATCTAGTGATGAAGATGCTCAATATCATCCCAATGATCGAAGGAACAATCGCCCCCAACGTGGTGCTAACATGAGGGTAGATATTCCAGTGTTTGAAGGTAGAATCCAACCCGACGAGTTCATTGATTGGGTTCACACGGTTGAGCGAGTTTTTGACTATCAAGAAGTCCGTGAAGATTTGAAGGTCAAAATTGTTGCCATTAAGCTTAAGAAACATGCTTCGCTTTGGTGGGAACAATTAAAGTTAAGAAGAGCTCACGAGAACAAACCGAGAATTAGAACATGGGAGAAAATGAAACGTGAGTTACGAAAAAGTTTTACCTGATGGGTATTTACGGAAGCATTTCTTCAGATAACGATTTTGCACAACGTGATCTATCCGTGGCGATTACACGAGGAGTTTGATCATTTAATGTTAAAGTGCGGTATTGCGGAGCCTGAGGAGCAAACCATTGCACGATATCTTCGTGGGTTACGAAAAGAGATTTATGATGTGGTAATTCTACAGTCCTTTATCTCTTATAATGATGTATATAAACTTGCCACTAAAGTCGAGAAACAACTCAAGGAGAAAGAGGGTCGGAAATCGCAACATATTGGTGTTATTCGAGGTCCTAGTCGAGGTTATGCAACTAATCAGGCTAGTGGTTCACAAAGTACCAAATCAGAAGCAACAAAAGCATCCCAAACCCCTCGCACCCATGATGTAGGGGTGGTCCTTCTCATACAAAACAAAAATCGCAATGTTTCAAGTGGATTTGGGCATATTTCTTCCGATTGTCCTAACCAACGGGTTTTACTCTTGTGAGGAAAATGTAGATGGCGAATATGACACTCCTCCAACATTTGATAAACCACAAGAAGATGAACATGAAGATATTACTTATGGCAGCACGGGCGAAGTTATTAGTGATTCGGAGAGCATTATCTATTGAGTCAAATGGAGATGAATCATGGCTTCGCAACAACATTTTCCATACGCGATGCACCTCCAATGGAAAGGTTTGTGATGTTATTATTGACAGTGGGAGCTGTGAAAATGTGGTGTCTGAAAGCATGGTAAAAACGTTACCTCTCAAGACCGAAAAACACCCACATCCTTATAAACTTTCATGGTTAAGTAAGGGTAAATCGGTGCAGGTAGACCAACGATGTTTAGTGAACTTTGCCATTGGCCAAAAGTATCGAGATGAGGTATGGGGTGATGTCGTGCCGATGGATGCATGTCACTTACTTTTGGGAAGACCGTGGCAATTTGATAGACAAACCGCATTACCGATGGGTGAAAAACACCTATGCTTTTGTGATGAATGGGGTCAAGATTGTCTTGGGTCCTTCCAAATTAAAGACAATTGTAAGCTCTAATAAAGGAGAAGGTAATTTATTTATATCAAAATCTGAGTTTAATGAGGCTTTGCAAGAATCTAAAGTAACTTATGATTTGGTGGTAAAAGAAGTAGGATATGAAAACCCAAAACCACCTGATGTATTGCTCCTTTTACTTGACCAGATTCAATCTATTTTCCCACATGAAATTCAAGCAGGTCTGCCTCCCATGAGGACCGTTCAACATTGTTTCGATTTGGCTCCAGGTGCAACATTGCCAAACAAACCAGCGTATCAATTGAACCCAACTGAAAATGCTGAACTTCAACGACAATGGGATCTTGTACTACTACAAGCTGAATTTGCTTACAATCGTTCCTGTAGCCAAACTACAGGTAGGAGTCTGTTTGAAGTTGTGTATGGATGCAATCATTCAAGTCCTCTTGACCTTGTACCTCTACCCATAAATTCGAGTTATAGTGGTGATGGAGATGTACGTGCCAGAGCTGTCAAAGAGCTTCATGAAAAAGTAAGTTTGAAAATCAAAAAGCAAAACCAGAAGTATGCAAAGCAAGCTAACAAGCAAAGAAAGGCAGTAATTTTCAAAGAAGGTGACTTGGTTTGGGTCCACATGAGTAAGGAAGGTTTTCCGCCTAGCCGACATGCTAAACTCCAGCAACGAGGTGATGGTCCGTTTAAAATATTGCAATGCATGGGGGACAATGCTTACAAGGTGGAGTTGCCCGGACATTATAGTGTTTCGGCTACTTTCAATGTTAAAGACTTGTCTCCATTTCATGGAGAAAATGAGTTAAACTCGAGGTCGAGTTTTTTTCAACAAGGGGGGAATGACACAGTTAGCATCGAGAACTCGTACCATGGATTTGAAAACAGCAGTGGGCCTGATGAGACTAAACTGGGTCATTTTGGGATGCTGTCAACCCGTTAGTATTTTAGCCAAAACTTTCAGCTCGGCCCGCTCCCTGACGTGATTTTAATTGTTCTGGAAACTAGACAAAATTCCCTACAACATTGGGTCACTCACAATTCGTGTTTTCTGGAAGAAGTTGGTCAAACAAGAGAATCTTTTGGACTGCCTGCTTGCTGTCATTTACTAATAGCACCTGATCATTTTCTTTCTTTAATTGAGTTGGGTGTTTCCAATAATTATAGAATGGGTAGATGAATAAGTAGTTCTAATAAATGCTTTTGTGCCTATATAAGGGGCCAAGAATATCATTGTATAGCAGATTATGAAACAAAGAAAATAAACAAGTGTTTGCCATTTGTGAGTTGAATTTTATTCCTCCAAGTGTGTGTGTTAAGTGTTGTGTTTGCTAACTCCTTGTGCTCATCTCTGTTGATTCGGTGTCAGATTATGATTGTGATAATGATATAGTCTGCCATCAAATGTTTTGTCAAACCTTCAGAATATACAAGATAATGATATAAAGATGTAGTTAAGGGTGAAAGGCTGAAAGCCAAGACTCAACCCCAAGCTCCAACAACTTATAGGACCTGCCAAAACAATTTATAAATTTAATGATAATATCATATCAAGAACAGGGAGGTTCATTATTATGTTATTGAGATAACATATTGTGGCAAACTCCATATTTGTTAGATAATGTAAACCCTGTGAGATACCTTATATTATTCATGCAATATTTATAGTTCGGGCTCATAAACAAGTTTTAGGAGGTTGTATGCATCTCAAGACACTTTGGGCTGCCTTTGACCGGTTCGACCAATTTGGACCTGTTTGACCAAATTGGAACCGTTTCAGTTTAAGCTATGTTTATAACTTATACCTAATTTGGCCTACTTCGCTAAGCGCGGTCCCGATATATAAAATTATAAATTACATCAAGGCTCGGCCTATCTTTAGGTGACGTAAAATTGATTACAGAGATGGAAATTAAAGAGGAAAAAAAAGGAAATCTTGTAAGATAATAATGTGTTTCGTATCTCATTCATAATTTTTTTTTTTTTTTTTTTTAACAAACTCGTTCATAATATTGAATAATACATATATAGAGTACAAACCCTAATAGATAATACTAGTGCGTTTGATATTATTTATCCTTATACGCAAACAAAACTCATACTATATATTTATCTAAATATATATTGATGTGTTATTTTGAAAAACGTTATTTCGGGTAGACTATTTTGGACGGTCAACATTGGTTTCACTATTTTGAAAATGCATTATATTGATATGCTATCTCAAGAACTAATTTGAGACATATTATTTTGGAAACACTATTTTAAGAATTTTCTATCATCAAAGACGTTAAGCCTTTTAACGACACTTAACTTAATTTCATGACAGTTCTTGTTTGATGAGTTGTTAAATTAAGTTGGGTTCAAGTCGTTACTCGGCTTAATGTTTTGGATGATTGATATTTGGTACTATGTGAAAACTATTTTGGATATACGACCACGTGAATATTGCCCTATGCCATTTGTGTTATGTGCCTCGTCTCCCCCTAACCCTCATTTTGTGCAAAAGCCTGAATACACCGTGTTATAAGTCGATGAGTCGGATGACATCATTAGTTGACTTAGGAAGAAACCCACCAACTAGAATGGAAACACTAATTGTTTAGTCATACGATTAGGACCTCAGAGATTGCAAGTGGAAAAATAGGACTCATGAGAAAACAATGACCTTAAACTTGTAAGTTGAGTTGTTGGTGTTGACCATGATAGCGATGTTAGCCTCCTAGTGTTCATGTTCGGAGAATGTAATGATTTAGATAATTGAATTCTGTTGGTCAAAATTTTTGTACAAATGAAAGATTTTCTTGTGAACTTTATAAAGTACGATGGACTGGTAATCCTCATTAATCGGACCTTGTTATAATGTCCTTTTTTTTAACAAAATTTGGTTGGTAGTCGGAATTGTTTTAAAATGTTTTAAAATAAACTTGTGATTCTAAACGATTGGATTATTTTAGTATAGAAAGCATCTTAAATGTTTGTCTAAACGCCGATTTTCTTGAAAATCAAAAATCCAAATAAAATAAAATAAATAAATAAAATAAATGTGCTATTTCAATATACAAAATTTTGCAGACATATCTTTTCCTGTGATTATAATTATCGAAAAATTTCAAACAATGATGCACCGTAATACATTTGTGGTTAAAATTTTATAATGTCTTGCTCAAATAAATGACGTAAACCAATTTCAAAACCACTTCTCCGAGAAGGAACGCGCACTAAGCTATACATTATTTGATCTTAGAAGTGAATCGAACACCTCTACCTGAGACTGTCACTAGCGATATGCCATGACTTGGCACTAGTCGTTTGAAGTACAATCTTCCCACTTATAGACTCTCGCGTTGTAGCACCCTGAATTAAGAAATCGATGTACAATTACTCAAGAGACAATGTGCTCTTTTTGGAGTCCTAGATAACTCAGTCACATTGGAGCATGACTACACTTTTACATTTGGGTATCAAGAAGTTGCATCGGACCGTAAGACTTTTGGCGTTCACTTGTAGCAAGACAAACATATCTTGACATAGTATCCATTTGGCAACAATTTTGAGGCATGATACATCCTAGTTCTGCCTAGACGAATTGAGCACTTCGACTTATGAGCTTTTTCTCAAAATAATCTCCAAACATTCCAAATCATTGGCATTACAATATGTCTTTAGAACTTTTTATTTATAGATCGACACCGTTAGCTAGCAGTATATGCTTAATGACATGCTTATCTTCAACGTTCACACGCCGAGAACTTTTCCTTAAAAAAAGTTCTTTGCCCACTCTGAGACTACTCATGTTGATCAAACACCGTCGAATTGTATTTCCTTATCGGACGACACCAACGAACTTCTTTTACCATGCGATTCTTATAAAGTTACTTTATAAGACCTTACGCTAAATTTTCGAACCTCACGTTTAACACGTACACTCTTGTATTTTAATCCACGCTCTCATATATTTTCACGATATCTACCCTTAAGTTACCTACAACCTAGATTCTCATTCGCTTTCAAAATGTTGGATCAACATACATTGATGCATACACATTGCCTACTTTCTTTGCCTCATTTCAACTTGTTTTAATTTGTTTTCGACAGCAACTCTGATAGACTGGGATATTTATATTTTAGCTCACCAACTCGACTAGCTTTATCATACTCACCGTTGTGTATTTTTGATACTCCCTCAACCAACCAACTTCTACACTTTGCTTAATAAACACCAAATGTACATATACTCAACCACCCAATACAAGAGTTTAAATTCCAACTCCATATCGCAAATTTGACATCTCTCCTGTTTTTTGCCCTTGAAACAACCTTCTTCACATTAGTAAGCCTTCTCTATTACTTCTTCAACTTTCGTAGACATCAATCGTTCTTCCATTTGGAGAGGCAACCTTAATAATTTTTCTATTACGTATGATTTTCTTCCCCTCAATTCTTGGCCAACAAATTCCATACGAGTCACCATCAACAGATTTTACAACTAGCACTCTACTTGATTTCGTTGATTCGCAATTCAAACGATAGAAAGACGAAATTACCAAATATCTTTTTGGCACCAAACGTCGGATGAAAGCAAGTATGTTATAGACGAAAAAGATACGAGACATAACACCCGGTAATACCCTTACTTCCTCATAAATCACTTTAAAAGCTCATCCTTTTCCTTTGATTCTCTAGTTTTCTTGTCATGTTAACTTTCCGATAGCGACCCATATCATAGTTCACCTCCTTTTGACGAATACATCGACCCTCATGAGTCAATGGAGACCACAATTTCCACAAGTTAGCTATGCGGTGCAACCTTAAATAAAGTGATCTGATCGATTTCATTAGTAACATGTGTTCGTGCCAAATCTGCAGCACCATACCCTGATCGTGCTTCGCCTTGTGCAAGAAAGCTTAACTTCATGCGACTTTTTTTCGTTCTTACGACATTAGCGATCTCTACTGTTTGTACAAAAACTTTGGCGCAACAAATTCTACAAACCATCATGAACGTTGATGAAGACCGGATAAAGAACGACTGATCCTCTTATCCTCAACGGATATTTGATGTTCCGCAAGGCATCATATCATGGTGAAAATTCTTTATATAACCATAACTAAATTGGTTCTTCTCTTCAAGTTTAGAATACCTCCTTCAAAGCCTACCTATGTAATCTCATTAAAAAAAAAAAAAAAAAAAACTCCTTCCCTGTCCCCTCCACCAATTTTCTCTAATTGACATAATTACCCCGACATTATCCCTGATCTTCTTCGCTAAACTCGCCAACTTAGCTACAGATACCGGATGATGCGTTTGCAATCCTAAAATTGAGACAAATCATCAAAAATGTTAATTTTATTTTCTTCAACAACTTGATTCATGGCTTAAATCTTGCGACAGTTCTTGTTTGATGAGTTGCGAGATTTAGCTAGAATTAACTTGTTACTTAGCTGAGGGTTGAAACTCAACTTGCTACTTAGCTTAATCTCGTGACAGTTCTTGTTTGATGAGTTGTGAGATTAAACTAGATGCAAGTTGACGCTCAACTTAAGCTACATGAAAATTTTGCTTAAAGTTTTGATGATTTTGCTCGAGGACGAGAAACTATACTCCATTAAATTTAGCCACCATACAGTTACCTTCACTGCCTGCCTTAGTTCACTTAGGTGTACAAACTTGGATTAAGTCGTCATAAGTTACAACTTCCAGTAGTATTTACCCTTGTCACATAAGCTGCGACCGCATCACTTGATCCCCTATTCGAATTCTAGTTCTCTTGTCATGACTCTGACCTTCATTAAGTTCTACGTATATACGCTAGTCTGTTTCAGTAAGAGCATATAGGATTATTGATTCCAACAAGCGGTTCGCTAGCAAGATCTAACATCTTGATCTACAAACACCGTCTAGAATTTTGTGGTTAATGTGTGAGGAATCGTAAGTAAAGCCTAGCTGGTGATTAACTACTTATCACACCATAAGGTGCCAGTTAGATGATTTATTTCATGTTGTGGAAGAGCCAACCAAAACCATCGTTAGGGAAATTGAGCAACTTAGATGAGACAAGATTCTAAATATAAGTTCATTGGACTTAGACCATGGACATGAGTTACTTGAGAACGTAAGGACCAGGCGTAACTTAAGTACCCAACTTCAGCAGGGTACTAGCTTAATTTTGAGGACAAAATTCTTTTAATAGGGGTAGACTGTAGCAACTGGCATTTTTCAAGGCAATACTTGACCATAAACTCGAAACAATTTAACTTGAACGTTTAAAATTTTTACTTTTACGTATAACCATTAAGTCAAATCGCGTAACTCGAATAACGATTTTAAACGTAAACCGAAACCAAACAAAATTTAGCCTACGTTAGAGATGTACTATATGGCTTTTACAATCATGTTTTATGTGTTTACACATTTCATTTTAATTTTTTTTCCTTAAAACGTTTACTTTTTTTCATTTACGTAAGCGACTGCATGCATTTTGCGTCACTACCCTTTTATATCAATATAAATACATATACTTAACACTTGTACCAAAATTACAAAGAATTATTCTTCTTCTATTTGTCTTTTGCCACCCATAACCTTCACAAAAGGAGAAAGTCCAACATAAATTTCTTCTTTGAAATCACAAATTTCCATTTTCATATATGCTTTAGACTACACCCAAGACCCGCATGTGATACTAGCACAATAAAATATGTCTTGATTCTTCTCCTTGGACACACATATACGGCACACACAATTTTCCAAACACTTTATGCCCCTTTTTACTTAACTAGCCACTATTGATAAGAAAATGAGATTAGAATATTGCTACAATTACTACTATAAAACCATGTACACCCTTACACATTTATACACTTCAAAATTTAAAGAAATCCACTCATTTCCACACTACATTACTGGCCCTATATGGAATACTACAAAAATTACCTTTTTTTGAATTCAAAAATCATCCATACCATATTTATGTACATCACAACTCACTAGCTAACATGGTAAAACACACCATCACTTGTCACTTTCATTCCCCTTGTTTCTAGCACCATATGCGCGCCTAAGACAAACACATGTGACCCATTCTCTTTTTGAACATACAAAAACACACAATAAGTCTTTAGTCAAATTTCCTCATTTACTCTTTGAAATAGACCTTTCTTCGTAGCTATAATTGACACCACAAAGTAAAACTCACTCTCAATTCTCTCCCCCATGTTGCACGGCTGAAAACACACAAGGATCAAGTGTTTCATTTTTTTGTTCAATTTGGTTTAAGGGTTTATACATAAGTTAAAATTTTGGTTCATGATGTTGGGCTGGTTAAGCGTTCCTTGTGTTCATCATCCATCATCAACTAAGTAAGCATCCATAAAACTCGTTTTTCATATCCATATTTCATTTACATACATTTATATGTTCATTTCATCTTATATATACACTTGTGTTGTTGTAATATCTCTTTTAAGGTTCACTTGATAATAAAACCCTGCTGTCCTAAATTCTCGATTCACTTTGATACATAAATAAATACCTAGACATTTTTCTGGGAAAAACCACTTTAATCACAGTTATATACATGTGCTAGGATACACCATGTTGAATTTCATATATTTCCGAGTTGATTTACTATTTTAATTAAGTGCAAAAGTTGTTTTTGTCCAATACCGACAAGATTCTGAGTTCAGTTTTTATTTTGAGAAAACAACCCATTTAGAGGCTTGGTAAGTGAAAATGACGAGCATAAAAGTAGTAGGGGACACCTTAAATTAGATCTAGGGAGTTGGATAGAGCCGTGACGATAAATAACGAATAAGATAGGGCCAAAACAAGTCACCTAATAGTTTTGGTTTTCTGTCAGCTTTGACCTCGGCACTTAAATCAAATAAACTGCACCAATTTGTGCATGGGAAAAATATAAATCTTACATATTTGAAAACTATACTTCGAGTAGATAATTTTAGAGTCAAGAATCGCGTTATTTCATGGAGAAACGAAGGAGAAATGGACCTTTCAAGTTGACAAAACAATTTAGAAAACCTTAATTTCGGGTAAAGACTTTTTTGTCCAAAACCTTAACCAAACCGACTTGTAAATTATTGAAGACCTAAAATATGTAAAGTAGATATAATAACATGAGTTTAGCAATTTGAAACATGTAAAACGGGCCATTTTTGAAAGAAATACGAACCCTCGAACCTAACACATTTCTGCCCAAAATTTCTGTACAGTCGACCCAAACGGTCTCGAAAAAACGTGTACACTATAGAGTTGGCAATCAAATTTCGAAAATGGACATTATTAGCTAAATATAGGAAGTCGAACGAATGAAAACGGACCAATAACGAACAAGTTACGGACTTTTGGAGTTACAATAATATATATATAAACTTTCAGCAACTATTTTAGAGATTGTTCCAACGGCCTATGTTCGAGCCTGTTTTCGAACCATTTAGAGTTATATATGTGAAGAGTGCCCGTTGAACTTCTTACAGCCCTCGCGGGATACTTAACCTAGAAATTTGAAATGAACCAAACCGAGAAAAAACAAAGAAGATATGACCCTACAAATTTGGACAAAACTCACTTTTCTAAACTTTTTGTAAAATAAATATTTAAGGTCGAAAGTGGCGTATTATTAAATTACGAGTTGTAAAACCTCATTACAAGTGTATATAGTTAATAAAACTTTGTAAAAATCATATGCATATAGTACATGTCATTTTTTTTTACTAAACGGCTTAATTATTTAGGTCGCGGTTAAGACTTTCGAGTTACATTTCGAGCTATCACATTTGTTTCCGTTATCATTGCTTGCTAAGATGAGCTCTCGTAGCCCCACTTTTTACATGTTTTCCTTGGGGTGGAAATGGTACTCAAATATTTCTAAATGCTTTTATGCTGTGATTCACTATTTATATATTTTTGGACAATATGTGCGTTTGATTGCAATATGTGCCTTGTTGTGTGATTTTATCATATGTGACATTTGTGCGCAATTGTTTAACTCCGTTTTGGAGCCGAAGCATTTGATAGTACTATCTGGGGTAGCTCCCCACTGTGGTAACATGTGTGTAACATTTTGGAAGGTTCAGTTGTTGCATGTATCGTGGTTTCATTAAGTGCTTATATGTGTATATCATGCTCACTATTGTCCTACGCATTTGTTCACAACGTGGTTTTACTTTTAAACCTACGAGCTCACCAACATTATGTTGACGTTTTCTAGTACCATTTTCAGGTGATCATTAATAAAGTATTTGAAGGTATTTCTTTTGGAGTCAAAACATTGTTATCATGGTTTCAAGAATTATACAGAAGACATATGTTTTACTTTTCAAAGTTTAAATCTGAAATGTTTTGTAACTGGTAACTACTTTTGAAACAAATGTAAGGCATGAATCTATGATGTTATGCAATGTGCCTTCTCATTATCTCGTGTTTCCGCCATTGACGGGTGTGACAATTATGAAGTATCAAAACCAAAGAATGGGAAGGATACACGTATCTAAACGCGAGTAAACTTGATGAACTTAATATTTCTAAGTGATTAAAGAAATCCCGGGAAGACAAATGTCATTACCGCAGAGAAAATCAAGGTTTGACTCATGGCATTTAGTGTTCTTATTCCAACTATGTGGGGGAAGAGATGGAAGAGTTAGTTTCTAAAGATAAAAGAGGTACACAAGTGTGTGATGATTTTGATGTTATCGCAATCATCAGGGGAGAGAGAGATTGTGTACATTGGGGATGCTTAGTTGTTTCACTTGAGAGCTTAATCAGTGATTCAGAGATATAATCACTTATTCCGGAGTTGACATCCGCAGAGATAATCAGTGGTTCAGCCTGCTACTTCAATGTTATTGGTTATTCTTTCTTTGGGCATTTAGGTACTTCGGGTTCTTGAGCTTCATACACTATCATCAGGGGAGAGAAAAGTATACATCGGGGTTATTCTTTGGATATCGGACTTAATCTGCTACTTCAATGGTATAAGTTTCTCTGCTTTCGGGTATATGTGTATTCGGTTCGTGAGCTATAGTTTAAGAGGCCGACTGCATCAATTCATCTACTTGGGGAAGTGGTCTCTTGACAACTTTTTGGTATGGATCACGACTTCAAAGTGAAAAAGGAATTTGAGAAGATTATTTAAATGTGGGATGATACGTTGATGTTCTTCTATTGGATGATATAACCCCGAACAAAGAATCACAAAGATCATTCTTGAAAGGAGCAGCAAGATCGATGATAATGGTGTACTTCTTTGTGCACCTGGCTAAGGAAAGCTTGAAAGAAAGCTTTGAATCTGCTCAGCTAAAGGATTTTCGGTTTGGGGGGAAGCTGCCAAATTCTCGCATTCTTAAAGGCTCAATTTCTTTTATTCTGGAGACTTGGAAGCTTTGGTGGTGAATGTTTAAAAGATGATGACTTCTATCTTCTACAACGGGGCTGCTCGATATCCTTATCTCGGTACTCATATCATCATCTTCTTAAACTATATCATCTACTCTATATGTAAATATTTATCAAAAAGAAAAATACAAAAATATAAAACCAACAAAAGAAAATAGAAAAATATAAAACCAACTTAAACCCATAAAAATCAGAAAATTTGAAAATACCAAATATATTGTTTTTTAAGACATGTCTTCTGGTATCGATAACATCTGCGGTCTTAGAAATGTCATTCAACATTGGCACGGGACTTTAGATGAAGTTCGAGCAGGAGGTGTAAATATTCTTTTCAAAACATTTCTCAAACTATGGCTTGCGTTACCTCAGCGATCAACCCGTTCTTCAAAACTATGGTTTGCTATTATTTCAGATAGCAACCCGTTATTCAAAAAAGAAAAATGCTGCGCTAAACCAATTTTCAAATATATCGAGCACTTATCCTAAAACAAAATGAGGAAAGCATGTCGAAGGACTGCTGTTCCTACACAAATGTTTTTCCTTCTAAAATTCTTCAGAACAATATTTGTTTGTCAAAAATGGTGGAAATTGAGTTGCTTGAAAATCAATCAGTATCAGAATTTTCATAAATTTGCAAAACCCAATCAATGACTTCAGCTTGGTTAAAACTTTTTATGAAATGAGTCATTGATTGAGGGGGAGAATGTTTTCAAATTTATATCATCTATCGGGCTTATCTAATTATCCTACATGCTTAACTAAAAAGGATTTTTGCCTATGTCGAAGGACTAGGAATTTAGGATATGATTGTTAGAATTAGATGACCATAGTTTGACAAACATATAATTCCCATGCCTTTGTATGATCTGATTAATATGTTGGATTGACTTTTATTAGTTGATTGCTGTTTGGGTGATGTCGACCACCATATATCTGTTTGTGTCCACTAACATATGCAGATATCATGGTATATAAGAATGTTCCCGATCCGGATCCCACAAATGATGATGATTGGATGCCGAAAGGAAAGGGTAATTATATATTGGGTCGACAAAAGAAGAAACGGAGCTTAATTTGATCTCTCCATGGATAGTTGGCATGATAGATGCAACTTCAGAGGTCTCACTGCATCACCAGACGGTTTTCTTTCATCCTCTCAGCAACAACAAAAGCATCTTATGATTCTCACCACCTAACATATCTTTGTGCAGGATTAATTGTGATGATACCATGTTCGTATGGTAGAAAAATATATGTTTTGAAAATAAATTAAACTCAAATTTTGGAAATCGACCGGACTTTATTTTTAAACATAAGTCACTTAATCAACGACTACGGTCATTGATTGAGGGGGAGAGTGACTTCAAACTTAAGTATTTTCAAACGATATTTCTTCATAAAAGTCCGGTTTGTACAATTGTTAAACCTTTTAAACTTAGAATTATGTTCGATTAGAACATCTTGTGTGAGCTTTAGTTGTTCTATTTCAAGATTAAGCTCTTGACATGATTTGCAACCATCGTCATTTGCTTTACCTTTTTCTAATCGTTTTTCCGCTTTCTTTAATTCATAGACTTCATTTTCTAAAAATTCCTTCTTAGTCTTTAAAAACTTATTTTTAGTTATGATTTTTAGACTAATCTCACACAATTGATTATATTGTTTTTGCAAAGTGTCATCATCAATAGAGGAATAAGATTAGTCGTAATGTACCTCGTTTGGCTCGTGTGCCATTAGAGCGATCTCATCCTTTGTTGGGAATTATGTGAAGTTTGGATTATGCTGATATTACTGCCGAAATGATTCTGCTGAAGACATAGTGGATTCTGCTGAAGACATAATCTACTGAAGAGTAATAGTTATTAGTCTGTTTCTGCGGAAGTGTTTATTCCGTGTTTGATATATTTAGTTTGGATATACATGAGCTTTATTAGGAAGTGATTGTGTATATCTTATTTAGTTTTAAGTTTATACGTTTCTTGGGAAACGGTTTAGAGATATTGTTTAGGGTTCCTTGTCTATAAAATGAACACATTAGAAAGAGTTATGTATCGATTGAAAAACTCAGTTTTAGTTAATATAAAGATCCATAGAGGATCAAGAAGTTCTTAGTTATAACTTGTGTTTATATTCCGCTGCTGAACATAAGTTGTAGAGATTATCTTTTATTGTGCTTGTGATTACATAGGCATAAATAACGATCCACGAGCTCAAGATCTATCAAGGTCTGTTTGTTTTCAACAAGTGGTATCAGAGCCTCGTGAGAGTCTCTACGATACTAAGGACAAGCTTTTTCTATACACCCATACAACCATAACAAAATCATCATGCCTGGTTCAGATGTTGATACTGAACTCACCAACAACCAAAACTCCACCCATCTGCAACAACTAAGTCTCTCTAATAGCAATGCTAAGTTTCCTTACCTTAAAAGGGAGGAATATGATCTTTGGGCGATGAAGATGCAGAACTGGATCTCCAACATTGATTGGAATCTATGGCGATAATTCTGAAGGGAACAGTTTAAAGAGAACTACCACGGATGTGCTGCCGGTAATATGATGAATGTTCCTCCCAAAACTGCCAAGAGTTGCTGGCATTCGTAGAGAAAAACCAAGGTCAAAACTATTCTTCTGCAAGCTATTCCTGAGGATCACTTAAGTGATTTTCACTTCATGCAAGATGCTAAGGATATATGGTTAGCAATTAAGGCAAAGTTCGGTGGGAATGAGGAGTCTAGGAGACTGAAGAAGTCCATGCTAAGACAACAGTTTTCCAGGGACTTTCAAATCTCTGAAGAAGAAGGAATTCACAAGGGCTATGATAAGTTTCACAAGATCTTAAGTCAGTTGAATCACCTACGGCAAAGCCGGATAATAATGACTGTAACTCTAAGTTTCTGAGGTCATTACCTCCATCCTGGCTACATGTAAGCATAGCTTTAAAAGCTAAAGGTGGTTTGGACATGATGACCTTTGATGAGTCGTATAACAAACTTAAAGCTCTTGAAAATGATGTAAGAAGTCCTTTTCGGTCATCCTCTACTGCTAGTCATACTGCATTTGTTGGAGCCTCTACTCCAAAGTCTAGCTATGGTTCAAGTCCATATCCATCATCATCTAATGCTGCTCCTTCATCAAGTTCTCACTCTAAATCAAGCAACATTATGGAAGATGTACTTGGATCCTTCTTTGCTGATTATGATCCTCAGCAGGAACTGGCTTATGAGGATTTTGATCAGGTGGACCCGCTTGAGATGGAAGAGATGAAGTTGAGGTGGCAAGTGGCCATGCTTTCAATGGATATCAAGAGTTTTGAAAGAAGAGCTGGAAGAAGGTTTGGATTCAAAGGACGTGATCCAGCAAGGTTTGACAAGAGGAAGGTTAAATGCTTCACATGCCAACAGATGGGGCACTTTTTGTCACAATTCTCATTTTCCGGTCATTTCTCATACTCCATATTCATCATTTTATAACGGTTCATTCATGATTTTACATTTCACGATAAACGCGTAAATTTTATATTAAATAAACGTTATCGCGTGAGTTATTATTTTGAATAATTAATCCGTTACTTTCAAAAATGATCCCGACGTATTTTTAAACTTATATTTAGTTTATAAAAACTATATTTTGACTTTACCTAGTGTTTTAAATTTATTTGGTACATAAATCGTTAAAGTTATATCATTACGACGTTTTTCTTAAAAACTACTCGATAATTATATTATCACTCAAATTTCACAAGGAATTTATTTTTACAATTTTTATTATCCCATTACATTCTATTTTGATCTATAAAAAAAAAATTACTTGTACCAAAAAGTTACCATTACCTTACAAATTACATTTATCTACACAACATTTTACTTACATTTTTATTTACAATTATATACACAATATGAAAAGAAAAAAAAAAAAAAAACATATATTAAGACACAATCCCCCCAAAACCGGTTTTGGGGGGGGGATGTATCATATAGTTGGTAGTTTTCTTTATTATGATAGTATAAGTCTACACTTCACTTATAATTCATTCATTTCTATTACTTCAATAATTCAAGATCACTCAAAAATTTCTTCTCTCCTTGTTCTTCATACTATAACCGGCCATCCAAGGGTTTCACCAAGGGATCATCCAAATTTTTCTAGTTCAAGTTAAATAACAATCTAGTTACACTCTTTATTTAGGTTTTAAAATAAAAACCAAGAGTGTTTAGGCTAAACCTTGTTCTTTGCACCTCATCATATTAACTTGTAAGCATACCATTTATGTTTTTCATGTTTCCTTATCATCTCATATTTATCTTTTCATTTTGGAGCAAACATGCAAGACTTGTGTTGTTTATACCATTTTACATGATTTTTAGAGATATATATATATAAAGTCATCCTATAATTATCCCCTTGGTATATGTTGGTCTTGATGATGTTTAGGAACCCATGACACCCTAAGAAGGTGTATGGTAGGATTAGATTAGTTTTGGAGTTGATTTGAAGGGATTAGAATAGGTTTTGTCCGAGAAAAACTATTTTCGATAAGTATATTATATGTTCTGTCCTTGTTTCATTTTTCTGGAAAAACCGACAGTTGGTACGAAACTTTGGCCTTGATTTTTAGAAAATATACTTTAAAACGAATCCGTGGCCGCTTGAACGGATAAAAACGGAGTTATAACGAAGCCGTGGTGAATTTTTAAAGTTTGGCGACGAAAAATATAGTTTTCTGAAATTTCAGCATGCTGTTTTTATTTTGTCCGAGTCAAAAACGAGCCTTAAGCTTTGCAAATTATTTCGACTTGTCAAAAATATATTAGTATACTTTGATACGAAGCTAAGGACGTATTATACGTAGAGAACGGATTTGAAACGACAAATATATGCACGTTTTCATAAACTTGCCGTAACTATTATTTTCTGAAAAACTATATTATTTTTACGATACAAGTGTTACGGTAGCTGTAACGACCATGTTTGAGGCTGTCTTTAACCATGATATGGAACTTTTTGGAACGAGATGTCTTCTAGTAAAATCAAGTTCACCGGGCATATTTTTCAAAACGACAAGCCGTTTGTATGGCGGAGTTGTAGTAAACTATTTACGGATGTCTAAACTTGGCCGAAACTCACTTTTTGCACTACAATTCAACAAAATCACTATCTTTAACCCTTAATATCTTTATGATCGAGACCTTTTTGAATAAAACTCATGAACTGAAACTTCTAGATTTCGATACAAACTTTCCAAAACCGTCGAGTTCGTTCTCTGACGTTCGACGTGCACCATTTTACGACTAGTTTTCCAAAGCCATTTTTATCACTTTCATGAAAATTTCCGACGACATTGTTTTGCGACGAAAATTGATAATTTCACCATAAATCATTTCAAAACCATTGTAGGATGACATTTTGACGTAAAAACTTGTAAAGTCATTTTTGAAGGGTCAAGACGTCAAAAGAGTATTTTTCGACGATTAGTATTATTTTCAAAACTCGTAAATGGTATAAATAACATACGCAATGCGTGCATAACATTACATCGTGACTTATTGCATATCATATCATTCATAATAGGTCAGTTTCGAGATTCCCGCTACATTTCGGTGTAACCACTTTTGTCGTCGCATCTATTCATCAAGTGAGTATTCACAGACTCCCCTTTTTAAATGCTTTAAATTGTTTTGGGGTGGAATGCATGATTTATACTTGAACTGAACTAACTATGTTTTATGAACTTATTGAACATTTTATACTAGTGAGTAATCACATCCCCTTTTTACCGTTTTACTATATTTTGGGGCTGAATGCATGAACCATACTTGAATTAAATTGATCCTTACAATTGTGAACTCTTTTGACTAGAACTTGTGAACTCGAATCAATCCTTGAACTAAATTACGAAATTATGACTTATTTGAACTTATTGAACCGTATATGTTATGACCTTGACCCAAAGTCTCCCATGTTCGGAGCATCACTACAAAGTCTCCCATGTTCGGAGCATCAACTTAAAGCCTCCCCGGTCCGGAGCAGAATGTCTCCCTATGGGAACGGAGCATTTTCAATTTAAGTCTCCCATGTTCGGAGCATCACTATAAAGTCTCCCAGGTTCGGAGCATCACTATAAAGTCTCCCATGTTCGGAGCATCAACTTAAAGCCTCCCCGGTCCGGAGCAAAATGTCTCCCTATGGGAACGGAGCATTTTCAATTTAAGTCTCCCCTGTTCGGAGCAGTGCAAAGTCTCCCATGTTCGGAGCATCTCTAAATTATTATATACTTGGTACTATATTGTGACTATTCTGACCACTTACACTTGACTACTTCATACGCTATATTCTGTGCAATGGGTTGTGTACACACAGGTTGCAAGTTTTGTATGGGCGGAACTTGGAACTGAGTGGATATACAATGCCTTTGCTTTGGGAACTATTATGACCACTTATACTTGACCACTTGTTACGCTATCTTTTGAGCAATGGGTTGTGTACACACAGGTTGCAAGTTTTGTATGGGCGGAACTTGGAACTGAGTGGATATACAATGCCTTTGCTTTGGGAACTATTTTCGTTGACCGAAATCTTTGAATATTTCTTACGAGTTTTCTTATTTCGCTAAACGTGTTTACTCACCAACTATTTTCATAGTTGACCCGTTTTTCTCTCATGCATTTCAGGTGATCGTTGGTAAGATTTTTTTTTATCAAGTCTTGCATAAAGAAGTTTTCACTTGTCGCTACAAGTCGTTATGTAATAAAACGCAATATTTTGGAATCTAAACTTTGTAATATTGATGAGTGTGTAAATACTCATCATTTTTGTACAAAATAAACTGCAAAATCATCTGAAAACACTCAGAAACACATCAAAATGATCAAAATATCACAAATCAGTGTTTTATGTGTTTTAAATGCAAAAAGATCAAAATCAGATGAAAAACGTAGCAAATTTGCAAAATTGGCAGTTTTTAGTCCCCAAGTTTCTAAAATTTTCAAAACTAGTCCCTGAGTCAAAATTTCAAAAGAAAAATCATCAAAGGTCCTTTTTAAATCATAACTTGTCAAATTTGGTCCTTTGGTGAAAAATGTAAAAAGTTTTGAGAAAATTACAAATTGGTCCTTCAAGTTTGCAAATTGGCAGAAATGGCCCCTGGAAAAATTGAAAATGGCAATTTTGGTCCTTGTAATATCAACACTTGTCAAATTCTGTCCCTGAAACACCTTTGCAAAATTACAGGTTTGGTCCCTTGGTTTTGTGGAAATTGCATATATGGCCCTTGTGTTGTTAACTCTTCCAATTGGACCCTTTTATCACCTTGGGCCCAAACCAATTACCCAGCCCAAGTATTTACCCGGTTTTAACCCGAAACAAACCCACCCTTATTATTAAAACACCGGTCAAACCGTTTGACCCACCCCTTCCCTCTCTCATTCACGGGGTACCCAAACCGCCATCATCAAACCTGCAAATCCTCCTGTCACACTCAACCATCATCACCCCTACTTCCCCCCTCCAAACACAACAATCCAAAGAAACATTAAATGCATCTAACCCAATCCCACTCAATCTCACAAACGGTTAAAAAGGTTTTGGCGCCAAAAACCTTTAAATGGCTAGGATCACTTTGAGACATCCTATGGTCAAGATTCATGCTGGGAACTATTCAGAAGGAGGAGAGAGACAGTTTGGGTGTATAAAGAGGCCAAGAGAAGCATCAAGGAAGGAGTTAGTTTTTAGTTTTTCTAGCAATGAATGTCGTCTCATAATTTCTTAGTCTAAATTAGATTGATAGTTGTATTTTACAGTTTCATTGTACTCAAGTAAACCTTCTTAGTGTATCTTAACTTTATTTAAGCATAAATTGCAGTTCATGTTCAATTTCCATATTTCATTTCCACTGTTGAAATTTCCACTCTTGAAATCCTATGTCAACAATCTTAGTCACTTGTGTTTAAGCTCAGGCAAGCTCATTCAAACTTGTTTAAGCTTTCCATAAGCTCACATTGCAATTTCACTTACTTTTGCACTTTGGTCAACAAAAGTCAACACGGGTACAAAAATTGAAGCAGAATGGATTTGGGTTGATTCAGACATGAAATGGGTTGAAATGGAAGCTATTGGATTGGTTTGATAGGATAGTGGTACTTGTTTCACTGATTTGCTAGCCATTGTGGCTTGGACAAATTGTAAGTCAAAATTAAGTTCTTTAGCATAATCTATAATTGTAGTTTAAACCTGTTATAATCTGTTCTAATAGAAGTATTTAAGTGTTATTAAGTTGGTTTGATCATTAAATAAGTTGTTTCATTGTTCAAATCTGTTTTTGAGCTCATATCAGTAACATAAGGGGTGTTTGGAATTACTGTTCTATCTGTCATAAATGGTTATTCAAGAGTTAGGTTTTAGTGGTTCATGCTTATTAAGTGTGTTTGAGCTCAATTGAGTCAAAGATTTGGTACCTGCATAGCCTTAAGTCAATCTTGCACTCAATTCTGTCTCACCTGTTAACTGTTGGATTTTTAGATTTGCCATTGCTTATTTTGTGTTAAGTAATCATCAACACTGCTTGCATTTCACTTTTTCCATCATATAACACCAGATCAAGTCAAAATTGGATCCAAAGTTCATTTTGGTCAAACTTTCAATCTGTTTCAAAAGTCAAAATGTGTCTAAAATTGGATTTGTGCAGAACTTGCAGCTGATGCACAGGGTTCATTAAAGTTTTTTAGGTTCTGGTTTTTGGTCTACAAATAGTTTACTTGGTTGTCTTTAAGACCTAATCACTGTTTTTAGCTCAAGCCCTCTGGTTGAACCTGTGCATAAGCTCAAAACAGGCCCCAAGTGTCCTGCACCACTGTACTCAGTGAATGCTGAGATTTTCACAGATATTGTAACTTGTGCACAGGGCTTAATAGAGCTCATCATAAGCTGATTTTTGGAACAATTGATCTCACCCAGGTCTTCTTTGAGTCCCAATTGGTAGTTTTAAGTTTGAGCTTATTTATAAGCTTGTGCATGTGTTGAAACTTGCTATCCAGGAAACTGTTTTAGCTTATTACTCATTTTATCAAATCTGTTGTAATCAGCTTCTCAAAGGTTGTAGTTTGTGGAAACTTGTTCCATTTTGGTTCTTTTAGTATTTCATAGCTTTGGTAAACTATTGGTAGCTTATTTTGCTCATTTAGCTTATTAAAATACTTTAGCTCATAAGCTCTCATAGCATTAACTGTTGAGCTTGTGATTCAGAGGTTGTAGATTGTTATTACCTGTTCCATTCTAGTTCTTTTAGCATAATAAGGCTTTGGTAAACAGTTGGTGGTTTATTTGTCTCATTTGGCTTATTTTAGTGCTTATTGATAAGCACTTGTTTAAGCAGTTTCATATTTCTCCACATAAGTGCCTGTTTTTCTATTTTTCTTATATTCCTAGTATTATTTTAGAGTTTTCTTGAAATTTTCAGATTTTTCCAAGTTGTTTTGCTATTTTTCCTAATTTAAAGTAGTTTTTAAGCATTTTTAATTAGCTTTTTATATAAAAAATTCAGAAAAGGTTCAAAAAAATAATTTTTCAATTTTATTAGGTTTAGATAAATATAAGAAGTGAAAAAAGTAATTTTCCAGATTTTTCATAGTTTATTTGGTAATTTTTAGTAATTTAATTAGTTTTTAATAGTTTAAAATTCATAAAAAATAGAAAAATAATCAGAAAAATACAAAAATAGTTTTGAAAATTCTAGTTTGTTATTTTAGACTTTTCCATTTCATAATTTTATTTTTCTAGCTTTGTTTCCCAATTTCTTGTATTTTGGTTAATTATTAAATAGTTAAAAATAGTTTTTAATTAATAATAATTAGATAATTAGTTGTAAAAATAATTTTCTTTTTCTATAAATTTTCTTTTATCATTAGGATTATAAAAATATCATTTGCGTAATTTTAGGGGTAATATTGCTTTAGTTTCACTTTTTAATTTGTACGTCAGTAGATTTTAATTCAGTTTTTATAAAAACATAAAAACAAAACATCATTTTAATTATAGTGATAGCGTTTATTTAATAGATTTTATCTTTTTAATTTTCCTTTATTTTGCATTTAAGCCGTTTTTATTCGTTGGCTTATTCCGTAGTTATAATCATAACCAAATCCTTTTTCCGTTCAAACTCCTCGATCACTATACGTTTGATAATTCATTGCATAGCTCGCTGGGACATAACGACCCGGGGAGACTCTATACTCCTCAGATCTTCATTGATTTCGTGCTTAAGCAGTTTTAAGCTGGTTACGGTCCGTCATTCACAAGTGGCGGGCTTGTGTGATTTAGCTTGACTGTTTTGCGCGCATCAAATTTCGGCGGCTGCCGGGAGCTGTGCTATCTATCTTCCGTGTAGCAGATTAGTTGTTTGAATACTCACTCATTTGTTTATATCATCCATCTCTATCCATCTATATATATATATCCATATTTTTATTTAAAAAATCCAAAAATCCAAAAACATCCAAAAACGTATAAAACACAAAAATATTTTTCTTTTGTTTCTATATATGTATCAAAAATAAAAATACAAAAAGATTCGTCGTTTTCTTTAATAATAACAACTTAAAAGATTACCACCGAAAACCAAGGCAGTGCACTACCTAACTGGGGGTGCGACCATAATAAGTTCCCGAACTAAAGATATAAAACTTGCCTTTGTGTCCTTGTGATTGGTGTACCTTTTTCAAAGAAGCCATTCATCTTGGATTATTGGTTAAGTTCACTGTTGTTTTGCCTCGATTTTGTGTTAATTGATTTTGTTGTGATATCGACGTTTCAGAACCAGAAAACCCATAAAGATTCTTCTCTCCACCGTTTTTATAAAACGTCTTCATAATTCTCATTCTCATCTGAAATATCTTCATAATTCCATTTCTCTCCTTAACTCTGAGAGTCCTTAGAGTTATCTCTAGTGCATGCGCACTCGTTCTTCTAGATCATTGAGTCCTTTGCGTGATCTAGCAGAAATTCCAAGAAGACGTTCTCGTAGGCGTGCTGCCCAAATAGTCGAACCCGAGATTCGTACTATTTCAAGCAACACCATGGCAGACGAACGTACTATGGCGGAAATGCTCCAGGCACCCACCGAGGGTTATGGAGATGCCATCGTTTTACCATTATCAATTCGATCACTTCGAATTGAAGACACATTTGATCCAACTTGTGTCTACAAATCAATTCCGCGGTCCGATCGAGAAGACCCGTACGCACACATCCGTTGGTTTAACAAGTTGACTTCAACTATCAATTTCAAGGATGTGCCACAAAAAGTGATCAAGTTGATGCTATTTCCATTCTCACTTGAAGGGGCAGCCCGGATTTGGCTGGAAAAAGAACCCCCTCGATCCATCGAAACTTGGGAGGATCTTGTTCAAAAGTTTGTGAATTACTTCTTTCCTCCATCAAAGACGACTAATCTAAAAAATGAAATTTCTGGATTTCGTCAAAATTTCGATGAAAATTTTGGAGAGGCATGGGAGAGATTCAAAGATCTCCTCAGAAAATGCCCCCATCATGAATTCACGGAGCTTCAACAAGTTAATATCTTTTATAATGGGTTGAACGGTAACGATCAAGATTCTTTGAACGCATCCGCGGGTGGCAATATCTTGAATCGTAGACCTAAAGATGTGCTTGAAATTTGCGAGAGTAAATCAAAAGTTCCTATTTCTCGAAACAAAGTCAATGTTCCGAACACTCCTGCTTCTACATCCGGTAACTCTTCTGAGTTAGCAGCTCCGTTAGCCGCTCTAACGGACATGATCCATTGTATGATAAAAGAGGTAAAGGAAATCAAAAGCGAAATTCATAAGCCGGAACCAATCAAAGCCATAAACAAGGTGTGTGAAATTTGTAGTGGTCCTCACGCGTATTATGATTGTCAAGCAACCGATGCTTCTTTTTACCAAGCTCCCGTAGCTTCGGTAAACCACAATCAATACCGACCACAAGCTGATCCTCACTACCGTGCACCTAGCGGTATGACACCACCTGGTTTTCCTCCTGCGCAAAACCATGGCAATCAAAACCATGGCAATCAAAACCATGGCAATCAAAATCGCTTTGTTTCGAATCAAGGACACAACTTCAATAACTCTCAAAATTTCAATCAAAACCGGAACAATTTCAACCAACCATATCAAGCTCCTAATCATCAAAGTTATCAACAACCTCCTCAAGCTCCCATACCAAATGACTTCATGAAAATGACTGAGTCAAACATGCGTTCAATGCAAACTCAGATCAATAACATGAGAGGTGAGCTAAAAAGGGAAATTGATACCACATTATCTCGGCAGACAAATGAGTTAAAGAATATGATGAGCAGTTTCATGAACATGAATATGAACAAAGCTTCGCCATCTTCTGGAGGACTCCCAAGCAATACTATTCCCAATCCTAATGCCGAGTTGAAAGCCGTCACCACTCGTAGTGGTAAGACGCACAATGGACCTACGACTCCTATGCCCCCTCCTCCTGTGGCATTGAGTCAAGTTACCAAGGAGACAACGGACAAGGTGCATTATTCAAGCCCACGAAGTACCGCACACGTCCCACCTTCGGTAGTCCAACTTTCAAATCCGGAACCCGAAGTTCCAAAGAAAAATCCGAGCCAAAACACTTCCATCCTGGCTCAAAAGTCTAGTCAGCTTCCTTACCCATCAAGAATGAATGATGAGAAGCTCAAAGACAAAAACAAAGAGCAAATGGAAAAATTCTTCCAAATCTTCAATGAGCTTCACTTTGATATAAGCTTCGTTGATGCTCTCGTTCTAATGCCTAAATTTGCATCCACGCTTAAAGGCTTACTCACCAACAAAGACAAGCTATCTGAGATGGCGAAAACCCCTCTAAATGAGCAATGCTCAGCGGCCATTCTTAATAAGCTTCCCGAAAAGCTTGAAGACCCTGGCCGGTTCTTAATCCCGTGTGATTTCTTGGGGATGTTTCAATGCTCCGCCTTGGCCGATCTTGGCGCTAGCATTAACCTCATGCCACTCTCAGTATGGAAGAAACTGTCTCTTCCCGAACTTTCATCCACTCGTATGACACTCGAGCTAGCGGATCGTACCGTAACTCGTCCACTTGGGATAGCCGAGGATGTCGTGATGAAAGTGGGAAAGTTTCACTTTCATGCTGACTTTGTTGTAGTAGACTTCGATGCAGATCCTAGAGTTCCCCTTATCTTAGGGAGAGCTTTCTTAAGAACGAGTCGTGCTCTGATCGATGTGTTTGCTGAAGAGTTGACCATTCGGGTTGACAACGAAGAGCTCACATTGAATATCAACCAGAACTCTAAACCTCTGTACAAACAGAGTGTTGCCACAATTGATCAAAAATCTGAAAGAATCAATGCAACACTCTCAAATTTCAGGGTTAAGAGTGTTCACCAAAAACGTGCTGAGCTCAAAGCTTTGAAAATTACCCCTGGTTCAAACAAATGGTTTGAAAGCTGTACCAGGGAAGTCAAGAGTGTTCTTGATGATGATGACGATGATCTAGAATCGGAGACTTCATCGGAAGTGGTGGAAACTGCTAGCTCTAAGAGCACACCACTTGTCCCACCTCCGGCATCAGTTTGTCGCATCGAGATTGTTAAGTCTGTGGATGAAACCAAACTCTCTTCAGTTTCATCTGAGTTGGATGATGATGTTTGTGATCCAATGGGAGACATTCTTCCCATGGATGATTTGCTCAAAAAGAATCCATCATCCTCTAGTCTTATTCCCGACTCTTCCATTCCTTCTCTCACTCCTGATGAGGAAGATGACAACTTTTGGAATGAAGTCGATGCCTTTCTTAGTGATGAGTCAATTCCAACGGGAATTGATAACACTTACCTTGATCCGGAGGGAGACATCCTTTTTCTGGAAAATCTGTTAATTGAAGAACCATTTCCCACCCTCCCTCCCGGACATCTTCTTGACAATCACCATATAAGCTTCAAGTTTAAGCTTAAAAATGTCAAAACTGGTGATTTGCTTCTCTCTGCTGAGGAATGGACATGCATTCTCATGTACGTCTTTATTCCATTCTTCACAGATGGTGTGGTTGCTCTTTCCCTTTTCTCTTTCGGGAATGAGGACACCATCTTTGACCCCGGTATCATCCTTTATAGTTTCTACTATTAAAAATACCGCGGTTATATCTCATCGGTGTGGAACTTTCTGATGTTCATATGTTCATTAACATTGTGAACGAAAGTCCGATTGAGATTGTTTTTCCACGACACTTTCCCCATGAACAAATGAATACGGGGTCGAGTCAAGCTAGCGACTCGGTAATCAAAAACAATAGCATGCCATATGGGTTTTCACCCATATTTCTGACTTCTTTCTATTTTCTACCACCCTAGTGTGGGGGGGTTGCCCCACATGTTGTGTATATAAAGTTCTAAAAAAAAAAAAAAAAAATCTTCTTTCTAAATAATGGCCGTAGTATTTCCCTTTTACGTTCTTTGTTTCGGCATAACCGCCGGTACTTTGAATATTGAGGGCAATATTCATTTCTAAGTGTGGGGGGGAATTCTCACGAATTTCATATATTATCCACCCAATTCCCCCGTTTTTGGCCAAAAATTTTTTTTTGGGAGTAAGTGTTCTACACTTACTCAATTGGTTATCAGTCCGCCATGTCTGTAAGACTAAAGGATTGGCTAATCCAGGAGCAAACGGCTCTTGGTAAAGATTTCTCAAATCCGTTTATATGGCTTGCAATTTGCCCAAAATTGTATGGTATTCCGCTCACCATATCCTAAAAAGTGAAGAGTTGGCTAGCCCGCAAGATTATGGCTTGTGGTAAAGGCAGTGGAAAATCCATAATTGGTATTCAGCTCACCAAAGATAATTCTGATAATTTATCTAAGAGTTGGCTAGTCCGGAAGGGTACGGCTTCTGGTAAAGACAAATCAAATCCGTTGAAAGCTGGTGGTTTGCTCAAAATCACATGGTTATCGGTGTACCATGGTTCTTACTTGAACTAAAACATTTGGCTACTCCAGAAGTAATGGCTTTTGGTAAAGAGATTAAAATCCATTATGTTTTCTCAAATCATTGCTAGGGACTAGCAATATCTCGGTGTGGGGGATTGATGAGTGTCTAAATACTCATCATTTTTGTACAAAATAAACTGCAAAATCATCTGAAAACACTCGAAAACACATCAAAATGATCAAAATATCACAAATCAGTGTTTTATGTGTTTTAAATGCAAAAAGATCAAAATCAGATGAAAAACGTAGCAAATTTGCAAAATTGGCAGTTTTAGTCCCCCAAGTTTCTAAAATTGTCAAAACTAGTCCCTGAGTCAAAATTTCAAAAGAAAAATCATCAAAGGTCCTTTTTAAATCATAACTTGTCAAATTTGGTCCTTTGGTGAAAAATGTAAAAAGTTTTGAGAAAATTACAAATTGGTCCTTCAAGTTTGCAAATTGGCAGAAATGGCCCCTGGAAAAATTGAAAATGGCAATTTTGGTCCTTGTAATATCAACACTTGTCAAATTCTGTCCCTGAAACACCTTTGCAAAATTACAGGTTTGGTCCCTTGGTTTTGTGGAAATTGCATATATGGCCCTTGTGTTGTTAACTCTTCCAATTGGACCCTTTTATCACCTTGGGCCCAAACCAATTACCCAGCCCAAGTATTTACCCGGTTTTAACCCGAAACAAACCCACCCTTATTATTAAAACACCGGTCAAACCGTTTGACCCACCCCTTCCCTCTCTCATTCACGGGGTACCCAAACCGCCATCATCAAACCTGCAAATCCTCCTGTCACACTCAACCATCATCACCCCTACTTCCCCCCTCCAAACACAACAATCCAAAGAAACATTAAATGCATCTAACCCAATCCCACTCAATCTCACAAACGGTTAAAAAGGTTTTGGCGCCAAAAACCTTTAAATGGCTAGGATCACTTTGAGACATCCTATGGTCAAGATTCATGCTGGGAACTATTCAGAAGGAGGAGAGAGACAGTTTGGGTGTATAAAGAGGCCAAGAGAAGCATCAAGGAAAGAGTTATTTTTTTTTCTTAGCAATGAATGTCGTCTCATAATTTCTTAGTCTAAATTAGATTGATAGTTGTATTTTACAGTTTCATTGTACTCAAGTAAACCTTCTTAGTGTATCTTAACTTTATTTAAGCATAAATTGCAGTTCATGTTCAATTTCCATATTTCATTTCCACTGTTGAAATTTCCACTCTTGAAATCCTATGTCAACAATCTTAGTCACTTGTGTTTAAGCTCAGGCAAGCTCATTCAAACTTGTTTAAGCTTTCCATAAGCTCACATTGCAATTTCACTTACTTTTGCACTTTGGTCAACAAAAGTCAACACGGGTACAAAAATTGAAGCAGAATGGATTTGGGTTGATTCAGACATGAAATGGGTTGAAATGGAAGCTATTGGATTGGTTTGATAGGATAGTGGTACTTGTTTCACTGATTTGCTAGCCATTGTGGCTTGGACAAATTGTAAGTCAAAATTAAGTTCTTTAGCATAATCTGTAATTGTAGTTTAAACCTGTTATAATCTGTTCTAATAGAAGTATTTAAGTGTTATTAAGTTGGTTTGATCATTAAATAAGTTGTTTCATTGTTCAAATCGGTTTTTTGAGCTCATATCGATAACATAAGGGGTGTTTGGAATTACTGTTCTATCTGTCATAAATGGTTATTCAGTAGTTAGGTTTTAGTGGTTCATGCTTAGTAAGTGTGTTTGAGCTCAATTGAGTCAAAGATTTGGTACCTGCATAGCCTTAAGTCAATCTTGCACTCAATTCTGTCTCACAGTTAACTGTTGGATTTTTAGATTTGCCATTGCTTATTTTGTGTTAAGTAATCATCAACACTGCTTGCATTTCACTTTTTCCATCATATAACACCAGTATCAAGTCAAAAATTGGATCCAAAGTTCATTTTGGTCAAACTTTCAATCTGTTTCAAAAGTCAAAATGTGTCTAAAATTGGATTTGTGCAGAACTTGCAACTGATGCAAGGGTTCATTAAAGTTTTTAGGTTCCGGTTTTTGGTCTACAAGTAGTTTACTTGGTTGTCTTTAAGACCTAATCACTGTTTTTAGCTCAAGCCCTCTGGTTGAACACATTGCATAAGCTCAAAACAGGCCCCAAGTGTCCTGCACCAGTACTCAGTGAATCTGAGATTTTCACAGATATTGTAACTTGTGCATAGGGCTTAATAGAGCTCATCATAAGCTGATTTTTGGAACAATTGATCTCACCCAGGTCTTCTTTGAGTCCCAATTGGTAGTTTTAAGTTTGAGCTTATTTATAAGCTTGTGCATGTGTTGAAACTTGCTATCCAGGAAACTGTTTTAGCTTATTACTCATTTTATCAAATCTGTTGTAATCAGCTTCTCAAAGGTTGTAGTTTGTGGAAACTTGTTCCATTTTGGTTCTTTTAGTATTTCATAGCTTTGGTAAACTATTGGTAGCTTATTTTGCTCATTTAGCTTATTAAAATACTTTAGCTCATAAGCTCTCATAGCATTAACTGTTGAGCTTGTGATTCAGAGGTTGTAGATTGTTATTACCTGTTCCATTCTAGTTCTTTTAGTATAATAAGGCTTTGGTAAACAGTTGGTGGTTTATTTGTCTCATTTGGCTTATTTTAGTGCTTATTGATAAGCACTTGTTTAAGCAGTTTCATATTTCTCCACATAAGTGCCTGTTTTTCTATTTTTCTTATATTCCTATTATTATTTTAGAGTTTTCTTGAAATTTTCAGATTTTTCCAAGTTGTTTTGCTATTTTTCCTAATTTAAAGTAGTTTTTAAGCATTTTTAATTAGCTTTTTATATAAAAAATTCAGAAAAGGTTCAAAAAAAATAATTTTCCAATTTTATTAGGTTTAGATAAATATAAGAAGTGAAAAAAGTAATTTTCCAGATTTTTCATAGTTTATTTGGTAATTTTTAGTAATTTAATTAGTTTTTAATAGTTTAAAATTCATAAAAAATAGAAAAATAATCAAAAAAATACAAAAATAGTTTTGAAAATTCTAGTTTGTTATTTTAGACTTTTCCATTTCATAATTTTATTTTTCTAGCTTTGTTTCCCAATTTCTTGTATTTTGGTTAATTATTAAATAGTTAAAAATAGTTTTTAATTAATAATAATTAGATAATTAGTTGTAAAAATAATTTTCTTTTTCTAAAAAGTTTCTTTTATCATTAGGATTATAAAATATCATTTCGGTAATTTTAGGGGTAATATTGCTTTAGTTTCACTTTTTAATTTGTACGTCGCGTAGATTTTAATTCAGTTTTATAAAAACATAAAAACAAAACATCATTTTAATTATAGTGATAGCGTTTATTTAATAGATTTTATCTTTTTAATTTTCCTTTATTTTGCATTTAAGCCGTTTTTATTTGTTGGCTTATTCCGTAGTTATAATCATAACCAAATCCTTTTTCCGTTCAAACTCCTCGATCACTATACGTTTGATAATTCATTGCATAGCTCATTTGGGACATAACGACCTGGGGAGACTCTATACTCCTCAGATCTTCATTGATTTCGTGCTTAAGCAGTTTTAAGCTGGTTACGGTCCGTCATTCACAAGTGGCGGGCTTGTGTGATTTAGCTTGACTGTTTTCAGCATCAAATATATTTGCCGATGACGGCTAAACTGGTATTGTAACGGTGTACTCTTTCTTTTAAATATTAATGTTGGTATGTTCTATTATCTTGTGCTTATGTTCCCTTTCGCTACACCTCGTGTTTCCGCTTACTCCGTGAGGAGTGTGAAGATTGGTTTGAGCCAAGGTTATAGAGAATGCCGATTTTTCAAAAATAAAAATCACAGCTATAACCGGAAAAAAATTTTATTTTATTTTATTAAACATTGAACATCATCCGAGTCATCTAGTCCTATCGTTGCATCGTTAATCATAAATTATACATAGCCCGATCAACTATGTCTAAGTTATGAAGAACCATGCAATGATAAGAGTGGTAGTTTTAAATCATGTTTAGTCGAGTCTTTAGAGTCTGGTCACAGTTGCATTGGTCGGGTGGGTATGCATGGCATGTTTTTACGTTCACGTCTACATTACCGTACCTCGTTCATATCTTCTCTTTTCCATCTTTCGACTTGTTAGACATAGCATGTCTCTGTTCCTGTCATGTTTCGATCACTATAACACATTACCACCGTTCTTCACCTCATCTGACCTCGTTAGAATGTCGTTTACTCAACCCGATGTTTTGGTCCTTTGTAAGATCATGGCTGCAAGAAACACACGCCTTCGGAGGTAACAACAACGGCAACCCAAACAACAATGGCAATCCAAACAACAACGGCTATGAGTATGGCGTATCGCTTGACAAATGATGTGATCAAGTCTGGAGAACAAACAAAAGAAAACGACAATGGACGAAAGCTTAGGAGGAGGATCACCAGTGGGAAGCCGAGACCGGGTCGCAAGACAAGAGGCACGAATAACCAGGGAACTATGGGCGATCACCCGGAAGCGCAAAAGATATAAAGGTCCACATTCTTTGTGTACTCGATGTAATTATCATCACATAGGAGACGCCCAGGTGCGCACAAATGTGGATGACCGGGCCACCGCAGAAATTGCTCAAACAGAACGGGGAATCAAGGACAGAGAAAAGCATGTTACGAGTGTGGAAGTCTAGATCACCTTCGCAATACCTGTCCAAAGTTGAAAAGAACTCCCAATCAAGGAGGTAATCGTCCAAACTTGGCATTGGCAATAGAAGGCCCACAAGATCAGAACATTGAAATTCCTCCCGCACGCATGGTGAGCATTCTATTTGGGTACGAATAAGCCCGCGACGCTTAACGTACATTCTTTCGAACAACTACCTTATTTCATTTACATGATTTTGAGTGCATGACTTCCTTCCAATCTTTACCACGTTCACGACCTTGATTAATTTGAGACCTATTGATATCGACCTTAGTTGTTATATATTTTGTTGATTGGATTTGATTGTGTAAGCAAATGTGAATATCGGCGAATCTTTCAAAGACTTCATTCAAGGATGTGGATCTACCTTTCTAACAACTTGTTTCCTAGCTTGATCTAGTGACAGTTCTTGTTTGATGAGTTGCGAAAGTCGAGCTAAGAAACAAGTTTACTCAAGTCGGTTTAGTTTAATCTCATGACAGTTCTTGTTTGATGAGTTGTGAGATTAGATTATAATCGACAACCTAAAGGTCTTTTGAGAGCTACGTTGATATTGGTAAGTTTACCCTATCAAATCTAATCACGGGCACGTACTTAGTTGTATGGGGAACACTGCGCATGGGCATTGATATGATCATTTAGACTGCGTTCGACGTGAGCTAATTTAAGGTTTAAACTTTAGAACTCTTGTCGAGGTTCGGACCATAGTATCGTTAATCGAATCACGAGGACGTGATTCTGCTGACATGGGAAGAATGTCACAATTCTCATTTTCCGGTCATTTCTCATACTCCATATTCATCATTTTATAACGGTTCATTCATGATTTTACATTTCACGATAAACGCGTAAATTTTATATTAAATAAACGTTATCGCGTGAGTTATTATTTTGAATAATTAATCCGTTACTTTCAAAAATGATCCCGACGTATTTTTAAACTTATATTTAGTTTATAAAAACTATATTTTGACTTTACCTAGTGTTTTAAATTTATTTGGTACATAAATCGTTAAAGTTATATCATTACGACGTTTTTCTTAAAAACTACTCGATAATTATATTATCACTCAAATTTCACAAGGAATTTATTTTTACAATTTTTATTATCCCATTACATTCTATTTTGATCTATAAAAAAATTACTTGTACTAAAAAGTTACCATTACCTTACAAATTACATTTATCTACACAACATTTTACTTACATTTTTATTTACAATTATATACACAATATGAAAAGAAAAAAAAAACATATATTAAGACACAATCCCCCCAAAACCGGTTTTGGGGGGGGGGGTGTATCATATAGTTGGTAGTTTTCTTTATTATGATAGTATAAGTCTACACTTCACTTATAATTCATTCATTTCTATTACTTCAATAATTCAAGATCACTCAAAAATTTCTTCTCTCCTTGTTCTTCATACTATAACCGGCCATCCAAGGGTTTCACCAAGGGATCATCCAAATTTTTCTAGTTCAAGTTAAATAACAATCTAGTTACACTCTTTATTTAGGTTTTGAAATAAAAACCAAGAGTGTTTAGGCTAAACCTTGTTCTTTGCACCTCATCATATTAACTTGTAAGCATACCATTTATGTTTTTCATGTTTCCTTATCATCTCATATTTATCTTTTCATTTTTGGAGCAAGCATGCATGATTTGAGTTGTTTATACCATTTTACATGATTTTTAGAGATATATATATATAAAGTCATCCTATAATTATCCCCTTGGTATATGTTGGTCTTGATGATGTTTAGGAACCCATGACACCCTAAGAAGGTGTATGGTAGGATTAGATTAGTTTTGGAGTTGATTTGAAGGGATTAGAATAGGTTTTGTCCGAGAAAAACTATTTTCGATAAGTATATTATATGTTCTGTCCTTGTTTCATTTTCTGGAAACCGACAGTTGGTAAGAAACTTTGGCCTTGATTTTTAGAAAATATACTTTAAAACGAATCCGTGGCCGCTTGAACGGATAAAAACGGAGTTATAACGAAGCCGTGGTGAATTTTTAAAGTTTGGCGACGAAAAATATAGTTTTCTGAAATTTCAGCATGCTGTTTTTATTTTGTCCGAGTCAAAAACGAGCCTTAAGCTTTGCAAATTATTTCGACTTGTCAAAAATATATTAGTATACTTTGATACGAAGCTAAGGACGTATTATACGTAGAAAACGGATTTGAAACGACAAATATATGCACGTTTTCATAAACTTGCCGTAACTATTATTTTCTGAAAAACTATATTATTTTTACGATACAAGTGTTACGGTAGTGTAACGACCATGTTTGAGGCTGTCTTTAACCATGATATGGAACTTTTTGGAACGAGATGTCTTCTAGTAAAATCAAGTTCACCGGGCATATTTTTCAAAACGACAAGCTGTTTGTATGGCGGAGTTGTAGTAAACTATTTACGGATGTCTAAACTTGGCGAAACTCACTTTTGCACTACAATTCAACAAAATCACTATCTTTAACCCTTAATATCTTTATGATCGAGACCTTTTTGAATAAAACTCATGAACTGAAACTTCTAGATTTCGATACAAACTTTCCAAAACCGTCGAGTTCGTTCTCTGACGTTCGACGTGCACCATTTTACGACTAGTTTTCCAAAGCCATTTTTATCACTTTCATGAAAATTTCCGACGACATTGTTTTCTTGACGAAAATTGATAATTTCACCATAAATCATTTCAAAACCATTGTAGGATGACATTTTGACGTAAAAACTTGTAAAGTCATTTTTGAAGGGTCAAGACGTCAAAAGAGTATTTTTCGACGATTAGTATTATTTTCAAAACTCGTAAATGGTATAAATAACATACGCAATGCGTGCATAACATTACATCGTGACTTATTGCATATCATATCATTCATAATAGGTCAGTTTCGAGATTCCCGCTACATTTCGTTGTAACCACTTTTGTCGTCACATCTATTCATCAAGTGAGTATTCACAGACTCCTCTTTTTAAATGCTTTAAATTGTTTTGGGGTGGAATGCATGATTTATACTTGAACCCGAACTAACTATGTTTTATGAACTTATTGAACATTTTATACTAATGAGTAATCACATCCCCTTTTTACCGTTTTACTATATTTTGGGGCTGAATGCATGAACCATACTTGAATTAAATTGATCCTTACAATTGTGAACTCTTTTGACTAGAACTTGTGAACTCGAATCAATCCTTGAACTAAATTACGAAATTATGACTTATTTGAACTTATTGAACCGTATATGTTATGACCTTGACCCAAAGTCTCCCATGTTCGGAGCATCACTATAAAGTCTCCCATGTTCGGAGCATCAACTTAAAGCCTCCCCGGTCCGGAGCAGAATGTCTCCCTATGGGAACGGAGCATTTTCAATTTAAGTCTCCCATGTTCGGAGCATCACTATAAAGTCTCCAGGTTTGAGACATCACTATAAAGTCTCCCATGTTTGAGCATCAACTTAAAGCCTCTCCGGTCCGGAGCAAAATGTCTCCCTATGGGAACGGAGCATTTTCAATTAAGTCTCCCCTGTCGAGCAAAGCAAAAAGTCTCCCATGTTCGGAGCATCTCTAAATTATTATATACTTGGTACTATATTGTGACTATTCTGACCACTTACACTTGACTACTTCATACTATATCTCGCAATGGGTTGTGTACACCACGAGGTTGCAAGTTTTGTATGGGCAGAACTTGGAACTGAGTGGATATACAATGCCTTTGCTTTGGGAACTATTATGACCACTTATACTTGACCACTTGTTACGCTATCTTTTGAGCAATGGGTTGTGTACACACAGGTTGCAAGTTTTGTATGGGCAGAACTTGGAACTGAGTGGATATACAATGCCTTTGCTTTGGGAACTATTTTCGTGACGAAATATTTGAATATTTCTTACGAGTTTTCTTATTTCGCTAAACGTGTTTACTCACCAACTATTTTCATAGTTGACCCGTTTTTCTCTCATGCATTTCAGGTGATCGTTGGTAAGATTTTTTTTTTATCAAGTCTTGCATAAAGAAGTTTTCACTTGTCGCTACAAGTCGTTATGTAATAAAACGAATATTTGGAATCTAAACTTTGTAATATATTTGCAGATGACGCTAAACTGTATTGTAATCTAGCGGTGTACTCTTCTTTTTTAAATATTAATGTTGGTATGTTCTATTATCTTGTGCTTATGTTCCCTTCGTTACACCTATTGTTTCGCCTCCTTTCGAGGGTGTGGCATGATGTAATTGCAGAGCCAAGGTTATAGAGAATGCCGATTTTTCAAAAATAAAAATCACGCTATAACGAAAAAAAAAATTTTATTTTATTAAACATTGAACATCATCCGAGTCATCTAGTCCTCTCGTTGCATCGTTAATCATAAATTATACATAGCCTGATCAACTATGTCTAATTTATGAAGAACCATCAATGATAAGAGTATTAGTTTTAAATCATGTTTAGTCGAGTCTTTAGAGTGGTCACTGAGATTTGCATTGGTGGGGTGGGTATGCATGGCATGTTTTACGTTCACGTCTACATTACCGTACCTTGTTCATATCTTCTCTTTTCCATCTTTCGACTTGTTAGACATAGCATGTCTCTGTTCTGTCATGTTTGATCACTATAACACATTACCACCGTTCGCACCTCATCGACCTCGTTAGAGTAACGTTTACTCAACCCGATGTTTTGGTCCTTTGTAAGATCATTGGCTGCAAGAAACCTGCGCTCAGGAGGTAACAACAACGGCAACCGAACAACAATGGCAATCCAACAACAGCAGCGGCTATGAGTATGAAGTATAAACGATAAATGATGTGATCAAGTCTCGGAGAACTAACAAAAAGAAAGACAATGGGCCAGAAGCGGGGAGGATCACGGAAGCGAGACCGAGAATCGTGGAAGAAAGAACCAGCGAATAACCGGGAACTATGGGGCGTGCCAGAAGCGCAAGATATAAAGGTCCACATTCTTTGTGTACTGATGTAATTATCATCACATAGAGTACCCAAGGTGCGACAAATATGTGGACAATGAGACCCACTTAGCCTTGAAATTGCTCAACAGGCCGGGAATCAAGGCGAGAAAAGCATGTTACGAGTGTGGAAGTCTAGATCACCTTGCAATACTGTCAAAGGCGAAGAACTCCCAATCAAAGGTAATCGTCAAACTTGGCATTGGCAATAGAAGGCCCCAAGATCGGAACATTGAAATTCCTCCCACGTGGTCGAGCATTCTATTTGGTGTAAGAATAAGCCAGCGCTTAACGGTACATTCTTTGAACAACTACCTTATTTCATGCGACATGATTTTGAGTGCATAACTTCCTTCAATCTTTACCACGTTAACGACCTTGATTAATTTGAGACCTATTGATATCGACCTTAGTTGTTATATATTTTGTTGATTGGATTTGATTGTGTAAGCAAATCGAATATCGGCGAATCTTTCAAAGACTTCATTCAAGGATGTGGAATCCTACCTTTCTAACAACTTGTTTCTAGCGATCTAGTGACGATTCTTGTTTGATGAGTTTCGAAAGTCGAGCTAAGAAACAAGTTTACTCAAGTCGGTTTAGTTTAATCTCATGCAGGTTCTTGTTTGATGAGTGGTGAGATTAGATTATAATCGACAACCTAAAGGTCTTTTGAGAGCTACGTTCGATATGGGTAAGTTTACCCTATCAAATCTAATCCGCAGACGTACTTAGTTGTATGGGGAACCTATGCATGGGCATTGATATGATCATTTAGGCTGTTGATACGAGCATGAACTTTTAGAACTCTTGTGAGGTTGGACCATAGTATCGTGAATCGAATCACGAGGACGTGATTCCGCTGACATGGGAAGAATGTCACAATTCTCATTTTCTGGTCATTTCTCATACTCATATTCATCATTTTTAACGGTTCATTCATGATTTTACATTTCGATAAGCGTAAATTTTATATTAAATAAACGTTATCGCGTGAGTTATTATTTTGAATAATTAATCCGTTACTTTCAAAAAATGATCGACATATTTTAAACATATTTAGTTTATAAAAACTATATTTTGACTTTACCTAGTGTTTTAAATTTATTTGGTACATAAATCGTTAAAGTTATATCATTACGACGTTTTTCTTAAAAACTACTCGATAATTATATTATCACTCAAATTTCACAAGGAATTTATTTTTACAATTTTTATTATCCCATTACATTCTATTTTGATCTATAAAAAAAATTACTTGTACCAAAAAGTTACCATTACAACCTGATTACATTTATCTACAACATTTTACCATTTTTATTTACAATTATATACACAATATGAAAAGAAAAAAAAAAAAAAACATATATTAAGACACAATCCCCCCAAAACCGGTTTTGGGGGTATGTATATAGTTAGTAGTTTTCTTTATTATGATAGTATAAGTCTACACTTCACTTATAATTCATTCATTTCTATTACTTCAATAATTCAAGATCACTCAAAATTTCTTCTCTCCTTGTTCTTCATTACTATATTGTCCAAGGGTTTCACAAAGGGATCATCAAATTTTTCTAGTTCAAGTTAAATAACAATCTAGTTACACTCTTTATTTAGGTTTTGAAATAAAAACCAAGAGTGTTTAGGCTAAACCTTGTTCTTTGCACCTCATCATATTAACTTGTAAGCATACCATTTATGTTTTTCATGTTTCCTTATCATCTCATATTTATCTTTTCATTTTTGGAGCAAGCATGCATGATTTGAGTTGTTTATACCATTTTACATGATTTTTAGAGATATATATATAAAGTCATCCTATAATTATCCCCTTGGTATATGTTGGTCTTGATGATGTTTAGGAACCCATGACACCCTAAGAGGGTGTATGGTAGGATTAGATTAGTTTTGGAGTTGATTTGAAGGGATTAGAATAGGTTTTGTCGGAGAAAAACTATTTTCGATAAGTATATTATATGTTCTGTCCTTGTTTCATTTTCTGGAAAACCGACAGTTAGTGCGAAACTTTGGCCTTGATTTTTAGAAAATATACTTTAAAAGCGAATCCGTGGCGGCTTGAGCGGATAAAAGCGGAGTTATAACGAAGCCGTGGTGAATTTTTAAAGTTTGGCGACGAAAAATATAGTTTTCGAAATTTCAGCATCTTGTTTTTATTTTGTCCGAGTCAAAAACGAGCCTTAAGCTTTGCAAATTATTTCGACTTGTCAAAATATATTTAGTATACTTTGATCTGACTAGGGCGTATTATCGTGAAAGCGGATTTGAAACGACAAATATATGCACGTTTTCATAAACTTGCCGTAACTATTATTTTCTGAAAAACTATATTATTTTTCGATACAAGTTATTCTGCGTATTTATAACGACCATGTTTGGTACGTATTTAACCATGATATGGAACTTTTGGAGCGAGATGTCTTCTAGTAAAATCAAGTTCACGGGCATATTTTTCAAAGCGACAAGCGTTTGTATGGCGAGTTGTAGTAAACTATTTACGGATGTCTAAACTTGGCCGAAACTCACTTTTTGCACTACAATTCAACAAAATCACTATCTTTAACCCTTAATATCTTTATGATCGAACCTTTTTGAATAAACTCTGAACTGAAACTTCTAGATTTCGATACAAACTTTCAAAACCGTGAGTTCGTTCTCTGACGTTCGGCGTACACCATTTTACGACTAGTTTTCCAAAGCCATTTTTATCACTTTCATGAAAATTTCCGACGACATTGTTTTGCGACGAAAATTGATAATTTCACATAATCATTTCAAAACCATTGTAGGATGACATTTGGCGTAAAACTTGTAAAGTCTTTTTGAGAGGGTCAAGGCGTCAAAGAGTATTTTTCGGCGATTAGTATTATTTTCAAAACTTCGTAAATGGTATAAATAACATACGCAATCACGTGCATAACATTACGTCGTGACTTATTGCATATCATATCATTCATAATAGGTCAGTTTCGAGATTCCCGCTACATTTCGGTGTAACCACTTTTGTCGTCGCATCTATTCATCAAGTGAGTATTCAGACTCCCTTTTAAATGCTTTAAATTGTTTTGGGGTGGAATGCATGATTTATACTTGAACGAACTAACTATGTTTTATGAACTTATTGAACATTTTATACTAGTGAGTAATCATCCCTTTTACCGTTTTTTATATTTTGGGGCTGAGAGCATGAACCATACTTGAATTAAATTGATCCTTACAATTGTGAACTCTTTTGACTAGAACTTGTGAACTCGAATCAATCCTTGAACTAATTACAATATGACTTATTTGAACTTATTGAACCGTATATGTTATGACCTTGACCCAAAGTCTCCCATGTTGGACATCACTACAAAGTCTCCATGTTGGACATCAACTTAAAGCCTCCCGGTCGGACGAATGTCTCCCTATGGGAGCGGGCATTTTCAATTAAGTCTCCCATGTTGAACATCACTATAAAGTCTCCCAGGTTGGACATCACTATAAAGTCTCCCATGTTGAGACATCAACTTAAAGCCTCCCGGTTAGGACAAAATGTCTCCCTATAGGAGCGGGCACAAAATTTAAGTCTCCTGTTGGAGGCAGTGCAAAGTCTCCCCTTGGAGCATCTCTAAATTATTATATACTTGGTACTATATTGTGACTATTCTGACCACTTACACTTGACTACTTCATACGCTATATTCTGTGCAATGGGTTGTGTACAGGTTGCAAGTTTGTATGAAGTGAACTTGGGCAGTGGATATACAATGCCTTTGCTTTGGGAACTATTATGACCACTTATACTTGACCACTTATTACGCTATCTTTTGAGCAATGGGTTGTGTACACACAGGTTGCAAGTTTTGTATGGGTGAACTTGGGCTGAGTGGATATCAATGCCTTTGCTTTGGGAACCTTTTCGTTTGACGAAATCTTTGAATATTTCTTCTACGAGTTTTTCTTATTAGCTAAGCGTGTTTACTCACCAACTATTTTCATAGTTGACCCGTTTTTCTCATGCATTTCGGTGATCGTTGGTAAGATTTTTTTATCAAGTCTTGCATAAAAGTTTTCACTTGTCTACAAGTGGTTATGTAATAAAGCTCAATATTTTGGAATCTAAACTTTGTAATATATTTGCCGATGACGGCTAAACTGGTATTGTAACGGTGTACTCTTTCTTTTAAATATTAATGTTGGTATGTTCTATTATCTTGTGCTTATGTTCCTTCGTTTTTCGTGTTTCCGCCTCCGTGAGGGTGTGACACTTTTCTAGAGAATGCAAAGGCAGGGAAAATTGGTGATGAAATATACTTCTTATCGAAAGTATTCGAAGGAATGAGGGAACATCAAAGGATCAGCTGCTTTGGTCACTCTGGATAGCAATGTGAAATGGAAGCAACATGAGGAGTCGATAATGATGGTCTGATAATGTTGGGTTGATTGCAGTACTTGAGGAGGATAGGCATGATGATCAGTTGCCTTGATGGGCATCTCTCGGTACAAAGCTGTGTGTTTGGGTGTAGTGAAGTTATAATGAACTTAAAACAAGCTTATGATATTTTGGAACCTAAATATAATGAATACTTTGTGGAAGTTAGGCGATATAACAGGGCTTTAAAACTCTAGAAAGACAAAAGGTTTGGTTTGAGAAAATGAAATATGATGAGAAAATAGGTGTTTTAGAAAGAGCGAATGTGCTACAAATGAATTAAAATGGAGTGAGAAGTTAAGAAGCGGATGTAGTGCCGGAAAAATCTAGAGCTTAAGAAGAAAGTTAAGGAGGAAATTGCTAGGAATAATGAATGGATGATGAATGGTAATAAGTTGGCTAGTCTCATTTATAGTAGTCAAGCTCCCATTCTGATTGGCTTTAGGTTTTAAAAATATGTAGGCTTAGAAGCTAGGGATGACACACGTAAATCTACACCAATGAGGCCTAGCTAATTTTGTGAAAGAAGGTGACCTACATGCTTTGTTCGGTGGACCAATTAGAGGTGAGCACATGCCCATTGACCTTTCCACTATTAATGACTTTGATGGATCACACCATCTGTATGGCAAAAAGTCAAGTGACTTGCCAGACCCTAATACTTCAACTAATGACTTTGTCTCTTGTGTTACTTGATGACAAGTCCTCCAAGCAAGGGTCTACAAAGTGTGATTCAAGTGACAAGTCTGACCTTCCCAAGTCTGCCCTTCCCAAGTCTTCACCTGCTGCACTCAAGACTACCAATAAGCATGCAGAGTTGCTGCCAAGGAATCCACTTCCAAGGCAGTTGCCTCTGAAGACTTGCTTTTAATTCTTTATAATAGTCTGGTAAAAACAATTCTTTTCATGGTTGTGGTTTGAATACTTACCTTGTAAGAATACTTCTTTTGGTTTGAATAAATCTTCTCTTCAGAAGAAATGTTTTTGTGTGGAAGTAAATCTCATTTAATTAAGGATTGTGATTATCATGAACAAAGAATGAGTAGGTGTGGTGACTCTAGGCATAATAGACATATGTGGACCAATGTTAATGCTATACCACCTTATGTTCCACAAGCTACTAATTATAATACTTCTTTTCTTTGGAGAAGATCAATTGGAAAACCATATGTTAAAACCAACAGTGAATATTTTAAAATGGTTTTTGGCCTAGATATGTTAACCCTATGTACGATGGGAAAGAATACCGGATCTCTTTGTCAAGACCTCAGCAAGTTGTTCTTGGAATATACAGAGACCTAAGTTTCATTGGAAACCCAAGAACAATAGTGGATCTTATACCTCTATATGGCACAACTCATATGATCCACAAAGGGTTCAAGTCAACAATGACTTGAGCCTCCATATGTACTAACTTCGTATATTTTGGTGTTGTTGTAGGATCATCCCCTTAAGCATAAAGATGTTGGAATTGTTGGCGGTGGTTCTAGAAGTATGTCGAAACGGGACATGATGCATAATTTTGTGCCCATTGAAGGAGGAGGCAATGTAACCTTTGGAGGAAGTGATGGGCGTAATCGGAAAAGGGACCATCAAAACACCTCAACTGGATTTTGAGAATGTTTATTATGTCAAGGAACTTCAACATTTCAATTTGTTTTCAGTCTCACAAATCTGTGACACTAAAAACAAAGTACTCTTCACAGAGGATGAATGTCTTGTGCTGTCTAAAGACTTCAAACTCCCGGAAGAAACCTCAATTCTGCTGAAGGTTCCTCGCAGTCACAATCTTTATACATTCAACTTAACTAATGTCCAACCATCAGGTGACTTAACATGTTTGGTGGCAAAAGCATCATGGATGAGTCCACCAAATGGCACGTAAGAAGGATGGCCCATGTCAATTTTAAGACCATTAACCACTCTCTAAACTGGGCTGGTTCAAGGACTTCCTGTCAAAGTATTCACCAATGATCATAACTGTGTTGCATGCAACAAAGGAAAGCGACGAGCCTCCTACAAGGTGTTCTGTTAAGCGGTGCATTATTTCGAACCTCTCAGCTACTTCATATGGATCTTTTGGTCCAACTAAAGTGAAAGCGTTGATCATAAATATTTTTGTCTAGTGATCTTGATGGTTATAGCAAATTTGTTTGGGTATTCTTTCTAAGGACCAAAGATGAAACATCTGTAGTATTGAAAGACTTCATTACCCTTATTGAGAATCAGTTGACTAAAAAGGTGAAAGGAATTAGGTGTGATAATGGTACGAGTTCAAAATGCAATTCGATAGAACTCTGCAGAATCAAGGGAATAAAAGGGACTATAGCACTCAAGAACCCTCAACAAAATGGGGTGGCGAAAGAAAAATAGAACCTTAATAGAGTGCAAGATCTATGCTATGAACTCTAAACTTCCTACCATGTTTTGGACTGAGGCATTGGTACAGCTTTATGTACTCAATAGATTAATAGACCACAGAAGACACACCTTAAAACACCATACTGAACACATTTGGGAAAGTTCATTATTCATTACCTTAAACCGTTTGGGTAAGTGACAATTTTAAATACCGTGATCCATTGGGCAAGTTTGATGAGAAAGGCGATGATGGTTACATTGTGGGGTATTCGCTCCTGATAAGGCATACAGAGTTTACAATGTATGCGCTAAGAAGATTGAGGAGACATTGAATCTGCGGTATCTTGAAGACAAGCCTAATGTTCAAGGACAGGGACATATTTGGTCATTTGATCTTGATTACTTGACTGATTACTTGGGATATGCTAGACATGTGGCTAACAAAATACAGATTCAAAGCATCTCCGGCGTCTAGTCAGGAAACTTTGGAAGCTCATTCTGAAAGGGGTTGATGATGATGAACAACCCATTGAAGTGCCTTCTTTCTCTCTAAAATTTTGTAGGTGACACTTCAAAAGATATCTTGATATGGGTGAAGATGAATTCTATTATGCTGAGGACCTTGCGGTGAAGAAACAAGAGTATGCAGCCAATTTGGATCTTTGAGGAATGTTAAAGAAGTTCAAATGAAGCACTTTCGAAACTCCAATTCTGAAGAGAATCTTTCTCCTCACCTCTCCAATTCGGGAAGACATGTTGACTCCTCCTATGGCTACTAAAGTGTCAACGAGACCTTGGAGAAACCTTATACAAGGTTTCCAAAACCTTGATCTTGGTCATCATCAACCTAAAAGGCATCTTCAACGGACCTTCCTATGATCATTGAACCTACTGATGACTAATCTTGATTCTTCCATTGATGTCAACACCAACACTACAACTAGGATCAACAATGTTCATCCACAGTCTAATATTATTGGTGATCCTAATGCACCTGTTAGAACAAGAGTTTAATGGCGTAGCTTCTAAATATGGGCAGAGTGGCTTTTGTCTCTTATGTCTCAAATCAGTGAGAGACAATCACAGACTATCAACATTGTCTGTTGCTTGTTTCTCTCACAAGTGGAACCAACCAGTGTTACTCAGGCTCTTGAAGATTCAAGTTGGCTTGAAGCTATGCAAGATGAGATGCAACAATTTCAAAATCAGCAGGTTTGGATATTGGTCCCACTACCTGATGGTAAGTATGCTATTGGGACAAAATGGATTACGAAGAATAAAGAGATGCTCGAGGTGTTGTCATTAAAACAAAGCCGAATTAGTTGCCCGGGGTTATAGACAAGAGGAGGGGATCGATTATGATGAAGTGTTTGCAGTGCAAGAGTTGAGGCTATAAGGATTTTCTTAGCTTTTGCATCCTATATGGGTTTTATGGTCTATCAAATGGATGTTAAAGGAGCCTTCTTGTATGGTGAAATTGAAGAGGAGGTGTATGTCACTCAACCTAAAGGATTTGAAGATCCAGCTCATCCTAACTATGTGTATAAGGTAGTCAAAGCTCTCTATGGCCTACATCAGGCACCCAGAGCCTGGTATGCTAGGCTATCTACCTTTCTACTGAAGCATGGTTACAGAAGAGGTGCAATTGATAAGACTCTTTTCCTAAAGAAAAATTCCCTTGACATAATTCTTGTGCAAGTATATGTGGATGACATTATTTTTGGATCCACAAAGGAAGCTTGGTGCAGGGAGTTTGAGGAGCTTATGAAGGAGAGTTTCGATGAGTGCAATGGGAGATGACTTTCTTTTGGGTCTTCAAGTTGCGAAACCTGATGGTATCTTTATCGGTCAGGACAAATATGTGAGGGACATCTTGAAGAAGTTTGGTATGGAGGGTGTAGGACTTACTACACCTTATGAAGCTCAAAGACAAAGACCAACAATGAAGCTGATCCACCTGTGATGTTCATTTGTATGCGGGTCTGATGTGTCTTTTGTAAACCGGTACGATATTACTTTTCTTTGTGAGTGTTTGTTCGCGACATCAAGTTACTCCACTGACTTCCCATCTCAATCTTTGTAGAAGATCTTTAAGTACCTTAAAGGCCAACCTCTTCTAGGTCTTTGGTATCCAAAAGAGTCTTCTTTTAAGTTGGAAGCATATAGTGATAGTGACTATGCTGGTGCTAATCGGATAGTCCACCGGAGGTTGCCAATTCCTAGGAAGAGATTGATTTCTTGGCAATGCAAGAAATGAGACTATGGGCTACCTCATCTACTGAGGCAGTACGTGCTTTGCTAATTCTTGTGGGAGGTTCTTTGGATTCAAAATCAATTGTTGGATTATGGGTATAACTTCATGAACACAACAATTTTATTGATAATCAAAGTACCATATGCATTGTTAAAAATCCAGTTTTTCATAGTCGAACAAAACATATTGAAATCAGGCATCACTTTATAAGAGATGCATATGATAAAAATTTGATTCAAGTGGTCAAAATACATACTGATGATAATGTGGCAGATTTGTTAACAAAGGCTTTTGATGGACCAAGGTTTCAACACCTTGTGGTCCATATTGGTATGCTTAACCCTTAACTGCAAAGTTTAAGGGGAGGCATAGGCCTCGGGGGAGGCATATGCCTCAGGGGAGGATTTGTGTATAACTTTGCTTTTTGCTATGTAAATGTGTATATTTGGTTGATTTTAACTAACTCTAACCTGCTAATGTTATCTTAGTGTGTTTCTTTGTTGGTTTGTGTGTTTCTCTGTGTTTCTGTGTTTGTTTTGTAGAATGGTTGTCCCTGATCAGTTGAGATATGGTCAAGAAAGCTTAAGCTTGTTTACAATTCATTGTCTGAAGTGTATGATTTGTTTCCTCTGAAGATGATGTACTGAAGTTATTTGATTCATTCAAAGGAAGTACATAAGCAAATAGATCATTCATTCATTCAAGAAGATTTCTGACTTCTGACTTCTGAGTACTAGCAACATCAAAAGCATCTACATGATCTACTAATCCTAATCTATTACATATCATCCGTTCCAACATCTAACGATGTTGGATATGCATGATCGCTCACATCTTTCACACTGCGGCCTACGCTTTTGTGATGAGCATAACCAACTCTAACGTGATGCTAAGGATCAAAATGGAAAGGATGGATTGATGAAACGAAGAAGTTTGGTGATTGTGATAGAGAGATGAGAAGGAAAGATTTTCATTTATGAATCATCTACTCTTTCCATCATACAACAACTTACATCATTTTCCTTTTTCCGTTCCTCGTCACGATATGTGATGATGCACTAAAACATGATGCCAAGAGACCAAGCACCACCTTTCTTCCCATAGGAGTGGTGGATTCAGCTCGAGGTCTACATTGGTGAGTCTTTGGGGGTTGGGAGTAAGATGTTTCCTCCTTATAGGAGTCATCGAGAATCCAGCGATTCACTTGATTTCTCAACACTTTTATCTTCATGAGGAGAGAAGGGTGATTTCTTTGGTCATGGGTATGGTTTTGGAAAGTAATGAAACCATGGATTGGTATCTTCACTTGATGATGAAGATGATGCTGTGAGATCAATGATCTCAGGTTTGGTACTCATGGTTGTATGGTTAATTTTGGGTTATTGATGAAATTAGGGTTTGGAATGAAATTTGGGGTTTTGATGATGTAATATGTATGCTTTGGGATTGCTTTATAGACGGGTTCAAGTGGTAAGAGAATTAATGCGTGTGGGTGAAACAGTAAAAGATATTTACTGAAGCTTCTTGAATAAGTAATCATTTCTGTGATTATTCTACTTGCAATGGTTTCTGTTTCCACCGAAGTTAAAAGTGAATATGAGTACAAGTAGAAATTCACGTCATCGTTGGTCAACTTTGACCAAAATTGGGAAATTTTCATTTATTCTCTACCGGCATATATTCGCTCCATATTAAGAGATTTGATTTTTAACTCATTCAAAACACTTCCTTTTGTGCATATTGTAACCATAATCTTCAAAATCTCTCATGGCGCTTCAATTTAAACATGATCATAATAAGGTTGCTTTTCTTGGAACTTTCGGGGAGATGAGTTGTATCGGCCGATGATTTCATTTTACAAGATCAAAATTCAGTATGCATTAGCATTCTCCAAATGCTATATATGAATCTTGGTTTACTCAATTTTGGGCGGCGAAGAAGAAGTGATTGAGATAGTTGCAAGTGTTGATGGAAAAGAGTATGTGGTAACGAGGACGGATCGAGAGACAACTTCACTTGGATGATGAAAATGGAGTTTATCATTCTGATTCTACAATGATACTTGAAGGGATTGGCGATTGGATATAAAGTACGAGAACAGATATGTGGTTAAAAAATAAGTTTTGTCCTATGTGGAGGTTCATGGTTCATACGTTGCTCCAGTGTTTAAGCAATGCGGAGGATGGGATCGATTTTCAACTCAAATGGGATGTGGTATTGTTTGTTTATCTAAGGGTTTGACTTATAATTTCTCTAAGTTTATTTTTGATAATATGGTTGAAAATATAACTAGGCAAAAGGGTAAGTTTTTGATGTACCCTAGGTTCTTACAGATGATATTGAATGTTTCTACTCAAACCCAAGCTTTCTATCCCATAGGAGTTTTGACCTCTAAGTTATTTGCAACGATGAGAACTAAGTTTGAGGGGACACATTTTCCTTTGTTGCTTGCAATGTTGCCTCCAGAAGATGTTCTGCTGCGATGAGGGTAATGTTATTGTACCCTCTGTCAATATCTGATGGTAATCTTCAGTAGATGTAGATGAAGGTTCTCTGCGTTCTTTGAGGCATCCATATCTTCACCTAGACCTTGTCCTAGCCAAGAACATACACAAGTTTCAAATGATGAAGTTCAGGATCACATTGATGAAGTTGAGGTTGATCTGATAGATTGTCTACACCAAGTCCTGTTAGGAATCAATTTGGTGAAGGATGTTCTAATGTTGATCGGGTTAATGTTGCTCTGAAAAGTCTAATGTAGTTCCATTTCAACCGAGCAATCGGATGATCTGATGTGGATCCTATTACACTTGCCTCATTATATGCTCGATGAACAAGCTACGGGTGAGGTGATTGGTCTTAGAAAGAACTTACGAAACCAAGGCATTTTGGTAAAAAGATTGTATTGGAGACAAAGTTGAACACTTGGAGGAATTACTAAGTCGAGAAAAGTTATAAGAGAAGTTTGATTTCTTCGAGGAGGACGAAGAGAGAATCTTCATGCATCCCTTGGAATATTAGGTGATCTTGCTCTTACATCGAGATGTTTCTTCTCCTATTACTAAATCTTCAAAGAGTAAGGAGCCTATTATATATGCTAGCAAAAGAAGAAGACAATGTTTGTCTAAGGTGTCTGCTGACATTTCAAAGGAGCCGCATATGGATGGTGCATCTGCTGATGTTATAGTTGAGAAGGTTGCTTCTGATTATGGTCAAACTTCATCTATACCAGAACAATCAAATGTTTCGCCTTAAGGTATGATGATGATGAGGTTTTTGTTCTTTGGGAGAATGTTTAAGTTGACTTCTTCTTACGAAGTTTTCTCTACATCTCATTGAGGATTTGTCACAACTGTTCCTCCGATGTGGGTTTGCTTGTTTCTTCGAAGCTCACGTTGGTTGTCCGATATTGGTTCTCTTGAGACATTTTTGACAAAGAACGAGGATCATGTAATTGATGATATACTTAATTAGATATAGTGAAAGAAGAAAATCAAGCTCAAGCTAGATTGTTTGCTAATTATGAGAATATCACGGAAGAGTCGTATTGTTGCTAAATTTCTTCAAGATCGAGATGATTCTAATTTGACTCACGAAAAGGCAATTAGAGCTTGATGTATTATTTCCTAAGATAGCGATGATCAATGGGATGTATATACTTCTCAAGGTGCATCACGATCCAAATCTTGCAAAAATTATCTTAGGAGCATCTTTTGATGATGATACTTTTGTGGATAAAATGGTGGCACTTGGTAATCTAAGGAAGCAAGAATCGCTGTTGCAAAGAGAAGAGCTTTAATTGATCAAAGAAATAAAGCCAAAAGAAAAACTTATGATTTGCGCTTCGAAGAGGAATTATATGAGGAGTGTAGTGAAGAGTGCATGCTATGTATAATTCGGTATGTCCATGAAGCAAGTCAATGCTTTGTCCGATGATGCTTTGATTAGAACAGATATCATATGGTTATCGTTTTCTTCTTACGGTTCTACTTTTTCTACTCAATCGGAAAATATTGCTTCAATGACTGATGTTCCTATAGCCAAGAGACGAAAAACAATTGAAATTGTGGATAATTTTGATACTATGTTGTCTTTGGTCATTTCTCGATTTGTTACCTCTAATACAACTTGATGCTACTCTTTCTTACGATGTGGTTGTTGTCTTGAATCCACTTTGGTTTCTTCTAAGTATTGTCTAGTGTGGATTTAAGTGATTCTCGATTGGAAATGATCCTGACTTGATACTAATAATATTATTGGTATGGGGAACAAGCGAGCTTGGTTACAAGGAGTTAAACGGCAGGTTGGCTAAGAAACATTCTTAAAATACTACTTTAGATCTCAGTGATGAATCTACCTTTATTGAAGTTGGATCTGAGGAAGGTTTTCTTGAAGGAACTCATGTGGTCTTGGTTGATTGGAAAGCCGGAAAGCTTAACACCGTTTATAGGCTTTGGATAATACTGTTTCTGAGTTTAATTTCTTGAAGGAAATTCTTCATTTGGTGACCGACATGATTTGAAGATCTGTATGATCATGTCATTCATTATGTCCTATAAGTCTCATTCAAAGCACAGTTGGTTTATATTTGTTGGGTAATCTTCAGGTTATGTTTGATTCTCATTCTTCAAATGGTCAAGGGTATTCTATTTGGAAGCATTCTCATAAGTGGGAGATTGAGAGTTGGAGATTTTATCCGTTTCCTTGTGTACATGTGGTTCAAACTAAATGTGGGATGATTTTGTGTATGCTTTCAGATAAGCTTTATCCGTTATCGGTTACTTTTATGGAAATGTTGTTGAGACACAAGTTGGAATGCCTCGAATCACGTTGGAAATGATGAACTTCATTACTCAATAATGTTGGTTTGATTAAAAATCTTCATCACATAAAGGTTCATCTTGATTGTACCATTTTGTAATATTTGTTTTCTTTTATTGTTAGTTTTAAAAAAAAAAAAATTTTGTTTTTGATTTTCTAACTCTCGGGCTTGTTGTATATTTCTCCCGGTTATTGACTCACCAGATATACCTTGTGTATATTAAAGAGTTAGCTAGTCCAAAGGGTACAACTTTGGTAAAGACACATCAAATTTGTTGATAGCTGTAATGATTTGCTAAAAATCATAGGGTATGCAACCACCCCCTAATTGCCGAGTGTTGTATGGTTTTTCAATTCACCATGGTTTATTCCATTTTGGAATCCAAGAATTGACTAGCCCACATGTATATGACTTGTGGTAAAGGCGTGTGCATTTCATATTTGGTTCTCAATTCACCAATTCTAAGAATTGACTAGTCCCGAACAGCAAACTCTGGCTACAGGTAAAGACATATCAAATCCGTTTATATGGTTCTTTGGTTTGCCAATAAATCGAGATGGTTATCGGTGTACCATAGTTTACTGAACTTAAACATATGGCTACTCCAAAGAGTGATGGCTATTGGTAAAGAGACATCAAATCCATTATTTTCGGTGATTCACCTCTCACGAGAGTTCACACACGGATGTGATGAGAATAGTATGCAACTAATTGTTTTGATGTACCTATTGTCATTTGTTCTCGCAAAGATATAGAGTTTCCGAGTTTCTTCATCATAGAGATGTTCTTATTTGGATTCTTTGCTCATGTTGTTCGTCTTGCACAATCCTGGAGTACCGCTTTTGTTGAGATCTATCAAGAAAGCTGGAACTTAACCTAGTCAAATTCGAGTTTAGGGGAGGATTGTTGGGAATTATGTAGAAGTTTGGATTATCGCGATATTACCGAAATGATTCTCAGAAGACATAGTGGATTCTGAAGACATAATCTTGAAGAGTAATAGTTATTAGTGTTTACGCTGAAGTGTTTATTCCGTGTTTGATATATTTAGTTTGGATATACATGAGCTTTATTAGGAAGTGATTGTGTATATCTTATTTAGTTTTAAGTTTATACGTTTCTTGGGAAACGGTTTAGAGATATTGTTTAGGGTTCCTTGTCTATAAAAGGAACACATTAGAAAGAGTTATGTATCGATTGAAAAACTCAGTTTTAGTTAATATAAAGATCCATAGAGGATCAAGAAGTTCTTAGTTATAACTTGTGTTTATATTCATTCTTCGAACATAAGTTGTAGAGATTATCTTTTATTGTGCTTGTGATTACATAGGCATAAATAACGATCCACGAGCTCAAGATCTATCAAGGTCTGTTTGTTTTCAACATCCTTGCTCGACTCTTCATCATCCTCACTATCACTCCAAGCACCACTTACAAAAGCTCGTTGAGTTTTGATTTTAGGTGGCTTGGGACAATCTCCTATTAGATGACTTGCATCACCACATCTAAAACACTTTCTTTCACCTTTGCCCTTTTTGTCATCCCGATCTTTTCGGAATGGCTTCTTTTCCTCTCAAGGTTGTCTTACAAATTTTCCTCTTATTCTAAAGAACTTTTTGAAATCTCTAACGGCCATGGCATACTCTTCATCTTCACTACGAAGCAAGATTTGTCGTCATCACTTGATTCCGTTCTTGCTTTTGAGCTTGATTTGATTTTCTCTCTATTTCCTTTGATGATTTCCGAATCTTTCTCCATCACCATTTCATGAACTTTGAGATTTCCAATTAGCTCGTCTAGTGTCACTTTTGAGAGATCTTTTGACTCTTCAATAGCCGTCACTTTAGCTCTCTACTTTGGATGGAGTGCTCTAAGAAATTTCCTGACAAAGTTCTTACTACAAAAAGATTCATTAAGTGCTTTAAGAGATGTAATAATAGTATTAAAGCGAGCAAAGCCACAATCAATGGTTTCATCTTCGGGGATAACAAATTGTTCATATTGTTGAACAAGAAGATCAATTTTGTTATCCTTGACTTGTGAATTTCCTTGATGTGTAATAATTAAAGATTCCCAAATATCTTTATCGGTTTCACACATAAAAATTCTTTCATATTCTTTTCTAGGCAAAGCATTATAAAGCATCATTTTAGCTTCATTATTTTTAGCAATTAGTTTCTTTTGTTCATCAATGGAAATATCTTTTGTTGTAGAACTAAAATCCCCTTTAACAATAACAAACCAAAGATCTATATCTTTTGATTTTACATATGTTTCAAAACGGGTTTTCCAATAGATAAAGCCATTGGTTTCAAAGAGTAGTGGTCTTTGCATAGATTGCCCTTCTTTAAAGTTTTGATCCATGAATCGTTTCAAGTTTTATAAAATACAATATATTTTAGAAATTCTTGAGCAACCTTGAGCTTTGATACCAATTGTGGAAAACTAGAAGGGGGTTGAATAGTTTGCGATTTTAAAACTTTGTTCGAAACTTATTGAAAGATCAATTTGATATTGATCTTAGATATGTTAGTGAGATATGAAAACAATATATAAAGAGTAGATAAGGAAAGAAACAATCAAACCACGACAAGTTGTTTATAGTCGCTTGGTCTACAAGGACTCTTTTTCCTTGCCCTACTCCACTCCCGAGTCTCACAAGTCGAGTTTAACTTCACTAGTCAACAAGCCCCTTTCCACCTTGCGGAGAAACCTTTACACTTAACTTACACACAATTTCCACGACACTAAGCTAGATGTCGAGTTCATTTCAAGGGTACAACCACTCCCACACACAATGTATTTTAAGGATTAAAATACTAACCACTCACACTCACAAGATTATGATGGTTTGGTATAACAATGATGTATGAATCAACCCAAGATCATACAACAACAAACAAACAAGACTTCCAACTTCTCGTTGAAACTTGAATGTACCTTGATCTTCTTTGCTACAAAAGAGATCACTAATATGATATGAAACTGAGTTAGAAATGTTAGAGAGAAGGAATGTATGAGACTATGATAGAAAGGGATGAAAAACAACTTGGTTTGGCTTTGCTATTTATAGCCAAAAACATCGTTACAGCACCGGACCACGGAACCCTTGAAAGGGTTTCCCATGTATTATATTGGTGCATTAGAGGTCTTACAACAGCAAGATCTCAAAATATTACCAAAGTCAACCATATCTATCCAAGATTGTGTAAGATATGTAGAGCCTAAATCTACATAAAGAATCTAGTGAAATCTTCTAAGGATTTCAATGATGCACTACATGATGTCATATGTTTGTTTTTCTATTTTTAGAAATATGTTAAAATGTAAATGCATATGTAATGTTTTGTTTTTAAGAAACCAAAATATTCTTGAACTAAAACTACTATCATACATTTTGATTTAGAGTTATATCAAGATATGATTAATCACAATGTAAATGCTTGAGTGATGAAGATATAATTTGAAAAGGCTTGTTTTAATATCTGTTAAACTTGACAAGCCTTAAGCTTTATAAAAATTAAATTTACTTTTGTCGTTAACAAAACTTAGGTAAAGATCAAAAATATAAATAACGTTTAATGACGATATTCGTATTAACAAAAGGTTTTCATAACTATTTTGGGGGAGAATACATGCTAGTTTTAACTGAACATAATTGATTATGTGAGATGTTATTTGAGAATGACTGTTGATTGGAATATCTGATTTGGTGATTGAATGCTTTACGTGTTTATTGGAAGTAAATGTGAGTGCAAACTATTTCTTTGACACCTGCCTCTACTCTTTTGAATTGCTAATGTGTTAACTAAGTAAGATTAGATGTGTGAAAGATGTTCACTTACACTAGGGTAGCAATCCTTTGCTATAGCGCGATACCTAGCTAAGAATAGACATCTGTATCGACCTACACCGGGTAGCATTGTTCTAGGCTTTGCTATAGTGTGATGCTGGCTAGAGTCAAGCCTATTGATGGAATATTATTGGATTGTTGTTGGAATGATTGTAGTTGGAATGTTTATTGTACATCATCTTAGTCGCACATAGCAAGTAAACCCTACCGGCCCAGCTCCTAAATTTTGTGATTAAACTCTATGAAGGCTCACCAACGTAGTGCTTTTTAGCATGTGTTCTCAAGTTTAGGCGATAGCTCTCTATTGGAAGAGCTTGACATAGTCGTAAGGATTCAAGACTAATTGGGACCGCTTTAAACTTCTTTATAGGCCTATTTCTGCACTATTTTCATATAATGAAAACTTAATTTTTTTTATAATAAATTTTATTCTAAATGAATAGAATAAAAACCATTCTTTGTACCTTATGTTGTGATACTAATATGGTAGCAAGGTTTCTATGCTTCCATTGAACAGTATTTTGGGGGTGTTACAAACCCCATTTCTTTGTGTCCTTATTGATTCTTTAAATGGTTGATACATATATGATGCTTGTTTGATATCATATACGATCCTGAAAGTATCAGACCTATGCAAATTCTAGTTCCTATATACTACATTATGTAATCAAATTGGTGAAAATCCCATTTTTGTCTCCTTGTTCTCTTTTGCTGCAGATAATAAAAAATGAGTTAAGTTTACTGAACAAATTAAAATATGACGGAAGACAACCGATAAACAATTTTGTCTTTTTTGTCACCTCTATCTAATTTATAGTTGACATATGTGATTTAAATGTCTCAAGAAGCATTTGACTGGAAATAAAAATGGAACTTCAGATACCCTTTTCTCTCTTTCTTTTCATTGTAGCCTTGTTTTTCTTCTTTACAAAGCATAGAAAAACAATAACAACCTTCCACCACAACCATGGAAACTCCCTTTTATTGGACACTTGCATCATCTCGTAGGAGCACTCCCACATCGAGCTCTCGGAAACTTGGCCCAGAAACTAGGACCAATTTTTTATCTACAGCTCGGTGAAGTCTCAGCCATTGTAATTTCATCTCCTGTGTTAGCCAAACAAATCTGAAAACCACGATCTTGTTTTCGCAGATAGACCCAAGATGCTTTGTGCTGAAATTGTCGGGTATAACTATAAAGACATAGTTTTACCTTATGCGAGTATTGAGAGAATCGTAAATATGCATTTTGGAGCTTCTAAGTGCCAAGAAGGTTAGATCTTTTCACTCGGTTCGTGAAGAAGAATCTTGGAAACTTATTGAAGATATTCGTATGCATGAATCAAAACCAATTAATCTTACTCACAAGATTTTCACTATGATGAATGTGATTGCAACTAGAGTTGCAGTGGGAAGTAGATTCAAGGATCAGAGGACGCTACTTGCGTTGATTGAAGAGATTATTGCTTTATCTGGTGGTTTTGATGTGTCTGACTTGTTTCCATCTTTCAAACTTATCCATTTGGTTACCGGGATGAGAAAGAAATTGACGACAATACATGACAAGATTGATAAGATGTTTGATAGTATCATCTCGGACCATCAAGAACAACGTCGTCCAGATGGGCAGAATGACTACAATGAAGACCTTCTTGATGTTGTTTTGAGGCTCAAAGAGTGAGTGCGTTTCAGTTTCCGTTAACTTTGGACCACATCAAAGCAGTACTCTTGGTTAGGTCAAGTTTTATCAAATGTCTTTGTTAATGTTGAATATTAATCTTTATTACTTGACCTTATAAGTTATGAAAACAGGATATGTTTGCAGCGGGGACAGATGCACAGCTGTGACAATTGAATGGGCAATGTTAGAACTAATGAGAAATCCAAGTGCAATGAAGAAAGCACAAGCCGAGCTTAGACAGGTATTTAAGGGAAAGATGAAGATTTACGAATCAGATATTCAAGAACTTGACTACCTCAAACTAGTAATTAAGGAAACTTTGAGGTTGCATACTCCTCTTCCATTGTTAGTCCCTAGAGAGTGTCGCGAGAATTGTGAGATTGGTGGATACCTTATTCCCCAATAATACAAAAGTTCTTATCAACTCATGGAAACTAGCATCTGATCCAGATTACTGGATTGATCCTGAAAGTTTCAAACCAGAAAGATTTATCGAGAGTTCAGTTAATATGATGGGAACAGATTTTCAACTTATCCCGTTTGGGGCTGGAAGAAGAATGTGTCCGGGGATGGCTATGGGGTTGTTAACGTTGAGCTTCCTCTTGCAAGGCTACTCTACCACTTCAATTGGGATCTCCCAAATGGAGTAAGATCCCAAGATCTAGATATGAGTGAGACTTTTGGATCCACTCTAAATCTAAAAAACAACTTGAAGTTGATTCCAAGCGCTTACAACACAGATTAATGACATATATGTGTTGTGCAGATTTGATATTAAAATATATCTTTTCCTGTTTTAGTTTCAAAATGTAACAATTATGCATTAAGCAATATAGAATTTATTAGTTTACAACACTTACCTCTATGTTCGCGGTTGACGGAAACATTGATTTTCATTCTGTTACATAGAAATGGAGTACATGAATACCTATTCAGTTCGGATTCTCATATAAAGGATTTTGAGCAAGACTTATCCTTGTTTCCAGATCAGATGTGTCTCTCCCACCAAAAAATTTCATGGGCTAGTCACATGTACTTCAGAACTCCATCAATGTTCTGCTAGTTTTTCACAGGCAGCTTTCATAAATTTCTAAGGGCGCACGATTCTTTCTACTTTTCATTAATTTGTATCACATCAATATTGTCACACTTTAAAGTGCCTCAATCCTTAAGTAACACATTTCTGGACCTCTGGTAGTAATATCAAATAAAAGAAACCGCATATCTCTCTATACACGACTAGCTACACAAATAGTGAACATGTAAACATGAGGTTGAGTACTAATCATCTCAACCCAAAATGGTTGCAAACAGTAATTACATGCATCTCACATTTTTCGTTTTTAAGTTCATGTGAATCCATTGCAAATAATGGCCTATATTGTACAGAAAAGATCAGTATGAGTTATCTAAAGATTAAAGAGGGGCGAAACTTTATCATAACGAGACAATATCGATATAGTATATCTAAGGATTGTGATATTAGTACGTAATATTATGGCAATTATGTTCATCAATATTGAAAGAAGAAACTACCAACATAAAAGATGGAGAAAAACAACCATCTATAAGTAGGGGTGGAAATGAGCCGAGTCGGTAGAACTGCTTAGGACTCAATTTCTGCATTCGTTAAATTTTAGCTCATTTCGAAGCTCCGGCTCGTTTCGAGCTTTAAATTTTAAGCTCGAGCGCCTCGTTTAAGCGATTTGGCAATGAAAAGTTAAAAGGCTACAGTGGCTTTTAATATATATATTTTTTTAGCTGGTAATAAAACAATTTCTCGTATATATGTTTAATACTTAAAATATCATAATTTAGTTTAGACTTGTTTAGGCTCGCCATGAGAATGGCGGCTTTTATAAACTGAACAGAAACTGATTAATAAATGAGCTTAACTTGACGGTACTCATTCCTTACCGTTTAAAAAACAGGCTCGTTGAGCGATCAAGAAATTCGGCCACTCATTTCTACCCCTACATAAAAGATAAGAATTATATGAAATAATAAAAAATAACACATATATAAAAGATAAGAATTATATGTAATAATAAATACTCCGTATTACTTTGCAGTTTGCACGTGGGTTGTAAACTTTACCTTTTTGTATATTGCATAAAATGATAGACGTAAGTACGTAACATTGCTTATATTACATAGTTGGGCTTATATATTATACTACACATGTGGGCTCATTGGAGGCCCCCTCCCTCCGCCTCTGAGAAAGATGATGTTTTTCTCCCAGTTTCTTGCTTTATTTACCCTTATTATTGGAAAGTGCAAACAATAAACAACTGCAAATTTTGCCAAGAAAAGAAAACTACAAAACTCTATGATCCATTCTATTTCAATTTCACAAAATTTTAACAAAAGTTAATGTGGGTGTCATCAGCATCAAATATTATATTTTGTCGAACCGGTATGGAAATAAATATACACACCTACTACGCATGGTTAATATAAAAATTGTTTGATAACTAATCAAGAAATAGTTTAAAGATAAACGGTATATATAAATAAGGGAATAGATCTAGTAAGAAGAGATATTGAAATAAGAATAATGAGAAGAAATTTGGTACATTTCAAATGAAGAAGAGAAATTTAAGGAGATCATCTATTTCTTTGGTGCATCCGAAATGCGGTGAGTTTTCATTACCCTTCTCATTTTAATTTTACTTAATATCAATATATCATGCAAATAAATATACACACCTGCTACGCATGGTTAATATAATAACTTCATATAACATTGAAACGTCAATGACTGAAATACAAGTATAAAAAACTGTATAGAAGATACTCTAAATCAATGACAAAAATATTCAATAGACACGAGGTAATCACTATTACACACGAAGCATTAGGACCCCGTATAATTATTACTGCAGATTAAGCACTTGGGACTAGTAAAAATGAATAATAGAGACCAATTTTCTGAACCGGTTTGGGGCGTGGGAGACCTGACCCCATTCGACAAAAGGGCTGGATTATGATTGTGATAATGATATAGTCTGCCATCAAATGTTTTGTCAAACCTTCAGGAATACAAGATAATGATATAAAGATGTAGTTAAGGGTGAAAGGCTGAAAGCCAAGACTCAACCCCAAGCTCCAACAACTTATAGGACCTGCCAAAACAATTTATAAATTTAATGATAATATCATATCAAGAACAGGGAGGTTCATTATTATGTTATTGAGATAACATATTGTGGCAAACTCCATATTTGTTAGATAATGTAAACCCTGTGAGATACCTTATATTATTCATGCAATATTTATAGTTCGGGCTCATAAACAAGTTTTAGGAGGTTGTATGCATCTCAAGTACACTTTGGTGCCTTTGACCGGTTCGACCAATTTGGACCTGTTTGACCAAATGGAACCGTTTGGTTTAAGCTATGTTTATAACTTATACGAATTTGGCTCAAAGCTGCGCCGGTCCCGATATATATAAAATTATAAATTACTGGCGGCCTATCTTTAGGTGATAAATTGATTACAGATGGAAATTAAAGAGGAAAAAAAGGAAATCTTGTAAGATAATAATGTGTTTAGATCTCATTCATAATTTTATTTTTATTTTTATTTTTTTAACAAACTCGTTCATAATATTGAATAATACATATATAGAGTACAAACCTAATAGATAATACTTGGGCCTTAGCCCTACAAACTAGACTTGGGCTCTATCAAACATCGATTAACTCTCCCGGTTTGATCGGATAACAGACACCTGTGGAACGAAACTCCTCAAACAAAGTTGAAGGTAAGTCTTTGGTAAAAATATCCATCTTGATAATCGCGTGAGGAACATGAAGAACTCAAACTTGACCAGAAGAACAAATCGGAACAAAGTGAATATCAATCTCATATGTGATGCGCTTGATGCTAAACAAGATTAGAAAATTGATACACAACAGTGCCATTATCATAGTAAACAAGTGTATAGCGAGAAAAAAGAGTATGTAGCTCTCTTAGAAAATTCCTTAACCAACATGTCTTAGCAACAACATTGGCAACACTACGATCTGTGCCTCTCATCTAGAACAAGAAAACGTCAATTGATGCTTAGAGGACCATAGGAGTTAAGTTGTTGCAAAGAAATAAACAATAGCTAGAAGTCAATCTCCAAATATTTTCTAACATCTCTTAGAGTTTAAGTCACTTTTCTAGCAATCTCCACCGTGACTTAAACTCCCTCACATTTCAAATCAATTCAAAATTACAAACGCTTAAAGATGCTAGTGACGATTCAAACAAACGATTTATTCCCAAAAACGATTAAAACAAATCTTTGACGACTTCAAAAGACCGATCAAAAGTTAACCAGCAAATTCAAAACATCAACCAAACAAAACCAAATCGGATCAAATGATCTTTAATAAAGACAATCAAATTCAAGAAACCAACTTTAAAAGTCTGACAAACGAAGATCCAAAGTTTTCAAACATAAAAATTCCCAGCGATCAAACAAAATTCAAACGACTTGATTATAATCAAATTTTCAAACACCTTCGATCTACTGATTCCAAATATCAAATACAAATTCTAATTCTAATGACCCACTTACTTGAGAAATATTACGGTTCAAATTCAAACTTATTATCCAAGTTTCAACAAATCAGAGCCAATTAATAACTGATGAATGGACTCTTATAACTCAAACATCCCAAATATGATAATCGATTATAATTCTAATGACCCACGTATATAATAAGACTTTACGGCTCGTATTGAAACAAGTACAAAATTCAATACCAAACATACACAAGTCGTTCGAAAATCCAAAACTTCCAATACCTATATCTCCATCTACAAAAATTGTGTGGAGATCTCTTGTTGAGATTGTAGACATGGGTTAGAAGCTATATCCCAAATATCATGATAATCCAATGGTTAACAAATGAGATATGGAAATTCTTCCACAACCAGTAGCAGATAAAACCCAGCCTTGATCGAATGCTTCGCTTTCCTCAAAGATCAAATTACAAAACTGGATGGTTAAATGATAGAACTATGCGTCTAGAACAAATAGTATTAATTTTATCTTGATCCAACAATTAACAAAACTTAGATCGTGATTTTTCAACAACTATAACGTTGGACAACCAAAACCAAAACCAAATCAAACAAAAAATAATCCAACTTCAATCCAAACTAACCATTTTTTTTTTCTTTTTTTCTTCTAACTCGATATCACTTTTTGTAATTAAGGATGAACAAATAACAAACTTGACAAACGAAGCGGACGCTTTATTCAAAATTATCAAGCCAAAGATAAAACTCTAATTGGAAGGTACAAAGAAATCTATTGTCATTGAACCATATTTAAAAGAAAACAATAACCTAATTTCCAAATTCTAAATCAATTCAAATTAAGTATAGAGTTTAAGTCATTTTTCTAACATGGTACCACTTGATTTTGTGGGAAACTAGAAGGGGGGGGGGGTTGAATTGTTTTACCAATTTAAAACTTCCTTTTAAATATTTAGATCGAATTATGTCAATCTATTTGGTTGTTTATGTTGGACGTTCATAGATAGATATATAAACGTGTAATGAAAGATAAAGAGTAAGAAGCATCACCACGAACAAGTATTTATAGTGGTTCGCTACAAGGACACCTTCCCCTTTTACTCCCATCCCCGAGTCACCTACTCGAGGGATTCAGCTACACCAAACTCCATGGGGAGAAGCCTTCTACAACGTTGTAACCTTTTTCCGGTACAAAGCTAAATACCGAAGTTCCTTCTTCCAAAGCGAACCACACCTAACACAGCGTCATACCCTTTATACGGTGCTAGGCTAACCACCGAGTTCTTTCACACCAAGGAAAACTAATCCTATCACAACGTCGCCTACCCTTTATTAGGTACTAGGCTAAGAACCTAGTTCCATTACTACGGAGGAACTACTACCCTTCGCAACACAACACCTAATGTCAAGGAGATCCACTCCTTGTTACAACATCATCAAGGATATCACCATCCTTGGAATTAAACAAATACTTATATGTATAACGATGCACCTCATCGATTATATGACCAAGGCATTCTTCCCAAATGCCACTTGATTTGATTCTTCGGCATCCTTCACTTCATGCGTTTGACACAACGGCGCTACCCCATCTTGCCTTCTGTGGACTCCTTTAGCATTCTTCACTAATGCTGACACAGAACGATAAACACCTTTCACTAATGCTTTCATCTTGACACTTTGGCATCCTTCACTAATGCCTTCAACCCAACATCTATGAAGAAAGAAAGAACTATCAACAAGAGAACCTTTGATGTCTTGATGATGACGAAGCATGGCAACTCATGGACTTGAGCTTGCTCGTCTTCAAGAAGTGGTGATCTCGCCTTTAAGAGGAACCTAGAAGATCGCACAAAAACAAAAGACAAACTACATAGATCACTTGGATCTGAGGTTAGAGGGTTATAATACTTGGGAAAGTATGTGTGTATAGGTGAGTAAAGGAAGAAATGGCTCTCTATTTATAGAATTTCTCTCTTGTTCCCGGATCCCGCGATCCCTCCCACAAGGATCGGCTAGCACAAAGCCGGGATCCGTGGAGCGTCCCTCTTTGCCCATGGGTTATTTTGGTTATGGGTCATGGGTCATGGGTTATGGGTTGATCCATGGGTTTCTTTCTAGATACAATGTATCGCAAGGATACAATGAACTTGTTTAAGTGGTATATATAAAATCATGGATTATGGGTCAATACCATTTGCTAGTTTTTACCCATTTAGTATATACTTGTTTTTACCCATTTTAGTATATACTTGTTTTTACCCATTTTAGTATACTTAGTTTAAGTATATATTAACCCAATATGTAAACACTAATTGTTGTACATATGTATCTAAATCATAAAATCACTTATACTTGTTTTAGTGTTTTATGTAAATACGTAGTGTGTTAGAAACTATTGACTCACAATTTATATTTTATTTTTTTCGTTAAAATGATTTTACGTTTGTTATCGACAAAACATTTGAAGATCGTAAAATATAAATAAACGTTTTTAAACTTATTTGTATTAATCTCCCCTTTTGTTGATGACAAAACATAAAATTATTTTAAGAAAACTAAAATTAAGTAAATTTTGAATTAATAGTTTTACTTTCTTCTCCCCCTTTTTGTCGAAAAAAAAGTGTTAAAAGAAACTAACACAATTTTTATAAGAAAGATATGTAAATGAAAATGTAAAGAGAGCAAGTGATGGAAATGGTACTCGTCTTAACTCCCCCTTGACGAGTCCATCCCTTTGAGAGGGTGTCAAGGACATAACGTAAAATAAACTAATTGTGTTTGCAAATATGTTTGCAAATGGTTCGTCTCAATGACGACAACGTGCTCCCCCTTGAAGATTGCAAAGTTGCAATGGGGGGGGGGGGTCATCAAGTATAATACAAAATCGGATTAAGTTGCAAATGTTTTTGCAATATCGTTTGACACAAAGCTCCCCCTAGCTTTATGGTGTCAAAATCTTCATATGTATTTTGAAAATCTACAAAGTAAAGGTTAGAAAACAAGAGTATAGTGCATAATTTCCTGCAAATAAAACTCAAGTTAGTAGAAATTTGTGCTTCTGTACCACGGATCCCACGGTTCCCTTCTTGGAGGGATCCGGCTAGGCATTTTGGAGGGATCCGACTATCTGGTGACAGTTTCTTCAGCAGTGAAGATGTGTCAAATAATGCTAATAAAGAGATGATATATGTGTGAAATAACAAGCACAACGCACAAAGTAATCATAGCATATAAATATTCATTCAATAAAACAAGAGATAACCAAACAAATCTCTAAAACTAAGAGAATAAACTAGGATATACAAGTACCACTTAATACTAACTAGTTGCTAGACTTAAAATGCAATGCATGAATTCTTGGAAAAAGAGGGAGCGAGCCTATATAAAAAATGGAATCAAGCAAATTCAATGAATAGATAGAGTCAACTGATGCAGTGCCTACCTTGAATTTGCTTTCCAGGAGGTAGATGATCCCTTCCATATAGCGGTTCCAGTGACTATGAGTTCTCTGATCGATCGGCCTCAAGAGTTGCAAGTTTTGTCAATCTGAAAGAAAGACTCAAAATAAGGCCATGATTGGTCAATAATAGAATAAGGTTTAACCGCGAAACATACGTCCAACGTAGGGAAGCACCCCATATGGAGTTCGGAACCCAAAGGCAATCGTTGAGTGAACTGTATCTTCTTTGTGTTAGTGCTTGAGTCTAGGGATGAGTGGACTTGATGATTTGATCCAACTTTTAAAGAAGATGATTAAACATGAAATATATCTCATTTCGTGCTTCTTGAACAAGTCCTTGAGTGTTTAGACAATTATTGTCTTGGTTTGGACCCGAAGGAAAATGGATATTTTGAGGAGGTTCTATGTGTGATTGTGGGTCTTCATTTTGAGAAGTAGGATGAGGTTCTAAAAATGAGGGTGGTAATGGAACTTCTTGCATATGATCAAGATTATTCATTGTCTCCCATGATGGGCTAATTGGCGTTGTTGGTGGTTCCCTATTCAATGAAAAGGTTGGTGAATGGGAGTTTCTTGGTGGTGAATGAAACAATGAATAGATGTTTGGGTGAGGGAGAGGCTCATTCAAGGAGTGTAGTCCATGCTCAATGAATGATGGTTTTGATGGCTTGCTAGAACTAGTCAAGTTTGGTTTTGAGCTAGAGGATCCTTTCTCTAGTCGAAAAAGTTTGATGCTAATCCTTGCGGTTCTTTTAGCCTTTGTTGGATGAGTTTGATGGGATGGGGTTCTAGTATCATTATCTCTAATGGGAGATGTTTCGGTGGAAGAGATTTCATGGATCATTTGACCCTTTCTTTTAGATGATCCTAAGGTTGAGGAGTTGTTGCTAAGAGTCTTAGTCATGGTGATGATGATGCTAATGTGAGCTTCTAATTGTTGATTTTTGAAAGGTGAGTGAGGAGGGTGACTTAAACCTAAGGTTGTTTGGTTTATAAAGGATAATTTGAATTAGGAAATTAAATTCTTGGCCACTTAGAGGACTAAGCATGATCTTAAGGTTTTGATCTCTGGAGGATAATAAATGAATGCTAAAAGTGGTTAGAGAACCAAAAGATGACTTAGAATTGAATATGAATTGAGGCTTTAGCGACTCTGCGGATCCTCTCAGAGGATCCGCTCGGTTAAATACCGTGGATCCGCTGTTTATGTTTTTAGGTGAAGCGATTATGCTTTTGTAAAGTTTATTATCAATGGATTTTGAGGTTTTGACTTAATTTTAAAGTTTTTAGCTGTTGGATATCTCAAATCTTCAACCATAATAAGTGATGGTGCTTAATGATGGTTTTGGGTAAGAAAATTGACTTTGGGTAGTCTAACTATATGTTTGACAAGGATATCATTTAATTTGATATGGAGAAAAGGTGGTAACCAGTCCTAGAAGTCAGATGATGTCCTAAGAGGAATTTACTAAAATCTTTTAAAAATAAAAAGAAATGAAAAACTATTTTTGAGCCCAATTTTGAGTCAAAGATGATTGAGATCAATTTGATAAAATTGAAGGATAGACCAAACTAAGTGCTATCATGATAATGTGAGTGTTGGAGCGAATTATGGTGAATTTTGACTAGTTGAAAAATAATATTTCAAAATATATCCTAGATAAGCCATGGATGAGTGAGGTTTTCAAGTATTTGAGGAAGACTTATTGGCTTTAGTATCTTATGTTTGACTCTGTGGTGATCTAGTAGAATATCCATGTAGGAAATCGTATTGCTTATCGATGCCACGGATCCCACGGTTCCCTCTAAGGAGCGATCAGGCTAGTTCAAATCTGGGTCCGCCTCATGTGGATCGAAGGCTTTCAGCAAGATGTGCAACTTTGCACTTCTTAGTAAATGCTTCTCCTAGTTGTTTCTATAGGGACTAAATGCAAGAAAACAACTACCATAATGTATATCAAAGTAGGAAGAGCTAAAATTAGTAGAATGAGTGACACGACCACTCAAGGGTCGTAAATCTCATTTTCAAATACCTAAGTTAGAGTTGTTTTAGTGCCAAGATATGGCGATACCTACATACTACGAGCATAGTTTAAAGTGTTACAAACCATTGTTTGAAATTGTTCATCATACACTTGGGTCCTAAGACCTTACCTCTCTTCTCCTTCCCATCTCGCCTTGGAGTCCTCCACTCTACCTCTTTCTTTAAGAAGTTGGCAAAGCACTCCCTTGGTTTGTTGCCATCCGGGTGATGCACCGGGAACATCAGGCAATTGGTTGATATATTCCAAGGGCCGAGTTCAAGATTTCCAGTGGGTTGCTACTTCTTCACCTCTTGGTCTCTCCCTTTCTTCAGGAATGCGTTGGGTGAGGCCTCTTGCCATCTACCATAAACCTCGTGGTTCTTCCTCGAGTCAATGGTACCATAACCTTGTTGCAAAATATATGGTCATAGGTTTGTGGAGAAGGATCTAATGCAAAGATGAATTTAGCAAGACGGGTTAGGAGCATTGCATAGGGGAGCACCATCTTGTCCATGCTTCTTACACTAGCCATTCTCTTGACCATGTAGTAGGCAATGTTGACGAGTCTCGGTCTACTAGACAATAGATCATGAAGCTTAGACATGCGTTGGGGTGATCCTTGTTTCCTACTAGACATACCACATTTTCCCTTATCACATCTTCCCATTTTCAATACAACGGGTACATCTCCGAGAGCTCCATTTGGAAAGGATCCTGTGAATCACTTTCGACTTCCTAGTCACCCTTGATGGGGATGCTCTTGGCATAAACACGGTGTCCCTTATCGTGGTTGCTTAGGGATTGTTCGTGATAAATGTAATGATCAACCATAGAATGTATCTCTCTGACCACTCATTAGAATACATGCAAACACCATCATATGGAACCCCTATTATTCTTCCAAGCTCCTCAAGTGAAAGAGTGTACTCATGTCCATTTATGGTGAAATCAATTGAGATGGACCCATCATCATTTCTAATTATACCCATAGTCTTGTAGAACTTCAAGCACAAAGACCGGAAATTTTCGTTTATATCCAATAAACAATCAAACCCAATAGTTCCAAATACTTCCCCCATATCGGTATTTGCAAGAAATGATGGATCAACAACTCTACCTTCATGAAAGAGTCTCCTTTCAAGCAACTTAAATGCTTTCCTATCGTCCGGATTTAATCCATTTTTCCTATGGTACATGGGTATGTAGTGAGCGGTGTCTTGGTAATCTTGTTGCTTGGCATGATGTTCCTAAACAACACAACCACAATGTGGTGTTTAATTGTGAATAGTAGCCTAGAGGGTTTGATCACAATGTTTCTCTCATCATCTTTGTTGAGTTCAAGAAATGTGTTTAATTTGTATTAACAATGTTAATTCTTTGATTTAGATTATCTTAGAAAACAATGTGGTGACAAATTATGGTAAACCCATTTGAACCCAACTCTTAAAGATGAAGAAATTGTAATCTTAGAAATCAAGGAATTAAATTAACAATGTAGTGAAGATTGTACTTACACAAATGATTGTTAATCTTGAGAGGAATGGTCAAATTGCTCCTATGAACAGTACATGAGTTTTTGTTCGTGAGTCTTTGAGGTGAGTATCATTGTGGAACATCCACAGTGATCATTCTTGAGCATATAATGTCTTCTGTTCCACGGATCCCGCGGATCCCTCTCATTTGGGATCCGGCTAGTATAAACGAAGGGATCCGGCATGACAGCAAAAGTCAGCTCAAACATTCCTTGATAACTTTGGTTTGGGAGTTCTAAAATGATTAGTGTTTTAATTTTAAGGCTTTAAAGCTTGTGGTTTGTGGTTTTGAAGATTTAATACTATTCCTATTAGACGAGGTTCCCTTTTTAAGAATTAGTAATAATTCTTGGGAAGCTTTTCAAACATTATAATAAAATCCCATTATATTATAAAAGACGTTTCACATGGATATTTATTGATATATATGAAGTGTCAATAAATCCTTTGTGATGACTAATGATTGAGGTTATCGAATAACCAATAAATCATTATTACGAGTTGGTAATGTAGTCTAAACAAATTAGTCGAAGAATACTATTTTGATGATGACTATAATATGAATAACTACTTGAACAATTACTAATGAATCATACAACTAAGATTTTAATAATAAAAATAAAAGCAAGTAAGTAATGATCATACCTTTGCTAAATATTTTTTTAAGAAAAGAAGTATTTAGATGTTTTTGATAAAGAGTAAGAAGCACATCACCACGACACAAGTAATGATCATACCTTTGCTAAGATTTTAATAACATTTATTTTGGAATCTCCAGATTTATGTTGTGAGAGTACTAAACATTATTTTTATGAAAAGAAATATTTAGATAGATTCTTTATGATCTTGGTAACTCCAAATCCAAGTATGGATAATGCTTAACAAAATAAATGTTAGAGCATTCTATCATTGTCCAAAAAAATGATTTGAAAGAAAATATGACCTTAAAAAATCCTTCTTTGTAGTTTTCAAACATACACGGATCGTATCAAGTCTTTAAAGTACAACATACTTTAAGAAACTTGGTAGAAACTCGATGCTAATTGTGGAAAACTAGATGGGGGTTGAATAGTTTTACCAATTTAAAACTTCCTTTTAAATATTTAGATCGACATAATCTATTTGGTTGTTTATGTTGTTGGCGTTGATAGATAGATATATAAGCGTTAATGAATGAAGATAAAGTAAGACACATCACCACGACACAAGTATTTATAGTTGTTGATACAAGGACACCTTCGCCCTTACTCTCCTCCCGGAGTCACCTACTTCGAGGTTCGTAAGCACTACACCAACTCCTTATGGCGGAGAAGCCTTACTTAGCGTCAAGCAACCTTTTTTGATACAAAGCTAAATACCGGTTCCTTCGCACCAAGGCGAACCACACGCTGTTGCCTACCCTTTATACGGTCTAGGCTAACCACGAGTTCTTTCACACCAAGGAGAACTAATCCTATCACAACGTCGCCTACCCTTTATTAGGTACTAGGCTAAGCACTTAGTTCCATTACTATGGAGGAACTACTACCCTTCACAACACAACACTTAATGTCGGAGATCCACTCCTTGTTACAACATCATCAAGGATATCACCATCCTTGGAATTAAACAAATACTTATATGTATAACGATGCACCTCATCGATTATACGACCTAGGCATTCTTCCCAAATGCCACTTGATTTGATTCTTTGGCATCCCATTTCAATTCGACTGCTTGGCACCCTTCACTAATGCCTTCGTCTTGACTCCTTTAGCATTCTTCACTAATGGTTTGACACGGATGATAAGCACCTTTCACTAATGCTTTCATCTTGACACTTTCGGCATCCTTCACTAATGCCTTCAACCTAACATCTATGAAGAAAGAAAGAACTATCAACAAGAGAACCTTAGTTGTCTTGATGATGAACATAAACGCAACTCATGGACTTGAGCTGGCTCGTCTTCAAGAAGTGGTGATCTCGCCTTTAAGAGGAACCTAGAAGATCACAAAAAAAACAAAAGACAAACTACATAGATCACTTGGATCTAAGGTTAGAGGGTTATAATACTTGGGGAAATATGTGTGTATATTGGTGAGTAGAAAGGAAGAAATGGCTCTCTATTTATAGAAATTTCTCTCTGTTCCCAGATCATGGATCCTACAAGGGATCTGGCTAGCACTAAGCAGGGGATCCGTGGAACGCTCCTCTTTGCCCATGGGTATTTTTGGTTATAGGTCATGGGTCATGGGTCATGGGTTATAGGTTGATCCATGGTTTTCTTTCTAGATACAATGTATCTCAAGGATACAATGAACTTGTTTAAGTGGTATATATAAAAGCATGGATTATGGGTCAATACCATTTGCTAGTTTTTACCCATTTAGTATATACTTGTTTTTACCCATTTTAGTATATACTTGTTTTTACCAATTTTAGTATACTTAGTTTAAGTATATGTTAACCCAATATGTAAACACTAGTTGTTGTACATATGTATCTAAATCATAAAATCACTTATACTTGTTTTAGTGTTTTATGTAAATACGTAAGTGTGTTAGGAAACTATTGACTCAAACTATTTACGTATTTTATTTGTTTCGTTAAAATGATTTTACGTTTGTTATCGACAAAACATTAGAAGATCGTAAAATATAAATAAACGTTTTTACGGCTTATTTGTATTAATAGATTTTGTAACACCCCCAAAAATGGTTTGCAGCGGAAGAAAAGGTTTTTGGGGTGCTACTCCATTAGATCATAACACAAGGTGTAAAATAATAGATTTTTCATAAAAGATTTCTTTTATTGAAGTAAAATATAGTTTACAAAGGTTGAATTGTTGCGGAAAATGACCCATTAATAAAATATGGTCCCCATAAGTAAATCAGAGTCATCTATGACCATGCCATGCCAATGCCCAAGCGCCTCCAGAGTTAGCTATCGCCTTTTAATACCTGAGATAAACATGCTTAAAAAGATCAACACAAAGGTTGAGTGATATTCATAGGTTTAGTAAATAGTTGAACACAAGTAAGAGATGATAATTGCTTCAAGACAATTACCATAAGCAGAATTATTATTATTATGCACTAAGGCCAATACTAGCATACACCTAATTCCGGTGTAAGTAAATAAAATTGCCCCAAGATGTAATAGCCAATTACATAGAGATACAATATAGATGGCGGTTATTTCCGATAACCGAAGAATGCGTCGATTCCCATAGTACTATCCACGATATTTGCGTTCACTCATGAAGTGATTAATGGTTCATGATGAAGGGACTTTTGGTCGGCAAGGCTATAATAATAATAATCGGTGGCAGCCCTTTTAAGAAAAGACTTGTGTTCTAGTTTATAGCATGTATCTTCCCCAAAGAGTTTATAAAACAGTTAAAAAAGAAGAGTAAAGTGGGGCTATTAACTCACCTTAGTGATATGGTAGGAAATGCACAACAATAGCAAGTACGATATGACAACGGCTTCCAACGAAACCTAGATATAATATGGCAACTCTAGATAATGTATTCGTTTACGACCATAAATGGTTATGTTTGGAAAATGATTCTTGTGAGACACTAGTATCGTTTTAACTTGCGTGGTAATGCTTAAAGTCCAAAAACAAAAGGTTTCCAAATGTTCGAGTTTCTGAAATGTTTATAGTTCAAAAATGAATGTTTACAAATATTTTCTCATGTGTTGTGTTACGTAGCTTATGTAGATGTTTCATAAGTTAATTTGATTATCGTCCGAGATAAAATGTGGTTATGAAAATATTTCTCAAGTGTTGCTCTTGGAATAATGGAGGAATGATGTCTGAAACTTTAGTATAAGTGTTGACTCGAATATTGGCTCAAGTATGATTGAAGCGATTAAATACAAGAATTGTGTATTTATTAGATTCGTTTCAAAAGTTTTACAATGTATATACAATATATATTTATCGGAGTTGTGGGAAAATAATATATTTAGAAAGTATAATATTTATAGTTTACGCGGATGTGGTCGTCAAATAGAAATATGTCCTAAACATGTTTATTTAATGAAAAGTGGTAGAATAATTTATTATCTTACAAAAGTTTTTAGGATGAGAAGGGTTAAGTGTACAACCTGGAGGGATTAAAGTGGTAAGGATTTATATAAGTTTCAAACTTTATAAAGGTTTTAAGAAAAGTAGCAAGTGATTCGCAGTTGAGGGACATGAATTGCCAATTAGTGAAACTTAGCCAAAATAACAAAATGGGCAAAAACATCCGCTAGTCGCTCGAACAGGATCCTCGCTGAAGCCAAAAACTTAACCAACCGAGATAGGGGTTCCTTGTTTCTCCTTTAGTTTAAATGTATGTAACTAACATGTAGCCGTTTTATTTTGACACTTTACTTTCGAAGGGGTATGTTAGAGTTTTTGCATGCTAACTTTTAAGTTGTACTTCTTCTTCTCCAAAATAAAAACTTTCATTTAGACCAAAAACATACTAAGTTAAGCTCATTATGTTTTAAACCATGTTAGATGAGTTGATAAGTGAAGTAAGCAATGTTCCAAGAAGTGAGCCAACACTTTATATGTTTTAATGATTCGTTTCTTACATGATTATATACTGATCGTATGTCACGAAAAACTCAAAAGTTCATTTGAAAAGCGAATAAGCACGAAGTGCTTATTCACTTGATTTACGCTCATATTTCGTTCAATATTACTTCATTACCACCTGCAACTCAAACTAAATAATGCGGGTTCAAAATAGTCGTGTTAACATGTTTTACGTGTGATATGTTATATAAACTATCTAGTATGCATGGTAAATGTATGGAAAATGGTTAGAACGAGCTTACCACACCTCCAGCTAAGGCGGTGAGAAGAGCTCGCGAGGTAGTGAGTCGAACATGAACGTAAGGAAAAACAACGAAACTCTCTAAACAAGTCGAACACGCAACTTGTTCGCCTTAGCTTGAGCCAAACCCCTTAGAACTTGTTTAAACTCTTAGGAATAACTCCCTTTTCTTACTTGATGTTCCTGTGACGAATGGGTATGAAGGTGAGTATATTTTGTAGTAAATGCCACTGATCGAATGGGGCATGAGGGATGGTATATTAAAGGACCACAAGTGTACAAGGGTTTTATTTCTTCAGTGGGTTCGAGTAATGTGTGTCGAGTAAGATGAAAGAAAACCGGAACTAAGACTCTTAGGACCTTAACATCGACTTGACTATCTTGCTTTTCTTTATTCCTTGGATCGACGAAACTACAAGAGTGTTTTTTATGTTGTATGGGTTGAAGCGAAAATGGAGTGTGAGAATGGGAGTGTTTTGCAACTAAGTGAGTTTTTGGAGTGAATGATACATTTGACGTTCTATCTATAATGGAAGTTTTAGTATGTTGAATGGTCTTTGTTGAGGTCACAAGCATGTGTATCACTTTTTTTGGAAAACAAACAACAACCTTTTGTCTTGAGCCTAAATTGATGCTAAAGCAAAAAGAAAAGATGAATGTTGATGTTCTGGTGGAAAGCAAAGAAAGAAGGCAGAAAAAAGGAAAAGAGAGAGGGTGAGGCGTGGGTTAGTGTAGGGACAGGTATAAATAGTTTTTGTTTTATTATAATTCTTGTATTGTATGCAGCGTTTTGTCGAATCTCGAGTAAACGTACCTTCCGGTACCGAAAAATATAAAATTACAATTTCCAAAACGTTTTCTAGAGCGTATAAATAATAATAGTTATTAGGTAGGATTTTGTTATATCATTTCTTGCCACTAAGTTGGTGTGACATATGACAAGTGTCGGGTTTTATGTTTTACGAGAAAGACTATCGTTTTTTTTATTCAAATAAACTCGGAAGAATCTAGGAGTGAAGCTTAGGGATATAATTACTATAGTCTATTATTAAAATTTGTTTGAAATTTTACGGGGTGTTATAGTACCTACCCTTTATGGGAACCTCGTCATCGAGGTTAAGTTTGGGTTAGTCGCTTATGTGATAAAGTGAGGATTTAAAACTTACTAAACTTGTTTGAAAACGTAGCGTGGTCAAATTTGTTCGAATATGTGTTTATTTAAAAGGTATGTCAATATTTCAAGAAATTCAATCTCTTTGCTTGTGTTAGGTAGTTAGGTAAGAAGTTTTGTGACCTCGAAAAGGATTATAATTTAGTGGATTAGACGTTTATACTTGACATAAGTATGACAAAAAAAAATTGTAAAAGTTGACGTTCTGATATTTCTCAGCGTAGGAAAGTTTCGATAAAGTTTGACCAGAAGCTTCTAACTCGTAAAAAAAATAAATGTTTTCAGAAAAAAAATGCTACCACAAGTTTTATCGTTGATAAAAATGCAATCTAAAAAAAATTTCCTCGAAAGAACACTAATTCAATAAAACTGGTTTCCACACGCGATGCAAAAAAATTCGCAAAGGTCGATGTTTGATATTTCTTAGCATAAGAAGTTTTGACAAGTTTTGACCAGAAGATTTTTGACTCGTTAGAATAAATATTTTTAGAAATTGTCACTACGCATTTTATTGTCGGCACAATTGTTATTTAAAGGAAAGTTCTCGAAGGTGAAAACGTTATAGAAGAAGATGTGGTTGGGTATGTATGTTTTCATAAGTTTTAAATGTTTATGGGCAGAGTTTAGTTGTTAAGGTTATGCTTCTCGAATTTGAACGGTATTTAAAAAAAAAAAAATTATAGAATCTTTTAAAATTTTAACTTGATGTATGTAAAGAGTGTTGGTGAATTTCAGCTTTTGCGATGAAAACTTCTTAAATAAAGTTTTTAAGCTACAACATGGAATCAGTTCCAAGTTGGAGGTTTTTATGTGAATTCAAAAGTTGTTTCGCAATTTCAAATAATTTCAAATATCTTAGCTTTTGTAGATGATGAGTCAGTTTTGTTTCTTAGCATTTCTCATTATTGTTTTCAAAACAAAGTGCTTATTTTTACTCCGAGAATTTGCTCTATTTACAAAAGAAATTATCAGTTATCCTTTAAAGTTTTTCAAGGAGAGTAAATAGTTGGTAAGGAAATTACAGTAAAGTTCATGAAAAGGTTTGTAAAATCACTTTGGTAGAAAGAAAAATACTTTTATTATGATAAATCGTAGTTTGTGGTTTGGTATTGAAGCAACAACTTGGTTAGGTGATTCTTAAACGACTTATAAAGTAATAGTAAACGGTTTATCAATGGATATGAAATATTTTGGTAAGACACAATTAGTTTATAAAATAACTCATGAAATAATTTGTAAAATAGCTTATAAGAAAGTACTTTATTGTTTGTCAAATAGTAGGCGGTTTAGTAGTTCAATTAATATCAAGATGGTCTATAGGGTGGTAATAAAATAGTTCAGTAAGTAAGGCGAATAGCTTGTGAGGTAAGAAACGCGGTTTTATGGTTTTAAATTAGACCGATGGCTAGAGTAGCTCACAGAAGAAAATAGTTCGCAAGATTATAATGAAACTTACGGGAGGATATGGTTTTACCAATTGCTTGAAATTGCTTCTTATTTTATAAAATATTGAGTAACTAATGGTTTATCACATAGGAAAATAGTTTGCAAAGTATTTGTAAGGTCATTGTTTATAAAGTGTTAGTAAAGTCATAAAATTTTGGCTTAATGGCAATGCAGTAGTAAGACTTTGGAAAATGATGACCGAAGTGATGGAAAAAATAATTGAGCGGTTTAGGTCGAACGACAAAGTTTACTATTTCATAAGAGGGTAGTAGGACAAACAGTTGGTGTTTCAAAGGGATGAGTGGAAGATTTGGGATCCGTTCTCAGAAAGTGGTTTGAGTTGTAAGTTAACTTCTTGGTACGCTTTTAGATCTTTTAGTCGTTCGTTTATTATTTATGTTTAGTGAGGGGTTCCCTTTGTATATGTCGAGGTGTGGTGTTCCTAGAATGGCTAGAGATGTAATCCAATTCATCGATTGGGTACGAGTTTTGGGGTAGAGGTGACAACTGTTATGGAGTATGGATAGACGGCGCTCGAATCTCAACGTTTGAGAAAATACTAATAGGATGGGATGATGGAGACATGGGTTGAAATGACCCGGTATAGAGGTTTAAGTTCGTAACTTGAAAGCGATAAGAGTCGATGGGACGGAAAAGCGAAGACATGGTATTGTAGCAACCCAAAAAGATATAACCTAGACCTATAGTAATGTCGTGCGATAATTAAAATCTTAGTTAGTCGCGCATAATTTACTAAGCAAATCTAAAATACAATCATTAACTCGCATCATGTGACATTTCACTGGTTATGTATTATCTGCTAAGCAAATCTCATACATAAGCTTACGGGCTGGAAGTGGTGGCGTAAAGTGGTTCATTTTAACATGGATCATGTGATGTCCTCTTGCGAAGTGGTAGGTGTGCATCATCTCGAGGAAAATCACCATGCACGTTGCTAGTAAGATGTGAGGCGTGGAAGTAAGGTAGTGGTGTAAAATGGTGGTTTAGAGTGTAGTAATGAGAAAAGCGTTCAGGAGAAAAGCGTGTCGTGGTGAGAAAATGTTGTGACGGTGTGATGTGTAGGAGTAAAACCTTTATAACTCTTATGATGAAAATTTTACTCTTTTAGAAGTTAATCAGAGGTCAATCTGACATAACACCATTATAACTACTTTCGATATTGCAACATTCACCTCGAAGGGACATAGGTGAGGCTATGTCCCATTTGTCCCTTGAATATAGGTGATCAAGCTATATTCACAGGAGGTTCAATGAATCTTGCAATACTTAGCTTAGTTATACTAGTAACATGCCACAATGTCTTTAAAGTTTGGTATAAAAGATTGAACAAATATTTCATTTATGTGGGGAGAAGGCGTAGCGTTGTAGATGCGTGAAACATATATATAAGTAAAGCAATCATAGCTAATAGTGAGACTAAGTTGTGATAATAAAACACATATCTTATTAAAGATGACTTCAACGAGTCATAAGTGAGGCATCAATTGGCGGTGAGCATCGTGGTCATAGAGTTTAAGTTTTTGTAAAAGTGGTTATAGTCTAGGTTTGAAAAGTACCTAGTTCTATATAACCTCTCGATAATCAGATCACCCCCAAAAATGGTTTCTGTGGAAGAAAAGGTTTTTGGGGTGCTACTCCATTAGATCATAACACAAGGTGTAAAATAATAGATTTTTCATAAAAGATTTCATTTATTGAAGTAAAATATAGTTTATAAAGGTTGAATTGTTATGAAAAATGACCCATTAATAAAATATGGTCCCCAAGTAAATCGAGTCATCTATGACCATGCCATGCCAATGCCCAGCCCTCGAGTTAGCTATCGCCTTTTTATTCGAGATAAACATGCTTAAAAAGATCAACACAAAGGTTGAGTGATATTCATAGGTTTAGCAAATAGTTGAACACAAGTAAGAGATGATAATTGCTTCAAAGACAATTACCATAGAGAAAGAGATTATTATTATGCACTAAGCTCATGAAACAAATACTAACTGCATACACCTAATTAGGGTGTAAGTAAATAAAATTGCCCCTCTTAGATGTAATAGCCAATTACATAGAGATACCAAATATAGTCCTGCGGTTATTTAGATAACAAGTCAGGGTAATCAATTCATAGTACTATCCACTTCGTTAGCTTCACTCGAAGTTAATAATTTCATGATGAAGGGACTTTGGTCGCAACTTAGGCTATAATACTAATAATCAGGCAAGCATACCTTTTAAGAAAAGACTTGTGTTCTAGTTTATAGCATGTATCTCCCCAAAGAGTTTATAAAACAGTTAAAAGAGTAAAAGTGGGGCTATGAACTCACCTTAGTGATATGGTAGGAAATGCACAACAATAGCAAGTATGATATGACAACGGCTTCAACTGAAACCTAGATATAATATGGCAACTCTTAGATAATGTATTCCGTTTATGACCATAAATGGTTATGTTTGGAAAATGATTCTTGTGAGAGACACTAGTATCGTTTAACTTAGTAATGCTTAAAGTCCAAAACAAAAGGTTTCAATGTTAGAGTTTCAAAATGTTTATAGTTCAAAAATGAATGTTTACAAATATTTTCTCATGTGTTGTGTTACGTAGCTTATGTAGATGTTTCATAAGTTAATTTGATTATCGTCCTTGATAAAATGTGGTTATGAAAATATTTCTCAAGTGTTGGCTCTTGGAATAATGGAGGAATGATGTATACTAAAACTTTCGTATAAGTGTTGACTTCGAATATTGGCTCAAGTATGATTGAGGCATGATTAAATACAAGTGAATTGTATTTATTAGATTAGCTTGGTTTCAAAGTTTTACAATGTATATACAATATATATTTATCGAGTTGTGGGAAAATATTATTTAGAAAGTATAATATTTATAGTTTACGCGGATGTGGTCGTCAAATAGAAATATGTCCTAAACATGTTTATTTAATGAAAAGTGGTAGAATAATTTATTATCTTACAAAAGTTTTAGGATGAGAAGGGTTAAGTGTACAACCTGGAGGGATTAAAGTGGTAAGGATTTATATAAGTTTCAAACTTTATAAAGGTTTTAAGGAAAAGTAAGTGATTAGCATTGAGGGACATGAATTGCCAATTAGTGAAACTTGGCCAAAAATAACAAAAATGGACAAAAACATCCGCTAGTCGGGCTCCGAACACGGGATCCTAAACAAAATAACTAACTGTGAGATGGGGGTTCCTTGTTTCTCCTTCTGGTTTAAATGTATGTAACTAACATGTAGCTATTTTATTTTGTAACACTTTACCAGTAGGGTACATGTTCGAGAGTTTGCATGCTAACTTTTAAGTTGTACTTTTTCTTCGAAAAACTTTCATTTAGACCAAAAACATACTAAGTTAAGTTCATTATGTTTTAAACCATGTTAGATGAGTTGATAAGTGAAGTAAGCAATGTTCCAAGAAGTGAGCCAACACTTTATATGTTTTAATGATTCGTTTCTTACACGATTATATACCGATCGTTATGTCACCGAAAAACTCAAAGTTCATTTAAAAGCAGAATAAGCAGAAGTGCTTATTCACAATTCACGCTTCATACATTTTACGTTCAATATTACTTCATTACCAATGCAACTCAAACTAAATGTGTATGGTTCAAAAATAGTCGTGTTAACATGTTTTACGTGTGATATGTTATATAAACTATCTAGTATGCATGGTAAATGTATGGAAAATGGTTAGAAACGAGCTTACCGCACCTCCATGTTAGGCGGTGAAGAGCTCGCGAGGTAGTGAGTCGAACATGGCGTGGGAAAAATAACCCGAAACTCTCCTAAACAAGTCGAACCACTACTTGTTACGCCTTTAGCTTGAGCCAACCCCTAGAACTTGTTTAAACTCTTAGGAATAACTCCTTTCTTACTTGATGTTCACATGACAGAATGGGGTATGAAGGTGAGTATATTTTGTAGTAAATGCCATTGTGATCGAATAGGGCGCAGGATGGGTATATTAAAAGACCACAAGTGTACAAGGGTTTGTATTTCTTACAGTGGGTTCGAGTAAATGTGTGTCGAGTGAGATGAAAGGAAAACAGGGAACTAAGACTCCTTAGGACCTTAGCATCCACAATTATCTTGCTTTCTTTTATTCGACAAAACTACAAGAAGTTTGAGTGCTTTTATGTTAATTAATGGTGAAGCGAAAATGGAGTGTGAGAATGGGATGTTTTGCATCTAAGTGAGTTTTGGAGTGAGTGATACATGTGGCGTTCTATCTCTAATGGAAGTTTTAGTATGTTGAATGGTCTTTGTTGAGGTCACAAGCATGTGTATCCCTTTTTGGCACAAACAACAACCTTTTGTCTTGAGCCTGTGTGGAAATCGCTAAAGCAAAAAGAATGACATCTATTTTGATGTTCTGTTGGAAAGCGGCGAAAAGAGAAAAAAAGGAAAGAGAGGGTGAAGTGGGTTAGTGTAGGAGACAGTATAAATAGTTTTGTTTTATTATAATTCGCATTATTTGTGCCTCGTGTTTTGTCGAATCTCGGTAAACGTCTTAAATTTACAATTTGAAGCATTTCTGATATAATTATAGAATAGTTATTAGGTAGGATTTTGATTATAGTTTTAAGTTACTAAGTTGGTGTCGACATATGACAAGTGTGGTTTTATGTTTGAAAGACTATCGTTTTTTTTTATTCAAATAAACTCGGAAGAATCTAGGAGTGAAGCTTAGGGATATAATTATTATAGTCTATTATTAAAATTTGTTTGAAATTTTACGGGGTGTTATAGATTTGATGGAAGATGTGTGGTAGAGTAGCAGTCGTCACAATAGCCATGAATAGATAGCCAACAATTGTGATCCACGTAGTAGCTGGATCCTTGAGATATACACAGGTACATTTATCGTCATCATAAGATAGACAAGGAAGATCAGGCGGTGAATTACTACTCCTGTGGACATCCTCTTTGATTTTCAGATCATTAAATTGACGATATAATCCGAACAAAGTGTGTCGAGTACTTTTATGAAATTGTAGAGCACATAACCTTGGGTCATGGCTATGCCGATGAATACCTGTAATCTGGTAATGTATAAGCAACTTCCTAAAAAGTGTAATGCAAAATCAAGAGTTGGATACCATAATTTTACCATGTAACCTTGCAAGCCATGAAAACTGCTTGATTTGAGATCAACAGGATACCAATCATGCATCTTTTCGATTATGAGTGGCCACTTTACGTCGGATGAAAGGTGTTAGGAATTGTAAATTCCATGTTAAAGTGTCGGTCACCCCAATTATGGTCTAGCATATGTTAGCTTGTAGATATGTTGTTATTTCACGCTATTTAGTAGTTTATTAGTTAGTTTGTATGGCGTGGATTGGTTGTGTGGAAGGAACGGTCTTTACCCACATATGCAGATCCAGGTCCGATGGGAGGGCGTAGTATTTGTAACTATAAATACCCCTTCCATCCTTGGAAAGGGTGGTGCTTTTCTCATAATCTAACATTACATTTGTATTGTTTATC